>OY796663.1:17167853-18367853 GCA_963680705.1 Rhagium mordax
TCAGAAGCTGATATTATGATCATAAATGTCAAGGCAGACGTATTTAAACTTGAGCAATTTTTAATAACTGCTGGAATTTTGTTGAAATGCCGAATTTACAAACGGCTTGATTCATCATCATGGGTGGTCTTGTGGCAATATTTTGATGGGTAGTTTTAAAAAATCGGTCAAAGAAATACGGAGCTGTACCAAAAAATGTAGAGGCGTGTTATCAGCGTCTCGGCAGCAATGGTAAAAACAGACATTTTTATTTTCCTTTATAACTTTTTTGATTCCTTACCGATTTAAATTTTTTTTTGATCATTTAAAACCCAAAGCCTTCCACTACAATATTAAAAGTCAGAAATTGACATGAATCATAAATCCAATATGGCGGAAGTGGTCAAATTTACCTAATATTCAAAAGCCGCTGGGATTTTTTTTAAATGGAAAATTAAATGGATTTCATTTTAATCTGGAAGCCTTATTATCTTCTAAAAACATTTTCACGCATAGATCACGAAAATCGGTTAAGAACTTAACTTACAAAGATGTAGTTGATAACGTAATCATGTGCCCCATAAGAACTGTATTAAATTAATTCTTAACAGAGTTACCTATACTGATCGTCATCACAAAACAAATGAACATTGATACTTAACTGTCACTTCGGCTGTTTTTAAAAAGTGTTTTGTGGTACCTAGTTTTGTTAAAATGGTGTTGTCAAATGAAGACAAGATTTTCATTAAGAATTTATTGATTCGCGGCTATAAAGTTTCGGAAATAATACAACAATTTCCAGGCAATAACTTTAAAAAAAGTACTATTTACGACTTTGCACGAAAGTTTCAAGGAACAAGGAACTGGAACGAATCAATAAATTCTTAATGAAAATCTTGGCTTCATTTGACAACACCATTTTAACAAAACTAGGTACCACAAAACACTTTTTAAAAACAGCCGAAGTGACAGTTAAGTAGTAAGTATATCAATGTTCATTTGTTTTGTAACAATGACGATCATCGGTAACTCTGTTAAGAATTAATTTAATACTGTTCTGATGGGGCACATGATTACGTTATCAACTACATATTTGTAAGTTCTTAACCGATTTTCGTGATCTATGCGTGAAAATGTTTTTAGACGATAATAAGGCTTCAAGATTAAAAGAAAAGCCATTTAATTTTCCATTTAAAAAAAATCTCAGCGGCTTTTGAATATTAGGTAAATTTGACCACTTCCGCCATATTGGATTTATGATTCATGTCAATTTCTGACATTTAATATTGTAGTGGAAGGCTTTGGGTTTTAAATGATCCAAAAAAAATTAAAATCGGTAAAGAATCAAAAAAGTTATAAAGGAAAATAAAAATGTCTGTTTTTACCATTGCTGCCGAGACGTTGATAACACGCCTCTACATTTTTTGGTACAGCTCCGTAGTTCTTTGACCGATTTTTTAAAACTACCCATCACAATATTGCCACAAGATCACTCATGATGATGAAACAAGCCGTTTGTAAATTCGGCATTTCAACAAAATTCCAGCAGTTATTAAAAATTGCTCAAGTTTAAATACGTCTGCCTTGACATTTATGATCATAATATTAGCTTCTGATAGAGAATCGCTTAGCTGAAAGCTTTAGCTGTCGAACGAATCCAAAAAGTTGAAAATCGCTGAAAAAATAAAAAAGTTATAGGGTAAAATGAAAATTCCGGTTTTTTTTGGACCACCCGATATAACTTCTATTTTATCACAAACAGTTGCTGAAAATTTTCCTAAACAATGTAGCGTTGCACAGCGAGTCGGTATGGCAATAATGTAATTTATATGAGGTCCGAAAAGAAATAGAGCGGCTTTATAACTGTTTAAGTAGCAAATGTAATTATTGTAATTTTTTATGTATATGTAAATAATTCTAGCTTTATAGGGGGCATTTTTTAATCGAAATTTAAATTTTGGGGGGCAACTTCAAAAATGTAATAATAAATAAAATAGATTAAATAAATAAGATTCCATTCAGTAATATATACTAAATGTGTGATTCTTTTTCAGGCAGACGTTGTGTGAGGAACTTCACCGAGCAAAGAAGATATTGCTTTCGTCTACCTCATAGAAAGACAGAAATTACTCAATCATGTCAACGAAGAGGAAAGATGAATTGGTTGATGCTACGACTGACCGGTGGCTCCGTTTTTATAAGACCCGTGTCTGTTATGCCAGAAGCATTCAAAAGAGCATTTAATCATTCCAAAGTAGGAAGGTTATTTTTAACAATGACGAAGAATCTTGCAATTTTTGCTGAACATGGTGAACTTCCAAGTGCTATAAGAAATTTGGATCAGTTGAACGATGACAGTGGTCTTTCACAAACATTAGTAGCCTATGCAGCAAAATATCACAAATCTTGCAAGAACAAATATGACAGTCAAACGACTGAAAGGCTATCTGGTGAAAAGAAACAGAAAGGACAACCCCATTGCTCGGACAAGACTCCATCCACATCAAAATTAACAAGATCATTATTATTTTGTTCAGATGTGAAAAAGGTGTGTCTGTTTTGTGATGAAGGAGAAGGCAGAGACAAACTTGTGACTGCATCCACGCTGGGTATTGGGCCTACAATTTATAGTCACGCTGTACAATTACAAGATGAAAAACTGTTGAAGAAGTTATTGTCAACAGATTTGGTAGCATTAGAAGGCAAATACCACAAACTATGCTATACTCGCTTTCTAACACCTGCAAGAGCTACTGAACGTTCTCGAAGAGAAGATCACCATAATCCCGAAAAAGTTGTTTATGGTACAGTTATAAAACGGAATTGGTTGAATATATGCAGCATTTGTACTCATCTAGCAGTACTTCTCCAGTGTTTAAACTTTCTTATCTTACGTTCCTTGAGACGTGTTCTATTGATATTCTTTTCGTCGGTTTGTATTCCCATGTCAATCATGCATTGAGACACTAATTTTGTAAGATAAGAAAGTTTAAACACTGGAGAATCTTTCAAAATTGTCTCAACGCATGATTGACATGGGAATACAAAAGACAATTTTGTAAGATTATCCAATGTTTAAACTTTATTATCTACAAAATTAGTGTCTCAATGCATGATTGACATGGGAATACAAACCGACGAAAAGAATATCAATAGAACACGTCTCAAGGAACGTAAGATAAGAAAGTTTAAACACTGGAGAAGTACTGCTAGATGAGTACAAATGCTGCATGTATTCAACCAATTCCGTTTTATAACTGTACCATAAACAACTTTTTCGGGATTATGGTGATCTTCTCTTCGAGAACGTTCAGTAGCTCTTGCAGGTGTTAGAAAGCGAGTATAGCATAGTTTGTGGTATTTGACTTCTAATGCTACCAAATCTGTTGACAATAACTTCTTCAGCAGTTTTTCATCTTATAATTGTACAGCGTGACTATAAATTGTAGGCCCAATACCCAGCGTGGATGCAGTCACAAGTTTGTCTCTGCCTTCTCCTTCATCACAAAACAGACACACCTTTTTCACATCTGAACAAAATAATAATGATCTTTTTAATTTTGATGTGGATGGAGTCTTGTCCGAGCAATGGGGTTGTCCTTTCTGTTTCTTTTCACCAGATAGTCTTTCAGTCGTTTGACTGTCATATTTGTTGTTCCAAGATTTGTGATATTTTGCTGCATGGGCTACTAATGTTTGTGAAAGACCACTTCCATCGTCCAACTGATCCAAATTTCTTATAGCACTTGGAAGTTCACCATGTTCAGCAAAAATTGCAAGATTCTTCGCCATTGTTAAAAATAACCTTCCTACTTCGGAATGATTAAATGCTCTTTTGAATGCTTCTGGCATAACAGACACCGGTCTTATAAAAACGGAGCCACCGGTCAGTCGTAGCATCAACCAATTCATGTTTCCTCTTCGTTGACATGATTAAGTAATTTCTGTCATTCTATGAGGTAGACGAAAGCAATATCTTCTTTACTTGGTGAAGTTCCTCACACAACGTCTGCCTGAAAAAGAATCACACATTTAGTATATATTACTGAATGGAATCTTATTTATTTAATCTATTTTATTTATTATTACATTTTTGAAGTTGCCCCCCAAAATTTAAATTTCGATTAAAAAATGCCCCCTATAAAGCTAGAATTATTTACATATATATAAAAAATTACAATAAATACATTTGCTACTTAAACAGTTATAAAGCCGCTTTATTTCTTTTCGGACCTCATATAAATTACATTATTGCCATACCGACTCGCTGTGCAACGCTATTGTTTAGGAAAATTTTCAGCAACTGTTTGTGATAAAATAGAAGTTATATATACCGTTCTAAAGGTATTTTTTTGACGAACAAAAAAGTGTAGGACACGTTTTCAGCTACATGTAACGGATTCCAAGTTATTTAGTAAAATGTTTCGCAAAGATAAATAACAAAATAAAAACAAACATTTTAATAAAGTTACAAATATTTCTCGTATTATGAACCTAAACAATGATGTCAAATGACTGATGGTCGAGATGGTAGAGTACCTGCCTCTCACCCAAAAGTCCCGGGTTCGAATCCCGGTCGTGGCAATGGAAAATACTGTGAGAGGGATTTTTCCATTATACACGGATATTGGATGTGTGTCCCTTGTCTTTAAATGTGTAGCCCCCTCCCGCACAAGGCTCAGCCTTCTGGGATAAAGGGGGTCGTAATTACATGTGGTGTATTTATTTATTGTATTTATTTAAATATACCATTGGAAAGCGCGTTTTCTCCTCATTAATAATCACCAATAATATAGGTCATTATCAAAATACAAACCCGAGTTATACAGGGAAAGGTAGAAGCGTGTCGCAAAACTTTGGCGGCCATATTGATTACGTCATAACCACCGCTCGAGGGCCAGGAAAATTTGTGTCCCGGGCTTTTTAGACTCGTCTATTCATATACTATCAGAATCCAAAGGGGCGCATTGGTTGCCAGATGTGAAATATTTTGGTATAATTTTCAGCTAACCGACCCCACTAATTTAGTATGAAATAATTAAACATAAAAAATATCTTGCCAGCTTTAATCATTTAATTCCCACGAAAATCCCTATGCGGTCCTACTATTTGTCCAGAACCCGTGAATATTTATATTATTCAAAGTGCTTCTTCCCCCCCTGTCGAATGCATCACTAAAAATTTCTAGTTTATATTCCGAGGGTCAAATAGTGTTTTTGGCATGAAGGATGTGACTCACTCACCATTGAAAGTCTGTCTGTAGAGATAAAGGTAGCTTCATGAGTTTGTCGTAATTCCCATTAGATTTCTGTAAGGCTAAATGATTTTGTCTCTTAAAATTTTTTATATGAGACCACCCATAGCATACTGCTGTACATGCGCTACTAAAGTACCGATTAGTTGCGCAAAATGTATTTTACATTTTCGCACATTTCTAAAATTTTTTATTAATTTTAATATCGTTTCCCGTTTTTTCTTTGGTAAGGATATGGTAATTTTTTAGCTATTAAATTGAAATCCTAGAATCTACATTTCTGGGAAAGTTTTGTTTGACTTTTTTGGAAATTAATGAGGAACCCCAGTGATAGTATTTTTGTTGTATATGTCAAGTTAAACAAATTTGTTCAGTTTCATCTAGTAACAGGATATATCTAAGTATACAGGGTGTTCCAGTTTTTTGTAGCAGGACTTCAACAGTCGACAGACATTTGAAAATTATTTAAAAAATTCATGTAAACATAGGTTGAGAAATGCTTAGTTTTCGAGATACAGGGTGTTAAAGTTTGAAAATAAATATGGATTTATATTTATATTTCCAGAATGCTAAGAAGCATCGAATTCAAACGTACCAATTATTTATATACAATTGAGAGGCCTATTTTAGAATAACAAACTACTACTTTACTTAACCATGGGCGTAGATATATGGATTTACTAAGGCTCTTTTTTACAAAAAAGTAGTATGCCACTGATATTTTCCCATGGTCCCAGTTAATTTAATAAAACAAGAAAAAACAAAAATTTAAAGTCTCTTGGCACTTTTTGATATGACAAGCCGTTGTTCAGAAAATTTACATTTAATCTTTTGATGCACGCCTCTGGACGAATTTTAGACAAACTTGGAAGTCGCTCAGAATTTCACCAAAGTTGATGGTGCGAAAAGTCTCTTAAAAAGAAAGAATGAAACATTTAAAATATTTATTGTAAAAGTTTATTATCATGTAAATCAAAATTTTTATAACATAAATGTATTAAGACGCAACGGTCGAACTAAAATAAATTATTAGAAACACAAACACAAAAGCTAGCAACATGTAAAAGTGTCTTACTTCATTACAAGCATCATTAGCGATGTTTCATTCTTTCTTTTTAAAAGACTTTTCGTACCATCAAATTTGGTGAAATTCTGAGCGACTTCAAATTTGTCTAAAATTCGTCCAGATGCGTGCATCAAAAGATTAAATGTAAATTTTCTGAACAACGGCTTGTCATATCAAAAAAAACCAAGAGACATTAAATTTTTGTTTCTTCTTGGTTTATTGAAATAAACTGGAAACATGGGAAAATATCAGTGGCGTACTACTTTTTTGTAAAAAAGAGCCTTAGTAAATCCATATATCTACGCCCATGGTTAAGTAAAGTAGTAGTTTGTTATTCTAAAATAGGCCTCTAAATTGTTTGTAAAGAATTGATAAGTTTGGATTCGATTACTTCTTAGCATTCTGGAAATATAAATATCCATATTTATTTTCAAACTTTAACAAATGACTATCGACTGTTAAAGTCCTGCTACAAAAAACTGGAACACCCTGTATAATAGATAGAACCCCTTTTGCCCTAAGAAGGGCATGACTGGTTTAAATATTTTAGTGTATGCGGTGTACACGCGACCGAAAAGGAGGTAAATAAATTCATACAGTTTATTGTTGAATGGAGTCTTAAGTATTTTCTGTTGTTTTTAATAATAATAATAATAATAAATGTTTTTATTGAACAAACAGTGTACAGCGTAAGGTTTTCATAAATACAAGCACATTAAAAGTATAATAATAAATATGTACCTACACTGTAGAGACGTTTGTCAAATGGCAGAGTTCAAAATATCTGACTAAAGTCAGAATTTTGCTCTTCCACTCAACCATAAATTTACATATAAGTATAGCCATACCGAAAATAAAAATGACAATAATATTAATGCAATAATTACTACATTCCACAAACAATTAAATAAAATAAAAACAAAAAAATAGAAAAATAGAAAGCACATAGGTAAAACATATTTGAAAGTTTAGCGGTATGTGCACACAGTGCAAGGGCATAAACATATTAAATCGGTGATGAAATAACTATACAGGGTGAATCTTAGAGTGGCGGCCATATTTACAGGAGGCGACTCCGTTCAACTATGGGAACACAAAACCACAATTTTTTTTTTTTAACGCGCTATGAAAAATGAATATTGTTTAAACCCTTTTTATTTGAATTTGGGTACCCCGCCAGTGGAATGCGCTAGCGAGAGTAACATCTAATAACTGAGACGCACACGCCTGTCTTGAGCCGTGCGTTGTTGCCAAACTTCACGATTGAAATAAAATACGGGGAATTTAATAGTAAAGCAAACAAGAAACTAAATAAAATGAACTATCTAAACAATAACAAAGTAAAAACTATTCTCCGTGAGTGTGACAATAAAAAAAGTAATAACTAAAAAACTTAAGACTTAGTAACAAATAATGAACAGAAAATTATTTTTTCTAATAACAATAAATCTTTACTTATCTTATCTTGGATCGGCATTTCTCATAGCAGGTGTTGAAAGTGTCCTCCGTTATTTTCCAAACACGCTGTAGCTCGCCGCATCATAGAATATCTAACTTATGTGATTCGCAGCGTTTTCTACTATTTCCCGTAATTCTTCAACGTTGTTAACACGAGTCGTGTACACCAAACTTTTCATGTGCCCCCACAGATAAAAGTCGCCTCTAAAACACCACTAAAATAAAACTACACACACGTAGAAGGTACACCTCACTCAATTATTAAACACAAACAACCACACTAGCTGCTGTCTGACTGGTCACTAACACTAAAACTAAAACATAGAAAAACAACTGGCACGCCGCCGTGCGAGGCTTTTGCATTTCAGAAGAACCTTTTTTTTTATCACCCTTTTTTGTTAATACACCTGTTAAGTAACTAGGTCAGTGTCATAGTTTGTAAACAGTTCAGCGACTCTAACAGCTGATGGGTGGTAAAATTCCTGTAGAATGTGGAACTAATTCTGTTTTTAAAATCTTTTTCATTTTGTATCATAAAAATTATGCAGACTATGCAGCCGGCTTTTTCATTTTGTTTTGTATTACAATTTTCATTATGGAAGTTAAAACTGCGTATTTCAATAAACCTGTTTATCCAATTGAATTAATTAATTTTTCATTTTCACTAGGTACCCTTATCTCTCTCTCGTGATTGGGTATCTCTGGATTATTAATGAAAAGTGAAAATGTAAAATGTAATCGATTGGTTTTATATCATCTACACTTGGCAACACTGTCGACCAGACACACGTAATGCAGCAAGTGCTTACCCAGCGGCTCCAGAATTACAAGAATTATACATGAATCGCGAATTTTTTTAAAAAATTCATAACTCGGCCATTTTACAACCTACAAAAAAAAAAATTCGGATTCATGTTCATGACGACTAGTACTATTAACCCCAAAAATATGGCCGCCACTCTAAGATTCACCCTGTATATACCTAATTTTACATGCCCCCACACATTTACACACATAACTAACCACAATTAACCACACAGATGCATAGGTACTTTCATAATAAACATATTACAATATAATATAATCTACAATATTAAAATCATTCACGTATTAAACGAAACGGTACCCAGCAATAAATCTTTCTTTAATCTAATTTTAAAGGAAGTTACTGATAGTTTTTTATAAGACTCAGGTAACCGATTGTATAGCCAAGGTATGTGCTAAGAAAAGCAGCCCTTGTACAGTGAGGTTTTGTGTTGAGGAGTCGTTAATTGGGATTTAAAATGAATGTTGATGTTGTGCACATCCGTGCGAAATCGAATTTTTGTACAGATAGGTTGGTTTATGAGTGGTTATAATTTTATGAAATAAAACACAAGCATGAACTATACGTCTCTCGTTCATATTTAACCATCCGATGCTCTTTAATCTTTCGCTGATATGATCACGCCTCCTAAGCCCGCATATTAGTCGGACACAAGAATTTTGAATACGTTGGAGTCTTACCGAGTCCTTTTTCAACAAGTTAGGGCCGTATACGACATCAGCATAATTTAAATGCGATAAAACTAAACTATCGCAAAGTAAAATTTTACATTTTCTGTCAAGCAAATTGCGATTAGCGTATATTAACTTTAAATTACAAAATGCTCTTCTAATAACAAAAGTTACATGTGAGGAAAATTTCAGAGAGTTATCTAGAAATACTCCTAGATTTTTAGAGTTGTCTTTTACAGTCAATAATTCATTATTAACCAAAATTTGAACTCGTTCTTTACAACGGTTACGAGCAAGTGTTCTACCAAAGAGAATAGCATTAGATTTCGACTCATTGATGGACAGACAGAATTTATTTGACAAATCTACCAGTGATTTCAGGTCTTCATTAATATTTTCGCAAGCTTGGTCGATATAATTTTCTTCAAAGGTATAATAGAGCTGGGTATCATCCGCGTAGTAATGAGAACTGCTATATCTTAAGCACTTATGGAATTCACAAGTATATAACAAAAACAGAAGAGGTCCTAGGATAGAACCCTGAGGTACCCCACTTTTAACATGGATGAAGTCTGATACATTATGCTTGACAACTACAGATTGAAAACGATTATGTAAATAAGATCTCATTAAATTTACTGCATTATTTGAGAAACCCAAGTAATGCAAGAGTTCTAGAAGCAGTTTATGATTAATTTTATCAAACGCTTTGCTGTAGTCAAGAAGGATAAGTATACATAGTTTATTATTATCAATAGACTCATGAATGTCATCCGTGACTTTTAAAAGAGCGGTTGTGCAACTGTGCGCACAGCGAAATCCCGATTGCTGTTCTGGCAAGATATTAAAATTATCAGTATACGTTCGAATTTGTTTGTTAATGATTTTAAAAGCTTTAGAAATGCAGCATAAAATACTTATGGGTCTTAGGTCTTTGTAGTCTTCAGGTGTACTAATTTTAGGTAAAGGAATGATAAGCGCGCGTTTCAACAATTTTGCTCAACAGTTTTTATTAAAAAAATCATGTCCATTGAAATGGACATTGGGACTTACCCTAACTAACAGGTTTATAAATTCCACCTTCCTAACACAAGTATTATTTTTATGGAAATGTCTAAAACTACTATTTTTTATGGAAATATCTAAAACAATTTCTGCCTTTGACAAGGCAAAGATGTACGTTACATTTTAGACAGTATACATGCGTTTTTCCCTTGCATTGGGTATTTTTGCATCGTGTCGCTTCCTTGTTTTGGTCCAGTTCTGGCATGTGATCCACAAGGTCAGTTTGAATTTCACGCAAGGGTTTTACTTCAACATGTTTCCTCTTTGTTGTTGGAGTCGTTGGAGGTATGTTTTCTAAACTGGGGCGCCCAGCTTTTCTTTTTGATCCCGCCGGCTTTCCCATTTTTATCAAACATTCCGCAATGCGGAGCTTGAAATGCAGGGAATCCAAGATTTTGTTTTTAGGGAGCCCTTGAATTTCCGCATCCTTCTTGTATTCTAGCCAACTGTTGGTGCAAGCTAAGTCTGCAGCATGAAATATCATTCTAAGGGTCCATTTCTTTTATTTTATGAAAATTCGGTAATAACCTACCATCTGATCAATCTTATCAACTCCTCCCATACAATTATTGTAGAGCTGGACAACTTCCGGCCGGTTTATTTCTATAAATTCTTTTCTAGCTTTATCCCATCTTTTTACTCTATCTTCGTCGCCAATACCTACAAAATTTGATCCCAAAGTAACAGTACGGTTATCAACCCATTTGCACAAAACGATACCATCTTCACTTATTACTTCTTCACTATATCCTCTATTTCTTTTCAAGGCCTCTCTATCGGGTATAAGTGGAGGGTTACTAAATCGGTTTGTTCTTATGGTCCCAGCTGCATAGATTTTTTTTTGGTGCAGTATTTCAAGTAAGTTGTAGGTTGTGAAGAAATTGTCAAAATAGAGATAATGCCCAATTGGAATATTTTCTGATAATTTCAAAACTACTGTTGCAGCCAAACCAAATTTTATCAACATTTCCTTTTCAAGCTCTGTTGACGATCCTTGATATATGACGAAATCATAGGCCAACCCACTTCTTCCACAAAGAACAAAGATTTTTATTCCCCATGGACATGGTTTGCCTTTGACGTACTGAATAATTGAGAGCCTACCAGTAAAGGGAACCATTTGCTCATCTATGCAGAGCTCCTTTTCCATTTCCAACTTGTGGCATCTATTTCTGATGGCGTCATATATTGGTCTAATTTTATATAATTTGTCGATGTTATCTGTTGGTATTTCTAAATTGTTAACGATATGTAGGTTACTGCGCAGTTGGAAAAAACGATCTCTAGTCATTGTCTCACAAAATAAGTTTAAATTTAGTGATCTATCCCAGTACATCCGTACTCTTGGAAACCCCAAACATGACATCATAATATGAAGCCCAAAAAGGTTTCGTATTTCATCAGAGTTGCAATTTTTGAAAGTTTTTCCTTGTTGTAAAGCATATACATTTGTCATTTCAGCCATTTTTGCAAAAAATTCTTCAGTTATGTAACGATGAAAGTAGTCTATTGGCTCAAGTGATGGATTATCTTGAACCTCATTTTCATTGGCATCAGCAATTTCTTCCACAAACTGGTATTTTAAAAACCTACCCTTCTTCCAATTTATTTCAGACTTCTTCCTTACTTCCAAACTTTGAATATCTTGACTATCCTGCCCTGCAGGTTCAATTCCTTTCTGCATTCCAATGGGAATCTCATCATTTTTTTCCAACTACTCGTCTACTGTTTCTTGAACTATTTCTGTGTCTATTGTTCTCGGTAGTAGCGTAATAACATCCTGCCTTATAACTTCTTCTTCGTCACTACTGTCATCTAAATCAGAAAAATGCTCAAGGTGATGTAGGACCCTTTCACACTCAATGTTTAGTGAATCATCATCCAGAAACGACAACAAAATTTCGGCGTCATGAGAATTTTCGGGATCATACAAGCCTGAAAAAAAACAACAACTTAGTCCCCGATGTCCATTATGATGGACATAGATATTGAGAGTACAACTGTACTATTTATTTGCTAATGTTATACTTGTATCAAGACAAAATGACTAATTTAGATATTTATCCTGACTAACAAATGGATTTTAAATAAAAAATATTGAAATAACTCACAAAAACAACATATTTGTACTTACGTTTCGCAGAGCGTGAGAAGTGCGCCATGTCTGACAATCAGCTGATGGTTATAATTTCGAAATTTGTTACAAGAGGGAGCCAGATGTTATATATCGCATTAATATTGAATCCACAGATATGAACACATGGCAGTAGTAATGAATACACAACACAGATATATTTTTCTACGGACTCTTAAAATCGATGTCCACTGTAATGGACATGAGGTCTGAAAGGGTTAACACCCTGTATCCTAATGTCGCAAAATTCACACCACTTAGGTGTACCTTTTTAAGAAATATAATGTATAGCTTAAATGCAGTTTTCAAAGCCATCCAGCAAAAAAAAGATTTCGAAAATCGGTTAACAAATAAACATTTTAGGAGGGTGGATACATCTTAAGTGGGGCACCCTGTATGTTTCTGAGGTAGTGATAGTTTTTATAATAATCAAAATAGAATATTGATTTATTCAGTACCTACACTATTTAATTTTAAACAAATAAATTTAACATCTATTCACTTTAAAATAAAAAATAATACTCTTAAGGTTAAGCTTTAATCAAAATGATTCACTTCAGGAACCTTATATTATGAAGTTCCTTCACATAATTTATTATAACAAGTCTCCCAATATTCTGTTAGAGCATCTTTAAATACACCCCCAGCAACAAATGCAACTTCAATCATACCGTTAGATGAAATGACTTGAATTTTAAATAATGTATTTAAATTGTTGATATTTATGAATTTCTCCGTGAGTTCGTTAAAAATATGTCATCTATGAAGAACAATGGTTTTAGGACCAGACACAATTTCTTCAACTATATTGTTATCTAATTGAATTTGGTATTCATTCAAGTCAAAATTGATATCAACAAATACTGTACCAGGTACATCTATTTGTATTTCATCTCTTTCAGGAGAAAATAATAAAAATTCAGCTAAAGACTGAAGTTTACTTCAGTCGAATTTTCTAAGTCGCTATTAGTATTTGTATTTGTGTCCATTATGCTCGTGTTCTCGGTAGCCCAGGGTCGATCATAAGCTTTGTATAGGAAACCTTAAACAAATTAGAGACAAGCTGAAATTTGATATATAAGTTTGTATTGGGGTCCTTAAAGTACCACCAAACCCCACCGGTAATCCGCCGTGCCTGTCACCCCTAAACAACCCCCGAAAGGGGTGAAAATCGGACTTTTTTGGCAATATCTTAAAAATAAAGCTATATACGAAAAAATATGAAGACAGAAAAATTAAAGAGCATAAAATTTCCTATAAAGTTTCGTTTAGCAGATATATTTTGCTCGTATTGTAAATTCTAGTATATTTTAACATTTCGCACAAAATAATTACATTACATTAATATATTTTACGTCTTTCACACCAAAACACATTAAAAGTATAATAATATACAAAAATTTTTTATGTAGTGAGTAGCACAGTTGCATTTTCTTAAATAAACTGAAATACTTACAGGTTATGTTTAAGTAAATGAATATTTAATTACTTATTATCCAATATAATTTATCTGCATGTAAATCCTCAACTGCCTTATTAAAACAGGTAGGGTAAGGTCGCCGAAATCGTACCACCTAGTATAATTGTGTTAATTTTCTGTAAACCGGACGCATTTTAATACCTATATTATTTTTGTTAAGAACAGTAGGCTTCAGTATTGGGAAAGAATAAAAAGAACAATTCTGCCCTCATAAGCAAAAATGCCTTAAGTCGAATTTTTATGAAAAATTAGATAATTATATAAATCGTCTATTTACGTGATTTTACATCTTAATTAACTGGAAAAATATATATTTTTTTTAAATAACACATTATTTATCGATATAATATTACCCTATGTTTACCAACTTGCATAGTTTCATAAGCAAGAAAGCCTTATACTGATTTTATAAGGTATTTTTGTGTATTACATATGAATATTTAAGCTAAAACGAATTAAGTCTCACATAATGTGTTCTTGTTTAAAAATATATTCTCAGTATGTACGCAATTCTAAGCTAAAACACTTTTAATATAGACATAAGGCGTTCTCGCTTAAATATGTGTTGTTTTTTCAAGTTCAACATAACATACAAATAATTTTCTTGTTCTGTATAGTGTGTAAAAAATGCGGAAGTCGTGAAGTAAAAAAATTAATATAGCATTTGAGACTAAAATTATTTAATTAATTTTAGTCTCAAATTCCATATTAATTTTTTATGCGTATATGATACTAAAAAAGCCTTATGTTAATTAATACATAAGACTTTTTAGTATCGCAATCATCATACAAAACGGACATGGAGCATTTCACTCTCAAACTGCATGTGTTAATTTTTTTTGAATTATTCATTAAAGAAACAAGTAGTTATTCTAAAATATGTTTATTTAAAATACATATAAAACTATAATACGTATAATATTGTATAGATAAAAAAGATTTTATTCAAATGAATCGTTAAGGTCGGTAACGTCATCTTCCGGTAGATCAAGCCAAAATTGTTGTCTATTTTCTGGCATTAAAGGTATTAACTTTGTTGTTATGTCTTTTTTCTTTTCTTTAGCTATACCCCTATTCTTTTTTTTTAGGCGAGCCTCAGGTATAGGTAATTTTTTCAATATTGTAGTTTTCAGGAAGTCCAAATATACCTGTTCATTATTTTCGAAATCATTTGTGTAATAAAGGCCAAAGTTACTTCTTCTAAAACATACTCTCACCATATCTTTCAAATATGGTCTAGGATTGGTTTTGCTTAATTTGTAAACAGAAGTATTATATTTCCAATCATAAAAGTTTTGATAGTTCATAGATAAAACATTAGCTTTACCGTTATTTGAATTTTGTACAGCAAGTCTGTAGTCATTGAAGTCGTAAACCGTTCCCATACTGTTAAGACTTTTCTCGACTTGGTGATGAAAACTGTCAGCACTTATAAACGTGTGCCCCGGTTCAAAGTAATTTATTTCAATTTCATTAGCATTAATTTTAGTGGAATTTATAATATAGACAAAATATGAGAACAAGTTCCAATTTTTATTTTGAGCTGAACAATTATCTAAAAAGAGAATTATTCTTCTTGTGTCTCTTTTTTCACATAAGAACGCATGGAATGTTGAAATTACGTCTTCAGCATTTCTACCCGCAATACCTTCATGCCATATTGTGGCTACAGGTAAATTTGTTTTATCTTTAATTCCACCAACAGGTGCAAAAGATTCATTAAAAACTATAATTCGCTTACAAAAGAGTACTGACTTAAACTGCTCCATCCTGGGAAGCATAACTACTTTCATTAGATCAACGGAATAACAAATTGTGTCTTCATCTAGTAGAGTCTCGGAATATTTCCTATAAATGTCACGAGCTTTTCTATATTTAATTATGTGATTATGCCACTCATTACATTTGTCACAATTATCTTCAAAATTATTAATATTGTGATCTTTGTTATGAAGACTTTTTGACAACTTTCATACTCTTCATTTCTTAACTTAGCGAAACTTATATTATTTTCCTTCACAACAGATCTGTACAGATCATAAGAAAAATTGTTACGATCTAAAATCGTAGTGATAAAGTGAGGTCCAGGGTATTACTAATCCTTTATTGAGAGCAATAAAAGTCGTGTCTCTTAAAAAAATTATATAAACATTTATTAACTAGCTCAATAGCTAGGATAAATACCAACAACAAAAAAGATGTTAATATAACAATTAGTCTAGGGTAGATGTTAAATTACAATAATATAGTCTGTAATAACAATAATTAAATAATTAAAATAGATCAAGACAAATATCTGTAAGGGAAAATATGATTAATCTAATTACAAGCAAATAATACAATACAACAGCTGGAATTCAAAAAACGAATGTACAAAATCAACTTAACTTAATGAGAGTTAATCGGGTCCAGAAACAAGATTACTTCGTTACGCCTAGGGAGCCTTCTGAAGAACTACAGTCCTCGTTGGGTAGAGTATTCGTCTCAGGTCTTAGTTACTGCATAATATGATGTTCTCAAAGGTATTCAATAATAAAATAGCTAGGCTTATCTTCTAGGTAAAATAGTATACCAAAATCAAGTCCACAAAAATTGCCAAAAATATCCAAAGTCCAAAAATCCAATTACCATCCAAAAATACTCAATTGTCAGTACGAGCTGGTGGTATCGCTCAAATTACACCGTACCAAAATCGTCCAGATTATTCTGGACGATGAGTTTCTTACAAAATCCGAATAAATCGAAATTTAGTTTAATCTAAAATGTATTAAACTAACCAAACATGTAGAAATTGTGTTATATTCCGGAAACTAGCCGAAAGCAACCAAAAATGCTTTTATCACAATTATCATACAACGAAACTATCGGTTCAATAGTTGATGAACAAAAGAGGGAATTTTCCTCATTTTCACCGCGTTTTATAAAGTATTCACTTAACAAAAAACACAACTTTAGTCTAAATCTAGCAGATGTTGCCAACTCACTATGTACACTAAAAAAACCCTATATTTCTGGACCATTGAATATTTCGAGGCGTTGGACTATTTATTAAAAGTAACTTGTTTTTTTTGCAATTTCTAAAGGTTAATATTTACACAGCATACTTATTTATCAATGTTATTCCAAACGAATAATAATTAATTGTTGGTAAGGTTGAGAGAACTGTATTATCAACGACCGTCGACCGACTTCAGATGGTTCACTGAATCAGCTGTGAGGGTACGTTCCGTATCTCAACTAGCGATCGGTTATGTTCAGTGGATATCTTCCACAGATATTTTCCTTATTTTTAAGCCGTAATACAATGTATCTCATATTTTTCTAAGAAATCGTTATACATAATTTTAACATTTACATCGCTAGGCAGGTAGCGCCTATTTGGAGCATGTTCTCTTCTATAATGAGATATTGCTGGTCTATATGATTCAATATGCTCGGTAATACTGACTATCTATTTTATTCTGTTTCGGATGTTTTCCTCTTGCGTCGGGAAGGGGGCTAATTGAGTCAACTGGGGTTTTATACAAAACATCTTGAACTACACTATTGTTATTTTTAGTAAATCCTAATGTAGTCAAAAAGAAAGTCTTGCACACCTCGAATTTATTTTCATTGTTTGTCATATAATATTTAAAAGTATTTATAGTTTTGAATTCAGGAGAAGATAATATACTATCATATTGTGTGTTATAGTTGTGCGTACACAGTGCATTTATAAAGTGTCTCTATAGTTTTTGGGTACAACATCCAATAAATAATAAATAATAAAAAATCTGTGTTTTATCGAGCTGTAAAAACTATACAGATAATTATGCCTAATAAAATTGCTACCAGATCCCAAGGTAAGCTACAAAATGTTAATGGGCCACCTAGATTAAAACAAAAAAGTGCCATCAGTGATAAACTTGTAACTCCAAAAAGAACTAATACCAGCTACATAAGCATTAATTGCGATTCTGAAACAGAAGATAATAAAGATAACCCAAATAACATAATTTCAAAATTACGTAATAAATTGGCTCTGGAAGTATCAAAAAATCAAGAATTAAATGATATTATTAATAAACAAACACACAACTTGAGCAAACTTGAACTAAAATTGGAAAATAAAAATGAGATTATAACAAACCTTCAAGAGGCTTTAAAAACTGTAAACAATAAAATGATTTGTAATAACTGTGACGTTCTATTGAGAAAAATAGATAACTACGAATTGGAAGCAATAGAATTAAATGATAAATATACGTTATTAAAAGATCAAAATAATAAATTACACAATGACTTAAATACTCTTAAAACATGTTCTAATGACTTAAAAGTAAATGTAAGAAGAGAAAGTAAGAGTGAAAAATCCACTAAATCACTACTAATACAATCTGAGGAATCAGATGCTCGTACTCAAAATATTAATGTTAAAAATCTAAATTTTAACATATTGTCCAACAGCATACGTCCTGTTGATGTTACAGCAACGCACAGAAATAAAATTTTTCTTCTGTCAGATGAAATTGGCAAGGGAATGAATTTTCTGTTACGTAATAATTTATGCAACTCTGATGTACAGTCAATAGTAAAACCACATGCACCACTGTCGGTTGTTATTGAAGACATTGATAAACTTGCTGAGACTCTATCAAAAAGGGACTATATAATTATTCTAGCTGGGAGAAATGACTTTGACCAAAAAACTTTTCCATCTTTTAAATATATATGCAACAAACTAAGAAAATGCGACACTAACATTATATTCTCGTCGGTGCCCTATACAAACAATCAAAACCTCAATAAACGCATATTTAAGTTTAACTATAAACTTAATGAATTTTTAATAAAATTAAATAAAATTACCGAAGGAAATGTCCAATATTTTGAAGTCAATTATATGGTTGAAAATAACAAAATAAATAAACGTGTAATTACAGCAGCACTGGCAAAAATGATTATAAATAATAACAGTGCTATATATAAAACATTAACATTTGTGCCAATAACAAATGAAATCCAAAACTGTGCAACACACCCTGAGACCTCCGTAAAGCGGGGCGAACGTTAGGACGCAGTGTGACGTGTGGTGACGCAGGGTGAAGTGAACTGCCAAAGGTGAAGTGAACTGCCTGCGCCGGTAGTGCGAAAGATGAAATGCAGTTTTTTAACCGCTCCGTGTCTGAATCGCAGTTCTACGCCCAGTAGAAGCCTACTTACTTCATGATGTATACATATTTGAGTAATTTGTTAGACTCGGAATCTGATTCTGATTTTGTTGAGGAAGAAATAGCGTATGCAACTATATTTAAAAAAAAACTGCCAAAAAGTGGTTACTTAAAAAAAAGAACAACTCACGGAGAATTCGTCCTTCAGAAAGAATTTTGTGATGAAAAGTACAAAAATTATTATCGAGTAACCCGTGCACAGTTTGCAGAAATTAATGGCTTTATTAAAGAAGACATAGAAGCTGAAGGGTGCAATGCTTCAAAGCCCATCGGAACGGAAGAAAAATTAGCCGTATTTTTAAGGTAAGAAATTTATTAACTTAAAACATGTAATATTCTTAAAAACACAATGAGGTAACTTTTAGTTTCATAAAATAAAAAAGTAAGATCAGTTGTTCACAGAAAATTCGTTTAAATAGTTGACTAAGGTAGTCCCTGTTGCTGGGCGTTTTTCTGACGAGATATTCTGTATAGGTGCTTCAGGGCCTTCAGGGGAAAAGTTGCTAACGTGATGTGACGAATTATCGGAATAATAAGTTGAGAAGGACGTAGACGATGAGGAGCGTTGATAGTCATCGTAGTTGTGACTGTAATTCTGATGCTGAAGAGTAGTAGATTCGTAAGCTTCAGATGATTCAGATGTATTATTGCGTCCAGCCAGATTCATTGTCGATGCCTGTGGAATGTGGAGTAAAGTGGCTTCTTCATCGGACACTGCTTTATAAACATTATTTCTCACACTGTGTTGTGACGAGGGTGGCATTTTTTTTGTTATCTAGTACATTGAGATGAAAAAATGATATAAATACAGTTTTTTGAATTTTGATCACTATTAACCGGTTTTGTTTTTGTAAGTATAGATCTTAAAGTGTTAGTAGTTTGAAATACCGTTCTAACATTAAATTTATCACCGATAGTGCGTAGCTGTTCAGATAATCCCTGTACATAAGGAATCATTGTTACTGTTGTGTATTGCCGTTCGGGTACTTGTTGGCGCTGATTATTAATTCTATTTTCAATATTTGTCAATGTTCTATCAACAAAGACTTCTGGGTACTGATTGTTAATTAGTACATTTTTAATAAATATTTTTTCTGTACAGGGATTATCTGAACAGCTACGCACTATCGGTGATAAATTTAATGTTAGAACGGTATTTCAAACTACTAACACTTTAAGATCTATACTTACAAAAACAAAACCGGTTAATAGTGATCAAAATTCAAAAAACTGTATTTACAGTATTCCGTGTTGTGAATGTGACAAATATTATGTTGGTGAGTCATCCAGACCCTTCAATGTAAGATTGGGCGAACACAAAAGTTATATTAGAAAAAATGAAATTGAAAAATCAAAAATTTGTGAACACGCTTTCGAAAACGGACATCCAATAAATTGGAATGGAGCAAAAATTTTAACAAAAGAACCGGACAGTAAAAAGAGAAAAATGAAAGAATCTGCAATAATTTTGCTAAATGAAGACAAATGCGTATCAAATTATTCTGTAGATTGTTGTACAATATGGTTACCGATGCTAAAAGAAGAACTTAGCAACTTGAATATCTAATCTAATCAACTTTTCTGTGAGCGTAGTAAGTATCTATGGTTATAATATAAACATTAAAATTGTGTAATTTCACGAATTACACAAGAGAAAGACTATTTAGCATTGAGAACGGAAACAGACTAAGTTTCCGAAACGTCTGCAAAACATAATTGTTTTTATTTTATTTTAATTATATTTTATGTCAGAAAACCAACCTTTAACTGTTCCTTTGACGTAAAGTCACAGGCGTAAAGGTTATTTTTTAAATAATCCAAATATTTTTCAGATTTTCAGATTAATGTTCAGAAGTGTGGCCGTAAATCCCAAATAAGAACAGAAAAAAAATACAGAAAGATTCCACAAATAACTTTTAGACAATATCCAGATATTTTCAAAAAATCGTTAGTTACTCCTGTACATAAAAAAGGTAGTTTTAATAACACTGACAGCTATAGGCCTATATCAATCATTCCTATTATTTCCAAAATATTCGAAATTATCCTTAAAAATAGACTCTTGGAATATTTTGAGAAGAACAAATTACTGACTGATGCCCAATTTGGGTACAGACAGGGAAGGTCTACAATTGCCGCAATCTGTCAAATGTATGAACTTATTTTAGAAGCTTTTGAAGAACGTAAATTATGCACTGCTCAATTCTATGATATGTCTAAGGCTTTCGACACAGTTAACCATAAAGTACTAGTACAAAAAATGGAATACTATGCTGCCGTGGTAAAATCAAACGCCGTATCTACTGGTGGCAAAGAATCGAGAAATTTAGCATCAAAGTTTTTTTGATAGTCCTTGGTAAAATATAACACAGGTTATTTAAAAGAGGTGATTTTCGATGTAAAATGACGTGAAATATCGACTAGACATGTTAAATTGAAAAAAAAATTAAATGTTTATATTAAAAAATCAGATACGACTTTTATTGTTAAAGATATTTTTGTACATGCCAAGCCATAATATGCGGTATCTACATTAAATTGATTTAAGACGCAGATACGGCATTCTAGCTTAGTATTCACAGTAAAATATTTAACAAAAAATATGCCGTAATTGATTTTCGACATTTCGACTGTGTATTTTTTAAAGTGATTTAAAAAACTTCTTTAAATTTTATTCAAGAGAAAAAATACATAGGAAATAAACTTCATTTTGTTACAAAATATTAAGTAATTAACAATAGAAAAGAAAAATAGAAACAACTTCATCTAATTCTCACATTCTGGTAAGTTCTTCCAGAAACTCTTTCTGTTTTCAGGAAGAATTCCTCCAAGAATTTTGAGCAAAGCTTCTTTTTTCGATTTAGGAAATCCACGGGGTTTGATTAGGCTTGCAACATCGGCCGATAAAACTCCTGTTTTTTTCGCAGCTTTCTTACAAAGAAACTCTAACTTTATAAAATCTTCAATATATGATGTTTTGTAGTGTAATGCATAGTTGCCACGGCTAGCTTTAATCTGAACCATATCGGAGAGATGCGGTCTGCTTGCATATTTCTTTAAGACAACTTCAGATTTGAAGTCTTTCCACTGATAAAAATCTTGATAATTCATTTTTTTAACTACGACTTTTCCTTTTTGTGCTTGTTGCACTGCATCAACAAAGTCGTCAAAATCGTAAGTCTTACCCTGTTTTTTAAGTGATAGTTCCACCTGGTGGTGGAAACTATCTGCTGACATAAAGGAGTGTCCCGGTTCAAAGTAATTGAGAAATATGTCAGTAGCAGTTATTTCATCAGAATTAATCAACCTCACTAAAAACGTTAGCAAACACCAATTTTTGTTCTGGCTAGAACAGTTGTCTAACCATATAGTTATTTGCTTGGCATCTCTATGTCTCTTGAAAAATGAATAAAAACAGCTTACAATATCTTCTTTGTCTCTGCCTGAAACACCCTCATGCCACAAAACAGCGTATGGTTTTAACTGCGATTTTGAACCGAGTGGTACAAAACTTTCATTGTACGCTATAAGTCTCTTAATAAAAATCACTTTCTTAAAACTGTCCACCCTCGGTAACATAATAATTTTCTGCAAATCTGCAGAAACACAGACAGTGCCTTTTTCAAAATTTGTGCCAGATTGTGTCTGATAAAATTCTCTAGACTCAGCAACAAGATTCTTATGTTTTTTATAACTAGAACATGTTTTGCAAGTATCTTGAACATTATCTTCATTGTGCTCATGCAATTTGAACTCCTCACATTCTTCACATTCTTCATGCCCCAGTACTGCAAATGATATATTTTTTGCCCTCACTCGTAAACGATATGATTCGTATGATACCTTAGAATTGACGTTTTTGGTTTTAAAGTCCTCGAACATGGTGGAAATTGATATGTCGCTGGGCAGATATCTTCGGTTTGGTGCGTGGGTACGTCTAAAAAATCAAGAATATATTAATACCGATACGGTAGCGCAGCGGGTTAGAGCATGAGTGACAGACAGGGCCTAGTTACACTGCCTTCCGGGTTCAAGACCCGGCGCCGTCACTAGCAATGTCGGTGGGTATGGATGTTTGTCTGCGTTTTTTCAAATGTGTAACCCCCTCCCAGACAGCCTTGGCTTTGGATTTGGGGGTTGTCTAATTTCTGTGAGGTTTATGTTATGTCTATGGTGTCTATGTTATATAGTTATCAATTATTGTAGTATAAAATTTAGGAACATACCTGTAGTGAGATATAGATGGATGAAACGTCTCAATATGTTCATCAAGAAGAGAGTAATCTATTCTCTTTTTAGCCGATTCGAAATGGCGACTCTTTGGGGGATTAAACTTATTTCTTGGAGTTTTCGATAAGGTATCATGTAAAACTCTATCATTCGATTTCTTATAACCTAAAGTTGTTAAAAAAAATGTTTTACATACTTGTACCAATTCATCGGTTTCATCTTTCAAATAGTACTTAAATGTATTCTGTTTTGTTTTACTTTCAGCCGTTCGACGTTTTGGATCTTGCCTGGTACATGTGTTAAGCATGAAAGCCTTTCGCTCTGCATTAGTTAAACTCCAAAAATTTTTGTTTATTACAGTTCGTCGATTTTCATTGATTTTACTCAAACATGCTTTTATACAACTCTTTACATCACAGGCTGGTAGTATTTTATGGTTTTCAATAATTTTTTGTCTCTTCATATTCCTTTCTTCTATTTTAGTCTTTGGATCTATTCGCCTCCTTTTTCTTGGGTTACCTGTTTTTGTGTACCCTTTCTCATCTAAATTGTTTGTTGTATTATTTTCTGCAGAGCTTTCAATTGATTGATTTGGTATTATAGGTGGCATCACTTCTCCATCAATATGATTAACTGCATTTTCTTCAAATGGAACTTCAGGACTATCTATTATTACAGATATAATATTTAATGTAGAGGTAGACGGGGGAACATTTTCTATAAAAGTATCGTTGAGCCCTCTACCTACATCTTGCGTTATTTCATTATTTATAATTTTGCAGGACTGATCAAGTTTTAAAAATTCGTATTTTTTATCATACTGTAATAGTTTTGTCTCATTAGGTACCATATTTGACAAATCTTGAATTACATATAAATCATCAGCAATATTTTCATTTAAATTATCCTCAGAAATTCGGTCTACCAGTAAAACTGGATTTGATATAATATGTTCTTTACCGACCAAGTGAGATAACGGCAAATCATCATCATCATACATTCCAACTTTACTTGAAATCGGTACAATTGACGCAGATTCACTTTGTTCATTATTATTAGTCACTTTAAAAATTGAAGGTAAATTATTATCATTACTGTTTCCAATTAATGTTGTCAGATAAATTCCATCTTCTGTTACAATCGGTATATTTGATGTAAGTTGTTCAATTTCTTTATTCGCCAAAGCAGATTCATCAGGTAAAATTTTATCAACGTTTCCTATTAAACTCGCGCCACAAACCTTATCATCAGGTAAAGCCAATATACTTGACATAGGTTCATTTTGTATTTTAGCCCCAAAATAAGATTCAGGTAAAATATTAGCATTATCGTTATTTAAAGTCGCTAGAAAAACTTTATCGTCCGTTGAAATCGAATAACTTGACACAAAATCATTTTGTTCTTTAATAACTAAAGAAGATTTTGGTAAAATATCACTGTTTTCATTACGAGTTGCCACAGAAACTCCTGCCGTTGAAACTGTCGACTTATGTAAAATTTCTCCTTTATTTGCCAAAGATAACATTACTTTCGCTCTAGACATTTTGCTGAAATAAAAGAGTATTGAATGTAAATATTGTAAATTAGTAGAAAATTAGCTTTTTAAATGTTTCAAGAAGTTGATTTAAACTCTACAATTCATTTTGTAGTTAATTGTAACATAAAATTTTTTACCTACGTACCTTTTAATTATCACCAATTTTACATAACATGTAAACACTTTAAAGAACAAAGAATAACTAACCAGAAACAAAGCGCGCGTTTAGCAACGTTTCCTAGTCAAAAAGGCGGGAACTACAACATACTAGAAAGAAACGCGGCATATGTATATCCTTACAAGTAGTTACTGCATTTTCAACTAGTAGCATACAGATACCACATTTGTGCTTAGGAAAGGTAGAAATTTTGTGAAGATACGACAAAATGTGTAATGATTTTTAATATAACTAATGTAGTTACAGCTTTTTGCTTTAGTAAATAGATAGAATAAAATGCTAATATACCAAAACCACCAAAAACCTAATTTCGGATATTTTTGTAGATACGGCGTTTGATTTTAGCACGGCAGTATGGAATTAGAGGAAAATCCTTAAATTTATTCACATCATATCTTGGTAGCCGTCAACAATGCGTCAAGTTTAATGGTAGCTTATCGCAATTTTCTAAAGTCGATTATGGGGTGCCACAGGGATCTGTCCTTGGCCCTGTGTTATTTATTATTTATACAAACGATATGTCCTTTAATTTAGCTTCCGAAGCGGTTCCAATACTGTATGCTGATGATGCCACATTTTTAGTTAGTAACGAATTATATCCAGATCTATATAATAACGTCATAGAATCGAATAATTTGATAAAGAACTGGACGGAAAGTAATTATCTTACCATAAATGAAGATAAGACAAAAACCTTAAGTTTTTCAACACAAAAAAATAGTGACAACAACGAACCAGTAAAACTACTTGGAGTGTACTTAGATGCCACTTTAAATTTTCAGTCACACACTGAACAGCTATCTAAACGACTATCGACTGGCATATACATAATAAGGCAACTTAGTCACAAAACTACATTGAACTGCTTGAGAATAGCTTATTTTGCTATTTTTCACAGTGTAATGACATATGGAATTATTCTATGGGGTGCATCAAATCATTCTAATAAAATTTTTAAATTACAAAAAAAAGCCGTTAGAGTAATAGCAAAAGCTAAACATGATGACCACTGCAGACCAATTTTTAAACAATTGAATATATTGTCCCTACCCTCTTGTTTTATTTATGAATGCTTATGTTATATTAAAAAACTCCTTGTTGAGAAAAAAGTGACCAAGCAGGAAGACATACATCACCATAATACTAGGACAAAAACAAAACTAAGACTACCCAAATTCAGGTTATCAACATCGCAACAGTCCTACGTATATTTAGCTTATAAATTTTTTAATGTGCTACCTTATGCTTTGCAAAATCCTTACATGAGCACAAATACATTTAAACATAAGATTAAAAATATTCTCTTAGAAAACTGTTTTTATACGAATGACGAATACTTTGATTATTTTGACTCGCTATCAAATTTACCGTCTGTATAAAGAGCTGCATTTGTTTCTCTTCTTTAACGTTTTTTGTGAATATAAGAAGTTTATACACTTTTTCTATTTATATTTAATTTATACACATACCTGTTGTCTGTTTTTCTATTGCTTTTTTAAATGTTTGTTTGTAGGTACTTTTGTGTTATACAATGTGATTGTTAAGTATTGTTGTATAGGCATTTTTTCTTGTTGTCATGATTTTGTAAAAAAAAAAGATTTTATTGATATCTGTCAACATTTTGTTCAGAAAATATATGAAATAAACTAATTCAAGAAAAATAGTGTTTTTACTGCGAAAACATTAACAAATGGTCCTTCGAGCCGGATACAAGAAGATTTCCAGTGAAATTAGTGGCATTGAAGACTTCTCCACTCCAGGCTATTATCCAGTTCGCCGCCGTATAATCTACGACCGGACTGTCGATCACCAGGTGGGTCGGTTCATTTCCATTTAATTTGAAATTTTATTTGCTATAATACTGTTCTGAATATCCTCATAAGTAATTGTTTATAGAAAATTTACTAATTTTTACGTAAATATCTCTAAATTTTTCATAAAATGTCAGAACTTAAACAATTTCAAATCAAACGATCTTCTATCAAAGGTCAACTGACACGATTTAAAATTTTCTTTGACAAATTTGTAACTGAACAAAATACTGATTTTGTGCAGTTGGAATCTCGTCTTACCAAGATAGAGCCATTGTGGGACGAGTTTAATAATATTCAATCGAATATTGAATTTTTAGCTACCGAAAGCACCGATCATGAAGAAGAACGCAAGTTCTTTGAAAGTTCTTATTTTGATTTGACATCTAAAATCAAAAAACATCTACATAGTTCAAATAATCAAAAGGCGCTAATATCAGAAAATAAAGAGAGCCTGTCACAAAGCAAAATAGTTGACACAAACCAAATTAGATTACCATCTTTAAACTTGCCAAGCTTTGACGGCTCCTACAATCAGTGGTTATTCTTTCGCGATACTTTTACCTCTATAATAGACAAAAATACGTCAATTTCAGATATTCAGAAGTTTCATTATTTGCGATTGTCACTTAAAGGCGAAGCAGAGGATGTAATACGTTCTCTCGAAATTTCAGCAGCAAATTATAAAATCGCCTGGACTTTGCTACTTGAGCGGTTTGAAAATAAACAACTTTTAATAAGTAACCATGTAAAAGGTCTTTTTAATTTGCCAACTATGGTAAAAGAATCTCATATTGGTTTGCGGCAGTTATTAGACGGAATGTTACGTCATTTACGTGCGCTCGAAGTTCTTGAGCAACCAACTGAGCATTGGGATACTCTTATTATTCATCTAATTGCTACAAAATTAGATGGAGTAACTAGACGAGAATGGGAAGCAGAAAACTCAAAGGGTACATTGTTAACGTTAGATGAGTTTACTATTTTTCTTAAAGAAAAATGTCATTTACTCGAAACCCTTGAAATTAACGAATCTGAATCTAAATTGCGAATCAAGTCAAAGTCAATAAAATCCTTTATTTCAACAACCGTTCCTCAATGTCCCGTGTGTAAAAATGATCACACAATTTACAATTGTCCAGAATTTCTTAAACTTGATTCAAATGGTAGATTCAATGAGTCAAAGCGGCTAAAGCTTTGTACAAATTGCTTGCGTAAAGGTCATTCATCAAAATATTGTCGATCAGGTTCATGTAGGAAATGTGCAAAACCTCATCACACATTGCTGCATATTGAAACTGTGGTGGAACAATCGTCACAATCTCAATCTGAAACAAAATTATTGCCAATTGCACCAACAGCTGATCATGTTTTGACAAACTATTCTTGTAGAAGCGAATCTTCGCATATAATATTATCAACTGCTGTTATTCAGGTATTTGACATACATGGAAATGTGCACGAATGTAGGGCATTACTCGATAATGGTTCTCAAAGCAACTTTATAACTGTAGATCTCTGCAACAAATTACAATTACAAAAGACTAAAATTGGTTTATCTATTATGGGTATCAACCAAACAAGTTCAAATGTTAATTTTCGAGCTTTTGTCAAATTTCAGTCACGTATTAACGCGTTCAAAGCAACACTTTCATGTTTAGTTATACCAAAAATAACGGAAACTATTCCTGCAATGTCTTTTAGCCAAAGATCATTAGGTATACCAACCAATTTATTATTGGCAGACCCCACTTTCGACACAAGTAGTCATATAGATATTCTTATCGGTGCAGATACATTCTGGGACCTTTTAAATGCGGGTCAAGTAAAACTGGGTAAAAATTTACCTACTTTACAAAAAACACAACTTGGGTGGATAGTCTCGGGTCCAATTCACTACAAAAATCTTTCTCAAACAAACGTCAATTGCAATTTAATCACCTGTCAAGATCTTGACAAGCAGCTTACTAAATTCTGGGAAATCGAAGACTTTCAAGATATCAAGCATTTTTCTCCAGAAGAAGCTTACTGTGAAGATCATTTTACTAAAAATACTGTTCGAGATAGCCATGGTCGTTTCATCGTTACTATACCACTGAAGGAGGACAGTTCCTATTTGGGCGATTCGAAACAAACAGCACTCAGGAGATTTTACTCCACCGAAAGAAAACTTAATACAAATCCTGATATGAAAAAAGAATATGTAAAGTTCTTGGATGAATATGAAAAACTTCAGCACATGACTAAGATTGAGAATTCACATGATACGTCTTTCTATCTTCCCCATCATTGTGTTATAAACGAATCCAGCTCCACAACAAAGTTAAGAGTCGTGTTCGATGGGTCATGCAAATCCTCATCAGGATATTCAGTAAATGATATAATGATGGTTGGTCCCACGATTCAACAAGACTTACTCTCCATAATTTTACGGTTTAGAAAATACAACGTAGTTTTAACGGCTGACATTGAAAAAATGTACCGTCAGGTACTTGTCAAACCAGAGCAAAGATCACTACAACGCATATTTTGGCGACAACAACCAACAGATGAACTCGCTATATATGAACTTAACACAATCACATACGGAACGGCGTCTGCTTCATTTTTGGCTATTCGTTGCCTACACGAAGTTGCAAAAAGGAACATACAAACCCATCCAAAAATTTCCAATATTATTCTAAGGGATTTCTATGTAGATGACCTTTTAACTGGTGGTGAATCTATACAAGAACTGCAAAGTGTTAAACAAGAGATATCAATGCTCCTCAAGAAATATGGTTTTGAACTTAGAAAATGGATTTCTAATTCCAACATTTTAATGAATGATCATGAACATACATCCACTACAACTCTGAACTTTGGAGAAAACGAGCAAACTAAAACTTTAGGATTATTATGGAATTTCAAATCTGATTGTCTAGGATTCACAATAACTAATAATAATACGCAAAAAACGTTAACAAAACGATCAATTTTATCATCTATAGCTCAATTATTCGATCCACTTGGTTTATTGTCTCCGGTTACCATAATAGCAAAAATTATTTTGCAAAAATTATGGCAACATAAACTTTCTTGGGATGAATCCATACCATTAAATTTGCACACGATGTGGATCGATTTTAGGTCTAGTCTGCAGCAAATAAATCATTTAGAAATTCCAAGGCATATTATATGCAGCAGCCCAATCTCTGTAGAAATTCATGGTTTTTCAGATTCTTCTGAATCAGCATACGGAGCTTGCATATATATATATTGTCATCTAATTCTTCTGGAGACATGTTTAGCAATCTTCTTTGTTCCAAGACAAAAGTTGCTCCATTAAAAAATGTTACTATTCCTAGGCTTGAGCTATGCGGTGCTCTTTTATTGGCTGAGCTTATGAATAAAGTAAAAATGTCAATGAATATTCATTTCGAAAAAACATTTTATTGGTGTGATTCAAATATAGTTCTTTCTTGGATAAAATCATCATCTCATCTTTGGAAAATGTTTGTAGCGAATAGAGTTTCACAAATTCATTCTTTAACTAATCCTAATGATTGGCATTACATAAATACCAAAGTAAATCCCGCTGATCTATTATCCAGAGGAATAAATCCAAATAAATTTATCAATTCCAAACTTTGGTGGAATAGACCAGAATGGTTATCTCTACCTGCTGAAAATTGGCCACTCATTTCGAATGAAAATTTGCATCTTAAAAATCTTCCAGAAATGCGGTCCAATTCTATTTCTTGCACTTTAACTGTTGAAGATGACATAATTACAAATTATTCATCCTTAATTAAATTACAGCGCATTGTTGCTTATTGTCTTAGATTTTCTAAAAACTTAAGACAACATAAAGAAAATCGTCAGTTAGGAGCGCTTACACCTCCGGAATTGAATAATTCTCTGAATTGTTTAATACGGTTATCGCAAAAGAAAACATTTCCACAGGAAATGCATGATCTGTTAAAATTAAATGCAGTAAGCTCTACGAGCAAACTATGTAGCTTAAATCCTTTTATAGATAAAGACGGAATAATCAGGGTAGGTGGCAGATTAAAAAACTCTAACTTTGATGATCTAAAAAAGCATCCTGCAGTTTTGTCATCAAAACATCATCTTACAAATTTAATAGCTAAACATGAGCATATTAAATTATTACATGCAGGTCCCCAAGCATTGTTAGCGTCCATACGGGAACGTTTCTGGCCACTATCTGGTCGTAATTTAGTACGAAAGATTGTACATGGTTGTGTTCGCTGTTTCAGAGTTAATCCTAGAGAAACGAAATATATTATGGCCGATTTGCCTAAAACTCGCTTATCTCCTACAAGGCCTTTCTTAATTTCGGGTTTAGATTACGCTGGACCTTTTCTTCTTAAAGATCGAATAACTCGAAATTATAAAACAATTAAATCATACGTGTGTCTTATAGTTTGTTTTGCAACAAAAGCAATTCATTTGGAGCTTGTCGGAGACTTGACAACTCAATCATTTTTAGCTGCACTAAGACGGTTTGTAGCAAGACGTGGAAAGTGTGCTCAATTATTTTCTGATAATGCTACTAATTTTCAGGGCGCTAATTGTGAATTAAAAAGACTCTTAAAGCTTTCAAATGACGAGATTCGAACTACACTAAATCAAGAGGGCATAGAATGGCATTTTATACCTCCCAGAGCTCCTCATTTTGGAGGACTCTGGGAGGTTGGTATAAAATCTGTTAAATATCACCTAAAACGAGTTATAGGCGATGCAAAATTATCTTATGAGGAATTCTTAACTTTATTAGTTCAAATAGAATCTTGCCTCAATTCGCGACCTTTGTGTCCATTATCAAATGATCCTGGTGATCACAGTCCTCTTACGCCTGGCCACTTCATTATTGGAGAATCATTAACAACATTACCAGATTACGATCTGTCAAATAGTAATGAAACCAGATTGCAGAGATTTCAACGAATGCAGCAGTTGTTGCAGCATTTTTGGTCTAGGTAGAATATATATCCGAACTCCAGCAACGAGTAAAATGGAAAAGAAGCCAAGAAATGCTATTAAAACCTGGCGTTCTGGTAGTTGTAAAGGAAGACGGTTTACCTCCATTGAAGTGGCGTTTGGGAAGAATTAGCGCAGTTCATCCTGGGCTGGATGGTGTAATCAGAAGCGTGACCATTAGGTGTTTAAATGGAACCTATCAACGTCCAGTTGTGAAGATATGCATATTACCAAATCAAGATATCAACTAAGTGATTTTTCAGATATACTTGAAACCTTGTGGTTTTCAAGGGCGGCGGCCTATGTTAAGTATTGTTGTATAGGCATTTTTTCTTGTTGTCATGATTTTGTAAAAAAAAAAAGATTTTATTGATATCTGTCAACATTTTGTTCAGAAAATATATGAAATAAACTAATTCAAGAAAAATAGTGTTTTTACTGCGAAAACATTAACAGTGATTTAGTGATTTACTGTTTTTTTTGTGTTGTTTTACAACTAATTTTGAACAGCTATTAAAAATGAATGTTCGTCTTTGTAACCATGTCAGTGACCAAAATTTATCATTTATATCTCTTCTTCGATATTCGTCCATTTTCGTAGTACACTTCTTTCTGCATTTTTCAATATTACATGGTTCGCGAACTGAATGAATTTTCTTTTGCTTGTTTTTTTGAATTTCATTTTTATGCTCTTTGGTTTTCTAATTCTTTGCTTTTCCTTTTTCGTTAATACATTTTCATTATTTACATGAGTAGATATACTAGGTGCGTATGACGCCACTCTCGATGGACATAGGCCATCCTGAGTGTAGCAACACTTCGCTGAAGAACTAAAATCTTCTGGAGACGGCGGCGTTCTTCAGCGAATGCATCAGACCTAACGCAAGAGGTTCAATGCACTAACGCATCCTGCATCCTGCACCCTGGCCCTGGAACCTCTAAGTTGGTACTCCTGAGCAAAGAGTATTGTATACGAAGAGAGCATAGGCGTACCTGCTTTAAAAGGGGATATAATTATATTAATTTTACTAAAGTGGGCCTATGGCAGAGAAAAAAAATCAATGACGCTATTTAGGTATCTTGAGGTACGTGCGGATTACGTAAACAAACCCGACTTCTGGGAATGTTAATATAAACATCGCCTTCACTCAGTTTGAATGCATCATTTATTATCAGCTAATATATTTAAGTTAATTAAATTAAAAATGAATGCTTTTTTTTAGTTAGAATTAAATTTGAACTTGCAATTACATTTTAGAGCGATAATGCACACATAGTATAATACATTATTGTTTAAGTTATTATTTAATGAAGTTCGAAATTAACGTTTTTAAACCAGATGAAATTAAGACGTATTTATTACACGCATAACTAGGTCAGTATATTGTCAATGAATCAATCATATAGCTTGCGGGCTTTTCGTTCTCGAAGTCATCGAGATTTGGTGACATCATTACATCACGTCTATAAAGTAAACATTCTACATCCGTTTAGATGTAGGCTTCACGGCTTGTAAGACAAATTGAACGGTTATTTAATTATTTAATCAACCTCAATTGGTAAGACAGAGATATATAGGTATATGTTTTATTCTTTTATATTTTAAACTGAATATTTGTAGCGTAGGTATTATTATATAGATCTAATAACCGGACAAAGAGTAGCTAACCAGAAATACATGCAATGACACAAACATGAATATGATGTAAGCCGCTCTCATTGGTTTTAAAAATAAAGGGTATGCATACATAAAGGCATTTATACGTATTTTAATTGTCTGACATCTTCTCATAATAACAGTATAGTCTAAGGGTAATTAAATAATTACTTGGTCATCTTATTATAAAGAAACAGTACATTTTCATTTTAAATAGAACAGAGTGTTTTTTAACCACAAAATACAAATAGATAATCTAATGTTCTCATGTATGATAATGTTTTTTAAATCGATCGCAAAGCAGAGTTTACGTTAAATAAGAAGAAGTTCATTATTGTGTCTTGAATGTATTTTAGAAAAATTAATTTTGATTGGTAAAGCTAAATTCTTAAAAATGCTTTTATATGATTCAAATAATTATCTTGTTTATGTACTTAGAATTTTAAATGAATAACAATCATATTTATTATATATTACTTACTTACCTTAAAATATCTTATTATGTAGAAAGGTTATTATTATATATTCACCCACATATCGTATTAAAAACACACATTGAAATAAAAAACACATCAAATAAAAATAGAATTCTTTTATTTCTGGAGAAAGAATGCACAGGTGATATAATATTTCATTTCATTCAGATGATTTCGCAGCCATAAAATGGAACATGAAAAGAAACAAAAAATTATATGTAGCTACAATATACAAAACAATATGTTTACATACCATTATTCTTCTCGCCTGAGCCATATCGTGGCCCAGGGGGTTAGAATTAAAGGGTGGTCCTCAATCGTGATGTGGACCACCCAACGCTCCCCTCCATCTACCATCACCGCCCCAAACAGGGTGGCATCGGGTGGGGGAGCTGCTCCATAAATAAAAACCAAATCGTTCTAAAATTGTAAAATAGGAATTAGGTAATATGAATAGAAAAAATATTTTTTTAACTTACAATTGTTTGGGGCAAATATGGATCTACCAAATCTACTATTAGTTCAGTAAGATCTGAAAAGAGTATTTTTTTATGAGGTATAATGAGGTATAATTTCTTTTACATGAAATCAAAATTAATTCACTAATATTTACTATTATTGTAACGTTCTTTTTCCGAGCACTCTGCTTTCGGTCAGATACTTACGTAATCTCTTTTATCCTTACGGAAATCTCGGGCGCCAGCCCTTCAATTTTTGAGTGCGAAGAACGACACTATCATTTTGGTTCTCCTAATTGGGAGAACAACCCTGAGTAGCAAAACAGCGGATGATACGGTATAGCCAGAGTTCTGAGCTATCTAATGGATTTCGGTCATACTGCTCAAACGGATTAATCAGAAAATAACACTACAGAAATAATAACTCGGGAAGTTTGCCTTTTTAACATAACGTATTTATTCAGGACTAAATAATGAACAAAGTAATTTATGCTTAGTCTTTCACGACGCTGCAATCGTGTACGTGTAAAATAATAATATAAAATATTCTCTTAAATAATTATAAATTAGTCAAGCTGGCAAGCAACAGTCTTTACGCGGGGTTTTTACGGCGGAATTTATTGGGACGTTGTATGGATATTTCGCTACGTACGACAAGCAAATGTTTTCACGAGGACTCTAGACGGCGGGCAGTCCGTCAGCTATGGATATTTGAGGCTAGGTACAAGATTGAAACAAACGGTAAGCTACTGCCGCAAACGTCGAGCTATTTGTTACAGGATTATTTTAAATAATGACAGCTTTGCGAGTCAGTTCTATGCAAAACCCAGTCCGTATGGCCCAAGTGAACAAATACAAACTGTTAATGCATATAGTGACTATTTTTCACGTAGGTTTTCCGGTAACCTAGTAGGCAAGGGAACATTTGAGGTGGCACAAGCGAACAGACCTCAGCAGTCTTTGCCTACATTAACAAAATAAACAAACCAGCGAAGGAGGTATTACTAATAAGCTCTAGTTTACTTTGGTAGCAAAATACAGTGATATTTACTGATAATAAAATCTCGCAATATCTATACTTGACTGACAGGAGTACCTGCAGAATGTAGCAGGTTGTGTTAAATTCTTACCAATATTATACTCAAAGGAAATTACTATTAACTCGGAGCGGTGATACAAAAGTTTTACGGGTTCGGTTTGATCATCAATTGCTGGCGGTCGAACGGATCTGATGCGGACTATTTCGGAATGAACCTGAACTGCTGCCGGTTTTCTCGGAATGCGAATGAGGACGGAATCAGCACGGAATGAGAGCGAAGTGACTGTGTTTCCCCTTTTTGTAAACTTTTATGACGTATCTGTCGTGTTAAATGAGAGGTGGTCACCGACTTTAAACGACGTACTCGTATGCATATCCCAGCGTAACTTGCAGAGTTGCAGCGGATTATGCATTTTAGTGCATCGACTCAAAACGTATCTAACCGGAAATGAGTTGCTTGTAATTTCTATACTATGTTGCAAAAAGAAACGGTTCGAAACGAGCAAGGATAAATAATTTTAGGAACGAATGATTTTTATTTCCGACTCGGTCATTATTTATAATAATTCTCGGATTTTACTTATACGAGGGATTGTCGAAAATTAATCAATTAATTACTTGACTGCTTGTTTACCAGCGGACTTTTTAACAACTCATTAATAACTTAACTAGAACATAACTTACTTACTAAAACAGTGGCAGGGTGTACCCAAGTGACGGTAATATTTAAAGCAAAATTATAAACACAAAGAAATCCTAATATCGGACTGTACCGGGTGTCTCGAAGATAACATGCTGATTGAACATACTAAGTTATCTACTCAAGATGATGGAAATAGACACATCATAAAGCTCTCTGAAGATAGGTTTAATTACCACCAAAACGTTTTTTTTTTAACGTCATATAAAATAGCTTCTGTTAGCATACCAGCTAGAGGATATTCTCACAAATATATTTAGTAGTTTAGGTGATAAAGGTTTCGACTACTTAATAACCATCCTCAGGTATTCGAGATTATTAATTTGATGTTTTATTAAATTGATTAACCATTTGATTTTGTATCCTTTTATTTTGAATACAAAACATTTAGCATTATTATTAATACTTAGTAACAAATATAGATGTGTTAAAAATCATGTAGAATAGAACCCCGAAAACCAAACATATATTCAAAATTACCTAAATAAATGGGGTGGACCTTTTACGTGGCTTACCCTGTACCTCCATGATTCAGTACCTATATTTGTTACTGAGTGTTAATTCGTAACATGAAAAAAACCGTCTTGTATTTGCTCTAGATTTACAACATGAGCTAAATAATTACCACGTAAAAATTATCTAACATAGAGGTATTAGTTTATTAGATAATATCGAATGTGCACGGTCAGTACAGCGCGATGTGAATGTAAATAAATCAAAATAAACCTCCTACAGTTTTTTAAGTTAACTGTACTGTTAGATATGCAACCAATTAGACACAATTCATGTATAAACGTATATCTAACCATAATACAAATTAGGTAAAGTCAAGCTCACGAATGTTTGCGGATGACTCAACCCTGACCGTCGTCGGATCTAATCTGTTGAAGGTCCCGCTTGATATGATTTCACTGGCGGCGCGCTGTTTCGATATGCTTATCAACAACGCAATGTTTTAGATTTACACGTAATTGATGTAAATAATTGAGAAATCCGTATGGCAAAATGTACTTTTGTACTTTCATACTAAAAATGTACTTAATTTATTACAAATGTATTAATACAAATGTATTAAAGCAGCATCCCTGAGAGAGTCTAACATACGCCACTGGTGGAGTCTGATCCTAAGTGACATTGTGCGATACGCACAATAGCAATGTCTTTGTCAAACGTGTATACGTTATAGAGTGAGAGCGAACCGCACAGATGGCGTAGATTGGACCGGACAACTGAAGACTAACGTTTCGGTAAGGTTCCATATTGCATTAAATGTGCAAAGGAGATAGTACTACAGCGTGCGCGTCTGTGATATTTTCAGTATGTAATTAGTCATCCGCAAACATTCGTGAGCTCGACTTTATTAAGGCGTCACCTAGCGCCTAATAGCAATAGCTTATACGATTATTTATACCATATTCTTTAGAGATAGTATAGTAGAAAACAATATCTGATGCTAACTTCTAGCTACTTGAATTACGATAATCTAGACTTTAAATAACATACACTAAAAAGTTATTTAAAAAAAATATTAAAATCGATTGCATGATGAGGGTGTGTTCTGAAATTCATTCCTGGAATTGTTAGTCATTGAAGCATATAATAAACTCGTTAACAATGTTTAAGAAGTGCCTAAAAAAGGGGATCCTTTCTAAGCCTCGTACATATTACGATCAATTAATTAACCCTTGATTTATATAATTTACACCAGGTGTACATCACACACTGTTAATTAAGTATAATAATTGAAACAAATAAAATTTTTTATGTTTAACTAAATATTTATTAGGTATATCATCAGCGAAATAAAAAATCAATAACTTTTAAATATATATTTATTTAGGTAAAACTAGAAACACATCTATAAAGGTTAAAAAGGAAAATTTTTTCTTAAACTTCGAGGTATAATTTCCTTCAGAATACAGAGTGGTCCGTTTATTTGCTGCTTTTCAAATATAAACCGTATCCTTTCTTATATGGTTTCATGTATAGTCCGGAACCTTTTTTACCCAAAGCTACATCCTCCAGAGCTCTATTGTGACGGTGAGCTTCTTCCAATGTTTTCCTAGCGTTCTTAGCGATTAGAATAGTTTTTCTAATAGCATCCAAACCCCCTGAAAACGAGCCAATAGCAGACAGGCCTGCAAAGATTGGTATTAGAGGTAAAATTCCTCCAATCTTAGGTATTGGTATAATGTGGGGGACATTGATTTTCTTCCTTCCACCTATTTGCTTGACAGACGTTCGGGCTGCCTTTAAACTCATTGTTATATCCTTTTTTATATCATGACTTGCATGCTCTTTCAGTAAATTAGTTAAATATGTTAGGATAGCTTTACGAAATGAAATTTTCTTATTACAGTCCTCTACAGCACCCATACCCAATTTACGTTTAACCTTCATGGTGTTAGTGGCAGCCCAAGCTGCTGCTGCTTTCTACCCCTAATTTAGCGTCTTTAGATTTAACACGTTCCCAAGCTCTTTGTTCCAGTATGTAATCGGTTTTATGTCTGTCTTCCAAGTTTTACGTTTTCACTATAAGCAGTACTGATAACCAGGTAAATGCAGTTCGAAAGGTAGCTTATTGATAAGAGTGTTAACTACACCTTTACCTTTACGTGCTTCCGCATCATCATTTAGATTAGAACTGATGATGTACGAGGTTGAAACGTCTATAAATAAAATGATATATACTTAGATGTAACTGCTAATGGTTTAATATTAAATAAACAAGATAAAATGAAATTACATCATGCACTTAATGACCACGTGATCCCTGACGAGCTGGAACGTAGGTGTGATAATTATGATTTACATTATAAGTATATGATTTCAATAACACCAAGCATTATTAGATAGACCCTGAAACCATACAGACCTATTTGGTAACACCTCGTGCAGACTGTTTTTGAAATACCCTGTATCTGCTGCATTACTTTAACAATGAAGGTTGTTAATAAAAAATTTACTCTCGCGGAATATAAACCACCTAGGGAGAAGGTGTACGACTTTAATCTGTATTTCGAAATTAAAAGGAGAATTCGTACACATTTTCTCTATTAAAACCCTTACAACGAGCTATTGATGTATTTTCAGGTTGTCGCAAAGCTAATTTTGGATGTCTAGACATAAAACGGTAGTACCAGTTTTTACCGGCCATTTTACTTTTATTCCTAGAAAAGGGATTTGGAAATAAATGTGAATTGGCCTGCATTAAATCATATGCTAGTTTCCTGACATCTGTTATAGTAAGTCCAAAAAGACACTCTTCAAACATCAAAATATGTTTAACTAGATCATTTTCAAGAGCCATTGGAATAGCGGGTAGGCGACCATTAACTCATTTCTCCTGCATTTTCTTATTTTTCATTTTTTTATTTTATTCTACTTGTATTTGTTCTGCATTTTCCAGCTCACTCCTTTTCACTTTGCCATCTAAATGTCTTTTAAATGTAGGCTTAGGAATGTTATATTTCAGGCAACATTTATTGAACTTTATTTTTCCACTTTTATATTCTTCTAAACGTTTCTTCATATCTTCGTGAGACCATTTTCCATATTGCCTTCTTGCCATTTTTCTCTAGAACAGAGATCATAAATCAAAGTTTTGCAAACCTCCAAATCGTACCGGTACTATTTACAAAACTTACGAGTGGTACGATTTGTAGAACTCATGCAACATGCAAATAAATTAAAATTCTAACCTATAAAGTAAACAAATCTTACTGTTTCTCTTTATAGTTTTATTCTGCGTACTATGATTAATCTTATCTGGTATATAGGAAGTCTTAACGTTGTACTTACCACTAGAAATGTCCTTAGGAAATCTTGCACAAATTTATATAAATTACAAACACTTTTTTTAACGGCATGTAAGAGAAACTAAACATCACTATATTGTTGTCAACTTACGAATACGTATTATGGAGCTATATAGATATACGAAATTTATGGACCGGTACGATTTTGCCAACCTTACCCTAATACCATTAAACTCTCCATACACTTTAGGCTGATTTTACGACATAAGCATGCATTTTTGCAACCACCTGATGAACAGTTGCAAAAAATTTGTTTAAGGAACCCTTTGGTGTCTATATCTTGATCCATCTGGACTGGAGAGATTCCGGAATCACTAGAAATCCATCCCCAGTCCTGGAATGGTAAACTATTATTCAACCATGCATCATACATGTAAACAAAATGTGTATGTAGAGCTGCTGGACTTACCTGATGAAATGTCCTATATGCATGGTATTGAGCTGCATTTATGATCGGTGGAAGTGAAGCCAGATTAAAATCTTTATTTAAACTTTTCTTTGCTACATACTGCTGGTAGAGAATGTATCTGACGTTATTCAAATCGGTACTTGTTCTATTTTTGACGTATATGGAAATAAAAAATGTCGAAATTAAGGTCCTCAATCTGTCTTTGGATATATTGTTGCCTTACTCCCCTCTCAGCCTTAAAAAGGATGGTTATTTTTATTGCCAAGAGGCAAATGACGTTAAGCGTACGGCTAGCTGGTTTAAGTCGGAGGCAAATGGTGCGGTTTCGGGAGTTTTAGGTCACTTCACTCCAGACACAACACCTTAGAAGACCCGGTTTCGTGTGGAGAAAGAAAATATTCTACTGGGTGTTATTTAATTAGGGCGCCATCTATAGTTAAAACTTAAATTAAACTTTTCACCCCTCACGAAACAAGTTCCTGAATAGATAAACTCGATATGTGCAACAAACAAATAAAGGTCGTATGTAAAAAGATTTCACAATTGGTTTATTGAGACGTTTTAAAAGTCATAGTGATGAGAATTATAAAGAAAAACAAATATTAATTATGGTCTCTTGACCGACTATACTTATACTGCTGTGTAGGAGCTGTGCTGCTATTGGTGAAGTACGGCTTGGTTCCAACCAGTGAAGTAACATAGACCCAATCCGTCTTCGAGATGAAATATTGCCCAACTCGATGTAGGGACTCGCTCTCCAGTTTCACACCAACATGGTCGTCTACTCTCTCTACTTGTAATTCAGTTAAGTTTGCATGAAATAATAACTTCTCTTTAAGTGAAGGTGAACTCGAATGTAGGTCGAAAAATTATCAATAGATTTAATAGTGACTATTGGACTGCTATTAGACTACTATGAAACTATTAATGAGCATTAAGCATCAAGTTATTGAAAAAAGTTCAATATCAAATAAGATTGTTGAATATTCAAGTATTCAAATCCGGCATTAACGAAAGAAGCCAATAAGTAAATTTAAACAAAATTTAAGGATAATTTAAGCATCCTTTAAGGATAATTATTCTGGTAATAACTGAATTACAAAATAAAGATTAAAAAAGAAATAGAGAGATATTGTTAATTTATTATAAGGTATATGGACCCTTTATGGCCTAAGCTTATTTTTTGTGCATATTTTTTGTTAATACAAATAACATAACTTCAATTAAGGGATATAAAACCGTAACTTATTGGGAAGTAAATATACAAATTTTAAGGTAATTTTAAATATGGGAAACTGGCAAATAAAAAAATACGCAAAACATTCATTAGGCCATATTGGGTAACCCGTGTACCCAATATGGCCTAATAATGTCACATGCAATATAAGCTAAATAAGTATTCGGATTAAAAGCTGAAAATAAAAGTTTATTTTATTTAAGGTTACATTTCACATTTTGGGCATATAAAATTTTCCTTATCGTCCTTTGTCAATCCAACGCACTCTTCATGGACGTAAGTTGCACATGTAATGCACATGCGCATATCCTTTATCGCATCTTCCTGGCAGATGTAACAAAACCAGGATTCATTTTTTGCAGATTTTTTTGATTTCTTCTTGATAGGTTTTAGATATGTTGATGGTGGCGCTTTAGCTTTAGTTCCATCTTCATTAGAAAATAATGATTTTTTCAATACTACTGCCCTACTATTGATAGCTTTCTGTCTATTTGTAACCTTAGGAGTGGTTTTGATTGGAGTAGGAAGTAAGTCGGAGAAAGTGCTCATATTAGCATCAAACACCTCATCTTCAGATGAAGAATCCTCTTCAGAATTATTAATCAAGGCAGTTTCAACTGGATCAGTCTTGTCTATAGACCGAATACGTGCTCTGGGGCGCTTGCTAGCTGACAAACCTGAAGACGTACCAGGCTGTGGAGAACTTGGTCCTGATACTGAGGAAGTCGTCGGTGTCGATGTTGCCCCAGGTCCTGTTGGTTCGGGGTCTGGTAAGTTAGAAGCTGTACTTGGTTTGAAGGCTTCTTCAGGAATTGCACTTGGATCGTAGGGATATAGACCTGTTGCTTTAAATCCTGATTTGATGTTTGACGGTGTCATACATTTATCCCATACGGGGGTGAAGACTTTTCCGAAACGTTTGGTTAATGTTCTTTCACCATGATTGTGCCAGTACAGCATTACTTGTTCATCCCAATGATATTCGAATGATCTAAACACTGCTTTATCAAGGGGCTGAAGCTCGTGTGTAGTGTTGGATGGAAGACAATATAACACGGTATCATACTGATCAGCAGTCTCCACAATTTCATAGTCCAAGTGGCATTTGGCGCCGTCAAAAATTAGGACACAACGACCCGGGGGTTTGTATCTTCCAAAATGATGTAACCAGTCGACAAAATATTTGGATGTCATAGAACCTTTCTCAGTCATACGACAAACTGAACCAGGTAGTAAATCATCTGCAAATTCTGCTTTCATTCTTTGGCCCTTAAAGAGTATCATGGGAGGAATCGCTGAACCTATTGCGTTTGCACAGGAGACAACCGTCACGTTTTCCCCATGTTCGTTACCAATGATATGAACTCTGCGTGCACCTTTTTTGGCTAAAACTTTGGGTTCTTTATGCAAATTGAGTCTAGTACCTTTCTCGTCCATATTAAAAAGTCTTTCAGGTTTCCCAAAAATGTCATTCTCTTCAAAGACTTTTTTAAGTTTCGCAAAGTGGTCGTCAACAATAAATGGATTTAATTTCTGAGCCCTAGCAGGATTAAGATTTTGAGATTTTCTGATAGAAACAGTGGGGTTTGCTATGGTATCTTATACCATAAAGATATTGTATACAAATATGTAATATAAAAGTTGTTTATTGTCAAAAGATATAAATGTAAAGATGCTTTTTAAATATGCTATAAATTTAATTTGACAATCTTGTTTATTAAAAATATGAAATTCCTTATCTTATATCTATGGATACCTAAATAGGTAATAAGTAAGTAATATGAACAAGAACATAATTAGGGACTATGATATGACATAGGATAAAATGTAGGTACGCCACATATACTCCCCCTCACTTAAAAAAAAACAAAAACTAAATGGTTGAACAGTCAATATTAAAACGTACTCTCTTCTTAGCTTTTTGTGGGACGGAATTACTACTAGATGTATTATTGAAATTATCGTTCAATAAATAAGCGGGTTTCACCCTATCGATACTCAAGAAAATCTCTTTTCCGCCTTTGAGTATACCAATTATTTTTGAAGTACGCGATATTACTTTAAATGGGCCTTCGTAAGGTGGTGATAGCGCAGGTCGCAAACCTTCTTTACGCACAAAAACGTAATCACAGGTTTCAAGATCTGGACTAACAAATGGTTTATCTACTATATGGTGTTTCGAATCTGACGGTTTAATGTTATTAAAAGTATCACGTAATTTAGTCAATAAAATAGGGATATCTGTATGATCATGAAAACTTGTAAAAAATTCTCCAGGAAGACGTAACGGTTGTCCAAAAACTAGCTCTGCAGATGAACATAATAAATCATCTTTTACTACCGCTCGCAAACCTAATAAAATGATTGGAATGACGTGAATTTGATCTAGCGATTAATGTTGTTTTTAAGGTTCTATGGAATCTTTCTACCATGCCATTGCTTTGTGGATGGTAGGTTGTCGTATGTATTTTGTGGAAACCTACAAATTTAGAAAATTCTGAAAATAAATTTGATTCAAATTGCACGCCTTGATCTGTAGTCACGGAAAGTGGAACACCAAAACGACAAATGTATTTTTGAAATAGTGTTTTAGCTACACTTTCTGCAGTGATGCTAAAGGATATGCCTCCGGCCACGAGACAACCGATCAATTACTGTAAGTATATAGGAACAACCTCCGGAAGGTGGGAGAGGGCCGACAATATCTATGTGAATATGTTCAAATCTACCTTTGGGAATTTCAAATTTAGCTATTGGCGTTTTGGTATGTTTGTTTATCTTAGCTTTTTGGCAATTTATACAAGTTTTAGTCCATAGAGTACAATCAGAATTCATCTTGGGCCAGAAATATTTAGTTTTAATCATTTTTTTTGTTGCTCGAATACCACAATGAGTTAAGTTATGAAATATATCGAAAACACTACGTCTGAGATTTTTAGGAACATAAGGTCGAGAATTAGACGTAGAAATATCACACCATATTGTATAGTCTGTATCCGGAATAGTAATTTTTCGTAAATGATATCTAACATCTTTATTTTCTAATGTTTGAGTTTTTAGCAAAGCTTCTAATTCTACATCATCTGTCTGTTGTTCACTTAAGACTTTCAAATTAAAATCTAAATTTGACTGAACGATAGAAGAAACATCTTCTGTGCGTGAAAGAGTATCAGCGACGATGTTTTTCTTTCCTGTAATATACCGTATATCATTCGTAAATTGTGCAATAAATTCTAAATAGCGAATTTGCCTTGGACTTTTTTCAGCTTTTGAAAACAGGGCCGAGGTTAATGGTTTGTGATCTGTAAAACAAATGAATCTTTTTCCTTCTAAAAGGTGTCTGAAGTGTTTTACGGCGGCGTATAATGCCAAAAGTTCTTTGTCGTAAGTCGAGTACCGCCTCTGTGCATTGTTTAATTTTCGAGAGAAATAAGCTAATGGTTTAAATTCATCGTCCTGTAATTGTTCTATCACTCCACCCATCGCGATATTAGAGCAATCAACTGTAAGTGAGAGAACTGCATCAATATTAGTACTAGGATGTGTAAGTATTGTAGAATTAGCAAGTGCTTCTTTTACTTTGTCGAAATTACTTGTGTATTCAGTGTTCCAACAATTAATCAGTTTACTATTGCTATGCTGTAGTTCAGTAGTTAGTTTGTGTAATGGATGTAACATTTCTGCTAGGTTAGGAATAAAGCGATGATAAAAATTAACCATACCTATAAAACGTTGTAATTGTTTAAGAGTTGAAGGACGAGGGAAATTTTTTATGATTTCTACTCGTTCCTCTGTTGGTACGATCCCTGCTGAGGATATGCTGTGTCCTAGGAAAGTTAAGGTTTCTACACCGAAAACACATTTAGATGGTTTTATATTAATACCAAAAGAATCAAGTCTGTCAAATAATAGTTTTAAATGTGTGTAATGTTCTGTATGACTTTTGCTTGCTATTAAAATATCGTCTAAATAAACAAAAATGAAATCAAAATCGGAAAGAATTTCGTTCATGAATCTTTGAAAAGTTTGTCCTGCATTTCTCAACCCAAAAGGCATTCGCAAGAATTCAAATAAACCGAAAGGTGTTGTGATAGCAGTTTTGTAAATGTCTTTCTCAGCTACAGGTATTTGATGGTATGCTCGTACTAGATCTATTTTGGAAAAGACTGTACAACCATACAATTGTGTGTTGAAATCATGAAGATGGGGTAAAGGATATCTATCCGGAACGGTAATAGCATTTAATTGTCTATAATCACCACAAGGACGCCAATCGTTTGGTTCCTTTTTAGATACTATATGCAGTGGTGATGAAACAGATGAAGATGAAGGTCGACATATTCCTAATTGTAACATTTGTTGAAATTCTCCCTTGGCTATTTTGAATTTAATAGGATCTAATCTACGTGGACGAATGAAAGGTAAATGTCCATTAGTTATAATTTTATGTTTAACAGAATGTTTAACAGGTAAAGCGAAATTAGGTGGAAGAATTAAATTTGGATAATTTTGAAGCAATTTTGTGTATTCATTTTCTATGGAAAATATTTTAGGAGTTGGGATGGACATATTCAATACAAAACAATTTGATGAAAGTTTTGTCATGTTATCTATTAAACGTTTATTTTGTAAGTCTACGACAATTCCAAAATAAGATAAAAAATCTGCTCCGATTATAGGGCAATTGATGTCAGCGACAGTGAAAATGAAAGAATAATCTCGCTTTAAACCCAAATTAACCGTTATCATTTTTCTGCCATAAGTATATATTTTTGAACCGTTAGCCGCGGTAAGAATTAAACCTTCATTCCTCTTTTTAAAATCACTAATCGGGTCCCGTGGAATGATTGATAAATCTGCACCCGTATCAATTAAGAACCGTAAATTATTTGTAAAGTCGTAAATAAAAAGGCGACGATTAATCTCATCGAAACCACTGTTCGTCACCACAACATTGGTTTTTATTAGTTTTTTTGTTTATAATTATAATTGTCTGATTTAGTTTGTGAATTTAGAGAGCACCATGATCCCCCACATTTATGAGCTCTTTCGCGATACATTTGATGATAATAACATATCGTGTTATTAGTGGGGTCGTATCTTTGAGATCGATTTGGTGATCTTGTCCATGATCGGGATCGATTTCGACAAGTAGTGCATTGATTGTGGCTGTGGTGAAATGTTGAGTTTGGTTGAACTTGTTGGTAATTTTGAGCATCTAAACGTGTTTGTAATGTATTTAATTGAGTATCCATGATTTGCTGTTTTTGTGACAACTGTGTCAATGTATTGTGACAGGATGTTGAAAAATTGTTAAATGCATTAAGTAGTTCCTTAAATGGTTGATTTGAAGCAGTTTCACTAGAATTAATCGTCCGGTTAACTATAGAATCCATGTTATGTTGCATATTTGAAATGTTAGTATTTTGATAAGTTTCCCATATTTTATCAGCGAGATCGATTATGTCGTTAATGTCGGATTTTCCAGATGCGGTAATAGCTACGAGCACTGTTTTTGGCAATCGGCGTTTCCACAGTTTAATTAGCAACTCTTGACTTACCATCTGTGATCCTCCAACAATGTTTAACATTGATCGGTAAAAATCTGACGGTTTACGGTCACCCATATGGGCCCCTGACAGCAAATCGTCTAATCGTTTTTCCTCGCTAGATGTCAACCGTTGTATTATGCACTCTTTAAGAGAAAGATACACGTTGGTGGTTGGAGGATTACTGATAATGTCAAAAATGTTGGAAATTACTTCTAATGGTAGGTTAGCAACTATATGATCATATTTTTTCCTATCATTGCTAATTTTGGCTAAGTTAAATTGTGCTTCGACCTGGCTAAACCAGATTTCCGGCTTACTAACCCAAAATGGCGGTAATTTAATGACAGTAGTTGCACATTGGTCAGATATTTGAGAATCAGTTGTGTCATCTGTCATTATCGCGTAATAAATTTATAATTATTTATAATTGCTAAGAAGAAATTACGTACCAAATATTAAATATAAATATTAGTAAAATTAATGAATCAATAATTTAGGGAAAGTGAGGGAAAAGGATGGCTTGGCGTACTTACTACAAGATTTTTTAGTTAATGTTGCTGTTGCTGGATGGATATAGACGTTGTTGGCTGTTGAACGATCTGGAATTTCTTGGGATAGGACTCTCGGGTATCGGGATTGGGATAGGCGGGATCGGCAAGGGCTCACCTGGACCTTACAACTGGGTGGTTGGATATATTCAGGGATGGCTGGAGTGAAGAATAAACTGTATCTGCAAAGATAAGTCAGTCAAAATTTGTTTCTGCAAACGTCGGGGTCACCATTTTATGGTATCTTATACCATAAAGATATTGTATACAAATATGTAATATAAAAGTTGTTTATTGTCAAAAGATATAAATGTAAAGATGCTTTTTAAATATGCTATAAATTTAATTTGACAATCTTGTTTATTAAAAATATGAAATTCCTTATCTTATATCTATGGATACCTAAATAGGTAATAAGTAAGTAATATGAACAAGAACATAATTAGGGACTATGATATGACATAGGATAAAATGTAGGGACGCCACATTTGCCTTCAAAAATTTTCTCACCCATTTATGGCTTGCAATTTTCTTTATGTCCGAAAACTGATGTTTAATGTTATTTTGTTTGCAGTATTTGTATACGCATAATCTCAATATTTTTGTTGTTAATGGATAGCCTACTTCTGCTAATCGTATTATTCGGGCACACAACTCAGCATTTTGTTGTTCAGAAAGCGTAAACCTCCGTCCCAACTTAGCTTTCACACTGGAATCCGATTTGACATATCTGCGAAAAGTTCTACGAGGAATACCAAACTCCATTGCTGCTTTATAATCGGACATTTGTTTGGTGGTAACTGCTTTTAAAGCTTTCTCAAGGGCTTCTTGTGTCCAATTGCCTCTCTTTTTACCAACTACTGAAGTCATGGCTGAAAATAAACCAACTAGTGAAAATTTTTGAAGTAATTCACATATATACCCAATATGGCCTACCTAGGCCGTATTGGGTACTCCTATCACGATGACGCATTTTTACCGAACACTAAGGCCCAGTTTTTCAATGTTCAGTTAACTCTAACTAGAGGATAATATCGAAGGAAACAATTATTGTAACAATGGTCTCCTTGGATATTATCCTTTAGTTAGAGTTAACTCAACATTGAAAAACCGGCCCTAAGAGAAATGTAATAGGAAAATAAAAATTGATTATGTCATTGAACAGCAGACTAAACAGGCTATCTAAAGGTACAGTACTAATTCTATCGGACGGCTCTAAGTAATTATTAAAAACAGTATACTTACTCTCAAGAAATAAGTGCCACTACACTATATAAGCGCACGCTCGGAATAAATCCGTCAAATAACTGGCATGCACAAATTCTGGCGTAGGCAATACATTAGACAAGAAATTATGGACTTGAATCTTACTGCTAGTACATTAACATAAAGTTATTATTAATAAACATAATTACCTCTGAAGAATATTCGCACTTTACGCAACTAACAAAAGTAAATTAATCAATTCGATTGGTATATATAAAAAAATTGAATGTTTAGCCAACCTAAATAATAGCATCAGTCAAATGGTACCATAAAAATAAAAAATAAATATCTACAAATCTATATCCTACCACAATACTGGCTTTATCAAATTGTTTTAATTATTAATCTAACAAACATTTTATAATAAACTATCAACTAAATTAATTTATCAATTTTTGACTTGTCGCCCTCTATGAGTGCAGTAGTGAACTTATTGAAACCTTGTCAAGATAGCTAACCACTGTGGCCGGTTAGTTTAGGCTCACAGCAATAGAGGCCGAAAAAGTTAGATGATTAAATGTTTATTATGATTGAACTGTCCTTAGAAATCGATACAATTTAACAATTATTTAACCTCTGATGGTTATTTGAATAAATACACTAGTAAATCTAAAAAAGAATGATTGGATAACATAATCACAAGGTAAGTACTAATTAACAATTATTTAATAGGTACGTGTCGTATAAGCGAAATATCTAAAGTAAAAATAACATGTTTTAGGATATTTAACCATGCAGCTTGATGAAACTGGAGAGCTGTAAAATAAATACAAAAATGTGTTCTCATTAATTAAGTAATAAGCATAACCATAAAAAAACAAAGGTAAATACAGTTGGAATCTATTTATACCCAAATGAATTGACGGAGTCTCACAAAGTAAAAACGAGTTCACCTACTAAACCCAGTTTTTTCGTTAGTATACAGGGGTCCTACACACAGAAGTGTATAAATGACCATTGCACATGTAACAATATTTGGATTGTAAAATTCTTCAAGAAGGTCAACCAACTTCTTCTTTTTCACAATATTGACCAAAGTAATTTTTCCCCTGGTAAACAGGCCAGATGTAGTATCACATCCGGAAATGGCGTGCATGGCAAGAAGAACATTTTTTAAAGGTCCCAACTAATGCTGCAACTTTGAAGTATTAGTAATTTTATTTGGTTTTGAACTTCTTCCTGGGCGTAGCATATATGTACAAATTTTGTTTAGCGTAATGGAGTCGTATTGAGAATATAAGAAGAGAGCATATATACAGGGGCGAATGGCGACGCGGAAAACTATTCAGCTGCCTTGACATGCTGTATGTCCTTAATATTATTAATATAAAAATAATTCCTCTCAATTCGTAACAGAAATTCCACGGATATTTAAAATAATTATTTTGTTACATTTAATAGGCACGCAAAATGTTAAAGTCCTATTAGCTAATACAAAATAATGTATGAAATTAGAATATAGTACTCCACTGGTATGTTTTTTATTTCTAATTTATTGATGTAAAAATGTATTGAATGTATTTACCAAAATATCCATATGTATATTTAATGTCAAAATCCAATAAGTAAAGGCTAGAGAGTATTTTTACAAAATACCCGATTATTAAAAATATCATAACTCTGCCACTGGTAAAGCAAAATACATCTGCTAAACGTAGTTTTATAGGAAATTTTATGCCCTTTAATTTTTCTATCTTCATATTTTTTCGTATATAGCTTTGTTTTTAAGATATTGCCAAATAACTAAGAAAAGTCCGATTTTCACCCCTTTCGGGGGTTGTTTAGGGGTGACAGGCACGGCGGATTACCAGTGGGGTTTGGTGGAAGGACCCCAATATAAACTTATATACCAAATATCAGCTTGTCTCCAATTTGTTCTGCTATTTAAGACGGCAACGCAATTTAATTTTGAAATGCGTTCACAAATTCAATTTTTCAATTCAATTTCCCATTTCAAATTTGTTAATATTAATTTCTAAAGAAATAATTCTTTTTAAAGCCCAGCCGCTATCTCGCTCTTGAAACTTTTCTAATTTAGTTAATATCTTATCAGTCACGTGCTCTTGAAACCAGTCCTTTATATTAGTGCTACTGTCAATATGGACATTTTTTGTGTTAAAATATTTAAATTCCAATATATCATTATTGACATTATTTTTAACAAATTCTCCACAAAAACAAACATTTACTTTAATTACCGGCATAGTTATAAATATTCTACTAATTCGAGTTTTGAAGAGATAAAATGAATCTCCAAGAAATTGTGTGATATCTTTATGCTTTACATTTATAATAATACCAGAGCGTATACGATTCGAGAAAGCAGAAACTACATCCTCCCATTTTACTCTATTACTTCGTTTTTCCTTTTTACCTTGATATTCAAACCCATAACCCACACGTTTTTGTTTTTCAATTAAGTCCTTCATCAGCAAACGAAATCTTTTGAGATGCCCGATATTAGTTTTGTAATTTTCGAAGAGTAGCATTGCAAATGGCGCCATCAGGTACGGCTATATTGCATAACCTAATATGGCGATTAACATGCTTAATCCAAATATTTGTTTCCTTATTACAACAATCAGAAGATAATACACTATAAGCTGATTTAAAATTTTTAATAATTTCGTCACTCACCTATTGCTTCTGACGCCATTTTTCAGAACCTTGAAATTTGTTAGATATTGAAGTAATATTATTCTTATATCGTCTCTACTATTTCAAACTGTTTAGCAGGTTGAGGTTTACCTATTTCTTTTTCCCCTCTGTATACTAATGAATATTTCCAGGGCGTGAATTTCTTTACGTTAGGCTTCAATTGCTCCGTTACCCGTTTTGGCAGGAAAACAACTTTTTCATTCAATTCCACAAGTATACTTTCCCCAAATTTTCATTTAATCACCTTCATGTTCAGTATGGGCTGAAGGATATCCAAATGTAGCTCTGATAATTTGGCAAAAGGTTTATTTTCTACAAGAGCAAACTGGTTAATCTGTTTTAAATCCATTTCTAGAATATAAAGAACATTTTATAAATTTCTTGTCGTAAAAACTATCAGCCATTAAATTAATAATGTTCAGATTACTCTTTGGGAAAAGTTTATGGCGAGCGTTAATACTGAGTTACTCTGTTAACCACTTTTCAAGGCGAGCGTTAATACTGAGTTACTCTGTTAACCACTGTTCAAAAGTTATCTACCAATTGGTACGGATAATTCTTCTTTTATACCAGAAAATAAACCACAATAATTGTATATTGTCAATTGTTTCAAACGAAACAATTTATTGAGGGTATTTTAACCGCAAAGTAATTATTTATTAATTTTCATCATTAAAATTTCATATGTATGTACATAAAATGGATAATATATCATCGATTACAAATAGGTATACTCCTCCGGTAAACTTGGAAGAATATTTTAAGCAGAAGTAAGTGAAATATAAAAAGTTATTTATCAAATAAAAATCATATAAAAATCAGTGATTTAGGAACACCGCCGTCCTTAGATTCGATTGATAATATGGACATTAAATGTGACGAGATATTGGAAGATAGTCCAATCAATAATTGCTTTAAAAGGTCAATCAGAGGATCTGAACTCATGTAGATTATCAAATAGGTAAGTATTCTAATGATATGTTTATCATAATATAATAGGAAAAATTTTCAGCAATTTACCCAAACTCATACCCTTGTTTACAAGATGGTGCGCCTCTTGTAAACAAATGTTTTGTTTTTGCGACGATTCCATTTTAAGGCATCTAATTCCTTAAGGCAAGTGTGACGGATCAGAAATATCAAAAGGCCTGAAAGACCTCAAATTTCTAAATATGTAAGCATTTTAATTTTTATTACAAATTAATTACCCAGTCCCGTTCTTCGAGCTGCAGTAATTTCTTATCATTATTATTTATTTAAGACCATGGCTCAAATTAATTCCTTTAGCTAACCGTAATATGTCTATTAATGAGTCACACAGTTCGTTCATTGCCACTATGATACAATATAATATAGAATATAGAATTAATATAGTAAGTGTAATATTAGCATCTAGTGGAATGAGTCGCAGTCATTTTATTCATGTTTGGTTTTATGATGCAAAAAAGTATAAATTAAACATTTTGGCAATATTGGAAACTTAGATTATGTACCACGTGTTAAATTTTTAAATATAATTTTTCCCCCTCCCAGGTATCCTATACACTACTACTTACTACTACTAAAATAACATAAACAATTATTTTTAATGCACCTATTACTGTAATATATTTTTTGCAGAATTAGCAGGAAAAGAAAGAAGATTGACAATTTGGAAGTTATTAGTAGGTACGACTTTTTTTCAAAAAACTCAATCAAAAATTCATCCGCGGACGTACTGTATGTACATAAATCTCATATTTCACATTTGTTACAGGCCAAAAATAAGGCGAAGAAAACAAGACCTTCAACTAAATAATAATATATAGCTAAATAAACTATCATTTATATTTTAGGTTTAGAATTATTTCAATAATTTGTATTCTTTATAGTGTATTAAGTCTCTATTAATAATTATTCTTTTTTTGCCAGATCACATTGTTAAGGTTTTTACGCTCACAAATAAAGTTTATTAGTATTACTTTACGTAATTACTTTATTATTATTATTATTACTTTACCTAATTTGAAAATAATTGTTAAAACCAATTTTCAAGATTAAAGTTTTTAAAAGCACTACCAGGAGTTAAACTTTGTCACTTCACATTGTTAAACTGGTTATACTCACAAATAGAATTTATTAGTATTGACGTTTTTCTTATTTACCTATTTTAAAAATGCAATGTTAAAGCAATTTATTTTCAAGATCGCACTGAAAAAATCACATTCTCGCAGTATTTTGGACCTTCAATAACTAAGGAATTACAATGCTACATTCTCTCCTGTTCGGCTAAGATGTCTGATTTGAATAGGTACTAAATATGAACTGACACATTATTACGTAACTTTAATTTGTTATGGTCAACAATACATAGCGACCTATAATCAACACTTTCACTCTCAATTCACTGATGAAATTTCACATATGAATTTGAATTGCTATTATGCTCGATAATGATAAATGCTAATTGAAATAACTGCAAGCATATTTATTGTTTACTAGAATATTTACAGTTTAATAACAATGCAGATGTTGTTGGCATCGATAAACTATACATGTTTATCCATAAATAGTGACCTAGAAAATTAAAATCTCAGAGCGACAAGTCTAAACAGGTCATTGTTCTCCTGCATGACCTCCAGAAGCGCATTTCCCCATTGCTCCAATTCCCCATTGTCGCATGACCTACCTTTTGCGTCATTCATTGGTACATTTACATAAACTCACCCTAAATGGACATTTAGCTTACCACCCACCAGCGTTCATTACTGTCATTCTTTCCTTCAACGTTCTTTCCCCTTAAGAAATTGAAATGAAACAAAGCATGTTCAATCCCACTAACACAAACCTAATCTTGTTGCCTTTCTTGGCAGTTTTTACTGCAGGACAGTCCTCTTGTTTTTCAAAAGAATTATAATCCTTTCGGGGTCCATTAACACAAAATGTCTTTCCCTGCAGTTTTCCCTTATTAAATTTAATGTGCCGGAATGCGTGTCAGTTAGTGTACAAAATTTGTCACTTTACCTATAATTATCCCGCCAGATGAGTCTTTTTCTTTAGAACGAAAGGATTTGTCTTTCTTTTCAAATTTTTGTATACGTATAGCACTGTGTAGCTGTTGTGTGCCGTTATATAACTATTTTTACAAGATGATGAAGCCAAAAAAAATAATTGCAATTGCTTGTATTGGCCTTGCTAGTGAAGCTTTGTTTAAGAAAAAACAAAAACGCCGCATGTGGTCAAAAACGTGGCTACTTCAACGAAAATTGTACAGGGACATTAATCTCTTACAAGAATTATGAACAAGCGAGCCCACCGATTTCAAAAATTATTTGAGAATGGACTCCAACACATTTGATGACTTGTTAAAGTTGGTTACTCCATACATACAAAAAGAAGATACTATAATGAGGGACTGTATTTCACCTGAAGAGCGCCTCGTTGCAACATTACGATATCTGGCCACTGGAAGAAGTACGAATGCCTGAAGTTTAGTACTGGAATTTCTCCACAAAGTCTTGGACGTATAATTCCAGAAACATGCAAAGTAATTTACCAAGTTTTGTAGAAAGACTATCCAAAAGTAAGTAATACAAAATAGATATTTTTTTATAAAGTTTTATTACAGAAAAGTTTTACAAAATTTATATTTCTTTATTTATATCAGCATAAAACTGTTTCAATGCATCAGAAATTTGAGTATCTCCACCACTAATTATAACTTGTGATTCTTGCGATTCTTGTAGGGCATTGTGTGTGTATGGTAATGTTACGGAAGGGGGGGAATTTAAAGGGGTATACGTGCTACAGGAAGATGACTGTACTGATGAAGGATAGGAATGATAATTAGCTATTGCTGAATTGTTGAATTCGGTTAAATCCGTAGATTCACTTAACCTATTTAATAGTGCCCTATTAAGTACTTTTGTGAGTAAGGATTCTGCATACATTTTTTGCTCTGGATTTGAAACTTTTTCTAATTTTAAGGTTAAATATTGAGCAAAGGCTTCACTGTCAGTAGCTTTTGCAGTCAGCGCTTCAGTACATTTTGCCATAAACATTTTTCTTTGCCGTTCTTCAGTTATTTTTTGTTTCTTTTGTTGATTCATATTGTCATCCATTTTTTTCATATGTTTTCTTGCCAGTAATGGACGGAGGATGTAACAGACTGCGTCATTTCATCCTGAAAAGAGGAAATCGTTTTGAAGAACAAATTAAATATTAAATAAAAATAATTTTAACAGATGCACTGTAGTGTACGTGATAATTATAGAAGCTAGATAGCCCGCGATTTCGCGAATATTATTAGTTACTTTATAGTATTAAAATTTATCCAAAATTCTACAATTATTAATTTCATGTATTGTATTGCAAGAATAAAAAAATAACCAGTATACCTATTTTTTTAGTTTCCTAATACTGTTCAAGAATGGAATAAAATTGGAGAACGATTTAACTCTCGTTGGCAATTTCCTAACTGTGGTGGAGCTATCGATGGGAAACATATTCGAATAACATGTCCACCCAAATCGAGTGCTTTCTATTACAATTACAAAAAGTTTTATAGTATTGTTTTGATGGCTTTGGTCAATGCAGATTATGAATTTGTATATGTAGATGTAGGTAAAAATGGAAGAAACTCTGACGGCGGTATTTTGGAATATACTAAGTTCCACAAATATCTTTAAAATAACCAGCTAAATCTACCCCCAAAGAAAGATAACATAGAACAACTGAATTACGTATCTCTGGGGGATGAGGCATTTGCTCTGCATAAAAATATGTTAAAACCATTTAGCCAATCCGAACTGACATATCACAAACGAGTTTTTAACTATCGCTTATCGAGGGGTAGAAATGTTGTCGAAAATGTTTTTGGAATAATCGCCGCAAGATTTAGAGTACTGCACACTGCTATTAGTGTACACCCAGAAAACGCCAAATATATTATAATGGCTATATGTGTTTTGCACAATTTCTTATGTCGTAAAAGTAAATCATACTTTAATAGAAATACCGTAGACAGTGAAAATAAAACCACACATGAGACGAGACAATATGGGGAATGGCGTAGTGATACCGTTGAACTGTCTGGATTGGAGAAGAACAAGCAAACTACGGATTTGAAGGAGGGAAAACAAACCCGAGAAGAATACCTCCATTTCTTTAATGAAAATGGAAGTGTGACCTGGCAAGAAGACATGTTGAAGAAGGGCAAGGCATACTTTTTTATTTCATAATAAAAATTAAACTTTATTATATTTAGAGCATATTAATAAATCTTAAACCATAATTTTTGACTTATTTCCTCGCGCATTTCTTCCGTTCATAAGTTAACTTATCTAATTGATTTCACCATTTTCGTCAGAGCCGTTTATGTCAGCTCGTTCCTGAAGTGCATCAGTGATTGTGGCGCTTATTGAAGGGACATTTATACTATCAATACTCTCGGCTGGCACTTCATGGTCAATCAGAAACATCATTAACTTAAAGTACCATAAATTCGATTTATACAGTTCATCAACACCTTTTCCGGATCGTTCGGACTTTTCAACCTTTATCCATGTAATAAAAATAAAGTACGTTAAAATCTAATAAGTACATACAGTGATTCACGGAGAGGATTCGATAGTTTGTTGAAACGTGGTTGGAATCTTTTTTTTAATATAGAAAAAATATATTTTTAAAAACATTTTTTATGTTTTTAATGACATGTTTTAAATTGGATACTTTCATCAATCAATAGTTTTCCTAAAAGATTGCACAGGCCAATACGCCGGAAATTATCATATCTCTCAATAATTGCAACGGACCTTTTTCGTGAATCGCTCTGTATAACCATCTTAAAATATAAAATGAATGAAATCATACATACCTTTTTTAATTCCTTGCGAAAAGATCCCCTTAGAGACTGAAATTTCAACTTTACCATTTTCTGATTTGCCTCGGGATCAATTTCTTTCCAAATGTTAACTAGCTCCGAATAGCCCCGATTTTTTAAATTTCTATTGTTGTAAAGTTGTTTATTTTTAATTTGCCACAGAGCGGGATGGGTGCGATACATATCTATAGGGTAAGTCCGGGATAGATGGCCATGAAGAAACATTTTTGACGGTAGTTCGGGTTTAAATATAATACCGAGAAATATGTTCAGTACATTTTTTACATGATATCTTGCATACAAAATAAACCAAATATAATAGGTATACAAGTAAACGTGTTACAAAAATTTTGCAAAATATAAAATAATAACAATTGGCCATCACTCCCACATATGGTGGGGGAGACGGCCAATCACTATGGGATAGTTGGCCATGGTATAAAGTGTGTTTTTTTGTTTAAAGAAACAATAAATAAATAAAATGATCCCTTGACAATATAGTCCAAGCAATGGGTACAATAAAAGGTGTTCTATTCGCAAAAGGTCGGAAAGAAATGAAATTTGGTGGGATGGTAGACATAGGTCCCCTGATAGTACACCTCAGTTTGCGACCTCGGGGGGTTGCCGCTCGAGGGGTGGGGGGATGAAAACTCTGCGTCGCGCCGCTTTTTGGGAAATAGTGCCGTTGCGGTAAGTGCTATCGAAAAAAAGTTCAAATAAAATACGTAGAGAACAAAATTGTGCACAATTCTGGTCTTTACATTTTTCGTCTGCGACCAATAGTTTCCGCTCTACGGCGCGCCAAAGGTGGGGGTTGATTTGCAATTTTCAACGAAATTAGAATTTCATCGCGGATTAAGACGAAGATCGCTTTCAAACAATTCTGTAATATTTTTTTTTCTGAAAGAGTAACGTTTTCTGAGTCTGCTGATGCCCGATTTGATACATTTGGTCGTGTATAACAAAAGATATGAATTTTTGAAGCGCGTCCCTACATACTCCAATATGGACATTTTTTAATTATCATTATCTACGGTCAATATTTCCTTATTATTGTTGACCTAGGCGCCAAATTTTTTATTTTTGTGAATTAGTGGTCATGAATATCCTGATAACAATATTGTGTCCTCTAGGACATTGGGTATGGTATATTTGTATAATATTTGCAATGAAATTGAAGACTTTTGTTCTGTATCCATGCATAGCACAGATCAGCATGTAGACATAAGACCATCACCATATATTGCGCGACACACGAGGTCTAACCAAACTCGATGACTGGCTATCACTACACAATCTTTTCCCAGAAGTTGATGTCCTCCTGTTAATTAATACGGGAGTTGTTGGAGAGGTCGACGTGAATTGCCACCAGGCGTCACTTGCGATGACACAAATGCTTGGTAATACTTTTGAGTCGGTGAAATTTAAACGTAATGAGAGAGTTCTCTCTCTAGCCGCTGGTAAATGTAGTGTGAAGATTGCGTCGGTTCCTGTTATTATCAATCCGCTTTTGTTGTTTCAACGCATATGCATTGCGAAAAAATCTGACAATGAACTGAAAGAATACTTTCAGTACGAACTTGCGCCTTTTCCGCAACAATGTTCACTGAGGAAAAAATCTTCACTGTACAAAGCTTATGTGCCCGTAACACCAGTCATAGAAGTTGACACGATCATGCACGTTGTTGACGGTGGCTTCTTGCTCCATCGTGTAGTGTGGGGCCGTCACAATTCATTTGCAATGATTTGTGAGAATTACATTCACTATATTACAAGGCATTATGGGCCGAATACAATTGTTGTTTTTGATGGATATTCCGAAAGTGGGACAGAAACAAGTACGAAATGTGCTGAAAGAAACCGCCGCTCGAAACATCACTGCAGCACTGATGTACTCTTCGATGAATCCATGATTCCAACTGTGTCGCAAGAAAAATTTTTATCGAACAGCTTCAACAAAAGGTGCCTCATCGCATTGCTGCAGACAAAGTTGGAAGCACATAATTACACGGTTAAGCAGGCGGTCGAAGACGCGGATTCATTAATTGTGCAGACTGCCAGTGAACTTACTCCCTCTTTTTCCTCAGTATTCGTTATTGGAGAAGACATAGATTTGCTTGTGTTGTTGACTGCTAAAGCCAGATATGTTTATTTGCGCAAGCCGGGTAGGGAACAAGGAGGATGTGTTATATTCGCCTCAGAGATTGCAATATAGCGATGCTATTGCGAAAAATATCTTATTTGTGAATGCCTTTAGTGGATGTGACACTATATTGGCGTTGTTCAATCAAGGTAAGATTCGATTCCTCAAAACTTTAGTAAAAAACCCAACATTAACAGACGCGATTCAGGCATTTGACGACCCTAATGTAGAATTAACAGAAGTCGTTGCCGCTGGCGAACTGTTTATGTTCAGGCAGTTCAGGCAGTATGGTGCAGGAAGCGAACATCGTAAGTTTGACTCTCTGCGGTTACGAACTTTGTACGGGCCGTCTCCAAAAATTCATTCAATCTCGCGGCGCAGCCGCCTGCCACCAACATCAGATGCGTGCCGTCATTGCGTACATATTGTCAAGTACAGAGCTAGCGGGGAATTCAGAAACCTCCAGAAGATCATGGGTGGCGAAGAACAACCACACGACTGGACGCAATACGGATCGCAAAGGATCCAGCTCCAGAGGTTTTACTTAAGAGCATCTCGTGCAGATGCCAGAAAGGTTGTGGACCTGCTTGTGGTTGCCGTAAAGCAGGATTAAAATGTTCGGTTCTGTGCTTACACTGTACTGGGACGTCCTACGAAAACATTCCTGACCAGATTGCGTTACACGACGACGATAGAAGATGCCGAAAACGTTCCCGATCAGATACAGGACGATGAGGACCAAACAGACAACACCGAGTTTGCCGATTCTGGTTCGGAATTGATGTCTAAGGATGATGACAATGAGGCGAATCAGTTTTGCAACGTCGCAAGCGACTCAAAGTGAAATAAACCCCTATATCGACCGTGAATTAGGCCTCGTGGGATACTCTACCTCAAGGGTGGTGTGGAAATGAGTTGAAAATGATATTTCCTTGTATCATGTATGCACAAAAATAATAAATTTGGCTCCTAGGTCAACAATAATAAGGAAATATTGACCGTAGATAATGATAATTAAAAAATGCCCATATCGGATTATGTAGGGCGCGCTTCAAAAAATCATATCTTTTATTATACACGACCAAATGTATCGAATCGGGCATCAACAGACCCAGAAAACATTACTCTTTCAGAAAAAAAATATTACAGAATTGTTTGATAGCGATGTTCGTCTTAATCCGCGATGAAATTATAATTTTGTTGAAAATTGCAAATCAACCCCCACCTTTGGCGCGCCGTAGAGCCGAAACTATTGGTCGCAGACGAAAAATGTAAGGACCAAAATGGTGCATAATTTTGTTCTCTACATATTTCATTTGAATTTTTTTTTCGATAGCACTTACCACAACGGCGCTATTTCCCAAAAAGCGTCGCGGCGCAGAGTTTTCATCCCCCCACCCCTCGAGCGGCAACCCCCCGAGGTCGCAAACTGAGGTGTACTATCAGGGGACCTATGTCTACCATCCCACCTAATTTCATTTCTTTCCGACCTTTTGCGAATAGAAAACCCCCATTGCTTGGACTAATAGTGGAAACTAACATTTTTATTAAGTACAGACTACAAAATGGTAGGTATATTAAAAAGAAACAAAAATTCTTCCATTCTTGAAAAATTTCTCAAACATTTCTTCCCACATCTATGACACAGATCTACATATTTTGTGCACGATTCATGCAGCCAAAATTCACATCGTACACAACGAATCCAGTTATCTTTTTTGGTTGTTTTTTCATAATCTTCACCACAGCCACTCGTTTCAGATTCACTATCAGGAAATGTTGGTTCTTCTTTTTCACTGTCACTACTTGATGGCGATTTGTTTTTCCTCTTTATACTTTTTTTTGCAGGAGTTTTGCCTTTTAGAAGTTTCTTATCCTTTCTCAATTTGATACTGCTAACATGCTCTGGTGACGTTAAAAGAACAGCCACTTTCTTGGCACGTTTTCGCACCATTTCAGTTAGCTTTGGCACAGGTGAATTTTCTGAAATTACTTTTGTAAATGGTGACATGTTCTCAACGGATTGCTTTTCGATGTTTAGTTGATTTTCATCATTCGAACTTGTTTCACGTTGTCCTGTTTGCCTTGTCTCATCTTCCAGGGGAGTTGCATTATTATCTGCTACAAGGAAGGCGTGGTCAGGGATCGCATTGGGATTGAATGGATACATTCCTGTTGCTCTGAATCCGGCGATAGCGTTTTCAGAGGTAGCAGATTTTCCCCAGCATGATTGTAAAAGTTCACCGAACTGGTAGCGAGTGATACGTCGTCCAGGATGATTTTTCATCCACAGTTGACAAGCAGCGTAGAAGTGACTTTTCACTGACTTTAATACAGCCCTGTCAAGCGGTTGGAGGTAGTGGGTTGTATGGCTCGGAAGGCACAGCAAAATCATGTCATGTTGCAAATTCGAGCATTTCAACAGAACTCGAATGAGATGCATGGCCGTCCAAAACTAAGAGAACTGTGCCATCAGGTTTCCTTGGAAAAAAATGATCTCTTAGCCACTCAAGAAAAATATTGCTATTCACATAAGCTGATTTAACAGACATATAGAGTACAGATCCAGGAGGCATGTTATCAGTATACTCATCCTTTTTTATTTTACCTTTCATCACGCAGGCAGGTAGCAAAAAATTTCCCTCCGCGTTACAACAACCTCTTTCCGTTGATGTAACGTTGGACACGTTTTTTGAACCTTTTGCAGCCAATACAACCCCTGGACGGTTGTTGAGCTGCAGCCCTGACTCGTCCATATTAAAAATGTGCCCGGGCTTGTTAAATAGTTCATGTTATTCCATACATATTTCTAACAATTCGAAATATTTTTGAACCTCATTGCGTGAACGCGATTTAGTGAAACTCCTTCCGACTTTCGCAGTGACAAATCAACATTCCTTGTTAAAAATAACTTCAGCCAATCGTATCCAGCTTTCTCCTCCTTTTCATTGAATGAATGTCTGATTCCAATTTGATTTGCAAAGTGGTATACTATAGAACGAACGTCATCACGTGTTAATGGAAAACCACGATTTTGCATGTCTTTTATATGATGAACGAGTCTACGTTCGTTGTCTTTGCCAAGCCTGCTCTCGGGACCCATGTTCCCTTTGACAATATTGCCAGTTTTTATTCATTCGTCTTTCCAAAGTTTTTCTTGAAATGTCATAATTTATAGATGCATTCCTAACAGAGGAACCATTTTCAACAGATTCAACGGCACGGAGAAGATTTTCTTGGGTCCATAAACCTCGAGATACCCCAGGTTTTCTAATGTACTTGTTTGGCATCTGTAAAAAGAATATAATTTACTGTGGCTATCTCACCCAAAGTTAGGATGGTCATCTCACCCGATTTGCCAGGGAGAGATAGCCATCCCACCTATTCATAGAAAGACGTATGTGAACGAGACTATTTTGAGGTTAGGAATAACTTCGAAGTGTGTTTTACTTGTATATTTAATTTCAGCTAAACAGCTGATGCGAAAAACCAAAATATGAATTGATAATGTAATATCTCAAAACTACTTCACTTGATTGATTTCGTTTTCGCGCGGTATTACAGTTAAAAACAATCCAACTCAATGTATGTCTGCTATCTATCGTCAGATGTATGAAATACTAAGCATGGCTATCTCACCTAGTATGGCCATCTATCCCGGACTTACCCTAAATTGTTTTAGAATGCCTTTGGGAACATTTCTTAAATCAAATTTCTCATTTTTATCATATTCCGCATCAACTGAAAACTGTGTCTGTGTGTCGTTATCATCGTCACTATCCATCGCAAAACGCAAATTCAGTTAAAAAATATCTTCTACTAAGTACGAACAACTTACTGGAACGAATGCACGTATAACAAACCTGTAAGGAAAGACCTCAAACAACTAACTAAGAGTATATCGTGTCGGCCAGAAACGTACGGATATTCCCGAAGGGGATAATGAGGTGACGACCCGTCGTGTCGAACATCACTAACGCGCATTCTTTCTTTCGGGATTCCGCTTTCCAGCAAGAATGAATGCTGGTGGATGGGTAGCTATTCTCACCTCGCCCTACTTTTTAAGGCATTCATTGATACATTCATTTGCATAACCTTTTACCCCTCTACTAAGTGGCTTCGTACTCTATTAGTATAGCTGGCATGCAAAGTGGCGTCGTACTCTATTTGACTATCTACTGGTAATAAGTATTAATAGAAACATTTTTTTAATTAATTATGATGACTTACCTATGTATAAAACTAGTAGATATACTAGGTGCGTTCAACGCCACTTTCAAGGCCACGCATTCTCGATGGACATGGGCCATCAGGAGAGCCCTTGGTTCTTGTAGCTACACTCTGGGGGGTCGTGCAGAGGTCATCCTTCGTCTTCAGATGACGTCTGCTGCTGCTGCTTTAGCGGGGGTGCTAGGGGGGTGGTGGGGTTAACGCTTAAGAGCTCTTCGGAATCCAGCACCCCAGGTCTGATGCATTAGCTGGAGGATGACGTTTCTTCAGACCTAACGCAAGAGGTGCAATGCACTAACGCATCCTGCATCCTGCACCCTGGTCCCTGGCCCTGGAACCTCTTGCGTTAGGTCTGAAGAACGCCGTCTCCAGAAGCTTTTTTTAGTTTCTAAGTTGGTACTCCTGAGCAAAGAGTATTGTATACGAAGAGAGCATAGGCGTACCTGCTTGAAAAGGGGATATAATTATATTAATTTTGCTAGAGTACGCCTATGGTAGAGAAAATAATCAATGCCGCTATTTAGGTATTCTGAGATACGTGTCTTTTAAGTAAACAAACCCGACTTCCGAGAATGCTAATATAAACATCACCTTCACTCAGTTTGAATGCATCACTTATTATCGACTAATATATTTAGGTTAATTAAATTAAAAAAATAAATGCTCTTTAGTTAGAATTAAAAATTTGAACTTCCAATTACATTTTAGAGTGATAAAATAATGCGGTCTAGTATAATACATTATTAAGTTATTATTTAATGAAGTTCGAAATTAACGTTTTAAAAACCAGATGAAATCAAGATGTATTTATTACACGTATAATTAGGTTAGGTTATTTTTAACTCAATTGAAGCTACATGACATTGAATTTTTATCGCTGACTAAAACGATACGTGCTTTTATACCAAATTACGTTATAGAATCCACTTTACACTGTGTACCAAATAAAAATTTTATTTTCTTATTAATTAATAATTTAAGTTACACTCTTTAGCTAATTTTGACTGTGGAAATAAAACAATTGATATAACAATAAGCGGATATATTAATTTTAAAAAACAGAGTTTTTTAAAAATTCTATTTTTTATGTGCCCAACAAATCACTGTCTGCCGGGGTTCTTCTTCTATGAAGTCACCCAGGTTAGCGACATCCTCATCGCAAGCGTCACTGTGAATAATTATAACTGTGGAGGCTTCTTCTTCTTTTTCGAGGGAGGGAACCTGAGGTGGAGGCTCCATGAACGAACTTAGCGGAATCAGCTTCGGAGGTCGTGGTTCGAAATCTCTGCAACAATAAGAAATACATATAAGTATATATTATTACTTAGCGGAGAAAAAAAAGCAGGAAAAATGAACGCTAAAAAAAAACTTACGTTATTCTTAAAGCAGTATCTTCAGACATGCAGAATAAATCTGGTGACTGGCTGGGGGAGTAGATATTTGTATCGCTGTAACAATATGAAATAAATATAAGTATATAGTATTACTTAGAGAGAGAGAAAAAAGAGGCATAAAAAATTAACGCTATTATTTTAAACTTACGTCATTCTTAAATCTGGTACACTGGTAGACGAGAAATGAGCGTCTTCAGATGTACGAAATAAATTTGGCGACGGAAATCGATGGGGGTAGACATTTGTATCACTGTAACAATAAGAAAAAATATAAGTATATATTATTACTTAGAGAAAAAAAGCAGCGGGAAAAATTAACGTTATTATTTTTTACTTACGGCATTCTTAAATCTGGCAAGCTAGACCAATCAAGCTCAACTTCTGATGGTGACATGCTGAAGAAATCGGACGTAGACGAAGTCGATGGACTTGGTGGTAAATCGACAACATCATTTAAGCTCAATTCGCTAAACACGATAAAAAAATATATTGTAAGTACAGAAATGTAAAAAAGAACAAATATCAACTTACTTTTCAAATAGATATTCCTCCAGGTTCCTAGGTGGAGTATATCTATTAATAAGAGAACTTAGACGATAAAACTCTTCGCTACACATTTTAAACTTAGGTACGTGCGCACATACAGTAACAATGATGAAACAAAACTGAATGAACTACGATTAGAAAACCGGTAAAGAAACGGTGTGTGAGGAGGGACAATTATGCCGAATAAGCTAAATAAAAAGTTTCTAGAACGAAATCGCAATATCTCAGAGACGCAAAACAAAATACGAAACACGTGACAAATAAATGATTTAATTCAGGGCCAACCGAACCATGAGAAAAAATTTTAAATGCGCATTTAGCAAAAACAGCAGTAGGCGATATTCCGGGAATTTTAGTCCGAGTGTAATTCAAATTTAGGTTAATATAAACAATTTAAGTCATTAATCTTAATGCATGTCAATATTAAACAAATCAGCGCCTTTATGCTTTAAATGCCGACCCATGGGAAATAAGTAATTAGCACGTATTTTTCTTAGAAAAAAGCGTGACGTAAGCCCCGCAGCTGCAATTGTAGAACAAAGCCCCTCGTATGATGGGTATACGGTATACGTAATAAAGATGACGTCACAGATAATATAAATAAGCCGTACACGTCACCGCAGGCGTGATTCTCATCATAACTACGTACCAGTTATCTCATCGCGTGCTTTTGTGTGTTTATTAATATTAACTGACTGAAGTTAATTTTACAGACATTTAAAAAAATACGTTTTTATAAATCTACATTGGTGTGCTTTGCCAATTTTAAATAATATTCAAACGTGCTGTGCTCCAGCAGATAAAAAATGTAAGTTATTTTTTTATTATTTCTTTAAAGTATGACTTAGTAATGTGTGATATTTTTTAGAAAAATGGACTTAACTCAATTGAATCAAGTATCCCTTTTAGAGACCAAAGAATTCGTTAAAATTTACGAATTACCAATTAATGTGGCTCACCCGATATATCGAGCACAAATTATCAAAACCAAATACGGTGATAGTGTATTATTGGAATTACATGATAAAAATTTATTTTTACCCAAACGTATGGTAGCCGTAATGAAAGACAATCTGGAAGAATTTATTGACGGGAAATACAGTCTAATATTCGAAGGCCTAATTGAGGAAGGAAATCCCGCATTAGGATCCAGATTTAGATTCTTAGAATCTGTATAAAATGTAAGTAAAAATTATTTTTTAATTTAATATTTTAAAATTAATAAGTTTTTTATCTTTTTAGTGGTGAAAATTTTTTTATAAAATATAATAGACGGAGCAGCAAATCCTATTTCATTTAACAGACGTCTTTCGTGCAGACAAAACGTACACCAGCATGGCGATCAACTCAAGTGAAATAGCAGTCCTTAGCACCCAAATTACGTCTAAATTTCAAGAAGTGGAGGCTCTCTTAGAAGAAGGATGCACTCCAACGCAACGTCTCATTTGGGTAAGACAGATAAATTGTCACATTAGACTGTTCAATAAAGCCATTCATGCAGCAGCTTTACCTGTAGGTGTACTGCGAAAATTGCAAACCAATTTAGGTCATTTAAAAAGATTTAAACATATCATTCGAAATTATAGTGTGGGTGCTGGAAATGTCGTGAAAACTCATATACGAGGGAATCGCGTAAAGTGGGAGGATTTAACCACTGCTTTTAAAAGTCGCGTTCGTACAGGGGTGATAATTAATTTAACTCATAAACATATCGAGGATTTTTTTAATGATGCTTCACATCTGTTTAGTGCTAGAGTTAAAAATGCCTTAAAGAAATTACCAATGCTGAAAATTAATGCTTGCTTTTATGCTGAATTTATCAGGAAATCAGGAGAAATCGAAATAACAGAGCGGAAATATTTCAGTACGAAAAACAAACAGGTGGACATTTCTACAAATTTATCTGAATGGTTTGACAGTAACATAAAAGCCGATATTTTCCACGCTATTTCAGAATTTTCCGAATCAGGTTCGGGCTGGGCTCTTTCACGTATATTATGTTTAGAAATAAATTTAAATAAATATGAGGTGGGAAATGGTGTTTCATCTTACATTAGATTACCGGGACAAATTGTAAAAAAGCATGCATGTGTTAACGTAAAAAATATGTACGATGAAGCGTGCTTCGCCTGGAGCATCGTCAGCGCTTTATATCCTGTAGATATGAAAAACCATCCTGAAAGAATCTCTTCGTATCCGTTTTACGCAGATGTGCTAAATTTAAAAGACATTCAGTTCCCCATGACTATACCTCAAATAGCTAAATTTGAAAAACAAAATAACATTTCGGTTAATGTGTTTGCGCTGGAAATGGATTATAGGGCGAATTTTTCAGTAGTTCCCATACGTTTAACGAAAAATAAACAAGTTCAACAAGCAAATTTATTAATTGTGCAAGATAAATATCATCCTAAACTAAAAGAATTCGAGACTATTCCAGAAGATGATGAACCAGAGGAAATCAAATATCATTATGTTTTAATTAAAGATTTATCTAGACTGTTAAGTGGTCAACTGTCTACAAAACATCAAAAAAAATTTTTCTTCGATAGATGCTTGAATTATTTTAGTTCGGATGATAAATTAAAAGAACATTCCATCATGTGCGAAAAATTTAACGATTGTAAAGTAGAGTTTTCGCGTGAGCCTTTTGTTAAGTTTAAAAATTTCGTTTACAAGGAAGATGTACCTTTTATAATGTACGCGGACTTTGAATCTCTGCTAGAGCCCCTCAATGAAGATAGTAGTCATTGTAAAACAAACCGATATCAGAAGCATACTGCATACAGTGCAGGATATTATTTTAAATGTAATTGTAATGATGAGTGGTCATATTATAAAAGTGAACGGAGTTTGGACTGCATGTCTTGGTTCGCGGATCAATTAAGTAATATTGCAAAATTTGTCTTTTCAAAATTGAAACATGTGGAACCCCTGAATACTATAGTTAGTTTACGGGATGCCAGTAAAACGTGTCATATATGTGAGGATGACTTCAACGAAAAAGATAAAATTGTTCGCGATCATTACCATCTTACTGGAAATTTCAGGGGTTTTGCGCACAATAGATGTAATTTAAATTATAAAAATGCCTTCGTAATTCCTGTGGTATTCCATAATTTGGGAGGGTATGATGCTCATTTTGCAATTAGAGAGCTTGCCGAGAGATATCAAATTACATTATTACCTGAAAATAAGGAAAAATACATTAGTTTCACCGTTTACGATGAAGAAACTAATTTAAAATTCCGATTTATAGACTCATTCAGATTCATGGGCTGTTCATTAGAGGAGCTTGCTTCCACGTTAAAGGAAGCTAATTTCAGTAATTTAAAACGAGAATTTCCGAATTTAAATGACGAAAAATTAAAATTATTAAAAAAGAAGGGAATATTTCCCTACGATTACATAAACAGTTTAGAACGACTTGACGAACCACAATTACCAGACAAGACAAATTTTTACAATAAATTAAATGACTCAGACATTAACGAAAATGATTATCAACACGCGCAAACAGTTTGGGATAAATTTAACTGTCAAAATTTAGGTGATTACAGCGATCTGTACATGAAAACAGACATCATGCTATTAACTTGTGTGTTTGAGACTTTTCGCTGTACTTGTCACAAGACGTACGGCCTAGACCCCGCTCACTATTACACCATTCCAGGTTACACTTGGGATTGTATGCTTAAATATACAGGGTGTAAACTAGAAACCATCCAAGACGTGGATATGTTAATGTTCATTGAACGCGGCATCCGAGGGGGCATCAGTCAATGTAGCAATAGACATGCCGAGGCTAATAATAAACATTTAGACAGCTATGATAGCACCAAACCCTCGACATACTTGCTTTATTTTGATGTAAATAACCTTTACGGATGGGCCATGAATCAACCTCTTCCATATGAAGGGTTTCAATGGGTAGATGATACCAATATTGACGTCACCTCAGTACCTGATGATGTCGAAATTGGGTACATTCTTGACGTTGATCTTGAGTACCCCGAAAATCTTCACGATCTTCATAAAGATTTACCTTTTTGCGCCGAGCATCGAGCTCCTCCAAATTCTAAATTTGAAAAATTAATGACCACTCTGTACACTAAGCAAAATTATGTTTTACATTATAGAAGTTTAAAACAGGTCTTGCAGCACGGATTACGCTTAGTTCGTATCCATAAAGTGCTGAAATTTAAACAGTCTGCCTGGCTTAAACCTTACATAGAATTAAACACTAGATTGAGGACTCTAGCAGAGTCTAATTTTGAAAAAAATAATTATAAATTAATGAATAACAGTACATTCGGCAAGACGATGCAGAATGTTCGTAAGCATAGAATCGTTAAATTAATAAAAAAATGGGAGGGGCGTTACGGGGCTAAAAATTTAATAGCAAGTCCAAATTTTCAAAATAGATCCATTTTCAGCGAAACACTTATGGCTATAGAAATGAAAAAATCTCGCATTATATTCGATAAACCCTTGTATATAGGAATGGCTATATTAGATATTTCTAAAACATGTGTTTACGAATTTCATTATGATTACATGCTGGAAAAATTCCCCGTAGACAATTGTAAACTTTTATATACCGATACTGACAGTCTAACATATGAAGTACAGTGTAATGACGCGTATGAAGAGGTCATCAAGAAAGACATTCATAGATTTGACACCAGTGACTATCCTTCAGATAATCGCTGGAATATACCTCAAATGAATAAAAAAATTCCCGGCCTAATGAAAGATGAAAATAACGGAGTACTGATGACTCACTTTGTTGGTTTGCGATCGAAGCAGTACACGTATAAGCTTGCGCAAGGTAAAGTTGTGAAGAAGGCTAAAGGCGTAAAAACTAATGTGGTGAGAAACAAAATCACTTACGAGGATTATTTTAATTGCCTTGAGAAAGCTTCAAATAAACAGTCACAAGGAGAGTGTTTACTCCACAAAACACAACGCTGTATACAATCAAAATTACATAATGTGTACAGCGTTGAGCAGACTAAAATAGCTCTTAATCCATTCGATGATAAACGTTACACTCTACCTAACTCATATGACACTTTGCCTTGGGGTCACTATTCAATCATGGATGATGATGATGCCCACTAAAAAAAATCTCTCTGTCTATTATATTTTATTGTAAAAATTGAATTAATTTTATTATTATTATATTTAATCGCATATTATTATTATTGTATATTGTATTTACCCATATATTATTATTTTATATTGTATTTATCATATATACTCTGTTTTAAGTTCAATATATATTATTTAAAACATATTTTTATTCCATATACCTAACCTAGAAATAAAAAACACACACACAAAGGTTTAATTAATATTTTCTTTATTCAAGCTTTTAATAAAAACATTTTTCTATCTAAATCATTCAGTATTTTATCTAAATTATAAGTTAAGCATTCACGTATACAGTATGTGTGAATGTTACAAGGATATATTTCACTTAATTTAAATAGTACATTATTAGGAGATAACTCGTATTGCGATTCGCTTAATATGTTATTTGTGACATTTAAAAAGTTATCATAGAATTCAGTAAAACTTAAACTATGCAGTAAATCCATGTGTGATGATACAAGTTTGCTAATATTTATAATCTCGTATACAGTGTTTCTTGAAAAATAAAATAAACTTGAAACTCCAGCGGCAGACAATTTTAGCATCTTGTTTCCGATAAAAGGAGCCTTTATTAGTGCATATTCAGAGAAATGAATTTCTTCCTCCAGTTCTTCTTCTTCTTCTTCTTCTTCAGCTTCTTTAATCTCACTATTAAAATAATCTGAGGTAAATTGCTGAAGGTAAGTAATAAAATCATCCCAATCTTCCCTTATGAATGAAATATTATCTGGTTTCGTGAATACAGGATGTGACACGTTCAGCAATATTCTTACAGCAGGAACATAACCTCTTGCAGGAGAAAGTCCAGTAATTATTTTATAATTAGAATCTTTAATGTAAAATACATTTTCACAAATATATCGTTCTTCAGCGAGTATAGCCTCATGATAAATGTCATTAACGCGATCAATTTCACTCCAATAACCGGAATCTTCATCAGAGGAAAATGTTGCACTAGCACCAGGTGATTTCATTATTATTATTGATTCTATCACACTCAAAGACTAACAGACAACTAAGCTGTATAAGGTATAATCTATCTTGTTTATGTAATTAGATAGAGGGAGGGAGGGAGGGTACTAATTTTTATTTTTAAAAAGGCCTCCAAGTTTCATAAATGTGTGCTATTCTCTCATAAGATATAATGTAATTTTACGTATTTCATGCCGGGTATAACACATTTTCTCATAAGAGCGCATGCAAATCGATGAACACACGTGCAGGTTAAAGAATGTTATCTGAATCAATCCAACTGTTGTGCGCAGAATCAAAGCCTAGCCATTTCACGTAAGACTTATTACCGCGCTTACGTAACACCTTTTCTACGAGGTACACATCGGGTATTTTCGTTTTTTGTAGCTCCTCTTCGTAGAATCCTCCTCTAATTGGTCTACCCTGCATATCTTCAAGTAAATAGGTGGTAGGATTGGTGATTCGAACCTCGGATATTTTAAATAACTCTGTACTCCAGTTTGGCGTGTATCCTTTGCTAAACACATGCTTACTCTTACTAACTCGCACTATATCGCCCGCCTTGTAGCGTCGTGATGCTGCTATCTTTATGTGATTGTAAGCCGAGAGTAAAATTTGTTTTTCATTCTTAGCGTTAACATCTACCGGTTTTACCTGGGTGGTCCTATGTTTTCGGTTATTATACTCTTTAACAATGTCCGGAAGCACCTCCAGCCATCGGTATGAGCCGTTTAAACTGAAATACTTGTATAAACGCTCCTTTAACGTTCTAATAACACGTTCAACTATGGCGGCTTTCTTAACAGTAAATGTACTGTAGTGGTTAACCTTAAATTGCTTCATCAAGCGTTGAAAGTGAACATTATAAAATTCCGTACCCTGATCTGTATTTAAATTATTACAAGATCTCTTGCTCCCCTTGAAGACGTTCTCCATAGCCTGGGTGACTTCAGGTCCGCTCTTATTTTTTATCGCTTTAGCCCATACGAATTTAGAAAAACAATCTATCACCACTAGAATGTATCTAAAATTATTGTTATCCTTGGAGTAGTTTCCCATCTCAGCTAAATCTGCCTGCCATAAGTCATCTATTCCTTTTATTACTATGCGCCTGCGCCGCTTAATATTTCTACGAGCAGGTTTATGCAGCTCATTAACCAATTGAATTTTTTCTTTAGAATGCGACATCGTACAGCTAAGATGATGATGATGGAAATAGCACGGTATCAAATTAAATGAACGTATATGTCGAAATTTTATAATTTATACTCTTTTGCCTGCTTTAAGTTTATTAACTTCCATCTCGATATTTTTCACTGTGTTAGACAGAGAGGTGAGATTTGCTTGCATTAGAACAATTACTTCGTCATTTAATATTTTTATAGATTTTCGGAGGTCTTGTATGGAACCTCTCTGTTTATCTAAACGAGTAGACGCGTCCTTTTGGTAATTGTTAAAGTTTGTCGCTAGAGTCGTAGCAATAGCGGTCATATTATCGTCCACGTACTTTTTATTGACAGCATCGCCATCTTCAGTGGGCGGTTGAACATTACACAATTTCAATTTTTCCACATCAATGTTTCCATCTTTGGTGAAATTAAAACCTCGACCTTGCGGTAATAGACTGATGTTCTTGCTAACGCTGCCACCTCGGGCTGAACGACCGAACTCATTGAGACTCATTGCGAATATGATGGGTGTAGGGAGCTGTAACACACTAATATATTATTCCCGCTTCTTTCAGTTCATTTAAAATGGCTAAGATTTCGTTATCATGTGAATCCGTATTTCCTGCAGCTTTGGAGGCATTTAAAAGTCTTAACCTGTCGACTAATTCATTGATATCGTCCCAGAAGAGGTATTCTATCGGTTTTTCATTGTAAACCATATTCATACCCTGTCCGCTGCTATGAGGTTGAGTATGTTTTATTTTAGGAGTGCCATCACTATTGTTTTTAAATAATGGTTTTATCACTTTAGTATATTTATGAGATCGAGTGCCATTTAATTGACTTGCAGGATCATAATTTCGTTTATGTGCGTTAGAGGTTTCTAGAATTTCCTTGTAATCAGCCAAGTCCTGTTCGCTGTAACCTTGAGGCTTCTTCATAAATAGCAGTTCATATAAGCCTTGTCTTCCGGTAAACATTTTATTGCCAATACTCAAGCCGGCATTAGAACCGATATTTAGTTCCATAGATCCGATGTATAATTTATTCATTTCGGTATTAAATCTCACGCCATAGGTTTCATCGTAATCCTTACTACTTTTATCATAGAGACCTGTTAAATATTGCTTAGCTAACGTAGGATACTGTTCAGCGGTGACGGTGGCGGCAGCATCAGGGTCAATCGTACTACTTGAATCTTCAAACATTTCATCATCATCATCTTCTTCTTCTTCCACTTCTTCTTTCACTTTTATTTTTTTCTTTATATCAGATTTAATGACATTCTCTACTTTTAGAGTATGCTGCTGCTGCTGCTGCCAGGGGAAATTCTTAACCGCACCGAGTTCTCGTATTGGATCAATGACCGGTTTCAATAAACGTCTAATTGTTTCGTCTTGTTCAGCTCGACCTAATTTTAAAGCCAAGTACTTTCTTCGAATGGAATCTGAAGCTTTTTTTATCCTCCTTTTAAGTGCGAAATCTCGGTCAAAGCTATACACTTTCTCCCTAGGTGGTTTATATTCCGCGAGAGTAAATTTTTTATTACCCTTCATTGTTAAACAGGTAAACTGGTATGTTAAACAGGTAACAGGTATTTTAAAACAGGTAATAAACAGATACAGGGTTTTTCACAACAGATAACCTGTTTTTCAAAACAGGTCTGTACAGTCTGAGCGTCTATCTTATAATACTTGATGTTATTGAAATCTCATATACTTATATACTGATCAAAGCCTTTTCTATAACGTCCTTTATGTAATTCGAAATCTTTTACGATAACCAGCACTCCGAATTTATCGTTCCAACATTCTCTGCATAAATGTTCAAATTGTTCAAAGCTCATATCAGGTGTTACGTGATCATCAAACGCGTGACGTAAATTCATTTTATCCTGTTTAAATAATATTAGACAGTTACAGTTATCTCGAATGAGATGTTTCGGTATATGGGTATATGTCTGACAGAGATAGAAACAATCTACAAGCTTATGTCTCCCCATTGAGAAAAAAGCACGTATCTTATCCTGCTTGTCGCATGCTACGTCATCAAATATAAATATGGAATTCGTTTTAGCTTCGGATGGATCGATGATATTTTCGTTAGAGGTGTATGGAAAGTAGCCTACGCCTTTTACCTTCTTCAGCACATCTTCCAATAATTTATATTTAGGTTGATACAGAGACTTGGAGTACACGTATACATTCTCGAACCACAGACCGTTAGAGTCGAATAATAGACTTAGTAGAATATTTGTCTTCCCCGCTCCGCTAGGTCCGCATACAATCGTTCTTAAAGCGTTAGGAAATAACTCTCCATGTTTATCACATTCTTCTACAGAACCATCAGAAGTTAATAAATCTAAATTCTCTACAGGGAGAGACGTCTTTTGTCTTTGAATGCGCATCATGAACTCTATACTTTTCACTCTGTACATTCCTATATATAGAAGTTTCGATCTCGTACATCATCAGTTCTAGTTTAGATGACGTCGAGGAAACATCGTCGTGTAACAGGCAGAGGTGTAGTTAACACTCTTATCAATAAGCTACCTTTCGAACTGCATTTACCTGGTTATCAGTACTGCGGCCCAGGTACAAAGTTACGTAAACGTTTAGCTCGAGGGGATCCAGGTGTTAACATTTTAGATCAAGCGTGCCGCGAACACGATATTGCTTATAGTGAAAACGCAAACTTGGAAGACAGACATAAAGCTGATTACTTACTAGAACAGAGGGCTTGGGAACGCGTTAAATCTAAAGACGCCAAATTAGGCGAAAAAGCAGCAGCTTGGGCTGTCACTAACGCTATGAAGGTTAAACGTAAATTAGGTATGGGTGCTGCAGGAGGCTGTAATAATAAGAGAAAAAAGAAAATTCCCTTCCGCAAGGCCATCATATCGAACATTGCTAAAGCGCTGAAAAAGCATGCAAGTCATGATGTGAAAAAGGATATGGCTATGAGTGTTAAAACGGCGCGAATTGCCATCAAGAAAGCAGGTGGAAGGAAGAAAATCAATGTCCCCCGGATTCTACCGCTGCCAAAGACCGGAGGCTTTTTACCTCTGATACCGATCTTTGCAGGTCTCTCAGCTCTTGGAGCTCTGTCGGGTGGCGCTGCGGCCATAGCTAAAACTGTTATAGACGCTAAGAACGCTAGGAAAACTTTGGAAGAAGCTCACCGCCACAATAGAGCTGTGGAGGATGTGGCTTTGGGTAAAAAAGGTTCCGGGCTATACATGAAACCATATAAGAAAGGATACGGATTATACTTGAAAAAAAACTACCATTGAAGCTACCCAATAGAGCACTCTCTGACCTAGACATCTTAAAGTATGCTAAAAAGTTAAAAATCTCCCATTTCAGAGGTGTCTATATGCGAGACTCTTTACCTTCACGTCCGCCATCACCTAAAGGAAACGAGAGCGCCATCATTAACTTGGACAGCATAAAGGGGCCTGGAACTCATTGGGTAGCATATAAGAAAACAGGCAATTCCGTAGTATATTTTGACAGCTTTGGATCTCTGAAACCACCAATAGAATTAGTTCGATACTTTGGCGCGAAATTTAAAATTAAATATAATCCTACCGCATATCAAACATATAACTCTGTAAATTGTGGTCATTTATGTTTACAATTTCTCTATAAAAATAATAAACACACGTGATATGTAATCAGTATGTCATCGAACACCTTCAAGTTAAGTGATTGCGAATCTGTTCTCTCCGTGACTTTTACTAATCCTATAGAACTAGATCCTCGATACAATTATTCAATAGCGTTAATTGGTCTGGACACCTATAATACCTAACATCGAGGACGGTGTGAATAACAAGTTTTATTATTGGGAGCTGGGTGATAGAAGCTTCAAAGAAAACGTCATAACTATACCTACAGGATCTTATGAAATAACTGACATTGAATCCTATCTGCAAAAGAGATTACTAGCTGACAGCGGTGTAACATCACAGCAGCAGGCTGACGAATACTTCTCTCTGAAACCTAACAATAATACGCTCAAGTGTGAAATTAAAAGTAAACACGAAATTAATTTTAATCACAAGGATAGCTTGGCCACCCTATTGGGTTACAGTGCTAGCAGAACATTAAAGCCAGATATATTATATGAGTCTGATTTACCTGTTAAAATAGTCAGAGTTATAACGATTCAAGTGGATTGTAACATTACTGTAGGAGCATATTCCAATAATACTCTTACGCATACGATTTTTGAATGCGGTTTGAATGTTGATCCTGGATACGCTATAAACATTGTACCTGGAAATTTAACTTATCTACCTGTAAACCCTAGCATTCGAGAGATACGGAATATCACTTTGAGACTGCTAGATCAAGATTCTGAGCTTGTTAATCTTCGAGGTGAGGAGCTGAGTGTGAGGTTAGAACTTAAAAAACATGCGATTAATATTTAACCATAGTAAACCTAATATATACGGAGGAAGCTTACATCATCCTCATTCTGCATCTAATCGTACAAGTGCAAGGTCATCACCACCACCACCACCACGATCATCATCAGGACCTGCCAAGTTAACGTATTCAAATTATTTATATTTATCGTCTTTGGGCTATCATGTTAGAAGAGCTACAGCTATTTCAAGACCCTCACTTCGATGATTCAATTGAACGAGTTGAAGTTCGAACGTACCATCCATTCGTTAAAGCCTATGAGAATAATGATGAAATCGAAATTGCTATTTATCAGCATGATGCTTTGATTGATATAAGTGAGGGGGCGCTATCAATCGAGGGAAGAAAAATGCCGCTGGTACGGGCACCATTGAATTCACCAATAACGCTGGCGCCTTTTTATTTGATTCCGTAAGTTATGAATTAAATGGCTCGGAAATAGATAAAGTACGCGACCCTGGAATTGTGAGCACAATAAAAAGTTATATATGTTATGAAAAAGATGATATTTCTCATAGCATCGCAGGTTGGAATTATCCTGCTGGCAGCCTAATTACATATGACGCTACAAATTCCACCTTTTTCTTAAGAATACCCTTGAAACATTTACTGGGATTCTTTTACGATTATAAGAAATACGTTTTCGGTAAACAGGTTCTACGTTTGATACGAGCTCGTAGCGATAATAATTGTTTTAAAGCGTCAAAAGAGGATACAGATGGCGAACTAACCATCACTAATATTGAATTAAAAGTGAAACATGTCCATTTGAATGATATCCCAAAAATGAATTTTCTAGCTCAAGTTAATGCTGATACGCCAATCCTACTAGCATTTAGACAGTTTGAAATTCATGAGATACCCACCCTGGTGGCAGGTGCTACAAAAGAAATTTCAGTTCTTAAAAATGGCACTCAAAGTCCTCAAGCTGCCATCCTTGCTCTTCAAAGCAATAAGAAAGATTCCAAGACGAAAGACTGCACGCAATTCGATAATATTGATAAATTTAATGTAAAATCATTGTTAAACAATGATCGTTATCCTTATGAAGATATGAGGTTAAACTTTAAGGCTAAAAAATACTCTGAGGCCTATCATATGTATACCGACTTTAGCAAGTCGTTTGCTTTAAATAATAAACCTATGCTAGATTTTGATGCTTTTAAGAATCACACGCTATTCGTTATAGACTGCTCGAAGAGAAGAGCTCCTATTAAACCATCGATTGTAGACATAAAAATTGAAATTGAAAGTTTGACCCCCTTCCCCCCAAATACCAAGGCCTACTGCATTCTCGTACACGACCGCATTTTGGAGTATTTGCCTCTCAGTGGAGTCATAAGAACCATTATGTAAAAGAGAGAGAGAGATAGAAGGGATAACTTAGTATGTGAAGAACTGTCGAAGAGTAAACATGAAATTGATGGTCGTAGATATTCAAGGTTTTAACCTGCCTGATTTCTATCCTAAGGAAATCTCGTTTATTAGTGGGGATCAGCATGCCCATTATTTACTTAAACCTCTCTTACCGTACGATTCGTTAAGTTATGATTTGAAGAAACAAATAAATTACTTGGAATTACATCATCATGGGTTGAGGTACAGCAGTGGTTACGTCGACGATAATGACCTAAATGAAATATTACGTAATCATCTACTTAATGGTGCTACTAACCTTGTGTACGTAAAAAGTAATCAGAAAAAGGAATTTCTGGAAAAAAGATTACATGCTTTGACGCAAACTTCGTCAGCGGTGCCATCTATCATTAATGTCGAACAGCTTAGTGTTGATGTCGAGGTTCCAAAGTTCGATAAAGATTTACCGTATTGTTTAAATCATTTTACTATTAATAATAAAAAAATTGTACGTAGCTTAAGAAATGTCTTCACTCTTTATTATTGGTTATATTCTAGTTTACCTAAATAAATGTGTATTTTATTAATGATTTTTAATTTATTTACCCTCCCCACTCCCTCTCCACCATCACCTCTTTGATATTATCCTATATGCAAGCATTATGTACTTTTAGTATCTAGTTGAACGTAATATGAGCAAGATGTCATCCTTTAACTGCTTGTTAGAAAATCATTTACATAAATTACAAAAGTTAAAAGAAATGATTGAGTTTTATCAGGAGAAACAGCGTATGTTTTCGCAGTTTCAAAAATTAAGTGTTATCACTAACAGTGGTGTATTCAGCGATAGAAGACGATGTGGTAAACAATTACATGCTACTGCAGCACGAAGAATTGCTCTCTAAAAAATGCAGTCTCCAGTATTTTTATCTTGCGGCCATATCGCCAATTCTATAAACAGTCTTTGTAAAGTTTGTGAGATTCGTAAAAAGTGTAAAGTTTGCTATAAAAATGATCGCGATATGATATTCATACCGTGTGGACATATTGCAATATGTGCAGACTGTAGTTTTTCTCAGAAAACATGTGTAACCTGTGGAATACGTTTGCATGCTACAGTTCGTATAAAATAATCCTTAAATTTCATTAACTATTATCATTATAAATAAACATTATTTGAGGTTAAATCATTAGTGTTTATGTGAACGTCATGATGTATAGTTCGCAATTTATTCTGCTACATGCGATATTCCAAAATATACTCTACGTACATAGACCATATAATTCTACGGACGCTTTCGTGTGCTTCGATAATCCACAAAATGATTCATGTCCTTCACAGTGGATAAAAATGACTCCTAGTCGTATTAACGGTAATAAATTGGCTACTTATTCCTCGTTTATATCTAATAATACGGCTGGTTTTAAGATAAAAATAAAATTTAAAGATGACATCATCGAAGAAGAAGAATTTAACTGGATCTCACTTTTCCCCCCTTCACCCCCACCTGAACCTTCGGTATATTCAAGCCCTCCACCGTCGCCTTCAGACGTCTCAGTTGAAGTCTTGCTTTACTACCTAGCAGTTTGCTCGTCAATTTTACTGCTCAAATGCATAATTAGAATTGTTCAGCGCAGAAAGTGTCTATTTATGCTAAATTAAGAAATACGTAAAAAACATCATGTGTGACTCATCAGCACCTGCATCGCTAAAAGAAGCTGTCGATTTGCTGCTTACTTCATTAAGATGTAGTCTAAGTGAAGGATGTCATAAAGAAAAATATAGCCTGGGCATATATTATTGTGAACTTTATATCGGTGATAATATTACGCTGAATAACTTTTGTGAATCGATGGTAAAATGCGGTCTTCATGAACAATTAAAACAATCTGTTTCCAAGTTTATAACTGATGAGGTGCTCTATAATAAATATATTGGTGACGATGAGGTTGACTTAATAGAAAAAGAAAGCTCTCCAGATCCTATTGCAGAAGCAATTGGTTCACTCCGTTTTATTTTGATGTGTAATCTGAAACTATATTCTAACCACCACCTTGAAAAAGAAGATCGCACTACCTGGCGCAATAAAATGGGTATAAAATATTGTGATTTTTATATCTGGGGCTATATTACATTGGATAAATTTTGTGCTACAATGAACCAATTGGAGCTGCATGATTTATTAAAAGAACACCTGTCTGGACTTGTAAGTGATGAAGGCCGCATGCCTGAAATTCAGGAAGCAACTGTTGGAGGCTGGTGGTGTGTGCCCGTTTACAGAAGCCTGCACAATAGCCTCCGCTTGCAATAAAGTATTCCGCCGTAACTTCCTTAAACCTAACACTATTGGCATAATTCCTAGGGGAGGTTATAGGTGGCGCGATAATCAGTCGAAAATTGCTATACAGTGGCTTATTTGGGAGGAAAAACAGAGAAATATAAACATCATGCACGCAGCCAAACAGCATGAGGCAGTTGTAAAGGGTGTTAAAGTGGATGGCTTTTGCCCCGAATCCGGTCAAATATTTGAATTCCACGGCTGTTACTATCACGGGTGTACCAGCTGTTTTAAACATAACAGGGATAAACCTCTTCATGACGACCCTTCTGCCACATTAAATATTCGCTACGAGTCCACGATTGCTAAAACAGAGAGACTTAAAAATCTAGGATTTGAGGTTATCGAGGTATGGGAGTGTGCATTCAGAAAAATGTTAAAGGAAAACGATGAAATTGTGACTTACACCAACGCACACCCTCTTGTTATCTCTGCACCCCTTAACCCTAGAGATGCTTTCTACGGTGGCCGAACAGGGCTGTTCTGAAAAACAGGGCTGTTTTTTCAGAACAGCCCTGTTTACCAGTTTCTATTTTAACCATGAAGGGTAGTAAAAAATTTACTCTCGAGGAATATAAACCGATTCGGCATGTGGCGAAGGAATATAACTTTACCAAAGACTTTGCACTTAAGAAAAAGATAAAAAAAAGCTGCAGATTCTATTCGAAGAAAGTACTTGGCCTTGAAATTAGGTCGCACCGAAGAAGATGCTACAATTAATCGTCTATTGAAACCGGTCGTTGAACCTCTGAAAGAATCCCTCAGTGCTATTAAGAATTTACATCCAAAAGTAGAGGAGGAGAAGGAGGATACCAAAGCAGAATTAAAAATGAAAGTAAAAAAAAGAAATGGATAAACCCATGTCTGAAGAAGAAGAAGAAGAAGATTCAAGTAGTACAATATATTCTAATGAATTTCTTGATGAGTCTGATTTAGCTAAGCAATATTTAACTAAACTCTATACCCAAAGCCCTGATTTAGATGAAACCTATGGAGTTAGATTAAAGGATGTTGAAACGAATAAATTACAAATTGGTAATATGGAACTAAAGATCGTCGGTTCTAATGATGACATAAGTATTGGAGATAAAACGTTTAGAGGAGGCGGGGCTTAAAAAACATACAAACCTGTAACAGCAAGGATACAATATAAGGGTTATCCAGCTTTTCTGCAGATCTGTACGGTATTTCTACAGTCTGTAATGGCTATTTACAGGCCTGTGTTTGTTAATGTAATGGATCTGTATGATGTATCATAACGGAACATGACTTGACTTTCTGGAAATACTGTGCGTGAATTTATAAATTTGTCATATATAATATGAATGTGCTACAAAGCTTAGATTTTGCTAGTTTTTACAATAATTTTTGATAGTTACTAATAATATACTATGTAAATCTAATTATGCACTATGTTCAAAAAAATTTAATGTTAAATTTATGTGATTTGTTGTTGCCAAACTCTATTCAAATGTATTGTGTTTGTGAATGTTTATTTTTAATATAAATAAGACCATAATAAAGGAAGCGCAAGTTGAACAGATTAAACTTACAGCAGTAACAGCAAAATATGTTTAGAAAACGAGTCCTGTATAGTATTTATGCACTGCAAGTATATGGTTTGCTGTAGTGATGGTCTAATTGATTTTGTTAAATGTATTATATGTAGACAAGAAATCACATTTTTTATTTTTTTGTTTTTTTTTTTGAAAATATTTATATTATAAATAAAGAATATAATTGATAATCAAATATTTTTAATTTTTCCAAACACCCCTCTTGTACCTATTAAGAAAAAGGTGAAAAAATGTACTCAAATTAGATAGCATTCTCTTTATTACAACAAAATAATGTACAGAGTTATACAGAAAATATTATATCAATAATTACAACAAAAAATTATATTTATATATATACAGAAAATATTATACGAAGTCACTAGAACGCCAATTTCTGCTTCTTATAACCGAAAGGAACAGAGCTGTAGTCGTCGGCGAACTTTCTTTTTGTTGAATTAGGCCTGTAAATTTTTGTCTCGGCTCTCGTAACTACCTCGTGTTCCTTAGTCCGTCTTATGTTCTTCGAAGTAATGTAAATGGGTTCTGAAGGTGTTAGAACCATTTCCTTTATGGAACAAAATTTATCAACTGTGAGGCTGCGTAATTAAGAGCAAACCCCTTTACTTTGCATACAATTTCTTCCTGCTGACTTTTCATGGAAAATACTTTATATGCATAGTTCTTTGGGCCTCCAGATACAAATTCCGTGATATAGGAATTAGGGCCATATGCTTCCAGTTCATCGGTCATATCCCCGATAAATTCACCGGTAGGAACATCAAACTCTCCGGCTTTAGAAACGTATATTACAGAATCTGTATCGTAATACAAGACCCGGTCTCCCAACTGCTCAAGGTAGCTGTGTAATTTGAGTCGAGCTTGCGTGGTAACGTAGGCGGCTATGACAACGTTAACAGTCGCTAGTTGATCGGCGGCTTCACCCCTATGTTCCCAATTAACCACCAATGTTTTCTCATTTATCAATAATACAGAGTTTATCGCAATAGATGGGTCTGCGAGCATCCCAAAAATCTCGCCGGAATCATTAATTATTGCCGTTTTAGGTTGATTTTCACGCTGCCCCAGCTTTCCCCAAAAGGAGTTTAAAATTAATTTGGCCAAAGATCGTAGCCCTGGATTATTTAAAATTTCTGCATACTCAAGCTTTATATCTTCACGCTCCAGGAACTGTTCAATGTAACGGTATTTATCCTCTTTCGTAATACAGTGCCCAGGCCATCCTGAAGCCTGCTGCTTTATTTTTAGAAATGTATCCATCATGCCCCGGAAAAGTCCGCCAGCCTTCTTAGTCTTATCAAACTGATCTACCTGATAATTCCAGACCTCATAAATTTCCTTAATTTCGTATCCCTTCTCCACGGCCTTTACCACTTCATCTATAATCCATGTCCCTGTTAAAGAACGTTCTTCGTCGTTATGTATGCATTTGTCCTGGTTCATTTGTCTACCACACGCGCCACACAGGACGAACATTAGCTTGTCGTTCATTTTCATGGGCAACACAGGATGATACAGATCTTGCGGTGGAAGAACTTTACATTTAATCGTACCATCTGTCTTTTCCAATGTTATTTCTGCGCACTCTTCACCTACATATACTCGAGGATGGCCAATCGGAAATTTACCATACTTGCAGACCCAGGGGTAGAGGCTGCAGACGTCTACGTATTTGATTTTCTCCCCAGGTTGACACTTGTAATATGATCTAGTGTTTCCTGTTCGGCCACCGTAGAAAGCATCTCTAGGGTTAAGGGGTGCAGAGATAACAAGAGGGTGTGCGTTGGTGTAAGTCACAATTTCATCGTTTTCCTTTAACATTTTTCTGAATGCACACTCCCATACCTCGATAACCTCAAATCCTAGATTTTTAAGTCTCTCTGTTTTAGCAATCGTGGACTCGTAGCGAATATTTAATGTGGCAGAAGGGTCGTCATGAAGAGGTTTATCCCTGTTATGTTTAAAACAGCTGGTACACCCGTGATAGTAACAGCCGTGGAATACAAATATTTGACCGGATTCGGGGCAAAAGCCATCCACTTTAACACCCTTTACAACTGCCTCATGCTGTTTGGCTGCGTGCATGATGTTTATATTTCTCTGTTTTTCCTCCCAAATAAGCCACTGTATAGCAATTTTCGACTGATTATCGCGCCACCTATAACCTCCCCTAGGAATTATGCCAATAGTGTTAGGTTTAAGGAAGTTACGGCGGAATACTTTATTGCAAGCGGAGGCTATTGTGCAGGCTTCTGTAAACGGGCACACACCACCAGCCTCCAACAGTTGCTTCCTGAATTTCAGGCATGCGGCCGTCAGAATTTCCACATCCGATATGCAGTAGTCGACCAGATCACGCTGCATATTAAAACTATCATGTTTATGTTCATTATACCACTTGATAAACACCTCACGGGCGTCTTTATTCATATTATCGGGATCATAATATTCAATGGGCGGTAAAGAACCGTCATAATTTGCATTCTCCGCCGTATTAAATAGGTGGGGGAAGTGTCCTTTCTTGAAGCCATCCCCGAGGCCGAATGCTTTTGGTAGTTTTGAAAGAGCCATGGGAAAGTAGTTGAGGGAGTCTAGAAACTTGATGTTGCCTACAACCATTGATATTATTTTTGTGCCTCGCATTATTAATTCGGGCTTCAAATCTGTCTTTGTCAGTATATGGTTTAGAACAAACTGATGGTCGAAGGCTTGGCCGTTATGCGCTAGAACTATTACTTGTTTGAATTTTTGTCTTACAGTCGAAATGTACTTCATAAAATTTTCAATTACATTGTCTCTGTAAACAACTAGTCTATACCCACATTTCTGACAAAAGTATAGATTCTCTTCATCTATACACACGTCACAACACTGACGGAACACACACAGATTTGGTTCGTGGAGGAGAGACCCGTCTTCCATCTTTTTTTCCTGCTGCGTCTCCAAGTCGTAGAACATAAACAAAATGTCTTTAGTTTTAGGTTTTCCTGTGTCAGGTTGTATGTGGCATAGGTGCTCGGTGGGTACATGCAAATTGCAAATTTTACAGTACATCTCACCGCAAAAATGTTGTCTCCCGGTCTTTACTACCTTGTTGCAGGATTCGCACCGTGTTATTTGCTCACAGACCGTACTATTTCCTAGGGATTGAGGTCTCTTGTGGTTTTCGTAGCACGCCTGCCCTCGGAACGATCTTTTACAATCACTACACTGCACTATTAGTGTTTGAGGACAGACCGGTGACTGCTGGCAACAAGGGCATGCACTTACACACCTGTGATCGTTTTTCGTATTGTAGGGTGTGCTGCAATGCTCACAGAAATATATACAACAGAAGGCAGCTGTAAGGGAAGTAACCACGTTGTAATGTCCTTCGTGGTATAATAAATTCAGCGCGGGACTTTCTACGGAGCCTTTAAAGATGATATCGCGTCGCTTAGATCCATAATTATATACCACTATTTTATAATTTTGAAGGTGTTGTTGAAACTGCTGTAGTTCTGGAATACCGCAACCCTCATTGGGAATGACTACACCAGCATCGACGCACAGCTTTAGAGCTCTCTGAGTTTGTAATTTACCGATATCCCGACGCACTTTGTTTTGGTCCTTGTCTTTGCTTACACACGCGATAGCCACCACTAACGCACGTGGTAGGCACATATTATCTTTATTGTTTATAGTAATAATACCCCTCCGCATGCCGCACTCTTCCTCGAATGTATTATATTTACGAACCCTATCTTTTCCTTTTCCTATAGGCATCTTCACCGATGTTATACCCAAACAGAAAGTCTCGGTATTGAGGCCTGTAGAGTTAGATTGGTATACGCTCGAAATGACGTTCCAGACGTCGTCGTGGGTTACCTCTTCTGCAGGTCTAAAATGAACCCAACCATCTCCTCGCTTAAAATCTTTACTACAGAAAGTGAAGCCGACTTTGTCGCCTACAGCAAGGTCCTTGGTTCCCTCCTCTATCACCTGACAGATGGCTTCTTTTACCCACGACACAGGTTCTTCACCCCTTGGCACAGGCTTAATTTTAAATTCAAGAGTACGGCCTATTAGGTTAAAACGCTTAACTTTCTTGACAATATCTTTTATCAGGATAAACTTTTCCATCTTGAAGAAGACCTTTTTTCTGGCACAACTGGCTGGTTCAGTGATTGTCGAAAGACTGATTAGACAGTCGTGGTACTTGGGAGTTTTAATAGCTCGGAGCCGAACAGTGTCGGCGACTTATAAAAAGCGACATATGGTTGTCAATAGACTAAAAAGACTAAAAATTTATTTGCCAAATATTTTTAAACCGTTCTCAAGGTATACATAAAAATCACAGGCTGTGACGTCATAATTTTAAGGTACAGGTGTAGGAGATTGGATGATGCTCTGTCTGATTTCGCCTATACAGTAGATATCATTAGATGATTTTTTTAATATCATTACTTAAAAATTAATATTATTTAGAATATTTATTTAGAGGATTATTTTTTCAAAACTTTTTTATTTTTTGACATACGGCCTTGGGACTTTTTTCTATCGGTAGAAGGTTGACAATAAGAACCAGGGGTGTGGGGAGATTTTTTCGATTGTTTTTTCGATATCTCTATCCGTTTACAAGTTATAAGGACTTTTTGGCTTTGTAATCTATGTATCGTGATTTAAAGCGGAAAAACACCGGCTGTGACGTCATAGTTCTGGAGTACAACTGTAGAATGTGTAGAAGACTAGGTGATTGCGATGTCCGATTTCGCCTATACAATAGGAATCATCAATTATCAGTATTATTAAAAATGATTTTTGCCATGTTTTATGTAAAGGATTTTTTTCGAAACTTTTTTATTTTTTGACATACGGCCTTGGGACTTTTTTCCATCGATAGAAGGTTGCCAATAAGAACCAGGGGAGTGGGGAGATTTTTTCGATTATTTTTTCGATATCTCTATCCGTTTACAAGTTATAAGGCCTTTTTGGTTTTGTAAGCTATGTATCGTGATTTAAAGCGGAAAAACATTGGCTGTGACGTCATAATTTTGGGTACAACTGTAGAAGACTAGGTAGTTGCGATGCCCGATTTCGCCTATACAATAGGAATCATCAATTATCAGTATTATTAAAAATGATTTTTGCCATGTTTTATGTAAAGGATTTTTTTCGAAACTTTTTTATTTTTTGACATACGGCCTTGGGACTTTTTTCCATCGATAGAAGGTTGCCAATAAGAACCAGGGGTGTGGGGAGATTTTTTCGATTATTTTTTCGATATCTCTATCCGTTTACAAGTTATAAGGCCTTTTTGGTTTTGTAAGCTATGTATGGTGATTTAAAGCGGAAACTTTTTTATTTTTTGACATACGGCCTTGGGACTTTTTTCTATCGATAGAAGGTTGCCAATAAGAACCAGGAGTGTGGGGAGATTTTTTCGATTATTTTTTGGATATCTCTAACCGTTTACAAGTTATAAGGACTTTTTGGTTTTTGTAAGGTATGTAACCTAATTTTTTTTTCAAAACTTTTTTATTTTTTGACATACGGCCTTGGGACTTTTTTCTATCGGTAGAGGGTTGACAATAAGAACCAGGGGTGTGGGGAGATTTTTTCGATTATTTTTTGGATATCTCTAACCGTTTACAAGTTATAAGGACTTTTTGGTTTTGTGGGTAGTGGTGGAGCCCTACAGGGCCGAAGGGGGCCCTGTGGCAGAGACCTACGGAGCTGATGGGAGCCCTATGGCAGAGCCCTACTTGGCTGATGAGACGGCGGGGGGTGACAAGATACCTTCTCTCCGAATGACAAGATAATGAAGATGACACCTTCTCTCCTTTGATGTTTGCCGACGCTCAGGTGAGTTCCATCCAATTAACACCTGTCCAATGTTCCCCTTTGAAGTTCGCCGACAAAGGTGCCCCGCCCCTTTTAAAAAGTTCCCACGGTCCTCAGAATTTTCCCAGTCTCAACCGACCTAATACCTACTGTTTGAGGTAGGTTGCTTATGTCTGTTCTATCATTTATTGTATTGGGGTTTCTATTAATTTGAATCATTTATTATTTTTTATAATACTTAATTGTTTTTGTACAGATTTTTATTTATTTTCTTGGGAAATTTTTAACTTTGTGAAATTAACATTTGAATTGCTGAATAAATGTCAATCATTCTGCTCAACAGCAATATATCTGTAGCTAATTTATTTTTGTTTTCAATTGAACTAGCAAATATGTTCCACTTTTGATATTTTGGCAACTCAACTTCATGTTGTTTTCGACACTTGGACCACCAGCGTCTTCATATCAGAATAAACGTCATTAAAATTAAGCCTCATGTGTGGAATCTTTTTTGCAGTCACAGAAATTCTTGACAGTGGTATGTCCTCATCGCTTGATGATGTATCTTCATCTAGAGGTGATGTTGACTCATAGATCAGTGAGCCAAGATTATACTCATAGTCGTTTCTCCCAAAGAACTTAGTGAATAAAAATTAAGCTCGCGGGTTTTTTTTGAGACAAGTCTTTTTTTACTTGATGGATTTTCATGGTCCCTTTAAAATTTGGAAATTTTTTATTCGCTAGTCACTCTGACTTTTCTCAATATCGCTTGAGTTAATAGTGAAGTCCGCAATACCCTTAACATTTTCAGTAAGTAAATTTAATAAGGTATCAAAAGATGCGATATCATTACCTTGAGCCACCAATCTGTCCGTCGTTCTCTTCGTCACTCCGCCTATACCATCGGGAGCACCTTTTCCGTGGCCAGCCTCTAAGTAGTTCCAGGAAAAATTATGAATTTTCGGATATAACTTTGGCAGTTCAACAGCAAGAAAATAAGACATTGTTTTGTTACGGTATTGCGTGGCCGCACTATCGCTAACAAAAACAAGTGTCAACAAGGCACTTTTCTCCAATGTGTTTTAAAATAGGATCCAAATGTGCCCATATCCCTGAAACGTTATGCTGAAGAGAGTCAGGCAGGGTGCAGAAACATTCCTTTTTCAGTTCATCACCAGATTTCGTATACACAACGACAGTATGGAGTGATGTCTGTTGTCTAGATCCTCCAAAATGGAACGACTGAACTTCCTCAGCATATTTGAGATTATAGTTATCGCTGAAATCCATGTGTATCAATGCCCCATTACATTTTAGATTCTCTTTCAGCTTTGAGATTTTTTTGTATTGGTGACAAGCCCTGCCCCTGTGAAAGATACTTAATGATATTGTTCTCAAATTCTTCGAGTATATGAGCGGCAGACATTGAAATTTTCGTTTTAAAACATTACTAATAACTTTTTTTTTGTTTTTTGTCAAAATATATTTCTTTCTGAGAACACCACTTATAGTAATGAGTCTCGAGAGTGGATTCGTGATCTTTATGCAAAATCTTTTTATATTTGCAATCTTTCGCAATTTTCGCAACAAAATGATGACATCACAGAACTTGGATCATTTTCGAAGATCACCTTTAACCGAGAGAGAGACTGGATCAACAGAGACATGTTTTAACATATCGTGCAACCACAAGCGTCTCTCGCCGAAACTTTCCTTGAAACAATATAAAAAGGACGATTCTAACACCAAAAAACGTAGCTAATAGGCATAGTCGGGTGCTGTTTTAAAAACTTATTGTGCAAATTTGCCATTGTGTCATTAAGGTACCGTTTCTGCCTTATATTCCCATTTTTAGAGCAGTAATCTATTTTGTCCGGACACATTCTACTATTATTGTCTGGTGTTAAAAAATTCTAAATTGCATTCATTTTCTTGCATCTTTCCACGTTGTTTCGGAATAGTCTTGTAGGTTTTGTTTAATTTGCTACCTCTCACAATTTCTCATAAATCGTTTGTAATTTTATACTTTTTTTATTATTCTCCCTAATAATGACTGTCTAAAATTTCGCTTCTCCTTATCGCTTTTCAACTCTATATAATTCGTCTTTAATTGATCCTTCACAACTTCAGCAAATAGAAGTTTTTTGGCATTATTTAAATTTTGATTCTCACGCATCATTTCATCCATTTTTTGTTTTGGGAGAAAATTGATCTGAACCGAGATCACATGGCTTATTGTGAGTCTTTTTGGTCAGCTTCTTTAGTCTGTGATATTTTACTTTATATTTTGTAACCCTTTTTTTAAGTTTTTCTATAGGTTCATTTTTTTTCCTTTGATCTTCTGCTCCTTATTTTTCTGTTTTGTTGCCAAACGTCTTCCTGAAATGGTTTGTGGCGTATCTTCTCTTGAAATGTTTTCCAAAGGAGCGGGAGAAGGTGGTGCTGCGGAATTATGGCGCCATTGTTTTCTTTTCATGCGTTTGTCTCATTTGCTCAGTTTATTGATGGGGTGAACAATATATTTCTCCTTTTCTTTGAATATTGATTACGCTCTTTTTGTTTCAACTTTTCTCTCCCTTCAGGATCCTGCTTAAGCCTTTCGTATCTTCCCTCGATTGGGGCATGGTTAATAATCCAAAGAAATAATTTTAATTGTAGCCTAATGCGTAATACCCTTATTTACGCTGTTTTCATATCAGTGTTTCGCGTCAAGTTAGTAAAAAAGCACATAAAACTTATCTTTAGATTTATAAAGAACTGTCGTTTCTGTATCAGTTTCAGTAATCACAGGTTATCTTTTTTGGCATTCGGCATAAAAATCTACTGTAACATCGGCTTTATTACTCTGAATATTTTTTGATGCATTCACATTCTCAGTATCACCACTATTTAGTGATTTGGAAATATGTCCAGAGACCTCACAATTTTTCGCAGAATAGCTAAATCGAATGTTATCCTCAAAAATAAGCTGCGCTTCGTTTATAAGTTTGGACATATCCTCAGGGCTCAAAATTTCCTCGAACGTACATCATTAAATTCTTCCATACTATTAGAAGTTTTTGATGGTTTAATTGGGACATCGCTATTTCCTAAGGCTATTTTGAGAATTCGTTAACCCCGAGAAGACATTTTAGTGGAAGTGGAAGGCGAAGAGCGCTCTATAAGCGAACTTCGCCCAAATAAAGACGTTTTATTATTATTATTATGATTATTATTGTTTAAATGTTATTTGTGGCATTTCATAAATTATTTCTTTCCTTTTCTTTTTTGGGATTTATTACCACATTCCTCGAGATTCCTATCCAAAAAATTCGATTTATCTAAAAAATATTCAAATTAACCAGTTTAAAACTGGGAAATAACCTCTACGCCTTTGACGTAATGTCAGAGGATCAGTTATATATATATATATATATATATATATATATATATATATATATATATATATATATATATAAAAGGTTTATCTGAGAAATTACGTCGTGTCGGTAAAAAATTTGGCGTTAGAACAATTTTTCAAACAAATAATACTTTAAGATCCATATTGACAAAAACGAAACCATTAAATCCTGAACAAAATTAAAAAAATTGTATATACAGTATCCCGTGCGAGTGTAATAAACATTATGTGGGTGAATCATCTAGACCACTTAATGTACGATTAGGCGAGCACAAAAGTTATAGTAGAAAAGGTGATTTTGAAAAATCTAAAATTTGTGAACATGCTTGGGAAAACGATCACAGGATAAAATGGGATTCAGCAAAAATTTTGACCAAAGAAGAGCAGACAACAAAAAAAGAAAAATCAAAGAATCTGCAATAATTTTACTTAATGAAGATAAATGCGTATCAAATTGTTCGGTAGAATTTTGTTCAACTTGGTTACCAATGTTGAGAGAAGAACTCAATAAAATTAATATTATTTAGTATATTTTTCAACATTTCTATGGTAAGTATCTATGGAAATGATATAAACAATTTTTATTTTATGCCGTGTTATTCTACACGTTACATAAAAATCTAAAGCTTAAACTTTGAAAAAGGAAACTGATATAGTTTCCGAAACTTCAGCGCAGTATTTTTGTATTAATTTAATTCCTATTAGTTGTCAAAAAACACCCTCTAACTGATCCTCTGACATTACGTCAAAGCCGTAGAGGTTTTTTCCCAGTTTTAAACTGGTTAATTTGAATATTTTTTAGATAAATCGAATTTTTTTGATTCTCGAGGAATGTGGTAATAAATCCCAAAAAAGAAAAGGAAAGAAATAAATTATTATTATTATTATTTAGTAGTTTCTGTATCTAAAAATCTTGCGGTTATCGAAAGGCAGTAACGCGTAACAACAGTCCACTCGAAAAAATTACATGAGGCAGGAACTCGTATGTCAGATCTGAAAGAAAAATAGTAGTTTTAGGGGCAATTTATATACATAGAACGACAATGCGAGAATAAAACAGAGATAATAATATTTAAATTAATTAAAAGTAAGTATATTATCTAAAATAAATCACATTACCTCTGAAAACAATCACAATACACAAACACAACCAACGTCGCCAATACTGCCACTGAATAAGTGGACTACTGCCGCACTTACAAGGTACTGCTTCTAAAAATCTAGTGAGAAACTTACGAGGTAATGTTTTTCGTAGTTTCCCGCGTAATTTACAAGAAATATTAGTATTTCACTGGATAAATAGATGGAGCTGAATGTTCTGAACTGAAATCAATAATAAAATAATTTTCGTCAAAAATGTTACTTACGAGGTACTGCCGCGTGACCCTCGAAAATCACATTTATTAATTATTATTAAGTCTTGTAATGCTGGAAAATAATATTGTTGTTTTAAATGTTTGTATGTTCCATTATTACCATTATGACACTTAGAAACTGTTTCTTTTTGTAATTCCAGTGTCTGTATGTCTGTCAGTTTCACAGATGAAATTAGTAATATTACTATGGAATTTAAATTTTCTTTAAATAGATTAAGGGTAATATGTTTTAACTTTTCATCCGGTATAAATAGACATGTGGTTACATTGGGATTCATACGATTTTTGAAAATTTCTGACATTGATTTTTCAATATGCTTGTTGTCTAACTTTTGTTTTGTCGAATAAGTAGTCTCAGGTGATTAAGATTTCGTCGACATTATCTTGTAAAATAACAAGCTGATTTTTATAATGATTTACAGGGTGTTCTGTAATAGGTATGAGACTAGGCCATTATCATCATTATTAATTGAATGACATGTTTCTGTTAAATCATCTATTACTGGTTTGTTAACTTCTGTCACGTTATGAGTTTAGTAGGTATTTAATATTTCATTAAGGGGTCGTCAGGTTCTGTTAGGTCAGGGGATTCTTGACATTGGGGTGTTATGGATTCATTTTCATTAAAATTAATTTCTATTCTGGATCGAGCATCAGCAACATAATTTTCTTTGCCTTTTTTGTATTTAATTACAAAATCAAATTCTTCAGTAGTGTAGGATCTAGGTTCTGGCTCCCCCCACTCTACCTATACAAAAGAGAAAGGCGGCCTCTGATTGGTCGGTCTTTAGTCCACATAACTTTCGAGCGAGAAGAGATATTTGAGTGCACTAGGTTATAATAAACGCTTTATTGATAAAAAGTGTAGAAAAGTGAACAAAAGATACACAAGAGCTAGAGAATACGAGAAATCTCGTTACTTATGGATGGTAGATATTAATAATTACTTTTAAATTAATTAATGTTATTCACTGTCATCTGTATCGGAGTCTTCATTTACATTAATAATTAGGGGTTGAACTTCATCTACTGTTAATCTATTGTACCATTCGTTGATTATGTCATTAGTATGCCTTACACAGTTCTTCCACGTTTCAACACTTACTTGATCCAGCGCCTTCTTCCACATCACGAGTACCTTATCATCTTCATATCCATCTTCACCAATATGCTTATTATAATAACATTTGCAGTTTGCCCATATTAATTCAATGGCGTTAAACTCACATTGGTAAGGTGGAGTTCGAAGCACTTCATGCCCATACTCTCTTATTATCTAGTCTACAACGTATTTTTTTCTTTTTTGTTCCTTTTGGCAATAGTTAATAATCCTGTCTTTGTTAGCCCTTCTTCAAATGGTATTCCATTCTTATTCAACCACTCATATATTTCATGTTTTCTGAATTACGTAGTTGGTTGCTTTTTAGCTAAAATGCTATGATATGGTGCATTATCAAGGACTATTAATGATGGTTCCTCTAAGTTAGGTAACAGTAACTTTATGAGGATTGCTTGACTCAGAATTTCTCTTATATTTCCTTAAAAATGTGGACCGCAACATAGCAACAGATGGTGTTTCAATGAGGAATCTTCTGGCGTCGTTTTTAAATTTGAATCCTAGATCAGGTAGTATTTGTTGCAATGAGCTTTCACTAAATTCTATAATATGTCTTTGGGCCAATTCGCTATTCAAAGATTTTAAAGTAATATTCATTTCTGTAAAAATTTATAATTATAACCAAACCTTTATTACATTGTTTCAAAAGAACTCACTGTCAGCATACATATTGTAAATAACCTGTCGTATTTCACTCTTTATATTTTCGTCCACATCAGTTTTCGTTTTTTTTTTCTAGGTCTTGATTTTCCAGGTGAAGAAAGAACAGGATTTTGGATACTATTTTTTTTTATTCTATGCACGCTCTTTAGTGAAATGTTTAGCCCATTAGCAACTCGCTATTTATTTATTTATTTATTTATTTAGTTTATTTGCCCAACAGATTTTACAATCCAATTACAGGACAACTTTGAAATAATTACAGAAATAAAATTTAATGTAATACAACTATGTTACGAAAAGAAAGAAATATATATATATACTTATAGATATATATGTACAGGGTGAGCTCTCCAAGCTATAACAAGTATTAAAAGCTTTACAGACTAAAATAAACATTAATGCATCAGCAACCTACTTCAAGTACAGACGCCCCTCCATTGGCTTCTGTACTTCTTCCTTATTCTCATATTTTTCTTGAAAATAATTTATTAGAGATAAAACTAATGCTGAGATTGCGAATTAAGCGGTTTCCCTCCCATCTTAATCATCTCAGAATAGTCGGTGTAGGTAGTAGGTGTGTTGGTGGAAAAGGTTGAGGAGTTTTGAGTGTAGGAGTGTAGATTTGAGGGCTCCAAGTTTGCGACCTCGATCGCCCGCCGCTCGCGCCTCCATCTTGGAAGAATGGCGCACAAAACTAGTTTTTGGCATGTAACTCCGTTCCTGTAGGTTTTAGAGAAATAATTTCTGATTGAATAAAGTTCTTGATTCGTTGGAGTGAGTATTGGAGGAGACGGGAGGTGAACAGGATTCAAAACGACAGAAAACGCGCATGTAAGTTTGGAGTGTGGATTAGACCTACCGGGGATACCACGTTAAATAAAACGTGCCTTCAATTCTACTTCATAGGTGGTGTGGAAACGAGTTGATTCTTGATTCGTTGGAGTGAGTATTGGAGGAGACGGGAGGTGAACAGGATTCAAAACGACAGAAAACGCGCATGTAAGTTTGGAGTGTGGATTAGGCCTACCGGGGATACCACGTTAAAAAAAACGTGCCTTCAATTCTACTTCATAGGTGGTGTGGAAACGAGTTGATAGAAGCATTAATTTTTATTACTTACTGCATGAGACTACTGTTGGTACGCTAATTGGCAGATAATTGGTAAAAAGTAGCGCGCTAAAGTGCGATTAAAATTTGCAATTGATAAATATTTTGATGTAGAATTCCGCAAATCAGAAAATTTAGCGGAATACAAGGATTAAACAGTGTCGCTGTTAGAGTTTTGTTTTCTTTATAGAGAAACCATCCGACCATCTCCAATGATTCACTCTCCGCCTTAACTAAGGATACTAAACCCTTTATAGTCGTTGTATATTCAACATCTCTAACTTTATCCACCTCCACACCGTTAAGTTCAAAACGTATTTCATCGAGAGGATAGGCATTAACCAACTTACAGTCTTTATCTGTGACGTGTTTAAAGGTGCCCTCTATGTTAATCAAACTTTACTAGGGAGTATAGATGTCATGTGATTGTATAGGAATGCGAATTTCATCGTTTTGACTAAAGGTCGTACTGTTATATGGTAAATAGGTGTGAAATTCCTTTTTCGTGATTATGTCATCGAAAGGGATGTCTTCAAACACGTTTAACTGATTAATACTCGTCCTTCACTTTATAACCTAACGATTTGAGAAATAAAACGTTTTTAGATGTTAAACGTTCTTTACCCCTCGAATTACTATCCACCTTATTCCTTTTTATATGGTTTTGATGACAAAACGATGCACCATCGTCGGAAACCACTATGACAGAATTATTAAAAGAAAATCCCATTACGACTTTCTCAGTTCCAGTCTCACAACGATTTCTTCGCCACGAAAATTAATTAGTCTATAACAGTAAAACCTATGACAATAAGTTTATTAAAGACAATTTTACATCGATTCATTTCAACAGCTACACAATTTTCATCAAATATTACTCGATTTTTGAACTTACTAACTTAATATCTCTAAGATTTCGAACATTCTGTATAGATTTCCCAAACACTGCGTTATTTAATAATTTATAATATTCAACCTCAAATTTACCTCAAATTCGTTTTTTGCTAAGGTACGTAACTGTGTGTTTAACAAAATATAAGATTCCATCCATTCTGACTAAAAAAAACTATACCTCTATGAATTCTTTTTAACTTTAAACCATGCATTAAACATTGCTGCAAATAAATATAATGAATGACATATTTTATTTATTAATTTATGGGCAAAGCTATTCTGAAACCAATAATTTTAGAAGAAAATATCACAAATCATTACCCGATAATACTTTTTATTCAGTTAGAAAACTTTAATAATAATAGCTCTAATCAAAAACAGAAAAGTTTACTTATAAACAATACGTAAACTATAAAAAACTAAAACTTAATTTGCAAAAAGGAACTTGGGACAATATTTATAATATTAATGACATCGATGAAAAAACTGAAGAATTTTTTAATACTATTATGAAAAATATTGAAAACTGTACGAATCGTGTAAAATTAAGAGCAACTGAAAAAGTAAAAAAAAATTGATCACTCCGGCGTTACTCACTTAATAAAAAAAATAGAATGTATAAAGAACTAACAAAAAATCCTAACAACGAAAACCTAGAAAGGGACTACAAAATATATAAAAATAAACTAATTGGAATAATAAAAAAGGTTAAAATAAGTTATTATAAGTAGCTCATAGAGAAAACCGACAATACAGCAAGAGATATTTGGCAGTCTGTTAATAAAATATGTAATAGTAATCCACAAAAACTGAAATAGACAAAATAAGAACTAGTGATGGCTTAGTAATACATGATAAAAAATTAATAGCTGATAAATTCAATGCCCATTATAGTGAGTGAGTGAGGGAAAATCTACGCAAATAAAATAATACCTCCCACCGATTTTAAAATTGACAACTATATAAATAAAAATTCTATGTATCTATATCCTACAAATGAAGAAGTAAAAAAATAATGAAATTCCTTAAAACCAAAAAAAGCAACAGGACATGACAAAATTCGAGCTGAAACTTTAAAACAAATTGTAGAAGAAATTGTAACACCCTTCACCCATATAATAAACAGATGCATAGAGGTAGGATATTTCCCAAAGTTGCTAAAAGTAGACATCATAAAACCTCTTTATAAGAATGGTGACAAAGCTGAAATAATTAATTATAGACCAATCTCTGATGTCTAATTTAGCTAAAATATTTGAGCATATTTTAAAAAGCGGCTGGTCAAATTTTTAAACCAATTCAACATAATATCAAGCAGACAATTTGGCTTCAAAGATGGCCAATCTACAGAGGATGCTATAACACGTGTTACATTCTATATATTGTAATGAAATAAAATATCATAATTTACCTAAAATAAGATTGGTAATTTAGATTAAGAATTTTTAATTAAGATAAGTTGGTAACTGAAATATAAAATTGACTAATATGAAGGGAAAAGAATAATAAAAAAAAGAGGAGAAGGCGGTTGCCAGAAAAAGAAAATATAGATGAAAGTTCTGAAAAATTTGGAGAAGAAAAATAGAGAAATAGTAGAAGTTGAAAAATCATACAGTTATACTAGAGAAGAATAAATATAGAAAATTGAAAAATCAAAGTAAAGGGTTAAGCTGTGAAATATATAAGTAACAAAAATAAGCTGTTTGAAAATTTGACAGGAGAAAAGAAATTTGATTGACTTAATGGAAATTCAATAATTAAATAGAACAATTTTCCTGATACTAAATAGAAAGCAGAGGTTATTAAGGCGGTTTGAAGATAGCAGTTTAAGGACATTACCAAATATTGATTTATTAAGGTAACAATGGTATGTATTGATTATTTATTTTAGAATCTCAGGTAAATCTTTTAAAATACAAGTTCGTGCAGGACCCTTCACCAGAAACAGACACAGATATAATAATGAATTAGAGAAAATGGTAAGTATAAACCCAGATTAGATTATAAATGTCAAACAATGTATTAAAAAATTATTATGCAAATCTAGAAAATACCTATCGACAACTTATGATTAAATCATGACCAACTAATTATAACAATGAAATAATGTTCCTACAATATTAAATTACTCTCAATAAATTTCTTATAAACCCGCTACATAAATGTTCAAATAATCAAAACACAAATCATATGTATTTTTTTTTTCTGCAAATGTTCTTGTTACCTTAATAAATCAATATTTGGTAATGTCCTTAAACTGCTATCTTCAAACCGCCTTAATAACCTCTGCTTTCTATTTAATATCAGGAAAATTGTTCTATTTAATTATTGAATTTCCATTAAGTCAATCAAATTTCTTTTCTCCTGTCAAATTTTCAAACAGCTTATTTTTGTTACTCATATATTTCACAGCTTAACCCTTTACTTTGATTTTTCAATTTTCTATATTTATTCTTCTCTAGTATAACTGTATGATTTTTCAACTTCTACTATTTCTCTATTTTTCTTCTTCAAATTTTTCAGAACTTTCATCTATATTTTCTTTTTCTGGCAACCGCCTTCTCTTCTTTTTTTTATTATTCTTTTCCCTTCATATTAGTCAATTTTATATTTCAGTTACCAACTTATCTTAATTAAAAATTCTTAATCTAAATTAACAATCTTATTTTAGGTAAATTATGATATTTTATTTCATTACAATATATACAAAGGTCTTGATGAAAGTGTACCAACTGCTGCTATATTTATTGATCTTGTCAAAGCATTCGACACCGTCAGTCATGTAAAGTTGAAAAAGCTAGATAACTGCGGTTTAAGAGATAATGTATATAATTTATTTAAAAGTTACCTAAATGACAGAACACAATATGTACAAATAGATGAAGAAATTGTGACGTATTTCGGTTTGTAGGCAAAATGGCCGAAGTGTCACTATGGCACTCGAGGCGACGGCGGTGCTTTACTCGGGCGCCAGTTTTCGTTTATAGTGCAGAAACACCACTACTCAGGCAGCTACAGTGAAGAAACGGAATATTCCAGTGGGTCGTTGGGAAAATTAGACTTTATTTCAGATTAAAAGGCACAGTTTGATATCACAATCAGATTTATTCAGGATATTTGAACAGGCTACGGTTTTATTCTAAAAGCTCTCTATTCTAATTACAGCTACCAGGACTTAAAAGCTATTTTACATACAGGATTTACGATAGTTAGCAGGGTTTAAGAAAAAGCTATTAACAATATGTACATCTACTTTAAAGCACAATTCTAACGCACAGACTACGGTAAAGCACAAAATACAGCGGTGCGAATATCAAGCAAGGCGAGAAGGCGGACTAAACGGTTACGGACTAACAGCAAAGCGGTGTACGGATACCAGGATCAGCAGAAGCAAATACCAAAAGCATACAACTATTAAATCAGGATATGTGCAGTGTACAGACTTGGCTTATTGCGCAGCATTAACTAACAGTCGAGTTATGGAATTTAAAAGGATACTCCTTGTGGTCTGGGTCTTGAGTACTGAAAATAAGTTATGATTAGTACGGTAATAGGTCTCACATATGCTTATACTGGATACAGTCGATTGCTAGATAACTCTGGCTGGAAAGAAAGTTATGATTAGCACCGTAAGCTTCGCTACGTACGTATACGCTATATCTGATGTTCGTACCCTCATATATAGCATAGACCGGCAGCTGGCTTACTTAAAAACTGGAAAGAAACAGATTACAGGAAGCTCCTTCGGACGGCAGGAGTGGACTGAAAGTAAAGTATGATTAATACAGTAAGCTTCGCTGCGTACGTATACGTTATATATGATGTTCGGATCCTCATATATAACATAGACCGGCAGCTGGCTTACTTAAAAACTGTAATAAGAAAAGATTACAGGAAGCTCCTTCGGACGGCAGAAGTGGACTGAAAGTAAAGTATGATTAATACAGTAAGCTTCGCTGCGTACGTATATGTTATATCTGATGTTAGGACCCTCATATATGACAGACCGGCAGCTGGCTTACTTAAAACTGAAAAGAATTCAAAATTAGTGCAGAATTTAATACTTTACAACAGCCAAGTCCTCATTTACAATCTCTACCTGTATACCTGACTTACTTTTGCTTCCTTGGACACTTCTGAACTGGAACGGCGGTCGACAGCTACTGACTGTTTTGAGGTCGACAATCGGTAATATAATTATTCTGAAATATTCAGAGTAGTAGGGATGACGCTAACTGAGCAGCGCAGTGAATCGGATACGTCACGGCTGGACTTTGCCGAAATTCGGGCCCAAGTGCTACTTCTTTTCTTGATGAGTACGTCTGCTCTCTGGTGTGGCCAACTCAGGACTGAGTTCTCTCTGCTGCGAGTCGGAATATTTTATCCGCGATGCGTGGTGGGGTAGCGCTACGTCACAGTGTGCTGTCGCTGACGTCTTGGCGCTAGGACTGACGTAGTATAGCGTCGAAATTGCTCAGCGCTCTGCGTTCACACATCTATCCTCGCTGGCGGTCTAGCCGGACTGGTGAACTGGTCACTGATCGGCGTGGACTCAATGTTCACTTGCTAGGTATTGCCGGGGATAGATATCGGCGCGGAATATTATTTATTTGCGCTTATATTAATTACGGATTTATTGATTACTTACTAATAACAGGACAGGTTATATTATAAATCAAAATAATTACTGGTTACAGGTGATAATAATATAACAATGCGGCAAACAATAACTAAATTCTATACGGGGTGTATCGAATAATATTATTTTAAACAGGTGCTAGTAACGAAAAAATCACTTCGTTACAAAATAAGCGAGCCAAGGCAAGTCAAATATGGAGTCCCTCAAGGGACTGTGCTTGGACCAATCCTCTTTAACTTGTATATTAATGATTTATTATTTTTAAATTCATCAGGTAACATCATAAGTTTTGCAGACGATAGTCATACTGTATAGGGTGAAAACCTGGATGGAACTAAAAAGTGTAATAGAATATGACTTCAAATTGATAAAAACCTAGTTCGACTTTAATCTACTCACAATTAACTGTGAGAAAACATGTTACTTACCATTTACGTCATACATAACCAATTTACCTAATTTAGGTCCACTTAATATCGATCACAACTTACACATCAATGAGGCGTCGTCGGTAAAATATCTAGGAATTACAATTGACCAGCATTTGAAATGGGATCTCCACATCAAAAATGTTGTTAGAATACTACGAGGTCTTTTATATAAATTTAAATACTTAAAAGACTTTCTAGATATAAACCATCTAAAAACATTATATTACGCATTACTTACTAAATACTTACGTATGGAATTATGCGATGGGGAGGAGTAAGGGACTATCAGTTAAAATATCTGAATACAATTCAAAAATGGATTTTAAAAATTATTTATAAGAGGACCGTATCTTTCCTAGCGAAACTCTATTTAAAGATAGTGGGATGTTTGACATAACACAATTATTTTTCTATAATATATGCAATAATATGCATGTCAGTATACAAAAATAAATTAAATATAACTCAACTTAATCACGACTATTTAACGCGTAGCAAACAAAATGCAAATTTTAGGCTGAGATCTGACAAAGCAATAGGTCAAAGAAACTGCCTTTATCTTGCTCCCCGGGTATATCAATGTCTACCAGCAGAAATACATAATACAAACACTGTCAATATTTTCAAAAAACATCCGAAAATATGGTTATTAAATACACCGCGGAAAAAAATTGATGATATGATAAACCAAAATAATTTGAACTAATTTACTTTAAATAAGAAATGTAATTAATATGTAAGTCTAGTATGTGATGGAATGTAGAATGGGTATGTCTACAGATATTTTAAGTGTATTATTCATATGTATATTATATTGTGTTGTTCGTAAGTAAAATATATTTATATTTTACAACTATGAAATAAAACAAAAAATTTATTTGTATTTGCTTTACATTTACATTTACGTATGCTCTCTCTTATAAGTTGCACAACATGTGTATCACAAACAAGTAGTTATATAACTACTTCTGTGATTTTCTACTAGTTTATTTACTGCCTTTCTATATATGCTTTGTAATTCTATGTATTATGTGAATAAACTTATTATTATTTATATTATTTATTTATTTATTTCATTAATCTTACAGGCAAAGAACCCAATTACAGATTGCGTTTATCTTAACTTAAAGTCATAACCTCTCTGTAGCTATAGAGAGGCCATGAGCTAACTTAATACTAGTTAGCTCATGACCTCGATTAGATTACCATAGTTAAAATGATGTTAAAACAAAGAACTAACCTAATTTAATTTACAATATACATATAGTGAACTGACTGCATTGACATATTATTATTCAAACTATTTTTTTTATTTTTTAATAAAAATATTCAGGGTATCACCAAAAATATCACAGGAGTGCTGCAGCATATTATAGTATTTACTCATAGTATAAATGGGAGATCTTAATTCATAATTGCTTTTTGCCGTTGGAAAAGAAAATGTTTTATTATTAATATGACGTGTTTTTGTAATTGGTACACAGATCAAGTTTGTTTAGAGTAAAATTGTCACAGAATAGGTTATTCAACATTTATATAAATATACAATACTAAAATATATTCGCCTCTTATAAAGGGTGTTTTTTTTTTTAAGCACGATAGAACTTTAAACTTGAATAAATACCACAAAAATTAACTTATGATCAAAAATTTGTTTTTATTTGAAAGATCGAGTTTATATTTGACCGCGGCCTCGAGTAGACGTGATACTTGCTGACCACTTTATTGTGAAAACTAATCCTTATTTAGAACAAATGCAAATGCGATCATTATCTATTAAATAAGTGCTGTTATCAAGTGCGCTGAAAGAGTACAGTGATAAGCAACCGGCCGCTGGCCGAGAGTTCCAAGCGGTGCGATACACTCGCGTACGTGATAAGTGATAAAAAAAACCTAAACACTATAAAAACTATAAACAATCAACCAATAAATAGTCCGGGAGCTCGGACACATACTTAATATGCAAGTATAACCACAACATTTTATACAAATTATTTAACAATCATGTTTCCAACTGGAAATGGTCCTGGACCAACCAGCAATATGTACAACTTTATTCCAAGCCACCTGATGCAAAATATGCCACACCAAATTCAGTCAAACCCCAACCATTCCAAATTGAAACAAATCAACCAGCTACTATGGTAATACCTTCAATTTATCAAAATCAAACACAAATGAGCCAATTTCCCCCCCTCATCAAAAATACTTACCAACAACAAATTGGCGAAATACCTACCACCAGTACTAATACATACATGGCATGCCCAGATTACACAAGTTCAGACGAAAATACAACTGAAGACGAAAACCAAAATAACCCGCATTCCTGGCAACAAGTTACAAAAAAAAGAAAACGCCAAACAACAAAGAAAACAACTACAAATCATCCTCCGCAAACTACCACAGAAAATAGATTTCAAGCATTATCCGAGACAGAAGACAATCCAAAAAATTCGAAAGATCCAAAAAACAACATTAAACCGAAAGATCCAAAACCTCCTCCAATTTTCATATACGGAGTCTTAAATTATAACGATATGGTCCAAAAACTTTCACAAATAGTTGAAGCAGAACAATACTACACCAAGACCTACCCCGATAAGACTGTTAAAATCAACCCCTTCACTTCAGATACTTATAGAAAATTGATTCATTTTCTGAGAGATGAAAAAATAATGCATCACTCTTATCAACCAAAACAGGAAAGAGCATACAAAATAGTGATCCGCAACCTACACCATTCCACACTAATAGAAGAAATATCTAAAGAATTAAACGAAAAAGGGCATAAGGTGAGAAATATAACTAATGTAAAGCATAGGATCAGTAAAGAACCACTGCCTTTATTCTTCGTCGATATCGAACCAAATAGTAATAATAAAAATATATTCGACTTAGAATTTATCGGAAACACAAAAGTTAAAATTGAACCACCCAAACCAAAGAATACAATAGTACAATGCTCAAGATGCCAAGCCTATGGCCACTCAAAAGCGTACTGTATGAAAAAATATAACTGCGTCAAGTGTGCTGGCCCACATGATACAAAAACCTGCACAAAACCTAGTAACACTCCAGCAAAGTGTGTTTTATGCGGCGATAAACACCCCGCGAACTACAAAGGTTGCTCCGTCTATAGAAATCTGCTAAAATCAAAATACAAAGATAGTCCTAGACACAATTCAAACGGTCAAAACCGTAACAGGCCACCGAACCAGATAAATCAAAATATGCAAAACAATACAACAACCTATGCCCAAGCAGTAGCTCCAAACACTAATACTCTTCCAATTGCAAATACCGCTAACCAAGACATAAATACTATTCTGTCAAACTTCCTCAATGAATTTAAAACTATTGTCAACCAACTACTCAACCAAAATAGCATGATTCTTAACATGCTAAGTGCTGTCGTTGGAAAACTATAAAATTCAACTCAATTCGAATTGCCTCCTGGAACGCTGACGGAATTTGCCGTCATATCCAAGAAATTACTCTATTCCTCAAAGTAAATCAAATAGATATAATTTTAATATCCGAAAGTCATGCTACAGAGCGAACTGTAATCAAAATACCAGACTACACGGTGTATTACGCCAACCATCCCGACGGCACCGCGCATGCAGGCTCAGCTATAATAATAAAAACATCCTTAAAGCACTATGTACAGGAACCACATATTACAAACAAAATTCAAGGTACAATAATAACACTGGACTCACCCTCCCGGCCTATAACTATCTCAGCAATATACAGTCCGCCAAGACATGCAATATCAATTCAAGAATACCACAATTTCTTCCAAACACTCGGATCACACTTTATCGTCGTTGGTGATTGGAACGCCAAACATACTACTTGGGGATCCAGACTGATAACACCAAAGGGACGTAACCTCCTAAAAGCAGTAAGTCAAAACAATCTGAAAGTATTAAGCACAGGACAGCCAACATACTGGCCCACAGACAGAAACAGAATCCCAGACTTAATAGACTTCGCCATAACAAAAGGAATACCTGAAATACATACTGCAATAGAACCCTGTTACGACCTTAGCTCAGATCATAGTCCAATAATAATAACTGTTAGTGCGAGCATAATCTGGAAAGAGCCGCCGCCCAAACTCTGTACAAAACACACTAACTGGCAGACTTTCCAAGAGACCATCAATAATGAGATCAGACTAAACCACAGAATAAAAGAAAAACAAGAAATAGAAGAAACAATAGAATACCTATTAAAGCTAATGCAACATGCAGCGTGGAAAGCATCACCAACTCAAAATCAAACTGTCCCTGCAAATCATAACATACCCCAACATGTAAGAGAAATAATTAAACAAAAACGAAAAGCACGCAGAAAATGGCAACAAACTCGAAATCCACATGATAAAACTGAACTAAACAGACTAACCCACCAACTGCAGAGACAAATACAAGAAGCTCGTAATGACACCTTCAAACACTACATCAACAACCTATCCCCTGATGATCATTCCCTCTGGAAAGCAACCAAAAAACTGAAACGGCCGATAAGAGCAATACCGCCAATAAGAACCCCAGACGGAAACTGGGCAAGAACCGATAGAGAGAAAGCCAATACTTTCTCCAACCACCTGGGAAAAGTATTCACCCCCCCACCAGATGACAATATAAGAGATGCAGAAATCCTGCAGTTCCTTGATATACCATGTCAACTTTCACCACCTACAAGACCAATTACACCAGCAGAAGTCTACAGGGAAATAACCTTAACTAACCCCCATAAAGCACCTGGATATGACTTAGTCACTGGAGAATTGCTTAAACATCTGCCTAGAAAAGCCATCGTACTCCTCACATCAATCTACAATGCTATGCTGAGACTCTGTTATTTTCCCATACAATGGAAATACGCACAAGTAATTACAATAGCCAAACCAGGAAAACCACCAAACGAATGTACATCTTACAGACCAATAAGTCTCTTGCCGCTAATGTCCAAAATATTCGAAAGACTCCTCCTAAGCAGAATCGCAGAGATGATAGACTTAAACGATGTAATTCCTGACCACCAATTTGGATTCCGGCAAAAACACTCAACCATTCAACAAAGTCATAGAATAGTTGCAAAAATTAGAGAAACCTTAGAAGAAAAGAAAATGTGCGCTTCTGTATTTCTAGATATCCAACAAGCTTTCGACAAAGTCTGGCACCCAGGAATATTATATAAGCTAAAACTGGTGATGCCTGACCAAATTTATCTTATACTTAAATCATACTTATCCGACCGTTACTTTCAAGTTAAATATGAAAATACACTATCGAATTACCATCCCATACGTGCAGGAGTGCCACAGGGAAGTGTACTTGGGCCCTTTCTATATCTCATTTATACCTCAGATATCCCTCAGACCGACAACACCATAATGGCCACTTTTGCGGATGACACAGCCATCCTGTCGTCAGACCTAGACCCAAACAGAGCAACGGAAAACCTACAAAATCATATTAACCTGTTAGATGACTGGCTAAAACAATGGAAAATTAGTGTTAATAATGACAAATCAGCCCAAATCACATTCACAACAAAACGCAGCACATGCCCACCGGTAACCATTAACAATGCTCCAATTCCAGTCAAGACAGTGGTCAAATATCTCGGTCTCCATCTTGACCAAAAGCTAATATGGAAAACCCACATAAAAGCAAAAAGAACACAGCTAACCCTTAAAGTCAGAAACATGAACTGGCTAATAGGCAGAAAATCGCAACTATCCATGGAAAACAAACTAATAATATATAAAACGATATTAAAACCAATATGGACATACGGTATCGAACTATGGGGATGCAGCAAACCATCTAACACCAAAATATTACAAACTTTCCAGTCCAAAATGCTCCGTACCATCACAGACGCTCCATGGTTCGTATCCAACCAGACACTTCACGAAGACCTTAATATGCCTTACATCAAAGATGAAATCAACAGAAATGCCATAAAATACACAGAGAGAATCACCAACCATGATAACCAACTCGTCAATGCACTTGCTACCCAGCCTCTAGACAATCGAAGACTCAAAAGATTATGGCCAGAAGATCTAACTAGATGAAACGTGGCGAGCCATCAATGGATGGACCGCACCTCACGTCAAATAAATAGATCTCATAATTTACTTATTACTTTGTATTATATCTGGAGTAGATTGTAAATTTGCAATATTTATAATAATAAAAAAAAAAAAAAAAAATTTGAAAGATCGATACATGGCTATTGTTTAAACGTTAATTGTGGCATTTCATAAATTATTTCTCTTCCTTTTCTTTTTTGGGATTTATTACCACATTCCTTGAGATTCCTATCCAAAAAAATTCGATTTATCTAAAAAATATTTAAATTAACCAGTTTAAAACTGGGAAATAACCTCTACGCCTTTGACGTAATGTCAGAGGATCAGTTAGAGGGTGTTTTTTGACAACTAATAGGAATTAAATTAATACAAAAATACTGCGCTGACGTTTCGGAAACTATATCCATATACCTCAAATTATTTTTAAATATCGATACATGGCATTAATATTTAAAAATTATTTGAGGTATATGGCCACCGAGGCCGATATTAACGGAGCGCATTCTGTCAGTCCAATTTTGGGTAATTTTTTCGAGCAATGGTGGCCGTATGTCATGAATAACACGAACAATGTTGGATTCCAAGGCGTCCATGGTTCCTGGTTTGTTAGCGTAAACCACGACTCACGTAGTCCCATACAATACGGAGGCGTCAAATCGTAGGACCTCGACAATTATGCTTATTAACAAACACGCTACGCCAAAAATGAACCTCATCACTGAATTCATTTTTCCGATAAAACAGCGGATCAGCTTGCAACTGCTCTAAAACCCAATTAGAGAAAGAACAACGCAAGCGATAGTCTTGTGGCTTTAATTGCTGCACCAGCTGGATCTTATATTGGTGTAGGCCAAGATTTTTGCAAAATTTTCCACGTATTGAATGGACAGAGTGACGAATCAACAATTTTGAATTCTCTTGCACATTTTTGTTTACAGCGATGGCATTCTCTTTAGTACGCACATTCCTTCAACGTATTGATGTTTTTGTATCATTTAGGGAGTATGTGGTACGAAATCTATCCACAGTGCGACGAATGGCTTGTTCAGATAGAAGATTATGGACGCCGTTAAAATTTACGAAATGGTCTATACGTTTCTTGAATCGACGACCAACTTTCAAAGAAAATTTGAACAATTTAGTAGCGTTGGTCAAGCGTAAGAGCAGTCATGGTAATTTGCCATACTATACTAAATATAAATATCACTTACAGCGCGCAAACTGACAGCTGATTTCACAGTCATCACGATTTTTTTACGAATTTTATTTGAATATTTTCTGCCATAGTACAACTAACGTCCCTTTACATTTAAAATTGCGTGAATTGCGTAACACAAATCCAAGGTTCCTCTAACATTGTGCCTGTATATGAAAAGATGATCATTAAACGATAGTTTTGGATCAAATACGATACCCAAATTCGTGACCACTTCTAAATTGATATTGCTCATCTTATAGTTGTAACCGATGTTTTGCATACGATGAGAAAAAGTCATTTTTTTACATTTATTTTTATTGAAAGGTAAATGATTCCTTTCTGACCAATTGCATAAGTTCTTAATGTCGTTTTGCAATTCAACACAATCTTGATCGCAACTAACTTCTGTAAATATTTTGATGTCGTCAGCAAAGAGGAGTATTTGACTATTTTGCCTTGTTATAAAGGGTTGCCATTAATTTTTTGCATTTGCTACCCTCTGGTATAAGTTTCTCCGGACAAAATGGAAGATCGGAATGTGAATAATGAATTTCATCCGGGTATTCTAAATCCACCTCTAAAATATAGCCGCACGAGGAATCTTATTTTAATTTTTTCGATTTCTAACTTTTCAATTTCCTCGACACTCAGCCATTAAAGTCTGACCTAGGTACAAAAAGGACTTAGCGTATCCATACAAGTTGTTGACGCCAAGATAAGTTAAAAAAAATATCATTCTTTTTTGGATCATAGTTATCTATGTATTTATTATTGGCTTTTACGTAACAGAAAATCAGGTTGAAAGTCCCTCCCTGATTCATCTTTCAATAAAAAGATGCATATCTATGTCCGTAAAAAGTTCGATTTTAACTTTAGAAACCTTTAATAAGGCGTCCCAAGCAAGAGCGGGAGTGGTGATGTTAATGAACGCTATCTAAATTATATTTTTGTAAGCATAATTCTCGAAATGATTCAAAAACATCAGCTAAAAGTAGCACGTCAGTTTTAAGGTAAATCTCAGAATATTCTCCTAAATTTTGACAGTTAAAACTACTCCACACTTTTTTTGCATGATTATATTGTTCATTGGTAATGTGTTGATATTTTAATCTATTATAAAAGTTTTCTTTACTAGGTAATTCTTTATCTTTTATAATAGTTTGAGAGGCTCATTTAATTGATTACATAGGCAGGATGAAAAACTGCTACAGGAATATAATTTAAAATTGTATAATTGAGATTACATGAATTGTGTGCAGCGCCACGAAAAACACCGGAAATATGATAGTGATCCTTAACTTTATGCTCTTCATTGGTGAATATTTGTTCACATATGTGGCATAATGTAGCCTGATCAAAATTTTAAACTTACTCTGGCGTCAATGGTAACATTTGAAAAGGTGTGTTAAAAATATCTGACACATTTTTCGCGATATCATTTAATTCATTAATAAACCATTCAATACAGTTCTGTCCTCTTTTAAAATTATACAATACTTATAATACAATAATAAATTATATATACAATAAAAATAATAACCTACACTGTATGGTACATGTTTTTCATACGCCGTTGTGTAAGAAGTTGAAGATGATGGCAAAACATTTTCTATTGGTAATAAATAAGTCTCCAAGTCAAAATATACAATAAAAGGGACACGTTCTTATCGATAATTTTTAAATGTAATCCATTTATTTTCTGAATTTGGAAAAACGGATTTTACCCTCTTAAGTTTTGCACAATCTATTTCATGACTTTCTAGTTTTTCTTTGCTGTAGAAAAAACTCAAACATCTGTTACAAACGAATTTTCACTTTTCTGTTTTTGAAAGCTGACTCGTCGCCAATAGTGACTTTATATAACAAAAATGATATGAAGATTCCTGTTCATCGATATTATTTAATTCATTTTCCATTTGTATAAGCAATAAATTTACATGCATTTTTTTAATAGTATCAGAAACTCTGGTGGGTACAATTTCATATTTCGTAACAACTACATCATTATTATCATCATTTGAAACATCTTCGTTAGATATATTAATTTGTTTACCAACAAACCAGTTATCTCTTGAATTTTTCTTCTTTAAACTGTATATATTAATAGACATATAATTTTGTTTTTCAAATTTATGTTTTAAGCAAAATGGAAAATTTATTCCATCTAAATTTAAATGCTCAGAAAAATGCTTATAAGATGAAATTCTGTGAGAATTTTTTGGTATATCCCCAAACCCACAATTTATGGCCCATGTAAAGCAGGAATCGTCATAACATTGAATATTAATAACGACTTTTTTATTAATGATTTCTTGAGGAAGATCAATAAATGTTGCGCCTATCGAAAAAATGAACATTTATATTTAACCCTATGATTTTTGCTAAAACCCAACCCGAACCTCTTTCACAAAACTCACTAAGTCTTTTTAGCAGCTTATCATAAACATATTCTTCATACCAAGTCGTAGCATTGGTAGTGTCATAATAATTTTGATTTTAGTAGTAAGATAAAATACTTGAGACAATAGATCTTTATGATCATTACCCTTAGGGCATGTAAAATTAGCTACGAGTGTAGTATTAATTTTGCACGGGATTAATTTAACTTTTTGAATAATATCCGGAAAAATTTTAGAAACTTCCCTTAGAAAAATATTTGGATCTTTAAAGTTTAGGTTATTATAGACTGCAATCGTAGTCAAGTGGGTATAGGTATATGGGATGTTTTTTTTTAGTTTTTTGTCAATTTTGTAGTTATGCACTTACTTATTTTATTTTAAAAAATTGTGTAAGATCTGGGTTTGTTTGGAGTTAAATAATCAATAATCACATAATTTGATGTGTAGATTAGATTCCTAGGTTTTCGGTCATATGGTAAAATAAAAAAACTATTTTCTAACGTTTCGGTTTTATTAAACCATCTTCAGAGAACTAGATAGAGAACTTACTTCACACATTATTTCTAATGAATTCACAGTATACAGGGTGTTCTCGCAATTGGGGCTTTTTTTCAACTGCATGTAGTACTTGAGAAAGTAAGTAGTTCCCCAAAAATAGCCTTAATAAAAGTTGATTAATAAAAAAGTTATTTACGTATGTTATTCGCAAAATTTATTCTACGCTTAGCCCGACCCTGTGTAATCATTCACACAGGAACTTCATTAAGACTTCCTAGAAATTCTTACCTCAAAACAACAAGAATGAATTTCTTCCTACAAAAAGTGTTCAAAATTATCACCATTGCTCTGGACACACACTCTAGCTTGTCGAATCCAGGAATTGGTGCTAGATGTCAACAGTGGTTCCATATCTTAAGTCTTCTACCGTGTTCACTTCAGTTTTATAAACTAGAGTCTTCATTAGGGTGGGCCGAAATGGACGAAAAAACATTTTTTTGTAATAATTAAGATGCCTTAGTTTGGAAAAGTTGTGTACCCAGCATACAAATTAAAGTTAAAAAATCAGGTCCGTACTCTAGTTTTTCACCGGGCCCGAGGTCCCCAAAAAACTGATTTTTTTTTTTAATAAAAAAATCACCCTAGCAGTTTTTCAATGTTTAATAGTGTTAGTAATATATCCTAAAAATCTTAAGCAATTTGGATAATATTTAGCCCGGCCCCATGAGTCAGTAATGTGTATAAGCATAAAGAACTAGGTATATTTTGATTTTGTTGTGCAGTCTTTCGTTAAATTTGATATTTTTGTATGGTAAAAAATACACGAAATACCAAATTTATCCAGAACTCACCACGTGAAGGGGAGGTATCTGCACCTAGAGTTCCATCCGCCCGCCCGCCCAAATTATAATATCCTTCAGTTACAATTTCTTTTATGCTTTTTAAAGTATTGGCCCTTATTGTCAAATACTGGCAAGTCTGCTGCAGCTTCTAGTTTGGCTCTTATATACCCATCTCTTGATGTTTCACCACAAACCTTTTGTGAAGCCTCAGTAACGAGTTTTACACACCTCTCAACGGCTTGTGTATGACAGGGAAACTTTAGAAACTTCGGTATATTTTCTTCCTTTATTATATTTTGCAAATCACTATCACTATATTTCATTGTCCTGGGTGGCTCTGTTATGGTACAGGATTGCCAGTCTATTAAATTTATATAATCATCTGCATCAAAATTTATACTAGGTACTTTGAAAATTCGAATTCCATTTGTTACTCGTTTCCTAGCATTCTGAATCCTCCGAACAGTTAGTTCTCTAATAATTTCACGTGAATCCACTAACATCGATACCAGAATATTTTCGGGATGTGCGAAATACCCGTTTTTTTCAAAAACTTTGTCCACTATTTGTTTTACTTCATCTGGAAACTCTCTTGAAGCTTTTATGACCTTCCAAAAATGTACTGCCCATGTATTAATAGTCGCTTAGTTTTAACTTGGAACCAAGTTGGAGCATATACTTTCAAAATGTATCTTGTTAAAATCTGTAGATTTTCTGATGGATTTAAGGTAGCTACATAAAATCTTAAAATTCTGTTGGCCGTTATTAGCCATTGAGCATGGGGCATTTTGCCCAGAAATTGGGTACTTTGGGGCCCCCCGGGGCCCGGTGAAATTTTAAGTTACCGACCTGCAATTTGTTCTATGCATTAAGAGTAATAATAGGCACACTTTTCATACTAAGGAGAATAACATTTCTAAATTTTTTTTTAATTGGGTTTTTGGGGTCTCTGGGGCCCGGTGAAATCTTAAGTTACTGACCTGCAAATGTTTCTGAGCATTAAGAGTAATGATAGGCACACTTTTCATACTAAGGAGAATAACATTACTAAAATTTATTTTTTTTTAAATTTGGGTTTTTGGGCCCCTGGGGCCCGGTGAAATCGTAAGTTACCGACCTGTAATTTTTTCTGCGCATTAAGAGTAATAATAGGCACACTTTCCATACTAAGGCGAATAACATTTCTAGAAAAAAAATTTTCGGCCCACCCTAGTCTTCATATGCCCCACAGATAAAAATCGCAAGGGTTTAAGTCAGGTGATCTCGGAGGCCATAAAATTGGTTCATTAAATTGGTCCATTTCGACCTATCCACCTGTTGCGAAAGACATTGTTCAAATGATCACGCACTTCACGTCTAAAATGTGGTGGAGCTCCATCATGCAAAAACCACATTCTCAGCCGAATATTTAAAGTGACATCTTCGAGTAAGCCAGGCAAATCGTTTTGTAGAAAATTCTATGCCAGTCATTCGTTCCGGCAAGATGAATGGACCTATTAGAATTCCATTCACAAAACCAGCCCATACATTTACAGAAAACCTCTGCTGAAAATTAGTTCTGCGAATGGCATGGGGATTTTCCACTGTCCAAACGTGAGTGTTACGAAACTTATGAATACCATTTCGCGTAAAGGTTGCCTCATCTGTAACTAAAACACACTTGGGTAAAATTCGGATCGTTATTTTGTTCTAATAACCACTGACACCACCTCAGTCACCTCACTCTCGCAGGATGGTCTTGAGGCATTAATGCTTGCACCCGTTGGACATGGAAAGGATGCAGCTCATTTTCGCGTAATGTGCGCCATACTTTGCTGTGAGCTACACCTACATTAGCAGCTATTTGGCGGCAGCTATTGTTAGATCGTTCTCAACCTCGTCCAGCTTCGGCCTGTAACATACGCAACGGCCGAAATCCTTCCCGCATTCCACGACGTGCTGCTAATTGCCCAGTATCTCGTGCCCGTTGGGCTAATGTAACAAAACGACGGGGGGGGTCGGGTGAATTCTCACTTACAATCTTTCTGCATAAACCCTTGATGACATTGCAGCATTTTGTTGACATTCACCATAAATTAACAACATATCTAAAAGCTCGTTATTATCATAAACATGTGCCATTTCCACTAAACAATAAGTACACAAAATCACAAATGAAATAGCGAATGCCGAATTAAAGTATTATTACACACACACATTCGGAAATTCACGCAAAGGGAAAATGGAGTACTGCACCCAAACGCAAACACCGGTTTACTAACTAAAACTAAAAAGTAGGTCAGATGCGGGCGAATGCACTGGCATCATATGACTCACTGGTATAGGCAGGACCGGAGCAAAATATTGCATAAAATACAAACGCAAATATCTCTCTTATTATTGGATTTTTACTAAGGGTATTTTTGGGGAAACTACTTACTTTCTCAAGTACTACTTGCAATTGAAAAAAAAAGCCCCAATTGCGGGAACACCCTGTATACTTACAATTTGGGTGTGGTAAAAATTACATAATAATTAATATTAGATACATGTTTACGTCTATTATGGTTGAGATCTTAAAAGGAACTAAATGCTAAAATATTTTGTTCCTGGTGTTTTGAGATGTTTATGTTCCCTTGATAAGGTGTAACTTATGAGATTATTGGTACTAGAGGGAGTGACAAATTTAATGTTTAGACTATTTACAATTAATTTGTTTTGTTGATGGAAAGATGAAAAAATAATTTAGTTTACTTTAATAAAGTAAAATAAGTCTCGCTTAAGTTTTCTATAGCTGTGCGGTTGTTTATTGCGTTGTTATGTCTTTTAATTTGTAGCACTTCATGTATAGTTCGTCGGTGGTAGTTTGGTTCTTTATTTAAAATTTGTATATTGTTAAAGTTAAAGTTATGGTTTTGTTCTAGAGCGTGTTTTGTTAGTGCTGTCGAATTTTGGTCGAATGTTTTTATATTATATTTGTGGATGTATATTCTTTTGTGGAGGTATTGTTTTGATTGTCCGATATAAGTGCTGTTGCAGTATATTTTGTGTACTGTATTAGTTTCTTCAGGTTTAAGTTTTGTGAAAAATTTTTTTGTAGTATTATATGGTTTATGTGCCACTGTTATATTGTGTTTCTTTAAGACGTTTGAAATATTTTCAGATATTTTAGGTATGTAGGGCATGGATATATATTTGTTATTGTTTTGATTTGATTGGTTCGTTGTTTTATTGTATAATGTGTGTATTATTTTCTTTATTATAGGTTCATAAAAGTATTTTGGGTAAGAGTTTGCTTCAAGAACTGTTTTAATTTTTTTCAAATTATTTGGTCTATATTTTGGGTGTGCAAGTTGAACGATCGATCTGTAAGACTATTAACAACACTTTTTTTGTAATTGATTGGTGTATGTGAATTATAATTTAAGTATCTTTGAGACCATATTTCTTTCGTGTACCAGTTTGTATCAATAATTCCGGATTCATTGTATTTAATAGTTATATCTAAGAAATTTATGCTGTTTTCTTGTTCTATTTCGCTGGTGAATTGCAAACGTGGATGGAAATTATTTAAACTTTCAACTGTGTATTCTATTTTACTTTTTGGTAAACAAATAATACAGTCATCTACATAATTCGTTACCTTAATCCGTAAAGCTCTTAAGTCCAAAATAGCAAATTTTACAGGAGAGAGCAAAAACAATTTTAAAAGAAGTATTTTTTAAAAAACGGTACTTTCGTCATCATTTATGTAATAAATTATCAATACTTTAATGTAAGTAATGGTTTTTAGTTGTTGGTACAATTTTTGAAAAAATTATGGGACTTATGACTTTTCCCGAGAATTTCCATTATTTCAGAGTGGACATAATGCTCTTTCATAGATAGTTTTAGGGAAACAACAGACTTTTATTTTAAAAATTAAACTTACACCCTAAAAAACTATGTGAACACATTAAAAAAAATACAACAATTGTAATATTATATAACATACAACATATCACAAGTTAGTTATGTTATAAGTATGTCAGACCATCGTAAAAGTTGTAGTAGCCCTTTTCCAAAGTCGTTTTCAATGATTGTAAATGATCAAACTTTTCTTTTTTGATTGGAAGTGGTCCTTTATTTAATTTAGGCAATTGTATTAATGGACATGGCTTGATTTTTGTTTGAGATCTGCGGTGGCAAAGTAACTGAGTATATTCTTCACTATGTCTTAGTTTATAGAATATTAAACCATCTGGTGTATATTTAAGTGCCCTTATGTCTGTAATTGTTGGATCTCCAGCTTTTCTTCCGGGGCGTAAAGATGAAAGGAACTGCAATTGATTGAAGTTGAGGAAATAGTCATACGTTAAGTACTGCACTTTATAAGGCTTTGGGTTTTGTCTAGCTTTTAAACATACATCCACATAATCAGCCGGTACGTTTATTTTTTGATTTTTCAATTTACGTTCAATGATCGGCTTCCATTTGGGTATGCCCTTTCTCTAAAAACTTTTGTTCTATTGTGACCTGAGCGAGCATAGACAAGTAAAGCATTAGCTAAAATATTGTTTCGATTTTGTGATGCACAACCATCACTATATAAGATAATTTTTTGCCCCGGTGTCAAAGTTGTTATAACCTGGTCCTCTAAAAATTTACAGATAATGGAACAATAATTATTCGCTGAGACTCCCCCTGCGGCTTCGTGCCATAAGTAACAATATCCTTCAGATGTTTTCATATCATAAAGGGTGAAGTTATGCACTATTAACTTAGTTTTGAAATAAAGAGACGAAACATTGGATCTGGGACATAATAAGACTGACTGTAGATCCATGCAAAACACTCTATTGGTGGAATCTTTGTCCTTATTTTTTTCTCCTCGAGCCTCGTCCTTTTTTTGTTGATGTATGGTATAAGCTTCATCTGATAAATTCCCTGTTCTGTGTGATACACATACATCGCATTCATCTTTTTTGGGAGTAAATATTGATAAATTCAATTCATCAAAAACGTGATTAAAGGATGCGATTGAAAGCTGCTTCTCCTGTTTATCTAAACACCAACCATTCTTGTAGAAGTTGTACAGTTCCTGTTTTGAACGCCAAGTTGGCTCCAAATAAAGCTTGGCAGATGATGCTCTGCAGTAATGGGATTTCATTTTGGGGAGCTCATTAAAAAAATCCTTTAGCTCTTCTTTTTGACGTCTATATCCTTCATAACATTTATTTGTTTTATTTTTTTCATCCGTTTTTTGCTCACTGTTATTTTCAGTTGTTTTAGCTGGAAAAGTGCTTTCGTCACACAGCCAATTAGAAATCATTTTTTCTCCCACTCCTATAGTATTAATAAACATATTTTTAGAAACTCTAATCCTATCATCGCCTTTCTTTAAATAATATTCTAAAGATGTTGTCCGCTTAGATAATTCCTCATCTTTTCGATTTCGTTTTCTTACAATTTCTTTTTTGGTGATCAGTAACCTTATGTAAATTTTTCTCTGATCCCATGTCATTCCTTTCCAGAAATTTTCAAAAATCTGAAGTCTTTGATTTTCCATAATTTCATTACATTTTATTGCGGTTTTATTTAATGACAATTTGCAGTTACATCTACCTTTGAGTGTTCTTTCTTTTCTTTCTATATCATAACTCCAAGTATTATCTTCATTTTTTTTCCTGCCTAAGTATTTTTCTCCTCTTTCTCGTTTCTTCTTCTGTATCATTTCCTCCCATGTTTTTTCATTAACAAAATATAGTTTCCTTCTTTTACGTTTTCTGCCTACGTTATTATTGTCCTCTTGTATGTTTCCAATTTCTTCTTCACTTGAACTTCTTTGTGAATTTGTATTCTCTCCCTCACTTTCTTCTTCATTATAACTGCCTTCTATGTCCCAATCTGGATCAGTCATCTTATTATTTGCAAACACCCTTGTTTCTTCACTGTCATCTATTGCTGCTTTAGCATTATTTTCACTTTCAGTCTCTTCTTTACCATAATTTTTCTCAATCATCAAATCTAAATCTGTTATAACATAATTTCCTTCATTTATGTCAGCATTATAACTTCCTTTAAATACATTAGCTGCTAAACTAAGTTCATCAACGTCTAATCCAAGTTCACTAACGTCTATATCGATTCCACTAACATTAACTTCTTCATACATTATTTCTTGTGCTATTTGGTCTACGTCACTTTCAGTATTAATCAAATCACAGCATTGGTTAATTCTTTGGTTCATGTAACTACTGCTCACTATATCTTCATGAATATCTTCTACACCTGCTTTCATTGTATCAAATAATATTGTATCAGTTACTTCGGGAATATTAAGAATTAAAGTTTTTTCACTATTCTTCAATTTGTAATTATTTTCCAACGGCAACCTATTATTATTTATAGGTACAGATTCAGGGCGAATTTCATTTAAAACTTTCCTAGGTATATTATCTCTTTCCATTGCACTTTGTATATTATTTAAATAAGATTTCTTTTCTTTGCTATTCTCTTTATCCAAAACATTGTATTCTTTGGTGGAACTATTGGTGCCTTCATTTGAATTTTAGTAATTTTCATGAATATTATACGATTTCTTGGCCAAATTCAGTATTGCTAATGTTCGGCTCTTTGGCATTTTTCTGAAAGTAAAAAGAATTTTTTATTTTCTTTTTCATGAAAAAAATATAGTATTAACGAATATCAAAATTAAGGGATAGAACCGTAAGTCCAAAACAGTGATATGTAAAAGTCACAAGTCCATTTCCCATCGTGGAGAAAAGGTCGTAACTCCTAGAGTAGGTATTTATAGGAAGACATCGTAACGTAAGTCCAATAGATATTTAAAGGCCAATCATAATGCTGCTAAAGTTAAACTACCAGTATATAAAATTATATAACTTGAATTAAATAAGACTTACCTCAGATATTAAACACTAATATATTATAAAAACTGTGTATTTCAACAAAATTTCAGTTAAAAACAATGCACTTGCTTACAACCGGTATCACGCCATTACAACTAAATGGACTTACTGCGTTTTCCTTAGAGATTAGGTGAGCGCGGACTTGCGATTAAAACGGAAACTAAAATAACAAGATTTCTGTAAATTTTTAATGAAATAGCAAATATTCAGTTGATGCGTACAGAGTTTTGTCAACAGATGGTACCAAAATCAAATATTCGATCAAATGTGGACTTACGAGCTTTACAGATTAAGGTAACGAATCTTTTATAAAATTCTGGTGTATAATTTAGAGATTTAAAACATTGTATTTTAATTCTTCCATTACAAGATTTGCAATGGTGGCTGATAATCACATAGAAATTAAAGTGTTTGCAACAATTGTTTTTAAAAAGGTTTTTGCTGTCCCATATAACCCTTAGTATAGGAATATATGGGACGGTAGTAAATTTAGGAGTAAAAGGCACTGCAAAAGTATTTTGTCCCGTAAAACCACTGCAAATGGGTTATATGGGACTCACTTATTAAAAAAAAAATTCACAGCACAAAGAAATGCGTATTGTGACTTACAGGAGTGAATTAAAATACTGTCTCAAATTACACTCTTTTATTACAACAAATGTAATTGTAATTTCGTCTCTTTGGTAAATGGCACCTTTACTATTTGATTCTCGTTTCCGATTCAGCTTCGACTTCAAAGGCGCTGTTAACACTATCTCTTTCATCGCCGTCTTTAGCTTCAATTTCGTCATACATCGATGATTTTGATGTGCCAGCTTCTATTAGATCAATGTCAGATATTTTCGACGGCTGCATTACTTCTTATTGCAGGTGCTTTTAAGTCTTGGCAACTCTTTTATTTTCAGCTGGTTCATCTTCAGGTGGTATATCCAATGACGTTACTCTTTTTCCCGCTGGTACATTAACTTTCCTTTTTCGAATAATTTTCCGCTCTTAGTTAATATGAGTGACTGCGCCCATATATGTTCAAAGCTGTTTTCTAAAGCTTGCTGTGCAACAACTGGAGGCTCTTTAAGAATCATTTTGCGTAAGACTTTTGTAAGATTTAACGGTATAATACCACAAGCTTCAAATCCTGCTATCACATTTTGACTTGAATTAGCTGATGCAATTTTATCTCTTAGTAAGCGTGGAAACTCAGTCTTGGGAAGGCATGCTGCTCTTTTCATTTCATTAAAACCGTTTTCCTCGCTTGACTGTATGGAAAACTGCAACATCCAAGGGTTGAGTAAGATGAATGCTGTTTGGTGGCAGAAACACAAATGAGATTTCATTTTCTTCACAAAGTCTGAGTACATTAACTGAAAGATGACTTCCAAGATTATCTACGATTACAATTTTTTTTCCTCCCTTTCTGCGAATATACGGCATGGCAATTCGTCTAAACCAGTCTTCAAAGATTGTGGCATCAAACCAGCCAGAGACGGATCTATTGTAACAAGCACCATCCGGTCCTTGTTGCATCCACTCAGGGTATAAGTTTTTGAATTTGTAAACAATATAAGTACATAAATCTCCATTTCCAGCAGCCGCAAACATAACAGAGATCGAGATTTTTGGTGTGTCCAAACCTCTGTAGGCGTGCTTAGCTCCTCGTCTGATTAGAACTCGTTTCTTTCCCGGGTCGTCTGTAAAGTTAGTGTCATCATAATTGATGATATTTTCGGGTGGAACATCAGAGATAGTTACAGCCAGTTCATCGAAATACTGCGTAAAGACTCAACCCTGGCTCTTTTAATATTTTCCGCATTTCGTATGCTCAGTTCTTGATTTCTAGCCAAAACACTTCTGATCCATTCTACTCCAGGTAAATTGTCGCGAAACTGAGGAACTCTTACTCCTTTTCGATTAAGATATTCTTGAACCAGCAGTTTAAGCACAGCGTCGGTAAATGGATAGCCAAAGTTTGCCGCTGTTGTCATTGCTGCGACTATTTTTTTTTCTTCCAAGACATTTAAAACAGGAGGTCTTCCAAGTCGATGTGAATTTTGGCCTCTGTACCGCCGGAAAATTGTGTTTCGAGGCACTTGAAATGTGTTGGCTGCTTGTTTAAATGAAATGCCTCTATCGATAACAACCGCCAAGGCAGTGTCTAAGGCTTCAAGTGAATAGTTTCTTCGGTACGCAGTACCTAATTTGTGTTTGTGGGGTCTTGGCATTGCGTCCCATATAAATAATCCTAGAAATGCACATTTTTTAATGATTTTCAAGAATGTTGAAAGCCTAAAAATGTAAATAAAATTAACGCATCGACGTTGTTGTTGAGGTTATGTACTAGTATTTCTTCCACAAAATCAAGTTTATAACTTCAACAATTAAAACGCTACAAGTGAGACTCTAAGCGCAAGTGAAATTGAACAATAATTTAGACAAAGGTTATAAATTCTTTGTAAACTTTACCTTACATAAGACACATACCAACCCACTTTGTGCACGACCACTACTGTGATGTTATGGATATTTTTGTTTTGGAGAATTGTTGGCACTGAGCTAAGTAGTAAGTAAGTAATAGCGGCAAATTTAAAAAACTGCACTGGTGTCCTTAGTGATGAAAAATTCTCAAAAAATGTATAATTGAGAATATTCTCGAGAATATTCCCGAGAATATTCCCCAGATTATTCTCACATTTTCAATTTTGAAAATTTTTAGGGTATAACGTGGTTTTAAAACATGTACAACTCTAAAATAAATTTTTTAATAAAAAACTGAAAACATTCAGGTTAACTTAACCTTATACACAGCACAGTTAACAAAATAAAAATGTATGCATATATTATGATATGATAATATATCTAAGTTTCTAAAAAAAAAAAATCACTCCGAATCAGGATCATCAGGGATATTAGACGAACTTGTTGAAGCTTCAATATATTCTGAAGATGTATCTGTATCTGTTGTGTACATCTCTATTTCCTCATCATGTTCCATAAGCAATAAAGGATCCTGGGATGTTGTGGGCTCTTGCTCTAGTTGCTCTTGATGTAGCATTGTGGTTGGAATGTCTCGTTCTTGGTGTTCGGAAGCGTCTTCCTTTTGTTCCAGTAATTTTAAATTATGTGCTATGAATGTGACTTTTCCTGCCCGCTCTGCCGTTAGCCTATTTCTTTTTGCTGTATGTATGTTGCCATATGTGCTGAAACTCCTCAGTAGCAGCGCTTGAAGCTGGCATGTTTAAAATGTCTATTGCGATTTTTCCAAAATTTGATGCAAAACAAGTACCTTTCCACCATGTTACAGGGTCTAAATTTTGAATTGATTTTAACACATATGGCTTTGCATAAAACCCTTCTTTACAACGATACTGTGCCAATTCAGCGAGCACATCAGATGAGTCATCGTAATATTTTGAGGTAGCTTGATTATCTATGAACTCAGTTCCCTGAATTTGTTCCTCTCTAGTAAGATGAACGCCGTTAAACCTAGGATCCAAGATATTTGCGGCCAAGTGAATAGAATGTATTGCCATTTGCTTTCTTTTGACAAGGAATTCTTGAAATTCAGATTCCTCTTGTTTTGAAAGAGGACTCGTTGATAAAGCTGAATCAAAATGGTCTTGTAGGATTTTAAAACATTCGGGGACATGACTTAATGTTGGCTTATCTGATTCCAATTTGGTAATGTATTCAACAATGGGATTTATTAAGTAATAAAGCTTTAACACTCTTACCCAAAAAACATCTTCATCCAAAATCAACTTTGATACCCGCTTACTAAGAATATCTTCAATGGACTCACAAACAGCTAATCCTTTTAAGGCATATTTTGTATCAAGAAGGCTTTTTAAGCAGTAAATAACTGACCCCCAACGTGTTTTAACGGACAGTTTGAGAGATATTGGTATTTTTGTCTCATTTTTCTCAATCTGTATTTTTTTGAACGTAGCCAATATGAGAATTGTTGATTTGACAATAGCCTTTGCATCTCCTTCTATTGAAGACATCGTTTTCATTTTTGATATATCCCCGATTAATAAATTCAATAAGTGAGCGATACAACCGTAAACAGATATATTTTCGTATTTTTCATGGAGAATATTTCTTGCCTTGACCATCGCAGCTGCATTGTCAGTTACTATCGCGTGAAACTTGTCGGCTCCTATTTCAGCTAAAATTTCCTCCATTTTTTCAGCCATATATTCTCCTGTATGTCGATGAATATCAGTAGCTAAGGTTTTATAGAAGACAGGTGTAGGAGTTGTAATAATAAAATTAAGTATTGATTCATTCCGACGGTTACTCCATCTATCGCACTGTAACCCAAGAGCACTGGCTTCCCCTATTTTAGTTTTAATATTTACTTCGACTTTGTGGTATTCAGAATCCAGGAGTTTATTGGATAGCAAATAGCGTGTAGGAATTTTAAACGATGGTCTCAATTTCTTGAAAAATAATTTCCAGTGTTTATTTTCAACAATTGAAAATGGTGTGCCTGTTGCATATATAGCCCTAGCCAATAATTCATCTAAATTATCTTGTTCCAATTTAGATGATATGTCAATAAAGCTACGTACAGAGCTACTCCCTTTGTGCATTGCACCCAATTTTGAGACATTATCGACATCAACGTAGAACTGGTAATTGCAGTTTCTGAACTATTTGTATTTGTGTTATCTTCATAGTCTGAAAATAGCAAAAATTACTCGATACAAAATCAATATAAAATTTATAAAAAATACATAAAACAATTTTACTTGCAAAATAACAAAAACTACCTTTATAATAGGAAAATAACCTATAAAAAGCAAGTTATGCCAGTTAAATCGCATGACTTTTCATCTATAGTATTATTCAATGGCACTAGATATTTTAGTTTAACTTACCTGCAACCTCGACGTCCTCGATGGCCTCTACAACACTAGACTTATTTGAAGAGCTGTCATGTCCCGTTTCGGCCTTTTTAAATTGTTTTTTCACAGCAAATTGACATTTTAGGCATTTTAATAAATGTTTTGCCATTCTCGTGGCATTTTTAATATATTCACTGCGACAAAACTTACACATATATAATACTTTGCCCTTATCGTTTTTTGTATTCAAATAATTCCAAACATTGCTTTTTGGTTTTGTTGCAATCTTTGGTTTATTCATGATGCCCTCCTTGCTTCACAAAAATATTAAACAATTTACACAGAACAAACCGCCGCCGGCCGCCGAAACAGATTACAGAGTACTACTACCAAATATTGCGCAAACTGCAAGTTAGTGCAAGTATACCAATATTTTTATGGAACGGGGTCAGAGAGGGGATAAGGGATTCCCCTGCGCGCCTAGGACGCGCCAATCGAACTCAATAAGCGGCTCCGCGGAAACAACAAAACTACGAGAGAATATTACCGAGAGAATCTTCCCCCGGAGAATATTCTCGAGAATATTCTCGTTCTCGAGAATATTCTTTTGAGAATATTCTCCACTTACATCACTAGGTGTCCTATATAACCCACATAGTCTCATATATACCCACTTGACGGTAGTTATTCTACCTTTAAAAGCTGATTGAATTACTTTTACGTCCCAACTTAACTTTTGTCGTTTACTCATTGAATATAAAATAAAAATAAAGAGAGAAAACTTAATATTACATGTTCTGATTTTCTACAAATTCAATATCATTGGCTTTACACCCATTTTCTAAAACTTTCATTCCCTTAAATATCAACGATAGATTTCTCTTATTGGCGTTTTCAATTTCTGCTTCTCCCATAGACCTACACCTCTCTGGTAAGAAAACATATTTATCCATTTATCCAACCCAAAGAATTGAGTTTAGCCGTTAACATTGCCCAACATTTGTTGTATGTGCCCTAGCATTGGGCTGTGAAAATTTCATTGTTATTATAATCGGATTTTCCTCGGCTTCATCCAGCATCAGCTGGTTATGTTCGAAGCGGGCCCGAAAGCTTCTTTTATTTTCTCCTCTTTCGTCCATATTATATTTGCTTCATATTTAAATTTTATAACAGAGAGGTTAGTGAACAGCTGACAACTGGAGCGAACGCAAACATATACGTCGCTAACGATTGATAAATAGTTACCGACGAGTAGATTCAACGCGATACTTTACCAACTATTTTACCGACTGTCTGTTTAGCAGGATACTAAAAATTCCTACCGTACCGCTTGTTAACTTTTGGTGGCGGTGGGGTGTATAGGAGTACCGATCGGATATGGTTAACGACCGTTGATAATTAGTGGGATCCCGCTACAGATCTACTAATTCCAGCAGAATCCTTCGACCATAAATTGTCTCGATGCTTCTAAAAATCCTTATCTTATATGGCTTGTGAAGTTCTAATTCAGCTAGTTTTATAGTATCGAATTCTAGTCTTGCTAAAGCATTCAAGTTTTTTAGAGCATTTTGCGCCATCTCTAAAATGTGATGGAAAAATCTTATAAATAAAAATTGATAAGGAAATAAATTTAACTCACCTAGAGTAATAGCCTGTTATAATAGGGTTTTCGATCTTGTTCCCTCCTGATTTCTTATATAGGCTACCACCGTTCGGTTGTCGGAATGAATTAGGATTGCTTTTCCTTCTAGCTTCTGTTACCATTAAAAAAAAAACAAAGTTAGGGAGTGGGATAGTTATAACTTGATAACGTTATAACTATCCACCCAGCCTCGTTGTCCTAGGCAAGAGCCTTGAGTTGTTAGCTTCTTCAGGTCCTCGTAACAAGAAGTTAATGTTTAGAGTGCCCCTTCCGGATACAAACTATGATTCTAGCGGAAGAGACACTGGCAAGCTCAGTGGGCGGTGGGAGTAAGTAAGTGTGGTATGAGGGTGTTAACTCAATAAATAAATTACTAAACTCAATTATTCTTAGTTTACTGAAAAATTCAAGTCTTTGCCAGATTATAAAAAAAAACGGAATTAAATAAAGAGAGAAAACTTAATATTACATGTTCTGATTTTCTACAAATTCAATATCATTGACTTTACACCCATTTTCTAAAACTTTCATTCCCTTAAATATCAACGATAGATTTCTCTTATTGCGTTTTCGATTTCTGCTTCTCCCATAGACCTACACCTCTCTGGTAAGAAAACGTATTTATCCAGATCTACTAATTCCAGCAGAATCCTTCGACCATAAATTGTCTCGATGCTTCTAAAAATCCTTATCTTATATGGCTTGTGAAGTTCTAATTCAGCTAGTTTTATAGTATCGAATTCTAGTCTTGCTAAAGCATTCAAGTTTTTTAGAGCATTTTGCGCCATCTCTAAAATGTGATGGAAAAATCTTATAAATAAAAATTGATAAAGAAATAAATTTAACTCACCTAGAGTAATAGCCTGTTATAATAGGGTTTTCGATCTTGTTCCCCCCCAGATTTCTTATATAGGCTACCACCGTTCGGTTGTCGGATTGAATTAGGATTGCCTTTTCTTCTAGCTTCTGTTACCATTAAAAAAAAACACAAAGTTAGGGAGTGGGATAGTTATAACTTGATAACGTTATAACTATCCACCCAGCCTCGTTGTCCTAGGCAAGAGCCTTGAGTTGTTGGCTTCTTCAGGTCCTCGTAACAAGAAGTTAATGTTTAGAGTGCCCCTTCCGGATACAAACTATGATTCTAGCGGAAGAGACACTGGCAAGCTCAGTGGGCGGTGGGAGTGAGTAAGTGTGGTATGAGGGTGTTAACTCAATAAATAAATTACTAAACTCAATTATTCTTAGTTTACAGAAAAATTCAAGTCTTTGCCAGATTATAAAAAAAAACGGAATTAAATAAAGAGAGAAAACTTAATATTACATGTTCTGATTTTCTACAAATTCAATTGTAATGGTTCTTCTTTCTAGCGCGGTACTTTCGGTCAGATACTTACGTAATCTCTCTATTTCTACGGAAATCTCGGGCGCCAGCTCTTCAATTTTTGAGTGCGAAGAACTACACTATATTTTTGGCTCTCCTATTTGGGAGAACAACCCTGAGTAGCAAAACAGTGGATGATACGGTATAGCCAGAGGTCTGAGCTGGAGACTATATCTAATGGATTTCAGTCATACTGCTCAAACGGATTAATCAGAAAATAAAATTACAGAAATAATAACTCGTGAATTTTACCTCTTTAAAATAACGTGTTTATTCAGAAATAAATGATGAACAAATTAATCAATTCTCAAACCTCCTCGACTATTCAGTCGAGTATGTATAAAACTATTTTTAAAATAATTACAAATTAGGCAAGCTGGTAATCAAGTATGGACGCGATTTTTTCGGCGGAATTTTCGGATACGTGAAATTGATAAATTGCGGTGTACGACAAGCAAACGGACCTTTCCACTAAGATGATTTAGAAACGGCGGGCAATCCGTTAGCTATAGATATTTACGTCTTTTATTCTTATTTAAATAAAATACGGCGAACTACCGCCACAAACGTCGAGCTATGATTTAACTAATTATTTCATTTACAACTACTTTACTAGTCACCCTGGTGCATTGTTACGTCACAGATTACCCGAACGAGAAAATCTAATCAGTGGATGCACTATTTAGGAATGACTTTTTAAATGCACTGGGTTTTCCGAAAACCCTTGTACATGACAGCCTGTCAGATTACCCGAACAAGAAAATCTGACCAGTTGGTGTACAATTTATGCAATGATACAAAGAATAAACCAACCAGGTATTATGAATTAGCTCTAATTTACTTTGGTAGCAAAATACGGCGATACTCACGGACAATCAGGACTCTAAATATCTATACTTAACTGAAGGCAGTACCTACTAAATGTAGCAGGTTGCGTTGAATTCTTACCAAGGTTTTATTCGAAGAAATTTACTATAAAACAACGAAGCGGCGGTACGGAAATAATAACGGCTAGCGGCTGGATCTTTTCCTGCGGACGGTAGACAGGATCTGCTCGTGCTGGCGGTAGGTTGGATCTGATGATCTGATCTCGAAGGGAGGGCCATTTGGCATTTTTATTACCTTTCTGACGTAGCTCTCGGTCGTGTCAAAAAGAGAAGTGGTCACCGAGTTTAAACGACGGACTCAAATGCATCACCCGGCGTACCTTGCAGAGGTGCAGCGGTTTATGCAGCTACGTGCAGGGACTCGAAATGCATTTAACCGGAAATGAGTTACTTGTAATTTATATACCATGTTGCAAAAAGAAACGGATTAAAACGGACAAGGATTAACAATTTTAGTAACGAATGATTTGTATTTCCGACTCGGTCATTATTTATAATAATTCTCGGATTTTAAGTATACGGGGAATTGTCGAAAATTAATCAGTTAATTACTTGATTGCTTGTTTACCAGCGGACCTTTTTAACAACTCATTTATAACTTAACTAGAACATAATTCAACTACTAAAACAGGGACAGGGTGTATCCAAATGACAGTAATATTTAGAGCAAAAATGAACATAACTTGATCGAAAAAATCACTTCGTTACACAATATCATTGGCTTTACACCCATTTTCTAAAACTTTCGTTCCCTTAAATATCAACGATAGATTTCTCTTATTGCGTTTTCGATTTCTGCTTCTCCTATAGACCTACACCTCTCTGGTAAGAACACATACTTATCCAGATCTACTAATTCCAGCAGAATCCTTCGACCATAAATTGTCTCGATGCTTCTAAAAATCCCTGTCTTATATGGCTTGTGAAGTTCTAATTCAGCTAGTTTTATAGTATCGGATTCTAGTCTTCCTCAAGCATTCAAGTTTTTTAGAGCATTTTGTGCCATCTCTAAAATGTGATGGAAAAATCTTATAAATAAAAATTGATAAAGAAATAAATTTAACTCACCTAGAGTAATAGCCTGTTAATAACGGCTATTTACATATATGACAACTAAGAAAATTATTTCAAGTAAAAGCATAGAGCGCACAGTGACATACGTAAAAATGAGTAGATGTATGTTGACTAATACTGACAGTTCTGAGCCTGGTATTTACACAAATAATAGTTGTAAACATTTATTTAATTACAGATTATCTAGGGCCAGAAGACTTTCAGAAAATGTGTTCGGCATTATGTCTGCTGCATTTAGATTTTTAAGAAAACCTCTATTATTAGAACCAGAAAAGGCAGTTAAAGTGACCATGACATGTATCTATTTGCACAATTTTTTAAGACGCAGTGTACACTCGTCAAATGTACACATCACAAGGAACATTTGATAGCGAAGAAGAAGGCCAGTTTAAGCCAGGTGCTTGGAAAACAGAGATAGAATATAGCGTCTACGGCTTGAAAATCGTCACTAGCGTGCCAAAATATAAAAGAGACGAGTTTGCAGACTACCTACTTTGTAACAAACGGACGCGTCCCTTGGCAGGACAAGTATGAATAAAAATTTGATTTCTGGGATTTTCTGCATTAACCCGTAATGGCGTAACGGTATATTATAATAATACACTTGTTGATATATGCAAATAATGAAATAAAAACAATAAAAATTAGTTCCATTTCTAGCTGTAGTTTTCAAGATCGCAGTACATGCATCATCAATTTTGAAGACACTTGTTGAGAAGACAATTGTTGTCTATAGAATGATAGATTTTTTCTAAATACACCATACAATTTGATATTTGGTTTAGCCGTTTTTGCGCTATTTAAGTTTAAAGTTGCATTAAATTTACATTACCTTTATCCAGGTAGACATGACTTCAAGTTGACACCATGTGTATATTTCAATGTAAATTTGATACAAGTTTAAACTGATATAGCGCAAAAACTGCTGGACCAAATATCAAGTTGTATGGTATATTTGCCATCAGTAGAAAAAATGTATCATTCTAGCCAATAATATATAGGGTGCCCCATTTAAATTAACAAAGTTGATGATCGTTAGTTAACTTTCTGATTGTCATTTGTTTCTTTTAATAGTAAATTTAGACGGTTCAGATTTATAATTTTTGTTTTTAACATTTTCCCCTATCTCTTTCAATAAACCCTGTAAGTACCGTTTTAAATATAAACAGACACCCTGTACATCGAACGTGAAAATAAAAATAATCTCTCAAAAGAAAAAAAAAACAAGAAAAACACTATTAGCCAACGATATACATTGGCACGCCGGCCGCTGGTGTTCAGAATATCTTAAAAAATTCCCTGCACCAAATTGGAGACGGCGGAATCATTTATATAGGTAGCAATAATATTTTTTAGTCTACAAGAAAAAACAAAACGGCGAAATCTTATCAGTGCTCACATTACACAGTTGTACGAAAACAATTATCATAAATTTACTTACCTACCTCAAGTGTTGAGGTGGTTGGTTTCGGTTGGTACCACTTGCCAGACAGAAATGACAGATGTCTGAAAGCAAACCAATTGCCGTTGAGTTCGTTGGTTGTGGAAAATAGTAAATAAACATGTTTTGTTTTATTTACCTACAACATACTTATTTTAGAAATAAAGCATACCCGACACAGTATGTGTGACTTTTTGCCGTTCTCTCCTAAATGAAGCCAATATTGAATTCATTTTTCTCTTTATGTCGGCAACCGAAGTCTTCATTGCAGTACCGATCTCCATCCACGCATCATTTTTTTTGTTATTTAATTTATAAAATTTATGTTGTGGATCCCACAAAACCGGATAAGTTTCATAAAGCCCAATTAGCTTCAAAATGTTTTCTTCAGCCCACTCCATATTGCACTGCACACTGCTCGACCGTACACTTGACTGAATTAAAAATGCGAACAGTAAAAACAATACAATTCACAAAACCGCGTCAACTGTGGTCGCGCGCACAAGATGCATCCCTTTGATGTACCGATACCCGACCGACCAGCCGAAACAGGCGTTTTGGGTGATTGCAAGCATGCGGAACGGCGCAAATAGCCTAAACACGACGAATGTGATTTTTGGATCATTCGTGCTGCTCGCTCCGTTCGTTGTGCTTGTTGTGTTTGTTCGTGCTACTCGCGAGCTATGTGGACCCACCTTAAGAGATATGCATTGTTCATACATTAAAGTAGCAGGTTGTTATGAGGATTGTGGTTGTGGACGAATACCGTAGCATCACACTATGCGGTCTCGTAAGATGATGTTATTAAAAGTGAGGTTAGAAAGACATTGTGAGCAGTTGGATGAGTTAAAAGAACTTATAACATTGTATTGCCCATCATGGTTTTGAAACATATATTAAAGTACCTACTCGTGTTCCAACCCTGACTTGTTTAGATCATATCTTTATAAGAAAGAAACTAAAAAAGGGCAACATATCTCCACCAAGTTACCGGTTTATGAATATTATTTTCAACATATCTGTTTTCAAAATCCTCCATAAATATATTACTTAGTATTGGTGACAAAGGGGAACCCATTGCCATCCCGAAATCTTGTTGATAAAAATCATTTTTTAATTGGAAATAGGTTGTTTTTATTGATACCGTTCACAATTTCATTATACTATTTACGCTAAGTTTAGTCCTGTTTGCCAAATTATTGTCGTTTATTAATTTGTCTCTAATTATTTTCAGTTTTTAAATAACATTTAAACAATAAAAAAGGGCAACTTATCATACAAATCCTTTGTACTTAATACGGATATTACAGATCACTATCCAGTCATGATACGCGCAATCAGAAAAATTGGAAAACAATGCACCAACTCAAGTAATAAATTGCACATGCAAATCATAAAGTTTGTCGAAGAATCAAAGTGTGTCTATTGGGCGTTATCCAACAATAGGTTTTACTTATAATTGCAAGGTGGCACCAGTTATAAATAATAAAATTCTCGTTGGCAAGGGTACAGAAGTATTGGGATAAAAAAAACGCTTGAATAATTTTAATTTTTTCTTTCACAGTTTAATGTAGAATTGCGCTACAAAAATATTTTTTTATTTAAATGCATACTAAGCAGTTATATTATTGATTATTTTTCGTTAAATAGGGTGATTTCTTAAGGACTTTCTGGAGAGTTTTCTACTTTTTAAATACTAAATTCAAAAAATGGCTCTGCTGCGGAATGTGGAATTATGTTTTCTTCAATCATATGTAACATTTTTTATGATAAGATAAATATTTAAATTACAACATTGAGACTTCTAATACGCTATTAATAACACTTATGTATGCCCTTAAAAGGGTAAGGGTAAGTAATACCTATTGTTGGGTAATGCCCACTGGATATTTCGATTCTTCCACAAACTTTATAATTTGCATGTGCAATTTATTACTTGAGTTGGTGCATTGTTTTTCAATTATTTCTACTACGCGTCTTTATAGCTCGTATGCATGCGTGACGGACCCTTAACTATAAATTCCCTTCTTATTCGGAAAATGACATTGGTCCTACTAGCTTGAGTTCGAATCGTGTAAGGAGAAGTCACTACTTGTTTCATCAGATGAGATATCACTCTCTTCGAAATTCTGTGATGATCTTAGTACCCAAATGCTTCCTTTTGGTTTAACCATTTTTGTCCAATCAAAATTCTTAATGTCATTAATGACAATACCGTGTCCTTATACCACCTGGATTCAGATCACAAAATAAATATAAATCTCAGTGCGGGAATGACTGAATACAAACTACAACATACAGCGAAGACGTGGGCGCAGACGTGTTATTCTTGCCGCGGTGATGGATGGGTCTATTTAATATTTGGGATACGGGTGATACCGCTATGTGAAATTTTCGGGAACTTTCACTGAAATTTGTTAAATTATCGGGAAAGTTTCGCATGTAATATGGAAAAGTATGGATTGAAATTTTCAGTTGAAATTTTTGAAAGTTTCACTGAAATTTCATTTTTTGGGTTAAGTGAAATATTTCACTTTTGAAACTTCAAACGGCACAACCCTACACCCACATCGTTAGCTGGTTCCACAAACATGCCAACATGGCAATTCCACCTCCAATGGTGCGGTACAATTTGAAGGCATTTATAATAACTCCGGAAGTATATTTGATAATTCTGAATATGAAAAAGAATCCAATTAGTCCACTCATAAAAATGCCCAAGTCGGAAAACCATCCCCACATCTGTCTCATAGTGGAATCGGCTAGATCTTTTAGTTCCTCGGGATTAAACATACCCAAAGTGGAAAATCCTTGTCCTCCGGCTTCCATGCTAACTACTCGTCTGGTTATAATATTTTCAACGACCTTTCGCTCTACTCCGAATGTGAATAGGTTTTGCACCTTCTTCTGGCGTATACAATCCTCTGGACCCTACTGGTTGGATCGGATGGAATTCGATACTGGGGCTTTCTTTTACTTCTAACGCTCTGGGTGCTGTCTTAACCGTAGGATAAGGTATAAGTCCCATCCATTCTCCCTCAATATGGAATAACGGTGGTGTTAGACTATTACAATCAATCTCCTGACCATACTCCTGGATTATCCTCGTAATCGGTGCCATAAATTTGGTCTGATTATCCACGTCTATCGGGAGTTCTTGATAACATTTATTGGTTCTTCTAATTTTAACTTGTCTTGGAGTGCATCTAAGTATGTATAACACTTCTCCTAGTACTTGTCCTAGATGACCTTCGTGGTTTTGGATAATTTGACTGGCTGCGTCTGGGACCAGTGGAGCTAATAGCCTATTCTTCAAAATTTTTCTTTTCGCCTAACATCTTCGATGTATGGTATCTATATACATTGTCTCCAAACTTCGTTTGTAAGATTGTTCTATATATAAGAACTTGTTGTTAATGTAGCTCATGAGGTCAACGTCTTGCGCTGAAAGGATCGTAGACGGTTGTATTATCTGATGATGTCCTTCACACACCAACAATTTTGGATGCTCTGTTTGCCATACTTCCAAATTACAAAAGACGGCTCTTCTTATAAAGGCCACTGCAAAAATCTTCGTATCACTCTCTACGACTATGAAATTTTCTTGTGTTCTATTATATGTTACTTTTTCGGCGGATCCAACATATAATAAATTAAAACGTTCTTCGCATAACGTCTGGGGAATCACTTCCCAAGTGGTTTCTCCTAATGACGCATCGAAACAATATCCCTTTAGAAATCGACAGGTTATGTCTCCTCTCAAACTAACCTCATTGTCCTTCAACTTCACCATAGCATAATAGTCTGATATGGTGACTTTTACGGCAGCTGTCATTATAACATCTTTCCAAGATTTTCCGTCTTCCTGGTAACTTGTCCCATCACATTTTCCCGTGTCGTCTAGACTTCCATGAAGAGTTATTGACGCCGTAGTAGTTCCGTTTATATTGATGAATCGATCGGCACTCCTCACTTCCAACTTGATGGACATAATTTAAAAGTCCTCCTGCCACTACCGAACTGTGACTATGCATTCCGCAATGTGTGATTAAACGCGTAACCTCGATTAAACGGGTCGATACGTGTTGTAGTCCTATCTCTCTCCTTTGTAACACCCGCACAAATACTGTCTTACTTTGATAAGCGGAACTCTTCAGGGCACTTAGCTACGTCCCTTAATGATACGGCCGAAATGTCTGTCTTTTCACTCTCACAATCATATGCAATCAACCCTTCCACCTCTAACCTCAGTAGTCCATACCATTAACGCCACTATGACCATTGTTTGCCATCTTTGCAGATTCCCCATTTTGATATCGTTTTCCAAAATCGTACACACTATACCCATTATAAAAAAACATTTACAGTCAATCCACATTCTACCTTAACAAAATCAAAATTTCACTCGACTAACACACTACGAAGCACACAATCCTTTATATCGATAAGTACATGCATACCCTTCCTATTGCCTGCATTGGGTCCTAATTCAGTGCAGCCATTAGGTTAAATGATAAATCTCAAATTTATCTCGAAAATCCCGTTCCTAATGCATCCAACCAACTTCTATTATACAGAAGTAGTTACGCTTAATGATCTTTAATGGTTCTAACTAAATTCTAAATTGATGAACCTCATTATTATCAAAAAAAATTTAAAAGAAATCCTCGATACCAAAACGCTTAGATCCTTAATGATCCCAATTAAATCTTTCCCCTAACTTACTCCCACTTCCTCTAGAAAATACTTACTGGTTCTCTTCAGTAATTATGGCGTATCAGCCAGATATTTTCTTATTATCTTACTACCCTTCCTATTGCCTGCATTGGGTCCTAATTCAGTGCAGCCATTAGGTTAAATGATAAATCTCAAATTTATCTCGAAAATCCCGTTCCTAATGAATCAAACCAACTTCTATTATACAGAAGTAGTTACGCTTAATGATATTTAATGGTTCTAACTAAATTCTAAATTGATGAACCTCATTATTATCAAAAAAAATTAAAAAAAAAATCCTCGATACCAAAACGCTTAGATCCTTAATGATCCCAATTAAAGTTAGGGGAAACCCTAACTTACTCCCACTTCCTCTAGAAAATACTTACTGGTTCTCTTCAGTAATTAAGGCGTACCAGCCAGATATTTTCTTATTATCTTAAAACTAGTAATTAAAATGACACCCACTTGCCCTACTTAAAGAAACAAGTGATGCCGTGATGCGACGGTCCCAGTTAAAAGGACGGTCTATATGAAAACCTTCTCCACTATTGAAAATTGACAATTAGAAGATTAAGCAAAATATCCCCATCGGTGAAGCCGTGAGGTGAAGAAGTAAACGCGTGTGTACAACAATTAATATCTTTCTATCGATCGAGCTATAGTCATAAGTATTTCATTGCTGGACCTATGTTTGTGAAGGTGTTATGTACACCTTATAAATCCAGTCTCACTGGAGGTCGCCGTAGCCTTGTTGATCGTCTCAATATCACAGGCTCTTCTGGTTCTTCGTCACTTCCACTATCTTCCTCGATTTCTTCCTCTGTATTCTCCTCATCATCTTCATTGTCTTCCCTTCCATCATCAATATTTCCGTGGTTCACTGGGATTCCTATCCACTGAGGTACTACTGGTCTTCTAACCATCATTTCTTCGTCTTCTTCGATTATTTCATCATTTTCTTCCGATGCTTCGTCGCTACTATCTTCGTATGGAGTTTCTTCAATATTCTCCGGTTTCTGGTAGTATTTCTTCAATCGATCTACCTTTACCACCTGCTCTTCTCTACTATTCAACTTTCTAATTTTGTATGTTATGGGACCTATTATCTCTATTACCATATACGGACCTATCCATGACTTTGTTAACTTTTTCGAAATCCCCAGTCGTGCTCAAATCCTTTAAGTACACTAGCCCACCCACTTCGAACTCTCGTTCCTTAGTTTTCTTATTATACTGAGTATTACGCCTTGATTTAGCCTTTTCTGTGGTTTCGTACACCCTGACATATATTTTCTTCAGCCTTGCCATCAGTTCTGATGCATAGTTCTCATCCACGTCATATTTTATTCGGCCCGCCTTGATAAACGTGTCAATCGGTAATACTTGCTCTCTCCCATGTAACAAGAAAAATGGGCTATATCCTGTAGTTGAATGAACTGCTCCTCGGTAAGCCATTAATACATATGGGGTCCACTCATCTCAATCTCGCTGATCCATTGATATATAATGTGACAACATATCCTTAAGCACTCGATGCATTCTTTCAATTTATCCGTTAGAGGTAGGAGCGTAACTTGATGTCTGAATCTTTTTAATGTTCAATATTTCACATACTTTCTTAAACAATTTTGAAACAAAATTCGCGCCTTGGTCCGTAAGCAACGTTTTCGGTGCTTCATGCCTTACTATTATATGTTCCACAAAAACTCGCGCTACGGTTTCTGCTTTTTGGTCTGGTATCGGTATTGCTTCTGGATACTTGGTAAAATAATCTTGAAATGTTAGCAAATATCTATTTCCTTTTAACGACGTAACTAACGGTCCTACTATGTCCATGGATGTTAATTCCCACGGTTCCCTTGTTTCGGTGAAACGTTGTATTGGGGTTTTCTTCATATGCGGTGAAGTCTTCCGTTGATTACATGAGTCACACTCCATGCAATATTTCTTGATGTCCTTTTTCATAGTTGGCCAATAAAATCTTCCTTCAATGTGCTGTAAAGTTTTCTGTTGTCCTGGGTGTCTTATTAGTGGTGAATCATGAAGGGCTTCCAGTATCTTATTATTATACGATTTAGGTGCTACCACTTTATCTTGCATGACATCACTATCCATTCGATGTAACACACCTGCGTTGTCTACCTGATATTTACTTTCCGCATGGGCATGTTGCCTTAGTTGTTCCTTTATGTTTTTGCAAAATTCATCTCGCTCCTGTGCTTTTCTCAGCGAATCCATATCCCAAATTGGTTCGAATTTTCCTACTTCCACTTTATTTATGTTCTTAATCGTTTGTTCCGGTAATTTATAAACAGTTATTTTTATATTGCTTCCATAAAACAAGAATTTTAGCATATCCAGAATCTCATTTCAATCGAGTCTGTCCAACCCGCATCCTATTTTTAGAGCAAAATTTTTGACCTCATCCTTTTGACAGTATTTTCTCAACTCCTTGAGGGTCTTCCATACATCTTCATATCTTGGTTTTTCGTAATAATTCGCCTTCGTTATTAAGTAGTAAATATTCCTATCTTGAAATCGTAGTTTAGCGATTTCTCCGACCTTTTTCTTCTGTAGTTGTAATTCCATTTTTCGTCCAAATTTCCGATCAAAACTTTTTGCTATCCCGGCTCCCATTTCCAAGTCTTGAGACACGCAGTGACATAGGCTAACATCTTTAGCTGCTATAAATAGATCTCCCTCGATTACCTTGAGCTTATTATTTTGGGGTACTGCATGTGCCTTTCTATATTGACTAAACTCTTCATACGAAACTTCCGAAAATTGTTCATCCACATTATGCATCCTGCTCAGGGCGTCTGCATTACCATGCAACCTGCCTGCCCTATGCTCAACGGTATAATTATATTCTCCTAACATTAAGAACCATCGTGCTAGTCTGGAACTTGGATCTTTCAATGACACATTAACCATTTTAATGGTCTATGGTCCGTAATCACTGTAACCTTATGCCCAATTAGATAACATTTAAAATGTTTCATTCCGAAAATCACCCCATATAGTTCCTTCTCTATTGTAGAATAGTTCAACTCCGCTTTCTTAAATTGTTTGCTTGCGTAGGCTATCGGCCTTTCGTAACCATATCTCTCTTGTTTTAATATTACTCCAACTCCTTGTCCTGAAGCATATGTGGCTAATATGAAAGGTTTTTCAAAATCTGGATAGATAAGCAATGACTCTGCACTTAAAGCCTGTTTCAATTTATCTATTGACTCCAAAACTTTTTCCGTTATTTGAAATTTTACTTCTTTTTTTGTTAAGTGAACTAGTGGTGCCGATAATTTTGCAACATCCGGAATAAATCGTCTATACCAATTCACGATTCCTAAAAATGATCTAACTCCCTTTACATTTTTTGGTATAGGAAATTTTTCAATAGCTTCGATCTTCTGCGGGTCCGGTAATATCCCTTTCTCGAGTAACAACATGGCCTAAATACTTCACCTTTTCCAACAAAAAATTACATTTTCTTGGCTTCAATTTGACATTAGCGTCACGTAATCTGTCAAATACCTTTTTGATCCTGTCAATATGTCCTTCTGCTCCATCGCTGTTGTAAATTATTATATCGTCCAAATACACCATACATAAATTACCTGTGTGTTAGTCCTGATAATGTCATGTTCATAAAACGTTGAAATGTAGCTGGTGCGTTAGCTAATCCGAAAGGCATCTTCAAATATTCGTAGTGACCTTGAAAGGTACTAAATCCTGTAAGAGGTATGTCTGATTCTTCCATATCTATTTGGTGATAGGCTTCTGCAACGTCTATTACCGAAAACAACACCTGTTGTCCTGCCTTGTACCCTTGTAACAAATCCGAAATGTTAGGCTATGGGTAGTACTCTCTCTGAGTCACCTCATTAAGGCCTCTGTAATCAATGCACTTTCGCACTTTTTCTTCTCCTGAAGGTAAGGTTTTTGTAATAAGCACTCCCGGTGCGGACCAAGGACTGAACGATGGTCTAATAACCTTGGTTTTCATAAGTCTATCCAACTCCTCCTGTAACACTTCTCGTTTTTTATAAGGTATCCTATATGGTGCTTTAAAAATTGGTTTTGCACCTAGCTCCAAAGTTATAGCATGCTTTACTTTGGTCGTGCTTGTCAACACGTCCCCATCTTCTCTAAATAAATCCACGTATTCTCTCAATACATCTACCAACTTATTCTTCGTATCTATATTTAGATGCGTCATCTCAAATCCTTCATCTATCCACTTATCATTTGATGCATCTATGGTACCTATTAGTTGAGTACCTTCACTTAGTTTGTGGTCGTTCTGTATCCTTACTTCTTCTGCCTTTATCGCTATTCCTAATGGTTGCCCCTTTGATATTTTCACCTCCTCGTGCGAAAAGTTGATTATCCTAACCGGTATTACGTCGTCGTTATGGACAACCGTCCACGCTACATGCACATTCTCCATTCCCAAGTCTTGTGGTTCACATACTAATACATCTCCTGTCATTTTTCGTTTAAGTCGGCCTTGACATAGCATTTCTGATCTTGAGGGTACTATTATTTCTCCTAGAGCCACTATCCTAGCTTTTTCTTCCGTACCATCTTTGTTCTTTGTTACCGATGATACGTTTTCCTTTCTTTCTTCACGATGGATATTAACCTCCTTTTTCCCTGAAAACCGTTCTTCATATTCCCTTATTTTACTCTTTAAAATTCCTTGTTCATCATGCAGTTTATAGAACCGCTGTTCCCATTGTTCTGCCAAAAGTTTCCACTCGCTCTTTATTCTTTCTTCGGGAGCTATCCTACCACCTAAGCTGTATTTCGGTTCTTCGTCTTGGACTAAACTATCTTCTTTGTTCTTCGTAACCATAACCATTGGTTCATTTGTCTTCACCTGTTCTTTTTCGTTTGACCTTGTAAAATCTTGTTTTCTCCCCTCCTTTGGACTGTGCTTCTCCATTTCCTTAGTGATACTGCTATCGATTCTTCCTTCCGCTACTCCATCCCCTCGTTGTGGACTCTTTTCGCCCCTTGTTTGCACCATAGAATTCTTGTAAAATTTCTTTACAGTCTGTAACCATTTTTCCCAAACTTCATTTTATTCGGCCTGTGATACCGGCCTTTCTTTTCTCTTCCATTCCGTTTTCTTATACATTTTCTGATGCTTCTTACAACTCCATTCTTTACCATGGGAACCTACTTCCCCCTTTAAAGAATGATGCTTATCTTCTTGTATCTTCCTAAAGTTTGTTAGATACACTTCGTTTTCATTCGTTTCCATAAATTCTTCCTCCTCTTCTGCAACTCTTTGTTGCCAGGGAAATACACGCTCCCCCAATATTGTCATTGTCGGAAACTCCCTACAAAAAATATTCACATGGTGAGCTGCCAGAAAATCTCTACCAGCAGTATTTCAAATTCATTTCCTTCAAAAGCTCCATCCCACAAGCTACAAAAACACCTCGTAAGCGTCTCCTAGACGCTGGTAAAATGAACTAAGAAAAAAAACACAAATAAATACAGGGGATGCATGTGGAATGTAGATACATACATTTTCTGCGGGGTAAAAGTCCCCCACCACATCCCACACAAACTCCGCTACCTTCATGGTGACTAAAAGTAAAATATTTAACAAATTTAAAAATCAGATAATTAAGGTAGTGTCGGGTAATAAGGCCGGCTTAACGCAAAATACTCCTTTTTATTAAACTAAAACTGTTTTTTTATGTACAAGATATGGTAAACAGTAAACAAGTACATAATTGACAGAGTAACTAAATATAAACAAATAAAAAACAAAACATTACTTTTTACAACAAAAAAACTGAATATTGTGTTTCGGCCTTATTACAATACTAGGCAGATAATAAGGCCATCAGTAAATATGACTAGGTAGGTAATAAGGCCTGAAATTAACTTAAACTAGGGCATGCATTCTGGGCATAAAAAGGGTTCTTTGTCTTCAAGGGTAAGCCCGACGCATTCTTTATGCGCCCAAGTGCCACATGATTCACAAACTCTCATATCAGCTACATAATCTTTATTGCAAACTGAACACAACCAAGATTCATTAGCGGCGCCCTACTGGTACTTGGTAGATTAGATGACTTCCGCGTCGCCTTGTTACCATTTTTTTTCGATCCATACTCAGTGAACACTTGCCTTTTGACTTGTTGTGCCCGATAGTTGAAAGCTTTTCTGCGTGGTTTAGTTTGCTTAGCCAGCATAGCAGGTGTGACCAGAACTTCGGAAAAAGAGTTATTTGCTCCACTATCAATCCATCTTGCTAACGGAATCTCATCTTCTGATTCCCACTCATCTTCTAGAACTGTAACTGTATCTATTTGGTTTTCTTGTGTATGCTCATTGTTTTTATCCAGTTGACGGTCAGTTGGAAGGCTTGGTGCAAGAGCATGCTCTGGAATTACATGTCTGTTAAATGGGTAAATGCCGGTCGCTCTGAAACCACTACAGATGTTACTGACCGACATACATTTGCCCCAAACTGGGGTGAAAATATCGGAAAATCGTTCCTTGTTCAGTTTTCTCTCAGGATGTTGACCCCAATAGTCGAGAAGCTCCTGATCCCAATGGGACTCGAACGAGCGAAAAACTGACTTGTCCATGGGCTGGAGCTCATGTGTGGTGTTGCTGGGTAAACACAAGAGCTCAATTCCTATGGACTCTGCTTTATCTGCAATTGTTACATTCAGATGACTCGATGCACCATCAAAAATTAAAATTGTTGGAGGCTGAGACATAAATTTGGCAAAGTGGTCTAACCATTTTAAAAATATCTCGGTGGTCATACTGCCTTTCGGTGTCATGTGAACAACTGATCCTGCTGGTAGACCATCAGAATAGACAGGTTTTGAGCGTTGGCCTTTAAATAATATCATGGGTGGTATCACATGACCAAGCGCGTTGGCACACGCGACAATCGTCACATTCTCTGCGTGGTCTGTTCCGACTAGATGGACTCTTTTAGACCCCTTTTTTGCTAACACATGCTGCTGGTGATGCAGCATAAGTCTGCATCCCTTTTCGTCCATGTTGTAAATCTTTTCAGAATGTTTTAGATCAGTTCTTTCTAAAAGATTCTCCAATTTTTCAAAATAATCTCCAACAATAAAAGGGTTTAATTTCTGAGCACGTGCAGGATTGAGTTGTTGTGCTTTGCGTAGAGAGATATTAGGGTGCCGATTCAAAAATGAACGGTACCATCCCTTACCCGCAAGTTGTTTTTCATTGTTGAATTTGTGTCGAACACCAAGTTTTTCACAAAATGTATAAACACTGCGACGTAAGATTTTGGCAGTTAGAGGGAATCCTTTCTGAGCAAATCTTATTATTTTTTTTTCTAAATCTTACTGAATCTTTTCTTAAGACTATCACAAATACATACAATCAAAGAGAAACAAAAATTTATGTTTTATAACATATATATAACTTACTGTTTAATGATTCAAGTTATAGCGCGCTAAACAAATACCGAACTTCACTTCTGTCACTTGTTTACTACTAACTGGCGAGATTTCTAGTTTTCTTTTACGCACTAGTCAACTTCAAGGTTGACACCTTACACATAGATGGCGCGATCTGTGTCAAATGTTGATTTATTTCATATTTCTGTAATCCCGGCCTTATTACCTGGCTGGCCTTATTACCCGACACTACCTTACTTATAGTACTCACTTTGGAAAGAAACCGGGGTTGATAATAATACTGAAAAGAAGAAAAAAGTTTAAGTTTCGCTGAAGAAATATCACAATAATCACTTTTTTTTTCTAGCAGGGGTAGTTTAACACCTAGTGTTATAAATTTTATTTTATGGTAAAACGGAAAACACTCAAATATATTTAAACACTTTTATCAAAAACTCTAGATTTGAAAACTACCCCCGACACTAACCAACACTTACTTAATTCCTTGGACGACATATTGGAACTGAAGTCTGAGCCATGGCAAATATAGAATTTGAAGTATGTAGTTACAAAAACAAAAACTAAAAGCATAATACAATGTATTAAATGTTCTGTATAGCAGCGCAAAAAATTGTACAGGTGCATTTTTTTGTACGCGAGCTCAGTCGCTTCCAGTAAAAATTAAGCACTATTTAACAGCGTAATTTTATACAACAGCCTTAGTAATTATTTTAAAATATAAAACCCTTCGTGTTATAAATTTTAAAAATGTATGCGTTAATATTTCCATTACCAATATGTCTTAAAAGAGCTCTACCTAGATACCTCGTTACAAATAACTATACCTAAGTTTGCTATAACTTTTTTAAAAAATTTTCAACTTACGCGTTTAATAATAAAAAAAATAGCGAAAACAGCCTATAAAATACCTTAACTAGGATGATTTTCTCGCCGAGGTATATAATTTATTTAAAAGATTCGTGGACAGTCTGTCGAAATATAATGTCAGTTGTTTTAAATCAAGTGTTTTATGTCAAGCATTCTATTATAAACACCAAAAATGCTACAAAACAAAATTGACTATTATGGACTTAAATTTCCACATAAAAATCATTTCATATTGAGGTTTTCTAAATTTACACCCCTCCATTTTATAAATAATTTATGTTTATTTTGATAATAAATTAAAAATTGTTAGAGTAGGTTAATTAAATACTTGTTTTAGCATATTTCTAATAAATAAATACCCAAAAATTGCATTATTTTTTATAATAAGTTGAGGATAAATCCATAATTAATAAAAAACACAATAATTATGTCGTTTATAAGACATTTTATTTCTATAAAATACAGAACACAAATATACAGTATAGTAGTATAGTATAGAACATATTTATTGATCAGTTCGGTACAACGTGCACATTTGGCAAGGCATATAAATATAATATGTCATATCAAATAAAATTGTAAAAGACGTACACAAGTGTATAACACATAATAGAAAAAGACAAAAAAAAATAATTCATATATAAAACAAGTCGTTAAATACAAAGAAACAATAAAAATAATCTAAAATTAGCCTGGTCACTGAGTCATGTAAGAAATATTATAAGATTATACCTGTTTATAAATAATTTACCCTATAAAGTACTTCCTGTTTTAAGTTTTTGCACTTTTTCTTGTTTGCTTTTTTGTCTTGTTCTTGTTTGTTTTGTCTTCTATACGACCTTCTTTTTTCTTCGACTGCAAATTTTTTATTACTTTTCTTAGATGCTCCAGCCTATTCAACAACGATATATTTTTGGTTTCAGCATTGGTAGAATAAAAGCTTCTGACCAGGATTCAGGAAACGTATGCGAGCTGTATATTTTATTATATAGTTTCAGGAGGAAATGTTTTGCGTTAGCTGGTAAATGTTTTAAGAAAGCATAAGGGATGTTATCAGGACCAGGACTTGTATCTTTATTTATGTTTAGGGCGTCATCTAGCTCTTCTAGCGTGATTATTGAGTTTAAAGGGTGGTTTTCGTTGGCTATGTGTTGTATGGCTTGTTGGGTTTCCGTTGCGCGTTTATGTTGTAAGAACGTTGGTTCATAGTTGTCATCGCTTGATGAGTCTGCATATTCATTTGCGAAAGATTCGGCAATATCTATATCGTTGGTGATTATTGTGTTGTCTTGAAGTAAACTAGTAATTTTATATGTGGAATTTGAGCCTTTTATTTTTCTAATTTTATTCCAGACTTCTGATGTGGCAGTCGTAGTGTTGATTGATGATATGTATTGTGTCCATGATTCCTTTTTCCTCAAGGATCTATACTAAGTACAACCTTATTCCTGATAGCAATAAATGACATAATAACAAACATTTCACTCCCAGTCCGAGCTAATCTATACTCAGATGATCTCGTCATATATTGTAAAGGTAAAAATACTGAAACTTTGAAATTATTAACTCAACAAGCAATAAACAATATCGTCACTTGGACAAAATCATCAGGATTCAAACTCTCACCTGAGAAAACCAAATGCATACTTTTCTTCAAAATAAATCAAACAATCCAACCAACGTTAGTTCTAAAAGGGCAAGATTTGAATTTCACAAGTCAAGTAAAATTTTTAGGAGTTGTTTTCGACCAGAAATTAAATTGGAAAAATCGCATCAATTACTTAAGACAGACTTGTACACAAGGACTCAACCTCCTAAAAATACTATCACATCATAGCTGGGGAGCAGACACGACTAGTCTTTTAACTATATACCGATCCTTAATAAAGTCAAGAATTGACTACGGTATGATAGCCTACGAAACAGCCAGAAATAGTTATCTTAAATCAATAAAGTCCATAGAAAACAAAGCACTCCGGACAATCACCGGAGCCTTTCCAACAACACCCGTTGAGTCACTACATTGTTTAGTGGGTGAAATTCCAATGACTGAAAGAGTAATATTAACATCACTAACGTATGCTACGAAAATAGCCGCCGCCTCCACCAACAATTTTAATTTCATAAACACCTTTTCAAACCGATTTAAAGTTATTTACGACAGCAACCCCAACATTACTCCCTCTTTCTACGAGAGACTGAACAGATACTGCTCCCAATTAAATCTATCCCTCCCCATCACAACCCTACCCTTAATAAACTCAAATATAGCCCCATGGATTCTCCCCATTATCAAACTCAATACTGAACTCTCAAATCATAATAAAAAAGACACCCCGCCACAAATAATACTAAATGATTTTCACCAGCTCACTACAGTGCTCGTAAATTCGCAGTTTATCTACACTGATGCATCCATGAATTCTGAAGACCATGTAGTGTAGGTTCAGCAGTTGTCACACCAAGTGCTACCTTGAAATTCTGTCTCCCAAGTGGGAGCAGTGTATATAACGGAGAATTATACGCAATTTACCAAGCTCTTTTGAACATTCTAAACAACTGCAATGAAAGTAATTATGTCATCTGCTCTGATTCATTAAGCTCTCTCCATTGCATTAAACAACTATACCCAAAAAATTCGATAGCCCAACTGATCAAACAGATGATATATCAGTTACACCTACTGAACGTCAGCGTAACATTCGTACATGTTCCATCCCATATTGGCATCCCTGGTAATGAAGCAGCTGATACAGCAGCACGTGACGCAGCAGCACGTGACGCAGCAACTTCTTACATCATTGAGACATCTAATATCCACGTGCAATCCGACTTAAGAAACCTATGTAAAAATATAATCAAGGAACGATGGCAACAAAAGTGGAACAATAGCAACGCTAAACTCAAAAACATTAAACCAAGAGCGAGCGGGTCTTTAAATCTACCGGCAAACCGCAGAGAGCAAGTTAAAATTTCGAGGCTCCGTCTAGGACATACCCGGATAACACATAGTTACCTACTAAGCAGAGAAGATCCACCCCGTTGCTAGTATTGCCAAGAAAATATAAGCGTCAAACACATTCTAACAGACTGCCCAGAATACCAAGAAGCAAGAGGAGAAAACCGTCACATCAACGAAGCACTAGGAAATAACTTAGAAATTCTAATGAGTACAATACAGTTTTTTAAAGACATTAATATGTTTCAAAAAATTTAACTTTTACGTACTAAACAGCCTTCCTATCTTGAAATCTTATGTAATATTTAAGCACAATAAGTCGACAATTGTAATGTAATTATAGCATAATATGCTAATATTGCTAATAACCCCTAGTGGTTGAAGCATTATCATAAATAAAAAAAAAAAAAAACGATAGATTTTTTGTCTTAAGCGTTCTTACAGCTCTATGAGTTCTCAAGTTTTCAGCAAATAAGTTTTTTTCATCCTTCTCATTATCAGCCTGTTTTTTTAAAAATCTCCCAATTCATTTTTCTGATGATTTATTTTGTTTATAAATTTCCTCTTCCAGGTCTTCGATTGTATCCCGTAGCTGAGTATGGGTTGTAAGACAGAGATCTTTTTGTGAAGAAATCTTTTTGCTTCCACACTGCAATTTCCAGTTCCTGGGCAAAGGATTCCTGTTTCTTGGTGTGCTTTAGCTGATTTAATTCTGTTTCATGTGCATATAATATTTTGTTTAAATCGGTCAAAATGTTGTCAAGTCTATTATGTCGTATTTCACATGTCTTCTCTCTGGTTCGACACTGATATAAGTCGTTTTCTATTGTACTAGGCGATGTACAGACAACCACAGCGATTAAAAAGATAAGTACGGTATACATTTTAGGTGTGTTATCGAGGGAATCTGCAGATTAGCTTTAATAATTCATTACGAAAAGTAGGTATTTTATTTCGATAACTAATTCATAAACAGTAGTTAATTCACTTTGAGATCCTCGATACTGTTTTATTCTTCTTCATTACTCTTTATATCGAGATAAAAATTTTGCTCTAAGTACTTTTAGAATGTTTCTATTGCGCTTTTCTCTTTGATTTTCTTCAATCGATTGTTTATTGATGTTTTTCGATGGTTCAGCATGCATCTTTTGTACATGTCTTTTTAAGTTATCACGCCTGTTAAATATTTTATTACACATTTCACAGGGAAAAGAACGGTTTTTGTGAATGTTTGCGTGTCGACTTAGACCACTAGGGCATAGAAATGTTTTATCACAATAAGTACAGTTAAACATCTTGCACCAACTACTGCATGTCAACTAATACTTTATCAGGTGAAGGTGTTCTATATTTATACCTAATTATTTCTAATTAAGATAATACCCCAAAAAATTTTGGGCAGTCCCATAGACGAGGACAATTTTTATGTGTTAAACGATGGCAATATCATAGATTAAGGCAGTTTCTACCTGTTAATGAGGTAAATTGATGGCTGAGGACAATGAGGGCAATTTACCTGTTAATGAGGGTAAATTGATGGCTGAGGATAATGAGGGCAATTTACCTGTTAATGCGGGTAAATTTATGGCTGAGGACAATGAGGGCAATTTATAATTTATGTGTTTATGAATTAGTTATCGAAATAAAATACCTACTTTTCGTAATGAATTATTAAGCTAATCTGCAAACATGTTTTCTGTATATTAATAATTTACTGAATTAGATTAAATTCAAATAAATTTTATTTTCTCGTATTTAAATAAGATAAATTGTTGTGACTGTTTTAGAATTATAAACATTTTAAAGCCCTGAATTGAACAATATTCAAACTGCTACAAATTACTTTCAGCTGTAAATTTTCGAATACCCATAAATGGTTACGATCGTTTTATAAATATTTCTGTATTCCATGAAACGAAACAACGGAAATATAATAGAACCAACATTGTAACAGTGCTGTTTATAATGGGTTCTAATTATTAGCAAACACAGCTAATGTATTTAACATTAAAACGCTTTTGCAATTCAGTTTTCTCCCAGATTCCCTCGATAACACACCTAAAATGTATACCGTACTTATCTTTTTAATCGCTGTGGTTGTCTGTACATCGCCTAGTACAATAGAAAATGACTTATATCAGTGTCGAACCAGAGAGCGGACATGTGAAATACGACATAATAGACTTGACAACATTTTGACCGATTTAAACAAAATATTATATGCACATGAAACAGAATTAAATCAGCTAAAGCACACCAAGAAACAGGAATCCTTTGCCCAGGAACTGGAAATTGCTGTGATGAAGCAAAAGATTTCTTCACAAAAAGATCTCTGTCTTACAACCCATACTCAGCTACGGGATACAATCGAAGACCTGGAAGAGGAAATTTATAAGCAAAATAAATCATCAGAGGTTCTTAAAAATGAATTGGAAGATTTAAAAAAAAAACAGGCTGATAATGAGAAGGATGAAAAAAACTTATTTGCTGAAAACTTGAGAACTCATAGAGCTGTAAGAACGCTTAAGACAAAAAATCTATCGTTGTTGAATAGGCTGGAGCATCTAAGAAAAGTAATAAAAAAATTGCAGTTGAAGAAAAAAGACGGTGGTATAGAAGACAAAAAAAAAAAACAAGAACATGACAAAAAAGCAAACAAGAAAAAGCGCAAAAACTTAAAACAGGAAGTACTTTATAGGGTAAATTATTTATAAACATGTATAATCTTATAATATTTCTTACATGACTCAGTGATCAGGCTAATTTTAGATTATCTTTATTGTTTCTTTGTATTTAACGACTTATTTTATTTTTTTGTCTTTTTCTATTATGTTTTATACACTTGTGTACGTCTTACAATTTTATTTGATGACATATTATATTTTTATGCCTTGCCAAATGTACACGTTGTACCGAACTGATCAATAAATATGTTCTATACTATACTACTATACTGTATTTTTGTGTTCTGTATTTTATAGAAATAAAATGTCCTGTAAACGACATAATTATTGTGTTTTATATTAATTATGGAATTATCCTCAACTTATTATAAAAAATAATGCAATTTTTGGGTATTTATTTATTAGAAATATGCTAAAACAAGTATTTAATTAACCTACTCTAACAATTTTTAATTTATTATCAAAATAAACATAAATTATTTATAAAATGGAGGGGTGTAAATTTAATAAACCTCAGTATGAAATGATTTTATGTGGAATATAAATATTTATAAAAAATATAATGTATCAAATTTATTTAGATGTCTATAAAAAAAACATTCGAGTTAATATTTGAGTGTAAAAAGTTTGAACTCAACACGATTAAATTGAGGTTTGTTGATAATTCCTCTCTTCCCTATATGGCTTTTTCTGTAAACTAAATTATACAGTACAGTAGTGTTTAACCTCTCAAATAAATCGGAAATGAATGTCTTAGGTGTGATATTAATAATCATAAAAATAGAACCTTTTCCCACTTTACTTATTAATTATCGTTCCCTAAGATCTTTTTTTTTACTCCTTGAAAAAAAAAGCAATCCACTTTTCACTTTAAATTATTATTGAACACGGTTTTTGATTTCCGCACACCATTTTTAATTTCACTGTTTGCGTTAAAAATCTCACATAATATCCTGGTGGAAAATAGAAAGGCCATAAGCAGGTGTAAACTTTGAAATTATTTTTCACATTTTTCTGGTTGTCTTGGTTGAAGATTTCACTTTTAATAAACTTATTTCAGACGGTATAATAAATTTGGCTTTCCCGGATAAAAAGACATATATCCGTATACAAGCACAAAATTTATTCAAGTATATCCGTAAATTTCGTGGCTAATACAACTATTGCGTTGACCTTCCTGATTGCTTCTTCCACACGTCTTGCTTTTTGCAGATATTTATCACGTTTTCTTAAAAGTTCATCGCGTTTCCGTCTTTTTTGTTGGATGATTTCATTACTTTTTAGAACAAAATTCTCAACCTCTCGTATATATAAATCAGAACGCTCATTTTCCTGTACAACGTCTGTTCGGAAATTAAATGATACATTAATTTCGTCTTCTGAAATGTCTGCCATGACCCTCTTTTCAGGTTCGCCGCTTTCGGAAGTTACGGGTGAAAAAAAAAAAAATATCTATAAGTTCTAATTCAAAAAGGTTTATTTCCCTCCTACAATACGGCTGGCCGACCAGCTAACAGTGGAGATGGGAGTGGGTAAATTTATACAAGAGCGCCACCCGTATTCAGCCTATCGTTTAGGAGAGATAACCTGCATACAAATCAAAACGGGAAATGTGATGTTCAATTATCATCTAAAAGAAAACTAGAACTTATTTCAATATACAACCAATTATTTATTAACACACACTTGAAATATTTTGATCTACACAAATATTTGAGATATTCCGCTAAATAAATCTAAGGATTGACCTTATCAGATAATTACTGAATAATATAAATATACCTATATAAATATACCGCTACCCTTTGACTGTGTTATGTCATGACTTAATTTTATGGTTTTACCTTTCGTGAATTCACGGAGGGCGTACACTGTTTGGTCTTAATGACTAATAATAAATAATAAAATACGTTAGCAGGTAACTCTGACTAGATATACAGGTATAGAACATGAAATACAATCAAATCAGTACCACAAAAACTCAGAATAAATTGTAACTTGTAACATGTGGTAACCCTCCCTAACGTAGGGGATTTGACGTAGTAAGCTAACGATACTACATACTATATGGTATCATAATTATCATAACCTTTAATATAAAATGATTAAATAAACCGCGTGGTTATTAAATTGAAACTGTAACTCTATCCTAAGAGAATGCACCGTATGACTTTTTAGTCTTAAATCTAGAAATGGGAGAAAGACAATATTTTTGGACGTTAAAATAAATTACAAGATCGGTATAAATTATTAATTAAAGCTTATCTGCTTCCTGTGACGTTTCTCACAACGATGATGATAGTGGACTCCTCAAATCCCCGGAACGGGTCAGATATCCGTAAAAATACCCTAAGTACCAAGCTTCCACAACTAAGTAACGAAAGTCTAGCATTCCTGTTATACCAAATGGATGGATCCCCGCAGGATGATAACAGAATTCAATAATTCCACTTGCACAGAAGATGGCTACCTTCTCGTTCCACCGTGATCGTACCGACCAGACGCTCTTTTTTTTAAAATCCACTCCGAAGAGTCGATTCGAGGTTCTGCGATCCCAATTATACCACTACATACGCAAGAAAATCACTAACATCGATTGGCCCAGGAAACAATAGAATAGGCTAACACTTGGGAAGGGCGACAGGAGTAACTAAACCAAAATCAATAAAACGCCTACTACGACCTATCCATAATGTAGTACTAAAAATCAACTATCTGGGGCTTTTTATTGCGACACTCTAGCTCATTTAAAAGAGACGCTATTAATTTTATAAGAACAACATTTATGTCGTGTGATTGCGCGTGCCCCTGAACCTTACCTACCGAATTTATTTATTATAGTGCAAGATATTCAGAAAGGCGTCAACCACTACTCCTGGTCTTTCTATACCTGGTTGCCTAATCTAAGGGACTATATCGACCATTTCGGGTTTAACATAGATTTCCTGAACGATCCATGGCGATTTAGCGGTAGTTTGGCGGGTGAATGATACGCAGTATTAACGGAGAAAACAAAACCGTAACATGTCCTCATACTTAGGCACATTTTGAGGCTCTATGTCTGTTTTCTCGACTTCTGGGTGGTCGATGTCATCACACATTATAATAGGTGAGCACTGCGGTTCTGGAACTGTTATGTCTCCTGTTATTTCTTCTTCATCAGGTGTATCTTGGTGCCTGGGAGTTGATATGTAATTCGGTCCTGTTCCGGGTGCTCCAATAGGTCTTAGTTTTGAAAATGAACCCTCTAGTATTTCCAAACTATTGTCTGAAATATCATAATTATTTTCAGATATGTTGACTTCCTCAAAATCCCCGTTTGGTGGTTTTCTAAAGTGTTGTTGTAGTTTCATAGACTTAATTGTTCCTTTGGGCACTAATTTAACTTTCATTTTGTTTATCTGTTTGCTGATAATAAACTGCTTCAAACTGATCAATGAAGCTGGTTGTGGGTATTTATTATTTCCGAGAAGTGTAAGAATTTCCCCCATAATATCATATCTTCAATACTCCCGCAGAGATCTCCAATAAGATTTCAGTGTTGAGAGGTTAATGTCTCGCTAGTCACATTTTCATTTTTTCGTAAATGTATGAGATCTGATTTTCTGCAGACGTGTTATGCCCCATGCTGCAGCATGAGAAATTTTTTATAATAATGGCTCTACTGTGCGAAACTGTTTTTATATCGTAATACATAAACAAAATACTCTAGTAAAATATCTCGTCTTTTGTTCTCTAAATTATAAATAAAATACACGTACATATTGTAATTTGTCAGGTTATAAAATAAGCTGCATGGAACATGATCTGTTCTTTGATAAACACTTGTGTGGCCGGGTGGTGTTCTAATTTAAGAAACAAAAAATTATTTCGTAGTTTACATAGGATTATATATCTCCAATTAATAACTTACTATTTTTTTTAAATATACTTTTGTACACGTATACTATGTGCTTGAAATTATTATTAAAGTATAATTTTAAAATAGTTGTTACTCAATATAAAATTTAGGTATGTTAGAAAAAATACTAAAATGTGGGGCCCCGGTAAAACTCCTGCACAGGGGACCCTTATGAATCTCTATGACGATAATTTTAATAATGTAAAAAGCGAAAAACAGAATGACAATTTTTGAAATATTTATTTTGTAAATGCCACTTTTTCAAATTTCAAAAAGTTTGTTTTACCAAATAAAATCTGTACACATACAGATGAGATGGTATTAGTAGGTACAATTTCTTAAATATCTTTGGGTTTTATATTGTCCTTTATATACAGGAGGATAGAAGTTTAGGTTCTGCTTTAGGGCTGTTTATCACAGGCTAATAATATAATTAATATTGTTTTGTGTCCTTTGTACATTGACATAACTAATTTATTTTCTTACTATATGTCGTTAAACTCCACAGTTTGTAGGTCTGCTATAGCTGCACCTTACTATTTAGTGCCTATTTGCTATAAAATTTTACCCCCGGTATTAATAATGTCTCTCTCCTGGTTAAAATATAATTAGTCAGTTTTAGTTTGAATAGTAAATAAAATTTGTTTTAAATTACCATTAATTTATCGCCCGAGCACGTTGAGCTAAAAATAGCGTGGCATCGCAAATGCATTCAGTTTTAAACACTTGTTAATACCAAAGTTTACAGTCTATCAGTCTAACAAAACATACAGTGCGTTTCATTTCTATCGTTACCCCATATACTTGCTTCAGCCCACAGCACTTTTTTGCTGTTTGCTTTGTTACACAGGGTGTTTATTTTTCCATAACCCACAGGATGTCGTAAATTAACCGGCCTCTTTCGTACTGCCATATGTCTTGCGTTTTAAACAGGATACAGGATGTGCTCTAGACACCATATGTTTTCCATTAATAGAATATTGACCCGCCCCTTGATTATCATCTGTTTGCCATATATTTTACACCGGATGTGCTCTAGACATCATATGTTTCTATTAATAGAACATTGACCCCTCCCCTTGATTACCATCTGTCTGCCATATATTTTACACCGGATGCACATATGTTATTGTTCCCCCATGAGCCACCATGACTAATAATTTTTCAATATATTTTAATAAGTCGGGAACGCAAACCTTTAGTTCCGTATTTTGCCGTATGGCGCCTTTTTTAGTTCCATATTTTCCCGCATTTGCAGAGACGCTAGCTTTTTTAGCCATGACGCAAACCTTTAGTTCCTTGTTTTGCCGTATGGCGCCTTTTTTAGTTCCATATTTTCCCGCATTTAACAGAGACGCTAACTTTTTAGCCAGGACGCAAACCTTTAGTTTCGTATTTTGCCGTATGGCGCCTTTTTAGTTCCATATTTTCCCGCATTTAGCAGAGACGCTAGCTTTTTAGCCAGGACGCAAACCTTTAGTTCCGTATTTTGCCGTATGGCGCTGTAACCTTTTAATTCCATATTATGCCACTAGATGGCGCTGTAGCGCTATCGTGGGATATACAACTACTCGTACATACACAACAGTTCCAAAATAAAACAAATTATTTATTAAAAAAGTTTTAATGAACATGAAAGAACTGAATATAAGGGATTCTCATAGAAATAGTAAAAAGCATAGAACCAGAGTAAGTATTAGTCATCTGTATTAGTAAATTGTTCCGGGCGATATACGGAAAGAATATATATTAGGATTACCATGCAATTTAATTCCACATACGAGTGGACGTGTGTTGAAACTATCTCTAAAATGCATTTCAGTATATCTATATTTGCAAGACACAAGGATAGCAACCCCTGCTTTACCATCCAATCGATCCTTCCTAACTATATCATAACCGGGAAATGTTATAACTGCAGCTGGTTTAAACCAGGTTTCATTTAAAATTGCCACATCTATGTTGTAATTGGATAATATATGTAATAGGCTGGCCTTATTAGAAACAGCCGAACGACTGTTCCATTGTAATATTTTTAAAAAATCATTAGCCATTAAAATTAAAAATTGTAAAAAGAAACAGTCAAGCCAGAACTTTTCCTCTTAAAACATTCCTTAATTTGCATCTTAATGTCATTTTCATCTAAATTATTTTCTCTAACTGCATATTTAAGAATGTGACAAATATATTGAGTTATATTCTCCACTAACTGTACAGCACTGTTTTCATCCTCCATACTGGATACGCTAGGACGGTGCGGATTTGGAGAAAGCGAATTAAGAGGGAGCTGTCTAGGATCTAATTCTCTTTGAGGTGCAGGAAAATTGTTACCTATATTCATATTTCTTTTTTTTAAATTTTGATTGGGTACATTTGACCTAATTTGTGATCCAGTCATATTGCTTGTATCTACAAGAATTATGCACATTAGAAGGAAATACTGTGTATTCATTTAAATCTGCTAATACGGAGAATTTATTAGATGCATGGGCGCCGGAAGGGGGGTCAAAGCATGGCACCTGCCCCCCCTGGAATATACTTTGCTATAGCTGTATATTCGTACATACGTTTTTTTAATAATAAAAATGGAAAATTTTTAATTTATTTTACTCTTTGCCCCCCCCCCTTCCGGCGCCCATGATTAGAGGAAATATTGGCAAAACTACCAGGATTATTAACAATGTTTTGTGCGTCTTTATAGGTGCAATTGTTTTTAGCCATTTTTAATTTAATTGCTTTTTTGTTTTTATAAATAGGACACTCTTTAGACAAGGAATCATGTGACTTGGATTGACAACGTATGCAATTTTGCGTGGTAGTTGCACAATCACCTTCGTGTGAAGTTCCGCATGATTTACACTTGATTTCCGTACATCTACACTGAGCAATGACATGGCCAAATCTCAAACACTTAAAACAGCGGACAACATTGTAAACATAGGGATTTACTTTCCTTCTGCAGCTATTTATAAAAATATAAGCAGGGATTTTATTGCTACCAAAAGTAACAACGATCGTTTGACGATCTACTAACAAACTAGAGCCATCCTCTTTTATTATATTCTTTTTCATACGCTTAACCTGCCTTATCGTACACAGTACACATACTTTCAATATTCTCCTTTAAGAAGTCTTCAGAAAAACTAGAATCTAAATAACGGATAACGCCACGTCATTCTGTAAGGTGTATGGGTACAAAACAATGCAGTTGTTTACTTTTGAGAATATCGTTATTGACCATACATCTTTAACTGTATGCATCTCAACTTTTATTCGGTTAATCCCCGCTCAACTTATTTCTTTAATGCTTTTCTTTAAATAAAGGTCTCTATGCAAACTCTATATCCAACTACCTCTCATGCAACTTACCTATATTTTTATTTTCATGCTGTAAATATGCATAATAAGGCCCCTCATATAAATAAGAGTGTTCCAAGTCATAATTATTATATACCAATTCAATTTTATTTTGAGACAAATCACCCGTACTATCTTTACTGACATTATTATCAGAGTTTTTGTTATTATCTTTTTTACTGTTTGTATTTTTACTGCCCGACTGGTAGCGACTAATATCCTGGATTTTCTATTTTACGTCTTTTGACGGGTTCCTTACGTTTTCCTTACTACCTAACCTCACTGCGCAATCGATTGAGCAATTGAAAAAATCTTTGCGTCATCAAATAGAAATAAACTTTATCACCAGTTTTGTATTCCAACACCTGAGTGCTCGAAAACTGTTTTACTCCTTCACTTTCATCTGTGGAGCATTCCATAGCAAATGAACCGTCTTCTTCTTCTAATTTTGACATTAAATACGTCTTAAAGCGTCTCTGCGCTAACACATCATCTCTAGCCTTATGGCGAGCACTATCCATTTCGTTACGGTGGTCTGCTTTTCTACGTAAATTATAATGACCATAACTTGGCCCCACATGCTGTAAGCTGTCAATAAGTGAAGGTTTTATGCTGGTTTTAATACCGGCAGAAAAATCTGCAACAGCAACTTCAGGTGATTGCACTATTTTAAATGCTTGACAGTCTTTCGCTACGGTACGGTCACTACTTTCAAGTACTGACACAATAACAGCTTGGGAACTAATGTCTCTAAGATTGTCCATATCTGTGGCATTGCGTATAATCATTGAGGCTTGTGAAGGAACATCCGCATAAGAGGAAGAACTGGACACCTCAGTGTCATCTGGCATTCGACTCTGGTTTATTATAATATTTGAAATTTTGGTTAGTTGTTCATTATATTCTATTTCCATATTTGACTCATAATTTTGTGGCTTGTGTATTTGTGTATTTAAACAAAGATTGTTAGAGTTAATCAAAGCTCTAGAAATTTCCAAATTTTCAAACAAATCAAGCTTTAAGTCATTATTACTCAAATTATGAAGAATTTTACTATTTTCATGAGGACTAAAATTATGATTATTAAATTTTAAATGATGACCAAAGCCACATGACTCTGGTCTTTTTATGTGTTCTTTGATGCGAATTTCTAAATTCCTACAAGTTTTGCCTATGTAAACAACCCCACAATCTGAATATTCTAATTTATAAACGTCACTCTTTTTTAATTTATTAAAACTATCTTTTGAGTTAACCAAATTGTTTCTTAAAGTATTTACACTTTTAAAAGTAATTTTATTATTTACTAAATTTTTTGATAACACTTTAGCCACTTTTATTGAAGTATTTCCAATAAAAGAGAGAGAAAAATAAGTTAATTTTAGGTTTTTGTAAAACTTCATTATTTAAGCCATCAGCAAGTTTTCTATCTTTGTTAAATTTTATCCTATTTAAAAGTTTAACAATAATGTTCGAATTGTAACCATTATTGATTGCAATCTGTTTAATTAAATTTAATTCTTCATTATAATTATCTAATGACATAGGTATATTAATTAATCTATTGAGATAACAACGGAACGCAGTCATTTTATGTTGATGAGGGTGATTAAAGGTATTTGGAATAGTATGGTCAATCTGTGTAGGTTTCCTAAAAATCTTAAAATCTAATTTATTATCAACTCTTAAAATGCACAAATCTAAAAAATTTATACTATTATTATTTTCTAATTCTAACGTTAAATTAATATTTAGATGAATATTGTTAATGTTATCCAAATTATTGTTGTTTTTAGAGTAGCCCCTGATGATGGCATGATGTCGAAAGTACTTGGCACTGATTTTAATTAAATTTATACACTTAATACGTTTGTCTCGTTTGGTATTTTCTATTCGGCGCGTGCTCTCGTCTGTAGTGGGATATGGTTGGGTTGAATGAGTTGATATGTTCAATTATCGTATATCTATCAACTTTGTGAGAAGATTTACATCGTCTATTATCCTTTTTGGGTGCTATTAATTTTGGATCAGTGTTACGTATATTTTTTAGTATTCTGTCGTTTTCTTTATCATAGCCCAGCGTAGCTAAGAAAAAAGTCTTACAAACGCATATTTCTCCATTCTTTTCAGACCTTATAGTCTAAGATCCGGTATAAGAAATATATACCCTCATCTTAACGAAGTGATTTTTCTGATCAAGTTATGGGCATTTTTGCTTTAAATATTACCGTCACTTGGGTATGTTATCGAACCCAGGAGATGCTGTGAAAGTAGTTTTAAGTAAAAGATCCCAATTAGACATAAGCACACAAGCTAAGGCTTGAATGGTGTATGTGGAACATCTGTTCCATGTACACCATTTTTTTATCAAAAATATGTCGAAATTCAAGTCAGTTCCTAAACCCAAAATTCCTTCATTTTTGCCTGATATGCGTGAATCCATGCATATCAGGATTTTTTATAAAATTTTTAAGACGATTTTCAGTACAGTTTCCAAAATTCCCTTTATCTTTTTCGGCCCATATCTCATGTTTGAACGAACGCATCCAGGCACGATGCAGCATGTAGAGACGACTAAGGATATGCATTATCCTCTGCCAGTGCCGAATCCTCTATGGACGGACTGGGGTTTTAATTATGATGATTACAGCGCAGGTAATCATCTTCACAAGCCGGTCTAACAGATCACAGGAATACTCCACAAAGGCGCGAGAGTGAATCTACCGTAGATCGGTAGCTCTTGATCTGATCTACCATAGACTGATCCACCTTCGTGGTCGCACTGATCTACGGACCCATAGGTTCACTCTACTCTCGCGTTCTGGAATTCCTCGTGAGTCCGTGACCTACGGCTTCCAAGGATGGTTGAGCTGGCCTCGCCTACCCATTGGTCATCGTCTCTACCGGGATCGTGTCTGATAGCACCATTTTGAAATTTTAGGAACTGAATAAAATTTGGAAATAGCGGAATTTGCGACGCCACGTGGCGACATGAAGTGGTCTCGGGTCATTTCCATATATATAGTGGGAGACCTCCCAATGATCTCGCAAAATGGAAATCCGCCATTTTTGATTAAATCAAGCCAGGATAAGCCTCAGGGCGGTACGCACGGGTACCGGGGCACTTCCCCATTATTACCAGGTGACCGCCTTGTGAGATAGCATTCGAAGAGATTTCCCCTTTCTGAAATATCCACAGACGTCTAACGGCATATACCCCTTTTGGAGAATATTACCTTAAATTTTTAGTCTATAATTCTAACAGTATATCTATAAAACCCACTCACTAAATTGCCAGTCACGTCCATGTAATAATTCTCTTTCGGCAATCGATCACTCGTCTTTAAGCGCGGCCGTCGCGGTCGCTGACCCCTTGTGGGGGTATCGTGGTTATGGTGGCAGACCTTGCTAGGTGAGGCTCTATATGTTCTATGATGCTTGTTTAATATATACACTTATTTATTATCCATGTCTTCTTATTGCGTTCTAGTAATAGTCTAGTATCTGTGTTGACCCCATAGCTAACGACCCTCGCAATTGCGTCGGTTTGACCATTCGGCTGCAGCCAAAGAAGAGTGAACGAGCAAGACCTGTCTGGGCAGGTGTCAGAAGTGAATTGTGTATTGTGCAAAGTGTTTAGCTAGTGTTGTATCTTTAGTTCAGGAAGTTGCGAAGCCTGTATACGAGGAAGCATTCATTGTCGACAGTTGCCGTTAATCTATCGATTTCGAGACTTCGATATATTAAGGGTTTGCCACGACCTGCGTTGAATTCAACGGCCAAGAGTTAAATCAGATGTGGTGACAGCGGTTGGTTGACTTAATCGAATATCGGTCGTTCCCTCCCACTATCACTGGTTATAACGAATGGTTAACTAACGTTGACACAGCCTTAGCAAATTAGTTTAGTTATTAAACGTTGATATGGCGCCCAACGTGGGGCTGTGCTTCGGTTGACCTCATCTCTTGCATGAATCGTAGTCATGAACGACAATCCTTTGATATCTTTGACCCCTAGTGGCTTCTACGAGCAAGAGACCGGGTTGATGGAAGATTCCTCCGTAGTGCCGGAGCGGCAGCCGGAACTGATCAGTAATGTTTCTCCCTCGTTGAGGTCCCCTGAAAATCCTCCATCAATGGAAGATCTATTCGCCAAGATGGCGCAAACTTTTGTAAACGCTATGCAAGACGCAGCACAGTGCACAACTTCTACCTATGACCGACCACGTAGTCCTAACGTGGAATATCATGGCTTAGACCATGAGAGTCCCGAAACTTTCATCAGAAATTTCGAAGACTATTGCCACAGAGCAAGAATTAATAACAGTACAGACCGATTCCATTTAATAACTGAGCAACTAAAAGGAGAAGCCCGAAAATGGTTTGATCAATATCGAACTCTCATTACTTCGTACGAAGTATTCATTGAACGTTTCCGCAATAGATTTGATTCAGGCGATATCTACACCCAGGCAATCACAAAACTTTATGGAGAGATGCAGCATGCAGGTGATTCATCAGCGGTATTCATTACCAAGAAAATATGTCTTTTTAATAGGGTCGACCCCTTCAAACCGGAAGCTCTGAAGGCCAGTATCATACTGGACCAACTCAGACCGGAGATACGTTCTCGCTTACGCGGAACACATATTTTTAACACTGAGTCACTTGTATCGATAGCATCTAGGGTAGAGCGAGATATAGCTGATGAAGGATCTGCGGCACGTTCAATCGAAACCAAATCTAAAGCAAAATCAAATCAAAATTATAATCAACCATCTTCTGGCAACTCCTATAATGGCCGTGTTTGGCATACTCCCCAAAGTGAGAATAACAATAGAGACACTCAAGACGTCAGGAACCGACAAGTCCATTTCCAAGAGCAGGCAACCTCTAGCAATCAAAACCGTCCAAATTCCAACAATCAGAAAATTCCACCTACTCCATGTCGATTCTGTCCTGATGTCCAATGGCACTACCATTCCGATTGTCCAAACAATCCTTATAAGAGACGACAACAGGGAAACTTCTCAGGGGTTCGAGAACAGGGCAATTCCCGCAATCCCCCTCCAGTCGGCCCTACGAGTACGCCTCGTCGTCAATAGACCAATCCCAAACTATAAACCCATTTGACCACTTACCTGACCTGACGTCAGAATACCCAGAATATGCCAAAGACCCTGCCAACTTTCAACCTATAATCCTATCAGAAGCCATTAACCATTTATCAAATTTTTATCCTTTGCCTCGAATCAAAATTATCGTTAATAATAAACTTGTGTTCGCACTTCTTGATACCGGTGCTACAAGGAATATCATTCATCCGCAATTTCTCTCATCGATGAATAATCTATCAGATCCTCAAACTTTCGCTCTTGCTTGTGGCGATCAAGTTATTGATTCGCAAGGCACTACTTCTCTAGACATCTTTATATCGGATGTTCGTTTCCATGTACCATTTCAAGTTATAGAAGAACTGAACGAAGGAATCATATTAGGAGCTCCATTCCTTTATTCTCAACATGTCGTATTTGACTATCATAGGAAATGTGTGTATGTGGGAATAGACAGACGTATAACCGTGTTCTGGAATCAGGCAACCGATAGAGCATCTAATGAAGAATTGCCGGAAACCCTAAAAATTTCTAACTCCATTTTCAATTCACTTTTCAAAGAATTTTCTGATCTATTTACGGTGGAATTGACTCAAGCAACCACCGTAAGTGTTAAACACAAAATTATCGTTAAGGACCATCGTCCATTCAATGTAAAGCCATATCCCATGTCGCCTAGTAAAAAGAAGATCATGTATGATCAGATAGAGGAAATGTTAAAAGCCGGTGTTATTGAATCAAGCACATCACCATATAGTTCACCCCCAGTCATCATTGAGAGACAAGATAAGAAACCGCGTTTCTGTATCGACTATCGTAGATTAAACGAAGTCACGCTTGACGAAGCCTCTGTTTTACCAAAAATCTATGAAAGTATCAAGGACCTGGGGAAAGCTACAGTATTTACTGTACTTGATTTGAAGAGCGGATATTGGCAAATTCCTTTAGATGATTCATCCAAAATTTACACAGCGTTTACTACTCATGATGGAGCTGCCTATCAATTCAATGTTATGCCGTTCGGCTTGAAGACTGCCCCGTGCACATTCCAAAAATTCATGGCCAAAGATGTACTAACAGGATATTTGCACCATTTCTGTAAAGTCTATTTAGACGACATCATCATTTATAGTGAAGATTTGGAAGGACATGTGGAGCACCTCAGGTTGATATTTGAACGATTAAGGCTACATAACTTGAAGGTTTCTCCGGATAAGTGTGTAATCGCTACTAATGAGATTACCTATCTTGGGCATCAGATTACTTTAGATACCACTAGACCACTTGATAAACATAAATTGCAGCTTCAGAACTATCCTGTTCCTAACAATAAAAGACAACTTCAGAGTTTTCTCGGTCTATGCAACTGGGTAAGAGAATACATCCCTAATGCAGCCCTCATTACCAAGCCGCTAACCAGACTACTCTCGAACGACGTCCGCTATAAATGGACAAAGGAGGCCCAGAACGCATTTATGAATATTAAGCAGATCTTAGCAGAACCCTTGGAACTTCATAGACCAGATTTGGACAAAACTTTTATTCTTCAGACGGATGCTAGTCTACTAGGCATGGCAGCAGTTTTATATCAGTTCGGCGATGGAGGTGAAAGACATATTATATCTTATGCAAGTCATACCTTGTCTCCTACAGAGAGAAAATATCACATAAACGAGCTAGAATGTCTAAGTGTGGTTACTTACGTTAAGCGATATAAGATTTACTTAGCAGACAAACCTTTCATCGTCCGAACTGATAATAGGGCTCTCCTGTGGTTGGATAAGCACCGAGATGAGAAAACGAAGTTTACAAGATGGTCGTTGTTGTTGCAAGAATATTCTTTCAAAATTGAACACTGTCCAGGCAAAGAAAATCTTTTGGCCGATTATCTCAGTAGGAATCCTCAAAATTCAAGTTTGGAGCATCTCGATGAAGAGCGAATGTTTCCGCCTAAATTCAAATCAAAAGAAAATATTTTGGCTATCACCCATTTGGAACTTTATCAATCAATTATAGAAAGTCAACAGGATTCTACGAACATCAGGGAGAAAGTTAGTCGTTGGATTGAACTCAGTCAACGAACTATAAATGAGAGATCGGTTAAAGACCAGAAATTTTACTCAACTCATCAAGTGAGAAATGGCATACTTATGAGATTGATTTCAGACAAAATTTATTTAGTGGTTCCTAAACGTAAGATCAAAGAGAGCATATCACATTTTCACGACAAGACTGGTGTCGGCCATCCAGGAAGAGATGAAACCTTTCGGACCATATCTAGAACCTATTATTTTAACAACATGTCCAGGCTAGTAGGCCAATATATTCAAAATTGTTTAGTGTGCAAATCTGTTAAAGGACGACAAGTGCAGCCGGAAGCCCCATTACGGTGTCATGAACCTCAATACCCTTTTGAGGTGATCAGTATGGATATCTTGGGACCATACAAACGCGCTAAGGACACTGGTAATCGATTTATAGTCATGACGGTCGATTTATTTACCAAGTGGACCGAAGCGCAAGCTTTCGTAAAGGTGAATGGTGAAACTTTAGTCCGATTTCTGGAGGAGCACTGGATATCTCGGTTTGGCTTGCCGAAGACTATCATATCAGATCAAGGAGGACATTTCCAAAGTGGATGGTATACTCAGTTTAGTAAACGCAACCATATTCAAAATTTCTATACGCCCATTTATCATCAACAAGCTAATCCAATAGAAAGACAGGTGCAAGAAGCCAAGAAGATTTTAAAATCTCTTATGTTCAATCAGGCAACAGACACATGGGATATGTACATTGTACAAATGCTTTACAATTTAAGAACACGTAGGAACGCTTCCACAGGATATACCCCAAGCTTTGCAGTTCTAGGCTACGAATTAGCAGAAGCAGGCGAATGGCAGATAGAAAGTTATTTCCAAGAAAGGCAACCCACATTAACCAGACCAGCTATTGTTCAAAATATAAGTCAAAATTCACAACAGTATAGACAAAAATACGCCCCTAAGGAAGCAGTCACTCCTATCGTTTTAAAAGTTGGAGACAGAGTTATGGCTAAAAATATGCGGAAAGACAAGCAAGCATTTATACCTTCGTGGACTGGGCCACATAGGGTGACAGAGAAAGTGTCAAATGAGGTTTATATTATCCAGAAAGACCAACATCTATCCCGATTACATGTGAACGATCTGAGACTTGTGAAACCAACGGAGGAAGTAGGATTCGCATCCAGTGAAGACGATTCCGATGACTCTTCAGTGGGCGATCCGCACGATGGACCAGAGCATTCCAATGATCCAATTCCCGTCCAAGTCCAAATTCATACCCCTAATACAGCCAGCGTAGCTGTCTCGAATGTAAGGAGGCATCCTGCGTCGAAGCAGACAAAGGGTAGCGTTTCCGAAGGGCCGGAAACCAGTTCGCAAGCAGCTTCGCATGCTGATATTTCCATTCATGATCCAGATCCTTCCACACTAGTACATGACCAAAATTCTATTCGAACCAATGATTCCAAGCAAACCACTGACCAGACTATTCCGCTTACAGAGGGTTCCTCTGAAGCAATTATCCTTTCTGAAAATATTCCACAAAATTCCTGTAATCCTTTCAATCTCGAGAGAGAGCGAAGACTCATAATTCCTTTGACAAATGTTAAACTACCAAATTTAAGTTGTATATCTAAAGACGTTCCGTAGAGAAGTCTCTCCTCCCGCTGTCCACACGCGAGGAGAAAATAAGAATGATGAGATTATGTCCAGAAATTTTAAAGTCCAAATTTACAGTCGGATACTGCGGTATCCTTTGTTTCAATTTTAACTAATACGTACTGATTTATGTTCACAGCCTGAACATAAATAGATGCATGCTGATCCTATCCTGAGATCCAAACCATAAATTCCCAATGCAATGATCCACCAGTCCCAATGGTATGTTGGCAGATTCCAGACGAACGAGCCAAGCAGTGGAGTGCAGCATTCTCCAAGAGGATGGACTCCCAAGACATAAGACGAAGACGAAGACAGAAGACGAAGATCGAAGAGCAAGACAGAAGATTCAGAAAACAGTGCATAAAGACACTATCATGTTTTCCAAATATGTCCATTCGATAAATATGTTAAGTCCACTTTTGACCAATAATTCTATAAATTACCAATGTTATGATCCATTCTACTTTTAAACCTATGAGGCCAATAATTTTATAAATTCTAAATGTTCAGTCCCATACTACCATTCGGCCAATAATTGTATAAATTGTATTGTGTTCTATCTATCAATGTTAACCATACTAACCATACCACCACCACCATATTCCCACAAGAGTTGTTAATAAATCCTATGATCCATATATCCATTTCTTTAATTTATTTCCTGATGGAAGTAATTAATTTTAAAATATTATTAAGTAATCTTAAGCAGTGACAAAGAGTAATAGTGATCGATTCCAAAAGACGAATTTTCAAAAGGAGGGGAGTGTTATCGAACCCAGGAGATGCTGTGAAAGTAGTTTTAAGTAAAAGATCCCAATTAGACATAAGCACACAAGCTAAGGCTTGGATGGTGTATGTGGAACATCTGTTCCATGTACACCATTTTTTTATCAAAAATATGTCGAAATTCAAGTCAGTTCCTAAACCCAAAATTCCTTCATTTTTGCCTGATATGCGTGAATCCATGCATATCAGGATTTTTTATAAAATTTTTAAGACGATTTTCAGTACAGTTTCCAAAATTCCCTTTATCTTTTTCGGCCCATATCTCATGTTTGAACGAACGCATCCAGGCACGATGCAGCATGTAGAGACGACCAAGAATATGCATTATCCTCTGCCAGTGCCGAATCCTCTATGGACGGACTGGGGTTTTAATTATGATGATTACAGCGCAGGTAATCATCTTCACAAGCCGGTCTAACAGATCACAGGAATACTCCACAAAGGCGCGAGAGTGAATCTACCGTAGATCGGTAGCTCTTGATCTGATCTACCATAGACTGATCCACCTTCGTGGTCGCACTGATCTACGGACCCATAGGTTCACTCTACTCTCGCGTTCTGGAATTCCTCGTGAGTCCGTGACCTACGGCTTCCAAGGATGGTTGAGCTGGCCTCGCCTACCCATTGGTCATCGTCTCTACCGGGATCGTGTCTGATAGCACCATTTTGAAATTTTAGGAACTGAATAAAATTTGGAAATAGCGGAATTTGCGACGCCACGTGGCGACATGAAGTGGTCTCGGGTCATTTCCATATATATAGTGGGAGACCTCCCAATGATCTCGCAAAATGGAAATCCGCCATTTTTGATTAAATCAAGCCAGGATAAGCCTCAGGGCGGTACGCACGGGTACCGGGGCACTTCCCCATTATTACCAGGTGACCGCCTTGTGAGATAGCATTCGAAGAGATTTCCCCTTTCTGAAATATCCACAGACGTCTAACGGCATATACCCCTTTTGGAGAATATTACCTTAAATTTTTAGTCTATAATTCTAACAGTATATCTATAAAACCCACTCACTAAATTGCCAGTCACGTCCATGTAATAATTCTCTTTCGGCAATCGATCACTCGTCTTTAAGCGCGGCCGTCGCGGTCGCTGACCCCTTGTGGGGGTATCGTGGTTATGGTGGCAGACCTTGCTAGGTGAGGCTCTATATGTTCTATGATGCTTGTTTAATATATACACTTATTTATTATCCATGTCTTCTTATTGCGTTCTAGTAATAGTCTAGTATCTGTGTTGACCCCATAGCTAACGACCCTCGCAATTGCGTCGGTTTGACCATTCGGCTGCAGCCAAAGAAGAGTGAACGAGCAAGACCTGTCTGGGCAGGTGTCAGAAGTGAATTGTGTATTGTGCAAAGTGTTTAGCTAGTGTTGTATCTTTAGTTCAGGAAGTTGCGAAGCCTGTATACGAGGAAGCATTCATTGTCGACAGTTGCCGTTAATCTATCGATTTCGAGACTTCGATATATTAAGGGTTTGCCACGACCTGCGTTGAATTCAACGGCCAAGAGTTAAATCAGATGTGGTGACAGCGGTTGGTTGACTTAATCGAATATCGGTCGTTCCCTCCCACTATCACTGGTTATAACGAATGGTTAACTAACGTTGACACAGCCTTAGCAAATTAGTTTAGTTATTAAACGTTGATAGGTACACCCTGCCGCTGTTTTAGTAGTTAAATTATGTTCTAGTTAAGTTATACATGAGTTGTTAAAAAGGTCCGCTGGTAAACAAGCAATCAAGTAATTCATTGATTAATTTTCGACAATCCCTCGTATAAATCAAATCCGAGAATTATTATAAATAATGACCGCGTCGGAAATAAAAATCATTCGTTACTAAAATTGTTAATCCTTGTCCGTTTTAATCCGTTTCTTTTTGCAACATAGTATAGAAATTACAAGTAATTCATTCCCGGTTATATATGTATAGAGTCGATGCGACAAAGTGCATAATCCGCTGGACCTCTGCACATTATGCCGGGTACATCCAAGTCTGTCGTTTAAAGTCGGTGACTACCTCTCTTTTAACACGACAGATACGTCATAAAGTTTACAAAAAGTAGTCATTCCGTCCTCATTCTCATTCCGAGAAAACCGACAGCAGTTCAGGTTCATTCCAAAATAGTCCGCATCAGATCCAATCTACCGCCAGCAGGAAAAGATTCAGCCGCAACCGTTATTACTTCCGTACCGCCGCTCCGAGTTTTATAGTAAATTTCTTCGAATATAATCTTGGTAAGAATTTAACGCAACCTGCTACATTTAGTAGGCACTGCCTTCAGTTAAGTATAGATATTTAGGGTCCTGATTGTCCGTGAGTATCGCCGTATTTTGCTACCAAAGTAAACTAGAGCTAATTCATAATACCTCCGTTGGTTTATTCTTTTTTTATTATTGCATAAATTGTACACCAGCTGGTCAGATTTTCTCGTCGGGCGATCTGACAGGTTGTCATGTACAAGGGTTTTCGGAAAACCCAGTGTAATTAAAAAGTCATTCCTAAAAGTGCATCCACTGATTAGATTTTCTCGTCGGGTGATCTGTGACGTACCAATGCACCAGGGTGACTAGTAAATTAGTCGTAAATGAAATAGTCAGTTAAACCATAGCTCTACGTTTGTGGCGGTAGTTCGCCGTATTTTTAAATATTAATAAAAGACGTAAATATCTATAGTTAACGGATTGCCCGCCGTTTCTAAGCCATCTTAGTGGAAAGGTCCGTTTGCTTGTCGTACACCGCAATTTATCAATCTCACGTATCCGAAAATTCCGCCGTAAAACCGCGTACAAACTTGATTACCAGCTTGCCTGATTTATAATTATTTTAAAAAAAGTTTTATACATACTCGACTGTATAGTCGTGGAGGTTTGAGAGTAAGTTAATTTGTTCATCATTATTTCTGAATAAACACGTTATTTTAAAGAGGTAAAAATTCACGAATTATTATTTCTGTAATTCTATTTTCTGATTAACCCGTTTGAGCAGTATGACCGAAATCCATTAGATAGGTCTCCAGCTCAGACCTCTGGCTATTCCGTATCATCCACTGTTTTGCTACTCAGGGTTGTTCTCCCAATTAGGAGGGCCAAAAAGACAGTGTAGTTCTTCGCACTTAAAAATTGAAGGACTGGCGCCCGAGATTTCCGTAGAAATAAAAGAAAATTACGTAAGTATCTGACCGAAAGCCGCCAATAGAAAAAAAACCATTACAAAAGTGGCGCCCGAGTAGGGACCCTTTTTTTACGTTAATCAGAAATCCGAAATTGTAAACTTATTCAGAAAACCGATCCGCCGAAAAATTGCAAGTCTCGCGTAAAATAAGCGTAAAATTAAATAAATACCGAAACACCAGAAATTTGCAATAAGACGCCGATTTAAAATAAAATACGTGAAGCCTGTTTTTCCGTTGTGAACGCTGGCATTTTTTTATAAAATACAGTTTTTTATTGATAAGAAATAAAAACTTGTTGTTCACCGTGCACAGGGTTTTATCAATTTAAAATTAATAAATCCGAACAGTTTTATTTCCAGTAAAGAAATAACATTTTGTTATCAATCGATTTAAATTAAATATCGTCTGTCCGTCTGCTAAGAAATAAAAACATTACTTACTGAATTGAAGAATAAAAACATTTGCTGTTGAACTCGGAGGATTGAAACATCGAAATAAAATTGAAATAAATTACTTCTAAGTTTTACATCCGTCCGTCTGTCTGTCTGTAACCTAGCCAAGTGATTGCAACTTAACTTGTTAATACGTCCACATTGCAATTACTATCGAAGGTGGTTTATTTTAATTTTACCAACAGCTGTTTGCATAAGTACCTACTTCCGCAACATACTCAAGCTGCTACCGCCGCCGTATACCGAATCGTTAGGTGATTTCCGAAATTATTTTGACGGTGCCATTTTGGTTTGCACCAGCTACTCTCTGCAGTTTTGAGTAGAAAGGCAACTTCAAAAATAATTGATCTGACATTATACAGGGTGTGCCTACTGTACTGGTACTGCATACCTTACTTACCTTACTGTTCCGATTTACCGAAGATGTAAACAATCTTAGCATTGTTTTGGCCTTGACGCTGTCATAGGGGACAGATACCGCTGTTGCCCTATGCCAAGTTGTTAAGCAACGCCAAATCTGATTTCTGTTACCGTATACCGAATTTTTGAATAATCTTAGAGTTGTTTCTTTCCTATTTTGACATAACCAGAGGGGACAGATACCGCTGTTGCCCTATGCCGAGTTGTTAAGCAACTCAAAACCTGAAAACTGCTGACCGATACCGTGTTGCTAGGCACTCTAGCTTACAACAAAATTATTTTGACGTGACCAGGGTGTGTTTACACCACTGTTGCTTTATAGCAAGTAAGTAGGCAGTTTCCAAAAATCTGCAACGCAGATTTACCGTCTTCTGTTAGCATCCGACTGCCCATCCGCTGGGTAGTGCACCGATCTGTTAGGTTTTATTTGAATTCGGCACGCACCGAACGCAACCAGATTTTTACCAGCCGCGGTAAATACGCTTGCGACGTGTCGATTCTGACTAAATCGAACCTGAAGAACCGATTGCGACTACTTACATACCGATCTGAAACCTATTGAAGAAGTTACCCGTAACTTTTTCTGCCCGACTTTGAAACCAAACCGAGTTTTACGTGACTAGATTACGTGAAGAGAAGCTACGATTGCACTTTCCGAACCGAATTACCGTCTGTGGTGTCCAAGGTCATCCAGATACCCAGGTACAAGCTAGCCTTGTGGGGTATCCTTTTTAGGGTAATCGCACCCTAGAAACCGATTGGTGATACTTACAACCAGATTCGACGCACCGTTTCCGAAAGACGCCTACCGTCGCGACGCCTGAGGTTGAATAGCATCTCAGCCTGCAGCTTTCCGTAACCGTAGTAGCCATACCGCATCCGTGACTTCTTTTACTATTTCACCGGAGTTTTCACCGGAGTATTTCGTGACTCCGGGGTCAAAATTTTCCGAGGGTGTGACCCTTCATTTAATAGTAAACCGAGGACGCTAAAGCGATAGCCGATAGTTTCAACTCGATACGACCAGCCGTTCCAGACTTAGGAGTTTCCGACTCGTATCATCCGTCCGATTCGTCTTGAACCCGTTTTACCGATATCATTTGGGAGTAACGTCATGCCTACCGAAGGAGATAAAACCGACACACCCGTATTACCCATCGAAGATGCCGCGAACCTTGATATGGGAGATATCCGGCTAAGCTGGATATATAAATTAAAGAAAGAACAAATAGATGATCAACTAGGGAAGTTTGGTCTACCCGTAACCGGTACCGTGGACGAGAAGAAGCGCCGTTTGGTAAAGTTTATCAAAGAGGGGTGCTCTTCGCCCAGACCAAATACCGCCCCACCTGTTTTTCCGCCGCCGCGATCGTTACCGACACCGACCAGCAGCATTCCGTCTGGACCAGCACCGTTAGACCCTTTCCAGGTACACGACTGGAATATTCAGTTTGATGGCATCAGCGATCCGACCGCATTCCTGGAACGATTGGAAGAAGTCTGTGGATATACCGCTATCCGTCGCGAACAGTTACTTCCGGTCCTACCTGAGCTACTGCAAGGATCCGCCTTGCTTTGGTACCGCAATAATAAAGCACGTTGGAACTCCTGGGAGCAGTTTCTGCGGGATTTTCGCATCTTCTATTTACCGGTCCACTATCAAGAGGATATCGAAGCTGAAATTAGCCGACGCCTGCAACGCCCAGAGGAGTATGTGATGACCTACATTACCGAATTGCAGACTCTCATCCGCCGCCATGGAGAAATTTCCGAGGAACAAGAGCTACGATGGCTGTACCGTAATTTGCTACCCGATTTCCGTCAGCACATTCGAAGAACCGACGTGACGAACGTGTCCATGTTAACCGCGAAATGCCGGGAATTCGAAATGTTGAAACAGGAAGTAGATCGAGTATACAATGAACCGTCCCCCTCCTACCGATCTGCCACTAGCCACCAGAGGCGTGACAATCCTGTTACGCAACAACCTGCTGGCCTGTCTACCGTACCGACCGCTGTTCAACAGAGACATGACAGTCCTGTTACATCTTCGCAACCGTCCGTCAACGAACCAGCTCGTACTACCCCGTTACCAGACCGACCGAACGATAGGCAAAATGGGCCACGAACCCATCAGCACCACCGACGTGATGACCGATCATCCACACCAGTTGCAACGATTTCGTTCGACCGAAATACCCAATGCTGGCGATGTGGTAAGACCGGACATTTCCGGAGCCAATGTCGTTCACCGCCACGCCTGTTCTGCTCCCGCTGTGGGCAACAGGGCATTATATCTCGAGACTGCCGATGTCCTTCAGCGAGGAAACTAGACCGCCGCCACACCGCTACGAGGAAAGTATGTTTCCGAGATTTTGACGCCTCAAAATCTGACTCTTCACCCGATCACGACAACCGACCACATGTATTAGTACATATCCGTAATCAGACTTTTTCTGCCCTTGTTGACACAGGAGCCGTCCGTTCCTACGTCGGCAATAAGATAAAGAATTTGTGTACTACATGGGGTATTCCGCACCAGACCGTTACCGCACCGTCCGCCAAATTAGCTAATGGTAACTTAGCTACCGTCACCCGAGCTTTTCAGCTGAAATTTGCCATCGGCAAAACACAATTCTCCGAAGATCTACTGCTTCTGGAAAACCTCTCGTCCGACATAATCCTGGGGATGGACGTATTGCGTAAGCATAACTTTCTCATCACCCCAGGCACCGCTACCGTCTCGTTGAATGGTCAAGTTGTGTCGCAAGCGACAACCGTCACCGAACAACCGCTACCAGCTACCGTATCCGAGAAACCGCTACCCGATTCCGTATCCAGACAACCGCTACCAGGACCGTCGTCCGCTCCAGATTCCGAGGGTTTAGGTACCCTGACCGAAGTACCTGATAGTACTTGGAATACTCGTAAGCAGACACATGTTGCACCTGATCTCTCCGACACATGGAAGCTACGAGTACCAACCGCACTTCGCCGTACCGTTTTGGCAGAAAACCATGACGCTCCGTCCGCTGGACACATGGGAATCGCCAAAACCATAGTCCGGATGGCACCCCGTTATTACTGGCCTGGCATGTTTCGAGACATCGCCCAGTATGTTAGGAACTGCCCAAAGTGCCACCAGTGCAAGCCGTCCGCCGACCAGAAACATGCCGCCAAAATACCTTTCTTTCTGTCGCAGCTGCTTTCGGACCGTCACCGATACCGGAAAGCAGCTGCGACACATTCCCAGGAAACACCTCAAACCAGTTCCAGGAGAGGTAGTAACCGTCAGTACCGTCAGTCACCGTCCGCAACATCCGTACCATCCAGTTCCCCGCTCCCACAACGAGGAGAGTTCAAGAGGATATGCCGCCACCCGAAGAGGTACCCGCCGACCGAACCTGTTTCCGTGTAGGAACCGAAGACCATGCCCTACGAGTGGTTGCCAGCGTCACTATGACAAGGGCTAAACCACGCCCTACGAACCATATACCGCCGTCCGTCTGGGGAGCACACTCATCTCGAGGTGTTCACTCCCTCCGCCGACCGCCGTAAATTAGCTTCACCATAGCTAACTGTTTTTTGTATTTTCAGAAGGACCAGCCAGGGAGCCATAACAGTCCAGGACTACCTTTGGCCCAGCTGGTAAGAAGCACCGAATGAAGATTCCCGATAGGTAATGACACCGGTCCCGGGAGGCTAAATAAAATTGATTTTGTTTTTTTTTAATACTAATTTAGAATTTAGTCCCGTAAATACTAGATTAGGGAGCTTTCCGTTGTCTATTAATTTTGCCTTTGTATACCTGGAGCCTCCCAGGGAGAAGAAAAAAAAATGTATAATGAATTATTATTTTTTTTTTACCGAAGTAAGAGGGGGTGTAACGAAGTGATTTTTCTGATCAAGTTATGGGCATTTTTGCTTTAAATATTACCGTCACTTGGGTACACCCTGCCGCTGTTTTAGTAGTTAAATTATGTTCTAGTTAAGTTATACATGAGTTGTTAAAAAGATCCGCTGGTAAACAAGCAATCAAATAATTAATTGATTAATTTTCGACAATCCCCCGTATAAATAAAATCCGAGAATTATTATAAATAATGACCGCGTCGGAAATAAAAATCATTCGTTACTAAAATTGTTAATCCTTGTCCGTTTTAATCCGTTTCTTTTTGCAACATAGTATAGAAATTACAAGTAATTCATTCCCGGTTATATATGTTTAGAGTCGATGCGACAAAGTGCATAATCCGCTGGACCTCTGCACATTATGTCGGGTTGTACATCCAAGTCTGTCGTTTAAAGTCGGTGACCACCTCTCTTTTAACACGACAGATACGTCATAAAGTTTACAAAAAGGGGAAGAGCCCTCATTCCGTGGTCATTCCGTCCTCATTCTCATTCCGAGAAAACCGACAGCAGTTCAGGTTCATTCCAAAATAGTCCGCATCAGATCCAATCTACCGCCAGCAGGAAAAGATTCAGCCGCAACCGTTATTACTTCCGTACCGCCGCTCCGAGTTTTATAGTAAATTTCTTCGAATATAATCTTGGTAAGAATTTAACGCAACCTGCTACATTTAGTAGGCACTGCCTTCAGTTAAGTATAGATATTTAGGGTCCTGATTGTCCGTGAGTATCGCCGTATTTTGCTACCAAAGTAAACTAGAGCTAATTCATAATACCTCCGTTGATTTATTCTTTTTTTATTATTGCATAAATTGTACACCAGCTGGTCAGATTTTCTCGTCGGGTGATCTGACAGGCTGTCATGTACAAGGGTTTTCGGAAAACCCAGTGTAATTAAAAAGTCATTCCTAAAAGTGCATCCACTGATTAGATTTTCTCGTCGGGTGATCTGTGACGTACCAATGCACCAGGGTGACTAGTAAATTAGTCGTAAATGAAATAGTCAGTTAAACCATAGTTCTACGTTTGTGGCGGTAGTTCGCCGTATTTTTAAATATTAATAAAAGACGTAAATATCTATAGCTAACGGATTGCCCGCCGTTTCTAAGCCATCTTAGTGGAAAGGTCCGTTTGCTTGTCGTACACCGCAATTTATCGTTGGATATCCCTGTTACATTTTGAACAGAAAAACTTATTATTTCATATTATGTATAGTCGCTGATAAATAAATGTGAATGGAAAAAATTTGATATCATTGTTAATTTTTTATCTGACTCGAATCCAGTATTTGATCAATGGAACACGCTTACGCTATTGGAAAAATCATCTTTAAAAAGAACTCGCTTCATCATTGTCTGTCCCATGGAGTTGCGCCCGCAACGCTTCTCTGTCACTCTCAACGCTCGCGCTGAAAATTTTATATCTAAAATCTAGGCAACCATGGGTTCAACTAACATTTTGGTAAGTCAACCTAATACGGTTCGATTGGGAATAAAAAAAGCTTTCATTTTATATATAATTCGATTAAATAACTGATGAGGGTATATTAATAACGCTTACTCACCTGTTTATACCTGGCAACTCCACAGTTGGGCACAGGGGAAAGTAGGCAACCTTTATTTTCTCGATTCTTTGGGGTATATTCTTTCAACTAATGCACGATTATTATAAATATCCATTCGGGGAAGTTTATCGAATAAATTTAATTAAATAATTTATTATTTAATATTATCGGTACGCGATTTAGCTAGGCAACCTATGTGCGATGTATCAATGTATATCTGTGGCTTGGTTCTAAAAGGGCCAATGTCACTATTTTCTTAATTTGGGTTATACACTCACAGGCAAAATAATCGATCCACGCAAATTTTAGACGAATTTCAATCGCAAATAACTTTTTAATTTGATGTTGGATTTAAACGAATTTTGAAGAATATTGTAGACAAATTAATGGACAATCGCTCACATTTTAAAAATTTACAAAAAAATATACATACGTTTATAATATACAGGGTTAAACAGAAAGATGTTTTTTACCATAAGTTTAAGACTCTCTGTGGAGTGGCGAAACAGTAAATTGTTCTAAATTAAGTTTTAATTATCAAGTCTCATCTATTCTTAACATTTTTGTTTTTGGTTCACCTTGATATCTTTATTTTTGTGGAAAATACGGATTTTTTAAAAAAACATTGCAATTTCCAATAATTTTTTGTACGAAGAACTAAGGTTGCTATAGAGGACAGTTTTGTTGACAGTTTCTTTGTAAATGAATGTGTTACTTCTGGGGTGTCTTCTTACTTTTAAAAATGGATGTCTCCGACTGATGTTGCCAGAGCCATTGCTTTAATCCAGGATGGACGGTCACAGTATTACGTGTCAAGAGTTTTAAACGTCACAAGAAGTAAAGTACAAAGGGCTGTACATTGGTTTAATCAACATGGCGAGTACAATAGGAGACAATGTGGTAGGAAGAGGTGTACGAATGAACGAGATCTCGTTCATTCGTACACCTCTGACCGTGACCGTCCATCCTGGATTAAAGCAATGGCTCTGGCAACATCAGTCGGAGACATCCATTTTTAAAAGTAAGAAGACACCTCAGAAGTAACACATTAATTTACAAAGAAACTGTCAACAAAAACTGTCAACAAACTATGACTATGGTCGAGATGGTAGAGTACCTGCCTCTCACCCAAAAGTCCCGGGTTCGAATCCCGGTCGTGGCAATGGAAAATACTGTGAGAGGGATTTTTCCATTATACACGGATATTGGATGTGTGTCCCTTGTCTTTAAATGTGTAGCCCCCTCCCGCACAAGGCTCAGCCTTCTGGGATAAAGGGGGTCGTTATTACATGTGGTGTATTTATTTTATTTATTTATTTATAAACTGTCAGTCCTCTGTAGCAACCTCAGTTCTTCGTACAAAAAAATTATTGGAAATTGCAATGTTTTTTTAAAAAATCCATATTTTCCACAAAAATAAAGATATCGAGGTGAACCAAAAACAAAAATGTTAAAAATAGATGAGACTTGATAATTAAAACTTAATTTAGAACAATTTACTGTTTCGCCACTCCACAGAGTGTCTTAAACTTTTGGTAAAAAACATCTTTCTGTTTAACCCTGTATATTATAAACGTACGTATATTTTTTTGTAAATTTTTAAAATGTGAGCGATTCTCCATTAATTTGTCTACAATATTCTTCAAAATTCGTTTAAATCCAACATCAAATAAAAAAGTTATTTGCGATTGAAATTCGTCGAAAATTTGCGTGGATCGATTATTTTGCCTGTGAGTGTATATACCATCGAACTAGGTTTCTTCAGATCTTCTTTACTTAAAAGGGCCAATATCCAGGTTTGTAAAATGAATGTAAAATGAATGTAAAATGTAAGTGGTAAGGGCCAAAGTACGTTTATGAAAAATATTTCAATTAAAATGTTAAAAGGGTCAATGTTGACTTATGTTCTGGACGATATATACAATTATTTACTAAAAGGGCCAAAGTGCACAATGACCGTTTTATTGTTTTATACAGAAGAAAAATGTGCACTTTGGCCGTTTGACATTTAGCAGCTGATCGACCGCGTAGTATCTGTGTTGGTGGACAATATATGTGTTTTGTTAGTTTTTAGTGCAAATATTAGACACAAAACATGTCACGTGGAAAGAGAATTGTAGATATGTGTGTTTCCGAAAAACTTGATCAAACTGGTAAGTTTTAAATTGATTTTAATATAAAAATATAGAAAAAGTTAGGTTATGTTTTTACACGAACCGAACTTTTTGCAAATTTACTGCATAAGTTTCCCGTGCTTTTGAAATCACATTAATTTAAAGGTATTTTAATTAAAAGTAGGTCTGAAAATTTGGTACATTTAAGTTTGAAGGTGAAATCTTAGTTGTCTTATTTATAAATTATTGCTAAAATGCTCGCTACTGTGGCAAATTAATAAAAATGTGTATACTGTGTAGATATTCGGATGTCGTTTAGCTTTTAGAAACATTATGTAGGTATAATAATAATAGTAATATTAATAACATTTTCAATTTCGATTTTTGTAAATTTCAGAACCAAATCAAGAATTTAAAGTTACTGTTGCCGATAAACCTCCGTAGCAGATATTGGAAATAGGAGACCCTGGTGACCAATCTCCCGAATCCGATACTAAAGAAAAAACACACTTTAAAGGTATTAAAGTACTGCAAAAGTGGTCCCTACTGTATTGATATTAATTTAGATTTTTTTTGCATTTCAGAACCATTTCAAGTTGCTAATAATTTGCCGCAGAAGAGTTTCACTGGGGAGTGTAGCTACAAAGATCTTGGAGGATTCGATGTTGAAGACCAAACAGACTACGATGGTAGTTCTGACGATTTTGTGCCAAGTAGTGATAGGGACTCTGATTCAAGTTTAGATGGTGAAAATCAGAGAAAAGGAAAAAAGCATTGCCAAAACTAAAAAGTAACCGGCACATAACAGCTGAAGAAACCGCTGAGAATCAGGTAGAACTTGGTAATGGTGAGGCTAATTTGGAAAATAAGAAAAATGCTGTAGTGCCAGTAAATAGAAGAAGAGGAAGGAAGAAAACTAAGAAGGGTGAAGAAACGAGGAAAAGAAAAAGGGATCCAAAGAATTGGGAAAAAAATGTAAGGAAGAGGTTGAAAACCCAAGGTAAGGAGTATTTTACGCTTAAAGGGAAAAGGAATCTCGAAAAGAAAATTAAAGAAGCATGCAGTTGCCGACAAAAATGTTTTGAAAAATTTTTACCAGTAGAAAGACAGGAAATGTTTAGAGATTTTTATAACCTCTCGTTGGAAGCACAAAATCAGTTTATTGCTAATTTGGTTGAGGAACAAATCAAAAAGATTGAAAGAAAGAGAACAGATGGAAAAGAAAGTAGAAGAAAATACACAAGGAAATACCATCTGCTGAAAAATGCGGCTAGAATCGAGGTTTGTCAAATAATGTTTTTAAACACATTTGATTTAACACTTAAAAAAGTTAGGGTAATAACAGAAAAAAAAAGATTATCAGAATCTGGTATCTCGAAGAGGAAAGCATAGTAATCACCCGAAAGTCCCAGACGAAGATAAGGAAGAAATTAGAAGACACATTCAAATGTTTCCAAGTTACGAAAGTCACTATTCCCGGTCCCACACGCAAAAACAATATCTGTCGCCTGATTTGTCCATTTCAAAGATGTACAGATTGTATGTAACTTACTGCTTAGAAAAAAACATAACTCCTAGAAATGAGGCACTTTTACCGTCAAATTTTTGTCGAGGAATTCAACTTGTCCTTCCATAACCCGGCAAATGACACATGTGGTACTTGTAGTCCTTCCCCTAGGGTGGAAAACTCTACCCTAATATGTGCAGAGAGTTTGACTTCAGAACCTAGTTTGTGATCATATAGGGATCAGGAAAACATGAGGTGGACATCCCGGTTCGTGGGAGGAAGTCCGCCATATTGGATTTTATGTCAAATAGATAGGTCGCTGTATCTCCGTAACGCCTAGTCTAATTTAAATGATTTTTTTTTTAGTTAGATTGCAAATTTTGTTTAGAATTAAAAAGGTTATATTCATTTTTTATGCAACTGTAAGTAATACCCCCAAAAATACAAAAAAAGGGAATTAAAATTATTCTTCCCCGTTCATTGTCATTTCCACTCATTTTCTTGCACCGTAACAAACAAAAATTAAAATAATGTTTGTAGCCTATTGCTTTAGCTATAAACTCGCTTTTGAAAAATTAAATTATCTTAAAGAATAAGAAAGTTATAGCTATTTTAGTTCCGCGGTGGCACTCCAAGCGGTTACAATTTGAACAGTGTAGTTGATATACCTACTACTCAGCGCCTGCGAGAATATGGTAAAATGGAAAAAGCTACTAAATCAGATTTACTTCATGAGCTGGAAAATATGCTAGATAAAAATAATTATATTTCTCCTTTTTCTTGGACATCAATGCCAAGTATTTTTGTTATTGATTTTATGGCGACCATTCGCAATATGAAAATAAAAGAAATTAAAACCTTTGGCTCTTCATTTCAAAATTTTATCTCTTACATTACAAATATTTGCAAAAATGCTTCACGTATTGATATTATTTTTGACAGTAATTTATCAAATTCAATTAAAAGTAATAAATGCAATAGAAGATATATGCCACAAAATCCAATAGATCTGGGATATATTAGAGATGAAACAACTCCAATACCTGTTTTACTAGTCTTTTTTGTATTCTTCAAAAAATAAATTAAACTTTTAGAAATAAGTTTATAGCTTGCAATATTAATTTTAATATGCGTCTTAGTTCTTTTGTTAATTGTGTGAATGTGGTATTTCAGTAGAAGACTTATACCGGAACCCGGTCTCTCCCCACCACTTTTTTTTCTGGTGGGGGGTAATTAGAGTAATTAGAGCATTGTCGGTAATTAGGGTAATTAGAGCATTGTCGGTAATTAGGGTAATTAGAGCATTGTCGGTAATTAGACTGTAATTACAATGGAGGTAATTAGAGTATTGTCGGTAATTAGACTGTAATTACAATAAAGGTAATAAGAGTAATGTCTGTAATTAGATTGTAATTACAATATAGAGGTAATTATAGTATTGTCGGTAATTAGACTTGATGTAACTACTATGGTGGTAATTGGAGTGATGCAATTGTAATTGTAATTAGCATATGTATCAATAAGTATTTCAAGTATGTAAGTGTATGATAGTAATTAGTATGGTTGGAGGTAATTATGGTTGTGGGAGGCAATTAACTGTCACATTTCATTCTCATACGCAGATGGTGGGGCGAGTTCTATCATATCTCTATAAAAGCGGGAGAGGAGTTAACATGCGATCATTGTGTAGCCTAGTGTTCTAGAGTAGTAAAAAGTGAAAATGTATGTGTGTACTGATTGTGGTAATAATTTTACACGTGGTGACAATTTGCGACGTCATCAAAGGCAATCATGTATACAACCAAGCCATGATGGATCTCCACCAGCAAAGCAGTTTAGAGCGGACACATTTCCTTCAACATCAACAAACATGCAAACGTGTAATTGCTGTAATGTGACTCTAACAACGTCTCAGATGAAGTCACATAAAAGAACGTTACAACATAGAACAAGGTCATGTGTTCCTATGACGAATGGTGTGGAAATTGTCCAAAGTGCCTTCAGGAACAGGATTGTGACGTATCGTGTGCACAGTGAAAATAATCATATAGACTACACAATGTTCTTCAACGAGATCAGACCCAAAATTTTAAATCTATTGGAAGAAGTTTTAAAAATACATAAAGCCATTAAAGTGAACGTTCGCAAGATACATATTACCTACACAGGATCTGGTAGAGATGAAATCATTTAATACCAGTAACAGAATTTTGGATGAATCCATGGATCTGAGGAATATCTTGGACAGCTTTGTGGATTCTATGATTATGCAAACTACGGAGTTTCAAGAACGTGATTCGGGTAAGTTAATATTTATCAAAATATGGGAATAATAATTAACGACTATTAATTTTTTAGGGTGGGCTCTTGAACGAATTACATTTCTTGAAATCAATGTCAACAAGTATAGTCCTATGGGAGGTTCATCCTACATTAAATTACCAAAATATATTTCAAATAAGGGAGCTGTGATAAATGTAGAAAACCAGGATCAAAGTTGTTTTTTTTGGGCTGTGACTTCAGCATTATACCCTGCAAATGGTTATACATCGGACACAGCGTCATATCCGCATTTTTCAACAGTATTAAATGTAACAGGTATGAGTTCTCCAGTAAAATTACGAGATATTTCAAAGTTTGAGGAAATGAACAACATTTCAATTAACGTATATGGGTTAGAACAGATATTTGAAAATAATAGAGTAAAGTATGAAGTTGTAGGACCTTTGCGTTACTCGGGGAGAAAACTGTATACACACATAAATTTATTATTGATCTCTAGCGAGTGTGATGATGATAATCACCATTGCAATAAAGATTGTGCCAACAGTCACTACTGTTGGATAAAAGATATATCTAGGTTAGTTTCCACCCAAATTTCCGGTAGCGATCATAAAAAACATTTTTGTGACGGTTGCTTATTATATTTTAATAATGAACGTCAACTATTTCAACATCAGAGAAACGATTGTAATCACATTTACACCACAACGCCAACAACAAAAATACGGGTAGATAAATTCGGTAAGGAAGTTGCTGAAAATATATTAAAATTTGAGAATTTCGAAAGACAAATGCAAGTGCCATTTGTAGTATATGCTGATTTTGAATCGATTTTAAAACCTATCAATACTTGCGAACCAAACCCCGAACGTTCTTTCACAAATAAAACTTTTAAACATGACCCTTACTCATTCGCATATTTCATAAAATGTTCTTTTGACAATTCTCTATCTAAGTTTGAGCTGTACCGAGGTGCTGATGCGGCCGAAGTATTTGTATCACGTATAGAGGCTGATTTAAGGAATATATATAATCAACATATGAAAAACATAGTCCCAATGGCTCCTCTTACACCGCAAGAAAGCCAAGACTATCAAAATGCAACCACATGCGGTATATGTAATAAGCCTTTCGAAAGAGAGGATGTAAAAGTAAGAGACCATTGTCACTTAACGGGTAAAGTGCGTTTTGGTGCTGCACATTCCATCTGCAATTTAAATTATAAATTACCCAAATTTACACCTATTATATTCCACGGGTTAAGTAATTACGATAATCACCTATTCGTGAAAGAGTTGTGTAAACACCGAGACAAGGTTGATGTAATAGCACAAAACAAAGAAAAATATATATCCTTTACGAAACACATTTATATGCACGATTATGTAAATAAGAAGGGTGAAACAAAGAAAAAATTTTTACAACTACGATTTATCGATAGTTTCAAGTTCTTGTCTGCATCATTACAAAATTTGGGTGTGAGTTTAGATGATAACCAGTTGGTGGTAACACGAAGTTTCTATAACGATAATGCCAAATTCAATTTAATGAGACAGAAGGGTGTGTTTCCATATAGTTTTTTGGACAGTTTAGAAAAATTAAATAAATTGGAATTACCAGCCAAAGAGGAATTTTTTGATAATTTAAACAATGAACACATATCGATTGCGGATTATCAATGTGCTAATGATGTGTGGAATTTATTTGAATGTAAAAACTTGGGGGATTATTCAGATCTTTATTTAAAATCAGATGTGCTTCTTTTATGCGATATATTTGAAAACTTTCGTGAAATTTGTTTGGATAAATACAAACTGGATCCAGCTCAATACTATACAGCTCCAGGTTTATCGTGGGATGCTATGTTAAAATTAACAGGGGTGAAGTTACAATTATTAACTGAAATCGATATGATTCATTTTTTTAAAAAAGGGATACGGGGCGGCTTAAGTCAGTGCTCAGAAAGAAAGCATATTGCAAATAATAAATTTCTACCCAATTACGATCCCAACGAGCCATCATCATTCATAACTTACCTCGATGCAACGAATTTGTACGGATATTCAATGAGTCAATGTTTACTAACGGGGGGATTTCAATGGCTGTCCAAAGCGGAAATTGACGAATTAGATATTATGAGTATTTTGGAGGATGACCCCCACGGATATGTTTTAGAGGTAGATATACATTATCCACAACATTTGCACGATTTGCACTCGGACCTCCCATTTTTAGTCGAAAATATTGTTCCACCCAAATCAAAATCAAAATTAGCGAAGTTAATACCAAATTTAAACGACAAAAACAAATATATCGTACATTATTTAAATTTAAAGCAGGCTGTTAATAATGGTTTAGTGGTTTTAAAAACACATAGAATTCTTAAATTCAATCAATCGGCTTGGCTGCAAAATTACATTAACCTTAATACTCTTTTACGAAATAACGCAACAAATAAATTTGAAAGAGACCAATACAAATTAATGAATAATTCCATATACGGTAAAACAATGGAAAATATTGATAACAGATCCGACATAAAGCTGGTTACTCACTGGGAGAGTATCAGGCGTAGTAAAGGTGCAAATGCACTAATATCTCGCCCAAACTTTAAAACATGTTCAATATTTACCGAGGATTTCATGGCTATTCATATGGGTAGACAAAAGGTACTTTACAATAAACCAATCTATGTAGGATTTTGTATATTGGAATTATCCAAGACGGTACTATACAATTTTTTCTATAACATAATTAAAAGTCAGTTTGGTGAGAACGCGGCTTTATTATATACAGACACTGATTCATTAATTATTAAAATTTTTACAGATAACTTCTACGATTTTATAATAGACAATCCCGACAAGTTCGATACTTCAAACTATCAAGTGGGAAATATATTTAATGTACAATTCTTTCAGGACGAACCTGAACAAAACATACGCTGGTTAATGTCAGCCATAAATGAAGTTGAAAATTGTTCTGTAAAAAAACGAAAAGTTGGATAAATTACTCGCAGCCATAGCTGAGTTAAGTCAAGAATAAAAATACTTCACTGAAAAACTTATTGAAACATTATTTTTTCAATGCAAGGGTCTAAAACTAAGTTAAGTTGTGTACTTTACGAATATTATTATTCTTTTTGGAAAATGTGTTTAATAAAATATATATATATAGGAGAACTCATACTGATTTCAACAAATACATTATAAATTAAATTCTTAGTTTAACTGTATACTTATCAAATATTGTATGTATGTAAGACATTTTTTGACAATTGTACAATTTTAGGTTAAGGTTAAAATTAATTATGTAACTAAAATGTAATAATAATTGGTTAATAAATTTCAATTTGAATTTGAATTGTTGTTAATTATTACCACAAAATGACAATTTAAAATAATGCATCGCTTTATTATGTGGCTGGGTATTGTAATATGGCTGCAAGGATAAGCACACCTTCTTTGTTAAATTTGTGTTTAGTTTCAATGATGTACAGATTAATTTAGGTTATGTGACAACAATGCTGGCGTCGACTCTACTAAATTTGTATCGTGTGGTATTTGGCTTGGGTTACGTGGCAACAATGTTGGCGTCATTTCATAGTCATGGATGTAATTACATCAGTTGGCACGGCGTGGCTTGGCGCCACAAACGTATAATGCTCTCCGTTACGTAGTGGCGTGGGTTTCCTTCAACCAATAGAAAGCGAGCATTGGTGGCGTGATATTATATCGACCAATGAGAAAGAAGTTGACCACCCCAACCTCTCTAGTAGTGACAGAGGTGGTGGGGCGAGAGTGGTCTAGAGCTTCTTTGAGATGCTACAAAAATTCTTTCCACCTTCAACTTTCGTCGTGTGTACAAGTGCCACAAAAAGTGCTCCGTTTTCGCATTTTTGTAATTGTTTTTTTGTGTTCAATCGTTTTTGTGTTCGTTTTGTGAAAATGGTAAGACACCTAAAGAAGAATGCGGCCGGTGGTAGTCGCAAACGCCCGTTGGAGGGTACATCACCTGCATTAGTAGGTTTGAATTTGATGGCCTATTTGCAAAATTTTGTGCCGGACCCTATTGTCAGCAATATTGTTGAATCACCCACAGAAGCTGGTACTGTAGTGCAACAGCAACATGCTAATAATGCCGCAACCAGCGTGGGTGAGGGTTCGGCGAACGTTGCAACACCGCCGGGGCCATCTACCAGCGGAATAAATATTTTGCAAAATGTTGTAATCCCGGCGGAAAACAATATATATGAGGCCATCTCGCAAGCCTCTAATAATGGTGAAGTACAGCTTCAACAGGCGTATTTTGGCTACCAACGGACGCACGCGATTGACCACCCTGACACGGAATATCCTGTATTGCATTTGCCCGAGGATGGCGCCGGAATTAATTTCGATGCCATCGTCGACCAAAATGCAGTACAGCAAATTCAAGATAACCTTGAAGCGGAAGGTGAGGTGTTACTTTTGAGAAATCAAATACTTAAAAGTAAATCTTTACATTCCGGCTCAGGTGGTCAGGGTGGACGACATCATAATAATAATTTCTCTGGCTCTCAACACCTACCCACGGTGTCGCTTGTAGATAGCGACGACTCTGATGACGATTTTGTGAAAAAACCAAAGATCGACAAAATCATAATTCAAAGGATAAAATCGTCATCATCGGCTTCGCTAGGAAGTAGACAGAGAAAGGCTGTAAAGAAACCGAAACAAGGATTGCGTCGTCCTTCTCGGAATCCGACCCCAGTAACTGTTGAAATAATTAAATTGGGGCCGAAGACTGAGGAGGACAATGCAATCCAAAATATAATCGATTTACAGACCGCTATGCCAACGCCTCTTACCCCTCTTACGCCCGCAACACCACCAACACCTGTTGAACAGGTTTTCAAAATTGTTAAGGGCAAGAGAGGTAAAAAGGCACCAGCAAAAAGGTCTGTTTCGGTTTCTTTACCTGATAATATTCCGTTAGAACAACCTAGTTGCTCTAATGCAATATTACCGACGCCTTTAAGTGATAGCAGCACATTAGAACAACCGAGTTGTTCTAATGTGGTGGTTCCAACACTTCCTCTGGTGGTGTCGCAGCCACTTGCAGAACCGATTCAACATCCCTCAGAAGTTGAGTCGGTTCCACAGGTGGCGCTATCACCACCACTACCTATTCTAGAGCCGGCTCAGGATTCTTCAGATTCAGAGCCGGATGTATTTCTGTCTCAGCCTGAGAATAGAAATATTTTAAACAAATTCTTAAATTTCTATTCTGCGGCTAAGACAGAATATCAGGAGAAAGTGGCAGCAACCCAAGGTGATGCGGACCGTGAAATTGAGGTTAACGCAAGATTAGCTGAAGCCATTCGCCAGGCTAACCATGAGTTAGCCGAAATAGCTGGGCGCCGCGTCGCTTTGGAGAAAGCCGAAAGGGCGTTGAGAGCAATTGAATCGGGTCTAAGTAGAGTCGGGCGGTAAGGCTTGTACAACACACATGGTGGAGAGGCTTTGTTATGCAGTTTTTTTCTAGTTATTAAGTTAGGTTAAGTCATTGTAAATATATGTAGTTAGTTTATTAATAATAAGTATTGTACATAAAAAAAAGTGAAAAAAAAATATAAAAGAAAATATATATAAATTTTTTTATACGTATAAATGTAAAAAAAAAAAAATATTGATTAGTATAAGTATTTGTATATATTAAATTAGCGTATAAATGAATAATTAGGTTAAGTAATTGTAAAGAAGAAAAAAAAAAGTTAGGTTAAGTCATTGTAAATATTTGTAGTTAGTTTATTAGTAGTAAGTAATTGTACATAAAAAATAAATATAAAAAAAGTTGAAAACAAATTTTAAAGAGTAAATAAAAAAAATTTTAAATAAAATATGTTAAAAAAATTAATTAGTTAATAAAATAAATACACCACATGTAATTAATTAATTGTGCATATTATGAGTACATGTTTGACATAAATAATTAGATTATGTAATTGTAAATAAACACATAATGTAAAGGTTAATTAATTTAAATAAATAAAGAGTTTAAAACATTTTTCTTAATAATAAAAACTTTAATAAAATTACAAACTTGTCTTTTATTAGTAGTAAGTAATTGTACATAAAAAATAAATATAAAAAAGTTTAAAACAAATTTTAAAAAGTGAATAAAAAATTAATTAGTTAATAAAATAAATACACCACATGTAATTAATTAATTGTGCATATTATGAGTACTTGTTTGACATGAATAATTAGATTATGTAATTGTAAATAAACACATAATGTAAAGGTTAATTAATTTAAATAAATAAAGAGTTTAAAACATTTTTCTTAATAATAAAAACTTTAATAAAATTACAAACTTGTCTTTTATTAGTAGTAAGTAATTGTACATAAAAAATAAATATAAAAAAGTTTAAAACAAATTTTAAAAAGTGAATAAAAAATTAATTAGTTAATAAAATAAATACACCACATGTAATTAATTAATTGTGCATATTATGAGTACTTGTTTGACATGAATAATTAGATTATGTAATTGTAAATAAACACATAATGTAAAGGTTAATTAATTTAAATAAATAAAGAGTTTAATAGGTTAATAACAACATAAAAAAAAAACAAAAAAAAAAAAAATTAAAAAAATCGAATTTTAAACACATGAAAATCAAAATTAATGGTTAATTAGGAAAGGTCAAAGGTCAAATTTAAAAAAAAAACCGGAGATCCACCTCCTCCTTTCTCCGGGGGGCGTCCGAGATTCGATCTCGTGGTCTTCTGAGTGGCCTCAAGATCGACGCGTATTTGCCCGCTCGGCTATTCGAACGTCCCGAAAGAGTTAGGTCTATTTCATAATTTCAACAAAAAACTACCTGCTCGTCGATCCGTATTGACCAGGCAGGGTCGCAGCGCCTTGGGGCCTTATGCTATAAAATCAACCCAAGCTATCGGCTTTATACATTTAGAACTGTATTATTTTGAATCAGTTTATATCTTGAGATATTTTAATTTAATTTAAATAATAATAAATAAAAGATAACCATTTTTTTTTCAAAATACTTTTTAATAAAATCATTCATATGTTCATTTGTTTTAATATTTATATGATTTACTAATTTTCACAACTTGTAATATACAGGGTGGCACAAATATTTTTATTAATTAAAAAATATATACAATTAAACTTAAAAATAAAATGAAATATAAATTTACATTAATAAATACTAATTATAACGAATCATCTTCTTCTGGTTCCAATACTTGGTCATCTGTGAGGTTGGACACAGTTGAATCCGTTGGAGATGATGGCCTAGAATTAGGAACCGTCTCTATTGACCAAGCCGACGGTGAAGAAGCACGAGAATTGGACGTCGTCTCCATCGACCACCAGTCACTTGGGATACTGGCATGTTGTATGACCTCACTGTCTATAGAGCATGTTGGAGCCATCACTGTGGAGTCACCAGTAGTTGAGGAGATGGTACTATCTTGTACAGGTTGTTCGGTCTCCATCTCAATACAAACTGAGCAACAGCAGCAAAGAACTTCATTTTATACATTTACCCCCTCCAAAACATGTGAACACTTAATATCATAATAATTTCTTGACATTTGTATATAGAACAGTACTATTTTATACTCATACTATAAATAACTACCATAAATATCTAATTTAGTAAAACACGTTGTATCGTTCACGCAATTGTTTTATTTACATTATTACATGTATGACATACTTCAATTCGATGCAATTGCACCAAGTTTGTGCTGCAACATTTACATTTCGTTATCATTGCACCATCCAACGTCGTCGTTTTGTGAATATTTACATGCTGGTGACGTCCGGACACTATCCGTGTATAGGATATATAACATAGCCCACACAGGAAGTGTTTGGTTGCATCCGGCCTGGTTCTGATTATGACAAAAGACGCTGACGTGCAATATAGTCTCCGCCGATCATCATAATTGTTTAATATTTTTCCGGAGAAGGCTAACTCTCCCGCTTCGTCTTCCACATCATCCCCAAGACCTTCATCTACACTGACGGGAACCAGGTTGCCATCTCCCCAGTCGGCACCCTCTTGGTCGACATTGATATTTTCCACGATGATGGGATCCTCCCTGTGGACAGCATCTTGATTCAAGTCCTGAAGCTCTTGATTTACACCATCTCGGTGTAACACCATTGCACCCATATCATTTTCTGCCAGTTCAGTGAGGAATCGTCTATAAGCCATTTTTAAATGTTGGAACTCAACTGATTTGATGTTAAACCTCCTCCGTTTTATATTCTATAATTCGTGACGGTGACGCCCTTCCTATGGCGTCAAGTTTACTATTAGCTATTTAAACCAAGAGTGACCACAAGAGGAACGCATTCAAACTTCTTACGTAACACAATCGTGTCTTAAAACAGAAGTGCATACAATGGTCCTACCAAGAGAGTGGAAATTAAAACCAATAATAGCAGTACAACCGTATAGTTACAATAATTCAAGAATTTGCCATAATTGCTATACTGCATGGAGGAAGCAAATTATCAACCCATGCACTGGACTGTGCAAAAAGTGTGTAATTCAGAACCCAGTGCAGAAAAAAGAATTTCGAGACAATTGTCCAAATGAAACACAATGTCGCAATTGTCTTACCATACTCAAAAGAACGAATTTTGGTATATATCGAGACGTATGTGAAGCTTGCAAAGCAGACCAACCACAATTAAGACAACGATGCGTGTACTGTAGTAAGTACGAGGACAATTGTTGGAACAACATTTGCATAAAATGTATGTCAGGGGCACTCATCTTGTGTGATCGCATTGGTGTGTTTTATAGTAGTTGGACTCACCATAATAGGGACTGTTGGTGTCTTAATTATAAATAAATTATATTATTTGTGTATGTGTGTATGTAATATATATTATAACCATAAACTGTAAATATATTTTTAGTATTGTAATAACATATTATTTTGTAGGAAACTTTTAAAATATTTTTTTACAATTTAAAATGAAGGAAATAAATTAAATAAATATTAATAAAGTATATTCATTTTATTATTCATTTGTGACACATATTAAAATATTTCAATCGACATAACTATATAATGATACATTAATATATTTTTCTAGTTAATGACAATTTTAAACAATAGAAGCTATATCAACCCACGAATTGTGTTCTATAGATAGCCCCAGCCACTTTACCAGCACTTTATTTCCTTTCTTCTTTAATACATTTTCAACTAGATACACATCGGGGTATTTTGCTTTTAGTAGCTCCATTTCATAAAAACATCCCTTGATTGGGTGTCCAAACAAGTCTTCTATCAGGTAAGTTGTGGGATTTGTTATGTTTATTTTGGTAATTTTAAAAAGTTCTGTTGAAAAGTTCTGTGTAAACCCTTTATCAAATACACCTTTATACTTGCTAATACGAACTATATCACCGAGATGAAATTTCGGTTTCAGAGCAATCTTAATATAATTATATACGTTTAAATGTGTAGTTGGTTTGACATCAATGGGCTTTCTGCCAGTTGTACGATGGACTTTGTCATTGTAACTTTTTGTAACGTTTGGTAGGATATCGAGCCATTTATATTTACCCATAGCTGAGAATTCTTTATACAACCAATTTTTTAATGTGCGGATTACTCGCTCAACAATTGCTGCTTTTTTTGTGCTATACGTAGAATAATGATTAATTTCGTGCCGCTTCATTAATGCGGAGAACTTTCTGTTATAGAATTCAGTACCATTATCGGTCTGTAAATTTCTCGGTGAATAATTTGCTTCTTGAATAATAGTCTGCATAGCCTTGGTAACTTCTACAGCTGCTTTATTTTTAATAGGTTTGGTCCATACGTACTTGGAATAGCAGTCAATCACTACAAGAATATAACGATACCCTCTATTTTTATCAGCGTATGGCTGCATTTCAGCTAGGTCTGCTTGCCACAAATCACCAAACCCCTTAATTATGGTTCGCCTTCTACGAAAATTTCGTCGAGCATTTCTATGTAACTCGTTAACAACTTGTAATTTTTCGCTGCTAACCTCCATTATAAAATTGTCTTCAGCTATATATCAATTTCAGACATTAGTTCTGGTGGAAATGTTAGGCCTCCGGATTGCACCTTCTTTGATTGGAGTTCGGTGGCAATATGCTCTAATTTAGAGATTCTAGTGATTAAAGTATTGTGTTTGTTTATGGCCGAACGTTTAACTTCAGAAATTGCTTTATCAACATATTTCCTCATTTCTATTTTCATTTTCTGCATCATCTCATTATTTTGTTTATTGAAAATAGCGCGATTTTCTTCTCCACTTCTTATAAGTCCCACATCAACATATTTTTTCATTTCCCCAATAATTACATCGGTTGTATCAAAAATAGCTTTGGCAGCATTTTCATCATTTGTTTGTAGACGCTTGTTAACGTAATTACATGTTGCACCATCTTGATCATCAACAGGTTCCCCTACATTTTTTAAACGCTTATTTTCAATATCATAGTGATTATCTCTGGTAAGTTTAAAACCCACGCCAGGTAATCCACGATGGGCTATTAACTTACTCGCACTAATTCTTTTGCTGCGTCCAAATTTGTCGATAGTGTTTACAGTAGACATTTCTGGTTGCATCTGATCCAGTTTATAAAATTTCAGACTATATAATACTTATTAAGTATAATGATACTATGTTTTATTTCATCTTTAATACACTATTTTTTCTTCCCTAAGTTCTGATATTATTTCTATTATTTCATTGTCGTGGTTGTTATTTCCCGCTATTTTCGAACTCCATAGTAGACGTAGACGATCCACGAGTTCGCTGGGTTTATTCCAAAAAATATATTCTTTATCTTTATTTCTGTACAATTTGTGGGTAGGTACACGTTTTAAGCCGTGACCACTTGTTGACGATCGTGTCGCAATTGTAGAAGATGTTAATGGTTTGATAATTTTGTGAAATTTTCCACGCTTAGTAGTGTTATAGCCATTCGCTACATCGAATTTTTTGTAAGGTGCCTTTGTTTTTCTTAGTATTTCTCCATATATCTTACTCCATTCATCATCGAGAACACCCTCTCTATTATCATCTAAAATTGTTGGGCGTTTTAGAAATATTAGATCGTACAATTTAGGACTACCTAGATACACGCCAAGTTTCTTATTGCCATACCATAGCGTAATATTTCCATGGGAAAAACGTATTTCGGCATTGCCCATCAGCAGTTTGCCTGTCTTGGGATCTACACGCACTCCATATAAACTATCATACTTGGAATCACCAGATTTTAAATTTTGTATATGTCTTTTTACAACCTCATGTCTTTTTTCTAGTTTACTAGCTGGAGAAGTTTCGGATACAGGGGTTGTTCTTATTGACGATGGTGGTGTTTCCATAATGGGGATATAATGTGGAACATCATCACCACCTACATACTTATCGGATCCTTCTTCAGAAGCACTCTCCCATGATACAGCCCTCTGGGTGGACACCCTTGATGATGATGGTTTTGAATGTAATTGTTGGATATGAGATTTGTTCTCTGCTGCTGAAGATATAACATTTAAAGGTTCAGTTATCGGTTGGTAGATCTTTTCAAGTGTTACGTGCATCTCCATATCTTTGTTCTTGATATAGTTAAACTTCTTCCGCACAGCATCTGTTGCCTCAATCAGCTGTCGCTTGAGTGTTATTTCGCTACTGGGATGTGCAAGATTGTTATATTTTTTATTATCTTTGGTAACCTTCATCTTAGCGCATACGTAAACGAAGTAATCCTAACGACGTATGTAATTCAAGTGAAGTTTTTAATAAAATGCATTATGGATATATGAAGCTATCAAACCCTTTTCTATATCGCCCACCTTGTACTTCTCTATCCTTATCAATCACTAGAAATCCATATTTGTCATTCCAGCACTTTGCACACATATTTTGAAATACTGTAAACGTTACATCAGGTGACACATGATCGGAAAAGATGTGATGCAGATTCATGTCGTCCTGTTTAAAGACAACAATTAAATTACTATTGTCTCTTATTAGCTGCTTCGGGATTCGAGAGTATGTCTGGCCAAGATAAAAACAATCCACATTTCTATGTCGGCCCATACTGAAATATCCCCTTATAACATCTTGTTTCTCACATATTACATCGTCAAATATAAACACAGACTCTGGCTTTGCCTCGGATGGTTCCACTATTTGCGTACCATTACTAAATGTATAAAATCCTAACCCCTCAATCGGCGCTAATACATTACGTAGATACTCATACTTGGGTTGATTTATAGACTTTGAGTATAGGTAAATATTTAAAAAACGTAAACCTAAACGATGCGTGATCAAAGATATTAAGACATTTGTTTTCCCACAATTCGAGGGTCCTATTATGAGGGCACGTACAGTTGAAGGTAGTAGTGGTCCATGGCGATTATCAGCACTTAACCCACGCCCAACTTTTTCATCCAAATTATCTATAGAAAGCGTTTGTTTCTGTTTCACAATGTGCATTGTACCGCGGCTAAATGTTATATAAGTAGATGTGTGATTTACAACTCTTATTTAAATGGTTTCTACGATACGATACACACGTGAAAAACGTACGAAGCGCGGTGGAGGATTAGTTAATTCCCTGATTAATAAGCTCCCCTTTGAATTGCATTTGCCAGGTTATCAATTTTGTGGTCCAGGCACAGATTTAAATAAAAGGTTAGCACGAGGTGATTCTGGCATAAATCAGCTCGATAAAGCGTGTAAGCAACACGATATTGCGTACGACAAAAATAGCAGTAATCAAGCAGCCCGCCATAAAGCAGACTATCAGCTTGAACAGGCTGCGTGGAAACGAGTGAAATCTAAAGACGCAGGACGTGGAGAAAAGGCAGCTGCTTGGTTAGTCACAACTATAATGAAGGGAAAACAACGTCTTGGTATGGGATGTAATTCAACAATATCTCGCAATCCAATAAGGAAACGAATCATCAAGAAAACAAAGAAAGGTAAGAAGAATGTTAAAAAGACAGCGTTTGGATCTGGGATAGTACGAAAAGTGCGTGACACACTGCGAAATGCTGGAGGCAAAAGAGTAAAAGACCAAAAGAAGGTGACTGAAATTGCTCTAAAAGCTGCACGTCGATATATAAAACAGGCCGGTGGAAAACGCAATATTCAAACACCTCGAATTATACCAATTCCAAAAGTTGGTGGTATTTTACCTCTAATACCCATTTTTGCTGGATTATCTGCATTGGGTAGTTTGGCTGGTACGGCTGCTGGTATTGCTAAAGCTGTAAATGATGTGAAAAAGGGTAGAGAAGAATTAGCTGAAGCAAATCGACACAACAGAAGTATGGAAGCAATCGCTATGAAAAGTGGCAAGGGGATGTTTATGAAGCCATATCGAAAGGGAATGGGTCTTTATCTAAAACAGAATTCAAAAAACTAATAGACTCCCTACCTCGGAGACCTCTTACCGACATTGATCTTAAATATTATGCTAAGAAAATGAAGGTAGCATACTTTCGAGGTGTGTTTATGCGCGACTCACTACCAAGACATGGGCCACATTACAATGAATCTTCAATAATCAATTTGGATAGTATATATGGTCCTGGGACACATTGGGTGGCATATAAAAAACGAGGTGGTTTAGTAAATTACTTTGATAGTTTTGGTGATTTACCCCCACCTATAGAATTAGTTACATATTTCAATACCGATTCAAGGAGGGCCAACCAAATATTCTATAACTACAAACGTGTACAGAATTTTAACACAGTGTGGTGTGGACATTTGTGTTTAAAGTTTCTCTCTACAAAACAAATATAAAACGCCATGGAGCTGAAATCTATAACCCCAGCAATGGATCGAGAAAGTATCAAGCGAATGGGTCACTCACTAATTGCATTCTCCCGTTTGCGTAGTCTGTTGAAGATGAGCAAACAACAACTTGCAAATATGCCCAAAGAAGTGATGATTGGGCTTGCTTCACATGAAATTGCATTAGTATGGGATAAGCTACCTACACATCTTCAGAATGATATCGATATATTAAAATATCAATATTGCACAGAACATTACCTTAATGATTATGAAAGCAATGTTGACGTAAATGATGGTCCAACACCTAGAAAAATGTTTTGCTGCTATTGTAAGGTAAACGATGTAAATGTGGCATCCAATAACAATGTAAATATATTACCATCCACTTCTAAGAAGAGGAAATTATACCATTATTGCTGTAATCCACAATAAATTGGGTAACACAATTTAATTATATCAGTCATGTCGTACACTTTCACACTAACGAGCCGCTTAAGTGAGCTAAGTGTCAACTTTGATCCACCCATTGAACTGGATAGGAGCAGTCGTCATGGGTTAGGTTTAATTGGATTCTACTCTTACAACTCCATATACAATGTGGATGAAACAAATAACATCTTCCAATATAGGGTTAGTGCTAAAGATACATTCACTACTGTTCACATACCTCTGGGGGCTTATGAAATTGATGAAATCTATGCTGCAATGTTGAAAGCTATGAATATTGATGGAAAGGATTACACGCAAATATTCACTTTAAGGGCAAACAACAATACCTTAAAGTGCGAGATTTTGTCAAAGTATGAAGTAGATTTTAGACAACCAAATTCATTAGGAAGTCTGTTGGGATTTGGACCAATATATTTACAACCAAATAAAAATTACGAATCAACACAGCCTGTTGATATTATGAAAGTAAGGATGATACGCGTAGATTGCAATATTATTTCTGGAGCTTATCTGAATGCAGAAGAGTCACACACTCTCTTTGAATTTGACATAGACGTTGAGCCTGGCTACAAACTTACTAGAGAACCCAAAAATATCATATATTTACCTGTTAGACCTAAAGGGCGTCAGTTAATAGACAACATCACACTACGCATACTGGACGACAACGGTGATTTGATCGATTTTCGAGGTGAGAAAATTATTGTAAGGCTAGAATTGAAGAAAGTCGGATATCACCAACCAAATGGGTTTTCGATATAAACAGCGACAGCAAGTACATCACCATCAGTATGATACTGTAGCGAACAACAGTATGGATAAAAAGAAAGGGAGATGTGGAAAGCAATTCATTCAAAGTCTATATCTTAAACAGTTAAGACATAGATTGTCAGCTGAGGATCAAGCCTTTTTAAAATCTATTGGATTAAAACTGCGAAAAAATTGATCATAATAATGGTGGCTACTGCGACTAGTGACAAACTTGAGGTGTTTGATGAACCTGTGTTAGATCATTCCCTAGTTAGCCTACATGAGCATACATATAAACCATATGGATCCCCATATTACAGAAACTCTGATGAAATACGTATTCCCATCAATTTTCAAGATGTTATACTCGACATTTCAGAAAGTTATATATACATAGAGGGAAAATTTACTCCTAGCGACACCACAAAGCGTTGTTATTTATCAAATAATGCACTAGCATTTCTCTTTGAAGAGATACGACTGGAAATGGGTGGTGAACAAGTAGCAGTAGTTAGAAGACCTGGTATTACTACCACAATGAAACTATGGTGTCGTATGGGCAAACGCATGCACGCTCATTAATAACAAGAGGTTGGGGTCTCACTGAAAAGAGACAAGATATTTTAGATACCACCAGTCACGTGTTCAGTGGCAAACTACCCCTTAAGTTCCTTATGGGTTTTGCAGAAGATTATACCAAAGGCATTCTGAATGTGAAGCAAGAATTAATTATGATAATTGCACGCTCATTTAAAGACTCCTATATCGGTGAGGTTGATGCAGAGTTGGATATCAGCAAAATTGAGTGGAAGATAAGGCACATTGTACCTGAAGATCGACAAAAGTTAAAATTATTGAATCGAATTAATAAAAGTGGTAATAATACCAAAGTTAAGATGGTCTACCGTGCGTGGGATTTTTATGAGCTTCCCTGTCTACGCGATACTACCTATGACATATGGGCTCTTAAACTCTCCACCCGTCTTGAAAGTCCACTTTTCATCCTTCTTGGCTTTCAAGGCACTGATCAGGCCAATGATAGAACAAAGGATGTTACACAGTTCAAACACGCAGACATAAATAATATTCGACTATTTCTAAACTCTGAAGTATATCCATATGAACGTTGGAATTTAGATTTCGATAAGAAGCTCGATTCTGCAGCATATTATGCTTATGAGAACTTCCAACGTAGTTACTATGATAAAGATATGAGCGAACCCATGATGGATCTTGGGGAATTCAGGAAGAATCCTTTGTTTGTCATTGATTGTTCACACCAACCTGTTGCAGTGAAATCATCTACAGTCGACATAAAGATAGAATTTGAAACACGAAAAGCGAAATTTCCGGAACAAACTCGAGTGTATGCACTTATACTTCATGATACATATTTAAGTTATAACGCATTAGATGGCTCGGTTCAGAATGGCTTTCTCGATGTTAAGTAAAAAAGAAAACATTTATTATTGTGCAATTAAGTAGTGCAGCATACCATTTCTATCAAGATGTCTGGAACATTTTATCAATAATAATCATGATGTACTTACAAATGTTCATTTTCTCAAAAAATGTTATTGTAGATTTAAATATAAAATTACAATGAAAACTGTTTTAATTATGCTAAGGTATTTTTAATTATGTAATAAAATGAATGTAATCTTTTAATGTGTATTTCATTTATTTATCCTTATAATACAAAATACAGCACCATATTGTTTACTGCAGACATATACAATATTTGGTGTAATGAATATGTCAATCAAAATTAACAGATTATAATATTTATTTATCTACATTGTCCTCATTATCTTCTTCATCAGACTGGTTGAGTTGATATTTTTCAATGATATTCTTAGGTAGGTACTCCACTATGTCATATAGAAAGCGTTTTAGATCCACTACGCCCATATGCTCACAAAACTCATCCAAATTTAGGAAGCCACGAGAATATCTACCACATAAATTTACACCAATGCTACACGCCTTGGAAGTTTCTTTAACACGTCGAACTTCTTCAGCATCGAAGCAGACATTTATGTCATAATTCAAAGAATGCAGTGAATCCCTCCTTATGTCATCTAGTTTACAAGACAATCTTTCAATTGCAGATTTAATGTCTTCTGCCTTTACCCATCCGTGAGATGAATATTGCATCCACATGTTTTTTTGTTGGTTAGAGTTAACCTGGAATTAAACAAATAAATTAAAAATAGATATAAAGAGAATAAATCTAATCAAATACTTACACAAAATATTATATCTATTCAATTTAAAATTGATATATTGTTCAAATCAATAATTCTATATTTACAAGTGAACAGATAATTATTTTTATAATACCCCCAAAATTCTTTCTAAATGTACCCCATTTTATTATATAGTAGCAAATGTAAACTAATAACTAATAACTAACTAATACAAATATTGTTTCTTAAGTACTAGAAATTAAATACCAAATTGTATTATTGCGCTGGATTTTGCGCCGATATACATTGGAGGACGTTGTCCTAAATATGTCAATGTGTATTTACCACCGCTTGAATTAATTTTATTAATAGTATCTTCACTTATATTTTCTACAACCCGTTTTGGTAAAAATGATTTAAAATCTGTAATCGCACTTTCCTCAAATAAATGTACTACGATTGATTTTCCATATCGCGTATTGACCAATGACATTTTCTTTATAATATAAGGTTTATTTATAACTAACGATGTAATAGATCTTTGCACTAAAATCTCTGTATTTTCATTTATAATCGCATTAAGTGCTAATAAATCGAATTCGGAAAGTGCCATAGTTAAAATTTAAAATTGACGTACACAATGAAAGAATTGCAAAGAATAATATAATATATTGCTCACTTGAAATATATTGCTCACTTGAAATAAATTGAGATAACTGCACTACTCTCACTAGTTAACTCTTGAGTGAACAACTATGGATGTGATTTTGAGCTACCAAAGCGTTTTATTTATAGTGAAACATTCGCCCCATCCAACCTACTTACCTCCCACCATACTAATTACTATCGTACACTTACATACTTGAAACATTTATTGATACATACACTAATTACAATTACAATTGCACCACCCCAATTACCACAATAGTAATTACATCAAGTCTAATTACCTCTATATTGTAATTACAATCTAATTACAGACATTACTCTTATTACCTCTATTGTAATTACAGTCTAATTACCGACAATTTTCTAATTACCTCCATTGTAATTACAGTCTAATTACCGACAATGCTCTAATTACCCTAATTACCGACAATGCTCTAATTACCCTAATTACCGACAATGCTCTAATTACTCTAATTACCCCCCACCAGGAAAAAAATTGGTGGGGGGAGACCGGGTTCCGGTATAAGTCTTCTACTTATTTCCTTGTTCATATATACGCAAGAGTGAATCGGAAATGGTTAAGAAAAATTTGGAGAAAAATTTGAACCTAATAACATTGGAAGAAGTTGACCACAAAATTATTCTACATATTGTGAATTCTAATGAAAATCGTGCGGTAATTTTATCCTCCGACACCGACGTTATTATTCTCCTTTTGTTTTATTTTTCCTCATTTCCACTAAAACTGGAAATATGGTTTCGGATTGGGGTAAGGGACAATCTAAGATACTTATTTATAATATTTTTGAATGTGTATGGAAAAAATAGGCGGTCTTATCTACAATTTTTAAGAATAGGTTAGGTATGTGTGTAATAAAAAAATTACCTCGCACCGGAGTGTAATGTAGTTATTGTAGCGAAAAGATAGTAACAAAAACAATATCGAATAAATGACTTTATTATTTAGGCTTTATACAAGCATAATAACAAGAACCTATCTAATTTGATATACTCACATTGATGTTTCATCTCTTCCCCTAACACGAAGGTAGAGTGAACATATTCTTCCGTAGATCAACGCAACCACGAAGGTGGATCAGTCTATGGTGAGATCTGATCAAGAGACATTTGATCTACGGTAGATTCACTCTCGCGCCTATGTGGATTCTTCACTCGTGATCCGTTAGACCGGCTTATGAAGACAATTACCTGCGCAATAATTATCATATAATTAAAACCCCAGTCCGTCCATTGAGGATTTGGCACTGGCTAATGCATATCCTTGGTCGTCTCTGCATGCTGCATCGTGCCTGGATACGTTCGTTCAAGTATGAGATAATGGCCGAAAAAGATAAAGGGAATTTTGGAAAGTGTACTGAAAATCGAAATCGAAAAATCCTGATATGCACGAAATCATGCATATCAGGCAAAAATGGAATTTTGAGGTTTAAGAACTGAAGTGAAAATTGTGATAATTTTTTATAAAAAAATGGTGCATATGGAACGGATGTTCCATACACACCATTCAAGCCTTATGCTTGTTACTTATTACTAAAAGGGATCTTTTTGCTTAAAACTACCCATACGCCTCCTTCTGCGTTCGTTAACATTCCCAAGCGGTCACCCGTCCATGTACTAACTAAATTAGTATTTATCTTTTTCCAATAGTTAAAAAATTATTCTATGATAATATGTGTTTCCTCTTGGGGCCTGGTCGGGGGCGTATCATCATCACACTCATCCTCCCATCGTCGTTGTTTTGACCTTCTGAGATTTGACTAATTTCTAATTTCTTTTTTCGTAGGACTTCCTGTTCTACCACGTCCTATTGTTGATTTATGCTTTCGCTTCTCTTTATTCTTATATAATTTTCGGGTTGAATTTTTCTATGTTTTTATCCAGGAAAATTTCCAAAAACCTGGTTCAATAAAATAAAAATTTAAAAGAAGAGAGGAGGATTGTCGTGTCTGTATTTTTGCGTGATTGTTTGTGTTATGTGTTATGTGTTTATTTGTTTACTGCGGTGGTTGTATGTATATTGGTAAATGTTGGTGAATGTGTGTGTTGTGCGGTCTGTCTGTTTGTTGTCTTATGTCGTGTATGTAAGCTGTCAGGTTAGATTGTTGTATTTTGTTTGTCATGAATTTATTTGCCATTTCCAAAATATAGTCTTGTATTGGTTGTGTGTCTGTGTTTGTGTGTAAATCAATCATGTTGGTATAACGATCTGCCCCCGTAACTAGTCGGAGTAATTTATTTTGCGTTGTCTGTATCTTTTGTATTGTGTTTGGCTTATGCCGCTCCAGGCTTGGCAGCCGTATGTCATAGTCGGTCTTATTATTGTTTTGTACAAAAGAAGCTTGTTGTCTGTAGAAAACACGCTTTTCCTGTTTATTAGTGGGTAAAGTCTAGTGCACCGTAAATTTTGTTTAGCGTCTTGGTAATATGTTGTTTAAAACGTATGACTGATGGTCGAGATGGTAGAGTACCTGCCTCTCACCCAAAAGTCCCGGGTTCGAATCCCGGTTGTGGCAATGGAAAATACTGTGAGAGGGATTTTTCCATTATACACGGATATTGGATGTGTGTCCTTGTCTTTAAATGTGTAGCCCCCTCCCGCACAAGGCTCAGCCTTCTGGGATAAAGGGGGTCGTAATTACATGTGGTGTATTTATTTATTATTTATATTTATTAAAACTTAGTCTACTGTCCATGTTAAGTCCCAAGTAACGAACACCTGAGATTCTTTTACTTGATGATCATTTATTCTTATTTTGTCAAATATTTTGATATCTTTAAATTTTTTGGTGTATGTTATTACTTCACATTTATCTTCATTTATCTTGATTTTCCATTTTTTGTAGTACTTTTCTAATAATCTCAGATGGCTCTTTACTTTCGCCGTCGCCGTTTGTGCCGTACATGATGTTGCGTAAACAGTTGTGTCGTCTGCGAAAAGTATGGTCTTGGTAGTCGGGTACGAGGGCAGATCTGCTATGTATAGATTAAAAAGCATAGGAGACAGGACTGTGCCCTGTGGTACTCCGGCATTTATAGTTTTCGGTGTAGAGTAGGACCCGTTTACCCTGACCACGAACTTTCTATCAGACAAGTAACTTATTATTAAAGATATAAAATGGTTAGGAAGGTGGTACTCACCTTTGAGCTTGCATAGTAGACCCCATGCCAGACTTTGTCGAACGCTTTTTCTTTGTCTAAGTACACGGCTACGGTACTATTTAGTTTATTGTATGAATTAATAATGTTTTGAACCACTTTACATAATGCCAACATGTATTGGAACCGTCCCTGAAGCCAAATTGTTTATCCGGTAATATGTTCTGGTTATTGATTACTAATTTTAGGTTTTTTAATATGATTTTTTCAGCTATCTTGCTCATGGAATTTAATAATGATATACGTCTATAGCTTTTTAAATCTTGTGGATTTTTATTTGGCTTCAGGAACGGTATTACCATGGCTTTTTTTCAATCAATTAGGAAGTACTGTAATTTAATTATAGCATTGATAATGTACGTCAGTTGTGTAATTGCTTTTCTAGTCAGTCGTTTCAGTACAATGTTCTGTATTTCGTCTGGTCCTGGTGCTTTGTTATTAGTTGTGTATCTTATTGTTTTTCTGACTTCGTCTGGCGTTGTTAATAATTTTATTAATTGTCTGTTCGTTATGTCATAGTGGTCTTCTACTTGTCTTGCCTGTTCGTCTATTTCGTCATGTTCCGGTATTGTGTTGTTTTCCGTCGTGTATACGTTTTGTAGGTAGTCTCCTGTTCCCTCTGCAATGTCCATACTGTTAGTTTTTATGTCGCCGTTTACGTCAATGTGCGTGATGTTGTTACTGTCCCTTTTTAACATTTTCGTTAGTTTCCATAATGAGTTGTCTTTTGTATTTAGTTTTGTCAATTTTTCGTTCCATAATTTATTTCTATGTTGTAATATTTTGGTTTTTATCGTCTCCTGAAGTGCTGTTATTCGTAGTTTGTCATTTCTTCTTCTCGTCCTTTGCCATTGTCGTCTGAGTCTGTTCTTGAATGTTATTAGTCTTTGTATGTCTTCTGGTACTGTTTCGTCGTCTTGTTTTATTGTCACTTTTTTTATTGTCCTGTCTCTTGCTTTCTGTATTGTCTCTGTCAGTAAAGGTATTTCTATGTCTATTTCTTCTTTTGTTAGTATACTGTTGTTGATTACTAGGTTTTCATCTAAAATTCTTTTAAATCTTGCCCAATTAACATTTTTGTAATTGTAAATTTTAATTTTATTTTCATTTACTTCCGTCTTCTGTATTTTGAATTTCACTGGGTAATGGTCACTGTTTAGTTCTGTCAATGTTTCTGTCTGTATGTTGTGTTGGTATGTCTTGTTTATTATAATGTCTATATATGTTGGCGTTGTGTTGTTTGTCGGTACGTGTGTCGGTTGGTCTGTCGTTATCAATGCTATATTATTTGCTAACATGAAATCGTTTAATACATTACCATTGCTATTGTTCCGATGATTATTCCAGACAGTATGTCTGGCATTGAGGTCTCCTATTACCAGCGTTTTATTGTTAGTAAACAGGCCCTGCAGATCCAGTTGTGTCATCATGTGTCTCGGCTGGTTATATGCTGCCGTTAGGGTTGTCCCATCTCCTAGCCTTATTGATTTGTGTTCTATTTCTGAATTTGTCTGTGGTAGGAGGTAGTGTGGGATGTTTTTTCTGATCAGTATGGCTACTCCTCCTCCTCTCTGCGGTCTGTCGTATCTGTAACAAATAAAGTTTTTAATTTTGAGTTTGTCATTGTCGTTTAGTTTAGTCTCTGTAATGAATGCTATGTCAATTCTGTGTCTTGTTAAAAATGCTTTGAATTCAGGGATTTTCCCCATGATTCCGTTTGAATTCCAATTTATACAATTAATTTAGGATATTGTATTTTGGTAATATTTCTGAAATGAATTTTTGAGTTGCTTCGATGGCTGCCATCGGGTCATTTACGTGTACTAGTAATTTCTTGTATTCTCTAAGGGCTTTAATGGTTTCTGATAGATTAATTTTGCTGTTCATTTTATCAATTTCCGTTTTGAGTTCCTGAAAGTTGCTGTTGTTATTGTTAATTGGCTGTGGTTGTTCTCTTTCTTCCGTTCTTACTATTCTTCTTGTCTCCCAAACGTTTTGAGTGGGTGGTGGCGCCGGTACGTATTCTGCTTTTTCTTCATGGTTGTTTTGGTTCTCTCTTTTTTTATTTACTCTTTTAATATATATTTCGCAATTGCCATTGAATGCTGTATGGTTTTTTCCGCAATGGGCGCATTTAAGCGGGTCTTCTTCCTTCTTAGTGCAGTGTTGGGACCAGTGGCTTCTGCGCATTTTACGCAGGCTGGTTTCCTGTGGCAATTAGTCGTAGCATGGCCCCACATCTGGCATCTGCGACATTGGGTAATTACCCGTTCATTATACCTCAGTTCCCAATATATTTTTGTGTATAGCAGGTACCTACATGAGTTCTGCAGTATTTTTATTTATTTTATTGCTTGTGATGATGAGGTATAATGGACTGTTTTTCGTTTTCATCTTGTATATTCGTTTAACTTCAACGTCGTGTTTGTGTTCTAATTCTGATGTTATTTCCATCGTATCGGGGTCCCCTTGCAATCCTCTTAACACAAACGCGTGATTTTTCTCTTCGTAAGGCGTGTATGTGTGGAACTCGTCATTATCTCTTTCCATTCTTTTAATGCAGTTGGTATAGTCGTTTTTGTTCTCAATATATATCAATGTGCTATTTGTAGCGTATTTTACGTCGAAGGGATCTTTTATGGTTTTCTTCAAAATTTTGATTAAGTCTTGGTGCGTGCCTGGTTTTCCGTTTAAAACAATTGGTGGGTCCTTATCTTTTTTATTGGTTATTCTAGGTTTGTTTATCAGGTTTATTTTCGATGTGCTTGGTCGTTCTTCGTCTTTATTGGTTTCTTTTATTTTTGTCAAAGTTTCGAATTTATTTTTCGTTTCAGTTTCGAATCTCGGTTTTGCCTTCATAATGTTTGATAATTTTGTCGTCGTTTCTGGTTTTATGAACTCTGCTGTGTCCATTTTTTCTGTTATATTTACATTTTCTTCTTGTTCTGTTAGGATTTTTTCAATCATGTCTTCAGTTCTTTTTTGTTGACTTCCTATTTGGTCTTCTTCTTGGTTTCTTGTTTTCTTGTTCCGTTTCCCGTCTTCTTGGGCCGATTGGTATTGGGTTTCTTCATCCGTATTATAAATGCTAGAGTCGCTGAGTATATCGTTTGTTGTACTTTTCCGGTTCTTGCTCATTCTCTTAACTTTGGCGTAATTCGTAATTTACAATTCTTCGCTTCTCTTCCTCTTGACTGTTTTAATTTTCGGCTCTGTTTCTTTTTCCGATTCTGTTTCTAAATTATTTATTGTATTTCTTTTTTCTTTGCAGTTTTTAATTTTTTCGTTTAATTTTTCTAAGAGTTCGTCCATCTTTTTATTTTTTGTGCTTCCTGATTGTTCTTTATTTATGTTGTTTTCACGTTTATTATTCTCCGTTTCTTTTATTTTAGTTTTCGATTCAATTCCGAAATTTTTAATTTTGTACAATTATCGATTTCTAACTCAGGTCCTAATATATTAAACTTGCTTATTTATTGTCTATTTCGATTTGTTATCTTAATTTTTTTAACTAAGTTCTTAATTTAATAATGTCTTATCACTTTTTTGTTTAATTATTTACTATTTTAATTTTTTTATTCAGTTCCTAAACTGTATTGAAATTTTAAATAGGTTCACTAGTTCACTAGTCTTTAAAACTAGGTCTTTATTTTGACTTATCTTATAATTTAATTAATGTCACTGTCACTATGGGTCCTTTTTCCCGATTTTCTTCCACAACACTTTTCCTGGGTGTCCTTTATCACTATATTCTTCCGATGTCCTTTACTGTTCACTTTACACTATTCGCTTCTTGCAAATTGCTATGTTTCACTTAGAATTCCGCTAATTGAACGAGCTCGCTATTTCTGCTTGCTGCTGAGTTAACGGTAACCTTGTCATTGTCATTTAATTTTGTCTTTGTAATGAAAGCAATGTCGATTTTATGTCTTGTTAAAAATGTCTTGAATTCTGGGATTTTCTCCATAATTCCGTTAGCATTCCAATTGATACAGGTAATTTAGAATGTTATATTTTGGTAGTATTTCCGTGATAAATTTCTGTGTTGCTTCTATTGCTGCCATTGGATCATTTACATGGGTTAATAATTTGTTGTATTCTCGAAGCGCTTTTATTGTTTCTGTTAAATTAATTTTGTTATTCATTTTGTCAATTTCTGCTTTAAGTTCCTGAAAATTATTATTATTGTTGCTTTGTTGTGTTTGTTCTTTTTCTTCTAATCTTGCTGTTTTTCTCGTTTCCCACACATTTTGTGTTGGTAATGGCGCCGGTATGTATTCTTCTTTCTCCTCGTAATCATTTTGGTTTCCTCTTATTTGGTTCACTTTTTTAGGTAAATTTCACAGTTAACGTTGGATGCAGTGTGTTCTTTTCCACAGTTAGCGCATTTTAGCGGGTCTTCTTCTTTCTTTGTGCAATGCTGAGACCAATGGCTACCTGCACATTTTACACAAGCTGGCTTTCTATAGCAGTTGGTCGTAGCATGACCCCACATTTGGCATCTACGACATTGCGTGATTATCCTTTCATTGTATCTCAATTCCCAGTATATTTTCGTATATAGAAGGTACCTACATGAATTTTGAACAAGTAACACAAATATCGTTGCGCGGACTCCCAAATGAATAGTTAAAGTCTTCATTGAAAATTTTAAGGAAGAGAAAATAGGAAATATTATTTTCAGGATTTCTTGTATTATACGTTTTCAAAAGTTCTGCTACTGATAGTTCGGGTGCCAAATAACGTCGAAATTTGTTTTGCCTCCGACTATAATGCGATTCCCGGTATGGCAAATTTCTTAAAAAATTATGCACTTTTGCAATGGTTTCAGATGAGGTTCTTTTGGGCCTATTGTCATGCTTTCCACGAAAATCATGAATATCTGCAGTCATTTTTTGTACTTTTTTTCTAAGGCGATCTCTATAAATTCCATGAATGACCAAGAACGCACTTTGACATACATCTATTGATTTTTCATGTGCCCTTACAAAATACTGGAAAACTTTTCTAGGAGATTTATTTTTGTTAATATGTCTTTTATTTATTTTCTGACGTAAGCAACCTCGCAAATAAAGATTTTGTTCATTTCGATTTACTAGATTATTAAATTTTTCAAAAGTAATGTCTTGCTCATGAACTATTAATTTTTTGGAACACTTGCATCTGCATGCTGTTATTGGTCTTCGTGCAATATTTTTAAGCCGTTGCTCCTTTAATGTATTTCTTTTCCATGTCTTCGGTTGAGGGCTTCTTTTCTTTCCTTGATTTATGCTTTTGGTGTCTACTGTTTCCTCAACTTTTAATCCTTCGCCATCTTCAAATCTTTCAAATACTGACGCTTCTTTAAGTTTCTTTAAGTTCTGACTGACCATCTGTTCTGGGTACTCACTTTTTTTGGCCAATTTGTTTACATCATTACTACATGACACTGTACTAAATCTTACAATTTTGTGAATAGAGTCTGTTGCAGGAGTCGTAATATCCTCCAATCTTACTGCCTTCCCAGCCTCCACATTGAGTTTCCTTTTTCTTTTAAAAGTTGGTTGTTCTCTCACAGAAACATATCTTTGTATTATTGCTTCAAACGCGTTTCCCATGTTTTGGTTCAAATTTTCATCGACAATATTTTCTTGAAGAAAGCCAGGGAGTCTTTTAAGAACTAGCCTATTGACAGGATAAATCCCAAAGGCTCTAAATCCGCTTTTGATATTGTCACCACATCTATCTTCAAGAGCTTCTAACGTTTGTCTCAACAACGTTGGGAATTGTGTTTTCGGAATGCAGCCTCGATGCGACATTTTCCATTGTGTGAGCACTTTACGCCAGGTGGTTTTCAAATATTAACCCCTCGATATTTTCTACTTAGAGTTGCCCTTGGCACTCCATAGCGTTCTTCAGCCTCCCGAAGTGACAATCTGCCATCTACAATATTTTCTAGTGCTGTTTGTAGACTTTCATTGGAATAATCAACATATTTTCTTGCCCCAAGTTGTCTCCTATATGTGCGTGGCATGTCTCAATTTACCCTGTAAAAGTACAATTTTTTAAAAATACCGATAGACTTTGTATAGAATTTTCTTTTTAGGTTAAATTTGCACGTCACGCTATTAACGACATATTGAATGAGAAACGGGAATTTTGTTTTCCGAAAAATACCACAGAGTTTCCTCACCGCATGTGACACTACTTTGATGTTTTTAAAATATGAAATATATACCTACATACCAGTCAACTTTTTGTAAACAATAGCACAACATGAACGTTAACGCCGACGATATTATGTGTAACAAACATCTGCAACACAGAATACAGCAATGCAAGTTCGGAATTACAAACATAGATGGTCCTAACATGCCGATTTTCCAAATATTGCAGTTTGTCTCAACTTACCCTCAGTGTCTCAAGTAACCCCGTTTGACGGTACCTTTACATCAAAAAACCATTCAGTCAAAGAACTTAATATGTAATTAAAATAATGATAAAAAAATATTGATATTACATTCTGGTTCCAGGATCTACCACACTACTTTCCAAACATCAACATGGAACTACAATAATTTATCATTCATGGAAAAAAGTCAAATTTTTTTATTATACAATATGCCCCTCTTCACCCTAATCGCATCGAAATGATTTTTAATATGATTATTTTTTAATTTATTTGATATATTCATTCTCCACAAGTTTGTTAATTCTATTAAAACCAACAGAAAATATCAAGTAATAAGATTTTTTCGGTTTATCCCAATTCGCGCTAACCAGATCCTGGTAATTGATAATAGGTCCATATTTCAGAGATTTACTCTGGCGCAAATGTGTTCTGAAAGACATGCATTTAGATATTTCAGTAGGTATTGTTAATATCGTATGTTCTTTAATGTATCACAATCACGGTTTTCTAGGTACTGGGTTAACCTCACTTCTATTGGATTATTAACATTAGACGCAGGGTAAAAAATCCATTAGAGAAATATATTTACAGAATTATCACACATAATATTTAGTAGAAAAACTTTTTTGTAGCACTTACCTTTGTCACTATCATCCATTACAAAGATATGCTTAACTTATTTTCACCACGATGTAAAAATATTACATAGTTTATTATTTCACTTAGGCACTTTTTCAACTTCACTCGCACTTAGGGTTGTATTGAATCATTTAGGGTCTTTTTTCATCTCAACTTGATACTGGTTTACTCAAATCCCTAAACTAAATCTGCATTTAGGGACTTCTTCACTGAGATCTGTCAGAGCCAATTGAAAGATATATGTTTTAGAAGTTAGATGGCACCACTAACTAGATTTTGATTGGAGTGTCACTTAGGGACTTCTTGCACTCCACCCTTCAATTATTATTATAATATTAATTATTATTATTGTTTATTTTTAATAACCCTTTTTATTCCAAATGTGGTTTTATTTTCACAATGATTTATAAAAATAAATAATAACAGAATAGTATATCATTTATTTTAAATATTCCTTGCCCCCGCCCCCCCTCTCATACGCTACTTGCAACAATTTTATCTCCAGGGCTATTCTCGGCAGGGCATTTCACCAAGCATTTCTGATATTCTACCACATATTGGGTTGATTGAGGGACTAGAGCCTTCTATTGAAGGAGTATTAATTTTTTGTTGTGGGCGTCAATAATAGCCCCTTTTATTTTCTGAGGTGGTTTCTGTTCTGATTCAGATCTTGCCTCTGGGTCGCTAGGGGAACATCATAGGAGATGGAGTGACACTTGTGCTTGGAGTTTGAAACGTTAAATTTTTCGTAGTGGGTCTATAATTTACTATGTCATTTAATAATGCCTTAGAGTCGAAGAACTCCCACTTCTTTTTTTTTTGGCAGTGGAGCTAGGAGTGTATTGTATATAACAAAAAAAAATATGTCTTTTGTTTTACAGAAACCAACAAAATATAATTTATTAATTTATAGGTTAGGGTCCCTGGGTCCCTAAGCTTTTCTTCATCCTCTTTTAATGTCATATTTTAGTAGTTGTCGGATGCGAAAATAGGATCTATGTGACTTGCAAAATGTTTGTTCTCGAACTTACAACTTTTTCCGATATCGGACGTCGAATTAACGGACGCATGGGACTCCGCCTTTACTCCATTACTTGTTGTAGATCAGCCCCCTGGATTTGACACTGATTCCGTTCGTCTCTAACAAACACTTAACCTGGCTTATTCCATATTTCTGTTCTTACTCTATATGAAACTATGCTTTTATTGAACTTTGTCAACCGTATTTCCGATAAAACAAAATAAGTCTCAAAGTCCTTAATTATATTTACAATAAAAAAGAAAATGACAATGAACAGAATAGAAATGAAGTTAACGGGTAATAGTTCCCAACAAGTTGTGGAGCTTATAAAATATACAGCAATATACAATTTACTCATTAGTTATTAAATTAACTACTTATTAAATTAACTAGTTTGCAGTGGTCACTAATTAGATATCTAGCTTAACGTCTGGGAAAAGATCCCTAAAACTAGGAAAACATTTCCTAGTATGGCATCACTGGTTCCAACCATATGCATAAATTGGTCAGGATACCAATTATTTATTTTACAGGCATGTGCGTTGGGAACGATTTGCAAACTGTTAGAAGTCTATTTCTGATTCAAGGTTGGATTAATTTTGAATAAGCGTCTCGCCATAGTGTTATTCATGGCTGCGAAGTTAGTGCGCAATAGTCGGCAAATTTCAAAGTTAGATACATAGCCGGTTTTTTACATATTGCACAGTTTGCGCAAAGTTATTTTCTTCATAATAAATCCAGCAATGAAATTATTGGAGGGATCATTTAATTTTTCAGGCAATGTGTTGACGGTAAAGGATTAACATATAATGCACCATAGCTTCGAACTATGCCAAGCATGTTTTCAAGAGGTTCCTGATTTAAATATCCTCCTAGGATATAATCGAAACCATCAGTTTTCAATACATTCCATATACATAGATATTCCGAATGGTGAACATCTCTCTGGTCATTTTTATTTCTTTCTTCAAATTCCATCGAGGCTAAAATTGGAAGTACTTCTTTAGTCCAAAACTTTAGGCGACACTAGAATCGTTTAAATATTTTTCCAGGTTTTTAGTGCCGTCATTGACTGACTCAAATAAGCAATAAAAAAATATAATAATTCTGCCGTTTGCTGCATCTTCTCCAAGTGTTCCTTGGACATCTAGGAAAAATTGTAAAATAAACATAGAATCACAAGATAATTTACTAGTCAAATAGTGGTTCTAGTGTATTGGGCGAGGTAGAGTATTATAATTTTGTTTGGTGCACGTTTTAATTAGAGTTTGTGAGTTTATTGTAGAAATTTAAAAAAAAACATATCTAACTGAATAAAACCACATATAGGGTATTCCATTTAAAAGAACATAGGTTATGTCTATATCTGAAAAATCGGGATTCAATTATTTTTTTATTTCTGCCAAATAAAAATTTAGTAAATACCCTGCAACTTTTGTATGGAACATTTTTTTTGTAATCACTATAAACTCGCAAATTCCGATTAAAATGTGTACCAAACAAAATGATAACACTGTACATAACTTTGCATTTGCCCTCCTATACAGTGGGGGGGCCTTATTTTTTGGATTAATAGTACTAGTCGTCATGAACATGAATCCGAATTTTTTTTTGGGTTGTAAAATGGCCGAGTTATAAATTTTTTTAAAAAAATTCGCGATTCAAGTATAATTCCTTTAATTTCGGCGCCGCTGGGCAAGCACTTACTGCATTACGTGTATAATTATGATGTTGCTTATTGTGGACACTTAACGATTAAATGACACACTGAATAAGAACACTTGTTTTATTGATATAAGTTACTTGTACAAAGTATAATTCTGCTCTGGCGATGAGGAATCTGGATTTGTATTTATACGATTCCTTATCGCTTATAAATGCGTCAATAAGATAAAGGCATTTGCCATAATAATATTTGTCATGCATAAATAACATGGTATTGGTAAAAATATATAAGGTCCGGGCATTAGGTCACTACGTGTAACTCCTCCCATCTTAAAAGGGAAGCTGGGGCTCTGCAGGAGGTTCAGCTTGCGTTCTGGGTTGGATGGTTGCTTGGTCCGTTGTTTTGTTGAAAAGGACTGCAAGTGTTTCTTCTGTCTTACATTTGGTGTATGTAAAGGCTAAAATAAGAATGGTTAAGCATATGACAATACAAATTTTCCAGATGTAATCGTAATGCCAGGGTGTAGGCTTAAATTCTTCTATATGTATGGGTTGTAAATTTGTGATTAGATTTTGTTCTTTGTAGAGGCTGTCCAAGGAAATATTATGTAAAGGAACCATAGGGAATCCTTGTAATGATATATTCGGTACAAGATATACGGTACTGGTAGTAATTGGATCTTCGTATTCGTATATTTTTTCATTGATTGAGAATTGACATCCAGGGGTCATAATTATTCTTGTGTTTTGGGAAATGACCTTCGTGTTTGAAATTCCTATTTTACAACTATATTCAACTGTTGTACTTTTGCTAGCTATTAGTATATAGTCGGAAGATTTCAATTGGAATACATAAGGTGTTTTATAGTTAGTTCTGATTATTTGACATTTTCTGGGTTTTCTATGTCTAAAGAAGTCTAGGAGACAGTCGGATTCAGTGTCATATCGGACTTCAGGTGTAAAGTAGATATCTTCTACCATATTTGGTGGGGAACTAAGCCATTGGTGATTGTCTTGTGAGTCAGTGACAAGGTATTTAGGGTAATAAAAGAGGGAAACATTGTGTATAGGAATAGGTATCACATGATATAATTCAAGATACGGTTGCATTGCCAAAATTGGTACTGATAAACTGATATAGTAACAGAAGTTCTCATGGTATATTTTTGGTTCGAAATAAGTATAGTATGACTGCATATATTTAAAACGGGGTATTTCATTGAGAGGATATAATGTACGTAAATGTGTTATAATATCATCTATTTCTGAGGGGCTTAACAAAAAGAAGCTAATTTGTTTAAGATGAATTAGATTAATAGTGTGTTCGATTTGCTGAACATAGTATAGTATTAATTCAAATTGATTAATTATAATTTGTCTTTGAAAGTTTATATTAAGTTGATCTGAGAAATATTTGACGTTTTGTTCCAGTTTGATATTATTTGTTTCAATTCTTTTTATTAAAGTAGTTGTTTTATTAGTGAATGATTTTAGTAATGAAGTATGCAGATTAGTTTCTGTTTCAAGTTTATTTTCATTTGTTAACAAGGTGTTTAGTTTGGAATCAAATTGTTCAATATCTTTTTCAGTTGCAGTGCCAAATAATTGTTTGTTAATATCGCCAATGAAATTAAATAAACCTCTTTTAATTCTCTTTATTGGTCTGAATTTTTTAAATTCTTGGTATAGTATTACTTTTAAACTTTCTTCTTGGTGTACAAGTGAATCAGAAATACCTTGGGTTGTGTTTCTTTCCTCATTTTGTTTACTCATTAAAATTATTTTAGAAAAGGCTGTATATAAAGGCTGGAGATCTAACTTATGAATGAATGTGTGGTACCGATCTATCGTATAAGTTCGTTTACCGATTTTCTCAAATAGTGCGACACTATTGACGGGGTCGAAGGTTATATCGTTTGTCAATGTGGTTAGGGCCATGGTCAGGATGATCAGGATGTGTATGGTGAGGTTCATTGTTGTCCTGCAAAGAAATTCGTTCGATAATTTTTCTTTGCTTTCTAACTTTATTCTTATGGACTAATCCTAAGTTGGTTAGTATTTTGTTATTTTTGTCGCTAATCACGGTTGTTTCTTTGAATCTTGGGTAGTCTTTTGGTCTACGTGGTTCTGTACGAACAAATATGTTTTGATCCGTGTGAACTTGTTCTGGAGTTTGTAATTTAGTATTACATTTAGTTATTACCTTTTCTTTATTGCTGGTAATTTTGTCTTTAATTTGATCATGTAGAGATTGTAAATTTTCTCTATGTTGTGTGGTATATTGATTAATGATCAATTGAGGTGAAAGGTCGAAGGGATTTATTCTAGGACCATGAATTACTTCGAATGGTGTCATGTTGATTACAGAATGGATTGAATTATTATATAAAAGAACCGCAAGTACCATTAGGTAGTTGATGGGTTTCTGGTGTTCTTGTTTTAAACATCTTATTGAATCAATAAGGGTTGAATGGAATCTTTCAACAGGGGAGTTAGAATTTGAATGATAGGGAGTAGTAAAGTGAAGTTCAATGTTATGTAAAAGACAGAATTCTTTGATCATTTGGTTATTAAATTCTGTTCCATTATCAGCCGTGATTTTATTTGGAATTCCCATGTGGGAGATAAATAGTAAAAAGGCTTCCATAATATTGATACTATTTTTAGTTTCGAGATGATAAGCTTGGCCAAATTTAGAGAAGGGGTCAAAGATAGTAAGAAAATATTGCTTGTCTATTATAAATGTATCAACATGGATATGTTCAAAAGGTTTAGAAGGAGTATTTGAAGTTTGAAGTTTAATCTTTTGAGGGTTTCGATCATATTTAGATAAAAGGCAAGTCTGACATGTGTTTATGTAATTAGTAACGTCTGTTTGAATATTGGGCCAATAATAATTTCTTTGGATTGATTTAATAGTTTCTTTAATTCCTCTGTGACATGTTTTTCCTTGATGATGGTATTTCATTATTTGTTGTTGTTCAGGTTCTGTCAAAATGTCGTCTACAATTTTATTTGATATTAATATTTTAGTATTCCGGTGGTGATTAAGGGAAGTTCTTAAGATTCTAGTGATCTTTTTCTCTAATGAAGGAGTTGAGAATTTTAAGCAAGTGATATTGTCTAATGATATTAGGGGTTTTAGAAATCTGAACGTTTCATCATCATTCGAGTTACTGCGGAAAGTTATAGAGTGTCGAAATTTATTAAATATTATTTTAGAATCGCATATATCAGTGGGAATGGTATTTGATTCCGTAATAATTAATTGGCTTTTGAAATGATTAAGGGGTTTTTCCGTATAAGGTATGGTGAAAATTGGTTCTTCTTGACTAGTGTGAACAGTCTGGTTATCCTCCTGATGATCTTCGTCAGCATTATGATCTTCGGGTGATATTAATTCACTTAATTCATCTATAGACATTAACTCGTCTTCGTTTGGATCTTCATTAAGGATTTCATTGATTATTGTATCTAAATCACCGTATTGGGCTTGAATGCTTGCGTTATCTTCTTCATTAATGTTACATTCTATTTTAACTCTACTAAGAGCATCGGCAACTTTATTTTGTTTACCTTTTTTGTATTTAATTTCGTAATCATATTCCTCTAGTTTGAGTCTCCAACGAACTAATTTTGAATTAGGTTCCTTTAGAGAAAATAACCATTGTAATGGTTTATGATCGGTATAGATAGTAAATTTAGTTCCGTAGATATAAGGGCGGAAGGTTTTACAGGCCCAAACTACTGATAATAATTCTTTTTCAATAGTTGAGTAGTTAATTTCTGAGGAGTTAAGGGTTCTTGAGGCGTAACTTATGGGATTATCGTTTTGGGAAAGTACAGCACCGATAGCGTAATTAGAGGCGTCTGTAGTTATTTCGAAAGGTTTAGTAAAGTCAGGATAATGAAGTATTGGATTATTAATTAGGAGTGATTTACAAGTTTTAAAGCAGTTGACATATTCATCTGTAAAGGTGATTTTAATATCCTTTTTTAAACAATTGGTTAAAGGTTTTGTGATTTTTGCAAAGTTGTTAATGAATTTCCGATAGTATCCTAAAAGACCTAAGAATGATTTTATTTCGGTGGTGGTTTTAGGTAAAGGGAAATGTTGTATTGCCTTTATTTTGTCAGGGTTCGGTTTGATACCGTCTGGTGTTATTACATGTCCTAGGAAGGCTACTTCTTTTTGTAAAAATTCTGTTTTGTCAATTTGGATTTTAAGGTTATGTTGTCGAAAAGCTTGGAATACTAGTTCTAGGTTTTGTATGTGTTCTTGTAGTCCGTTTGAAAAGACTATAACATCATGCATATATACCATACAGATTTTGTTTTGTAGGTCCCTTAGAACATTGTCCATATATCTTTGAAATGTAGCTGGAGCATTTTTAAGACCAAAGGGCATACGGATAAACTCGTAATGTCCATTATCTACCGTGAAGGCTGTCTTTTCTATTGAGTTAGAGTGCATTTCAATTTGGTGAAATCCTGAAGCTAAGTCGATTGTAGAAAAGTAGGAGCATCTGCCTAATCTGTCAAGTATGTCTGTAATATTTGGTATGGGGTATCTGTCGTCAGTGGTTTTGTCATTGACTTTCCTGTAGTCAATCACTAGTCGCCATTTGCGTTTTCCGCTAGCGTCCATTTTTTTTGGAACAATCCATATAGGTGATGACCAGGGGCTTTGTGAGGATCTGATTATATTATTTTTTAACATTTCATCGATTTGTTGACTAACCTCTTGTTTGTGGATATAGGGGTAACGATAACTTTTTGTATGTACTGGGATGTTATCCTTAGTGATAATTTCGTGTTTTACCGCATTACTAAAGCTTAATGCATCGTCTGGTTTTTTAAAGATGTCTGTGTATTTTTTACAAAGTTGTAAAAGCTTTGTGCGTTCTTCTTTATTTAGATGTGACGTACGTAAGAGAGAAGTTAAATCGGATGTTTGATTATTTACGTGTTTGCTTTGTATAGTGTAATCGTATGTGTCGTATTCTGTCAATGGACTGATCTTTATTTGATTGGGGTCAAAATAGTGAGATTGGGTATCATAATTATGTAGTTCAAAACATATGTGACCTTTGATGACTTTTGAAATTGTTGTAGGAAGATAACATTCATTTGATTGAATTTCGGCAATTAGAAGTTCTGTGTTTTCGGGATATTGAATAGGTAAAGTCATTTTAGAAATTTGATGAGGTGGAATTTTGATTAATTGATTTGTATTTAAGTCCTGATAGAAATATGGGGGTCGATATAATAAAGGTAGACAAAAGTATTTGTTAGAAATAGTGTTGTGATTCATTGAGATATCAATTCTTAATTTTTTAATATCTTCAATGCCAAGAGCACCGTCGAAAAAGTTATGAAAGTCAAACAGAATAACTTCTAAATCTGTTTGAGTATTAAATTCTGGAAAACAAGGAATTTTTGCTTGATGATTAACAGTTATTTGTCCTGAACCAGTTTTAACTTGGATTGGGCTGAAAATAATGTTATTTGGAAAATATTTTTGGGCTATTTTTGGATTAATGATAGTTTTAGAACTACCTGTATCGAGAAGTAATTTAAGTGGGGGGTTATGAAGTTGGATGTAAGGAAGAGAACTATTAATTATATTGTGATTTAATTCTAAGTAGGGTTGTCTGAATCGGGGTCTGTGGAAAAATTTAATTCTTCATTGTATTCTTCGTTAATAAATTGTGATTCGTCACCTTCGTCTAATTCGTCTTGATCGTTATTTAGTGGTGGTATACCTAAAGGGTTATTCGGATCAGCTCGTTCATAATTAAAAGGACTATTGTAGGAGTATAGTTGTGGTGTAATATCAGTTTCGTTAAAATTTAGGTTAGTTTTGATAGAGGATATGCCTGACATAGGAGTTGGCTTATATGGGGTGTTTGAATGGTTTTTTGGCGTGCCAAAAGTTTGTTGATTATTGGGATAGTTATGTTTAACTGGTATTTGTTGTGTGGGTTTTTGCCAAGGTTGTTTGAATTGATGTTGTTGGTTTTGTTGGTATGGTGGGCGAGATTGATAAAATGATTGATTTGGTTTTGATTGTTGGTTTTGATGATATGGTGGGCGAGATTGATAAAATGATTGATTTGGTCGCGATTGTTGGGGTGGAATTTTATTATTCTTTTGTGTCGGATGTTCAATAGTACGTTTGTAACGTTGGAATTGTTCTTCCTTCGTAACAAATGTGATCGCGTCTTCTAAATTGTTTATTTCTTTCGTGCGTACCATTTGTTGGAAATTGTACGGAAGATTTCGAACATAGGTAGCTAAGCTAAGCTTTTGAAAGACAGAACTCAAGGCTTCTTTTACTGCACGGGAGTCTGGAAGTTGTCTCAATTTAGACATTAATAAAGATTGACATTGCAAAATTCTATTGCTAAAACTAATTAAAGATTCATTTTTCGAGTCGTAATTTAAATGTATCAAATCTTGTTGTAAGGTGTCTAAGTCGCGAGGATCACCGAAAGTTTGAAGAAGGATTTCTTTCATACTTGTCCAAGAATTTACTTCTAACCGGGTGGAGATATTAATTTGCGCTTGACCTTGCAATTTGTTTTTTATTGCTCGTAACAGAAACTTATTTTGTACTTCATTGTTTGATGCGTAATTTGTTATCAACTCATCACTGGCATCTATAAAATCGTTCAATAAAGATGGAGTACCATCAAAGTTAGGTATTACATCGATAAACATCTTTAGTAATTGATATTGAGAATTTGTTGGAGTCGACATATTTTCGATCTCGTTTATGCTTTCTAATAATTCTTGCATAAAAAAAATAAAATAAAATAATTTGAATTATTGATATTTGTTCAATTAATTCAATTCAAATCTTAAAACTATCTGAATTATTGATATGCATTCAATAAATTCAGTTTTGGATATGCTTTCCAAGGATTTTACGGTTTATTGATATTCAGTCAATAAATTCGGAGAAACAGAAAAATTGTATGTGCTTGAATTATATCAATAGGAAAGGAGAATGCGGACAAAAAAGAAGACTCACAGACTTACCAACAACTCGAGGTTCCAAACAGGGAAATGTGTCGAACTGGGTCTATTCTTGGTCCTGGTTCCAATTTCGATAGTGTCTTGATCACTGAAGTCACTCACTGGATGATTCTGTCCTCGATGGATGTGAATTCGTTCCAATGGACACTATCCTACCGACTGCGCCAATTATGATGTTGCTTATTGTGGACACTTAACGATTAAATGACACACTGAATAAGAACACTTGTTTTATTGATATAAGTTACTTGTACAAAGTATAATTCTGCTCTGGCGATGAGGAATCTGGATTTGTATTTATACGATTCCTTATCGCTTATAAATGCGTCAATAAGATAAAGGCATTTGCCATAATAATATTTGTCATGCATAAATAACATGGTATTGGTAAAAATATATAAGGTCCGGGCATTAGGTCACTACGTGTAACTGTATGTAGCCGGTCGATAGTGTTGCCATTTTAATAATTACCTAAACTGTAGATATAAAATCAATCAATTACATTTACATTTTCACTTTTCATTAATAATTCAGAGATACTCAATCACGAGAGAGAGATAACAACTGCTCAAAATGACCGCCGTTTTCACCAATACTTATACACATATATACACCAATGTACACGTTCCATCACTTCATTATCATGTTTCAAATTATTGGCGGCGTTTTGGATCCGTATCCACAGCTCATCTTCTGTGTTAACAGGAGTAGCGTATACTACGGTTTTCAGGGCACCCCGCAAGAAGTAGTCGCACGGCGTGATGTCTGGTGAGCACGGCGTGATGTCTGGTGAGCGCGGCGGCCACTTAACCGGAGCGTCGTGTCCTCTTCCTATCCACTTATTTGGATAAACTTGATTTAAATAGTTTCGCACAGCCAATGTGAAATGTGGGGGTGCCCCGTCCCACTTATTCACATAAAGATCTAATGGTAGATCATCTAACAAATCTTCGTTGTTTGAAGAATTTGCAAATAATTTATACCATTAAGGCGTTGGGGTCGCCTGACGGGGCCTAAGATAAAATTGCCTATCACTGCCGCCCATACATTTATCTGGAAAATAAAGAAATTGGAAGAAATAACCTACTTAACTGTAATAAATAGCATTATAGGAAAAAGCTATTCAACGGACAAGAGCCCCGACTTGCGCTGCATTATACCTGCAAATCCAAAAGGGTATATGGACTTATTTCTGGGACACCCTGTATATATATTGCTATATTATACACTATTGCAAATAGAGTTGAATGATTGAATTTTAATAGTATTAAGGTAATAATTAAGATAATTGAAATGTATTGTTAAAACTTATGAACGGTTGATAACCTAAAATGTTAAATTTGACATAAACTGTTTAGACAGTAAATGTTAACCTAAAAGTAAATTTGTTTGATATCAAATGTTTTTAAAATAAAAGAGTTTTGTTTCATGGGAGGGAAGAAAGATTATTGATTGGTTACGAAATTGATAATTTTGATTGAACACGAAAAGATTTTGCTCTTGATAAAATTGCAAAAATATATTAATAATCAAATATTTTATGAATATAAATATCAAATTTTCATAAGTTAATAAAGAATAAATAAGGAAAATATAAATTTAACAATAATAATAATTTGGAAGAGATAAATTAAATTATGGAATTGATAAATCAAAGTGGAATGTAATCAATAAATGTATGGTGAATTAAAATTTAATTATAGAAGACACAGAAGAATTCAAATTGGTACAGCAAACTAAAATTTATGGAAGTTAAAGTAATATAAAGTATAAAACATTGATAAATCAAATTGAAGTTATAGAAACAATTAATGGTAATGAAATACATACATGATAGATAGAAGATTCCCAATTGAAATATTCAAGTTCATATATTGAAATTAATAAATAAAGGAAAGGTATTTTATAACGTATCAAAATTTAATAAACGTCAATAAACATAAACATTATTTTGACATTGACGTATAGTTTTATAATTTAGATTACTACATCTATTGTCATATTTAGAACTTTAATAAGAAATCAAATTGTATAACATATAAGAAATTTAATATAATATAATATAATAATAATAATATATTTATTTGCCCATTTTAATGTTAACATTTTTTAGTGAAAATACAAATAACTTAAAGCAATAAATTAGCAAACAAATAGGAGGAAAGACCCAAAAAGTAAACTTTGTCTGGGTCGACCTTGCCATATTTCTTTACTCCATAATAAAAACCTAGCCGTGAAAAAGAATAATCTACATAACAAATCAAAACTAATTTTTGTATTTACATTAAGTATAATAGTTTTGTATTTACATTAAGTATAATCTCTATTTTTATTAATTTATTAATTTTTTTATTACTTAAGAGACACTTTGAACATTTATAAGCTGGTGAGTATATAGTCTACTTAAGTTCAGTAGCCATTTTTTTAATTTATTTTTAAATAATTTTAAAGAATTTATATTTTTTATTTCAGTTGGAATTATATTGTACACACGTGGATCTAGGTAAGTAAAACTTCTTTGAGTTATCGTTTTACTCACCATTGGTATTTTAACTGAGTTTTCCTTATATCTAGTTTCATAAATATGATCCACCATTTGTTTACTTATACTATTTTTTTGTCGTAGGATCAAAGTATAACAATAAAGTTGCCTGATATCCAAGACGCCAGCAAGTTTATATAACGAATCTGTTGGGTAAGTAATTATTTTTTTGTGTATAATTTTAAGTATCCACTTCTGCACAACTTCTAAATTTTTTATGTAACAGTTGTATGCACCCCATGCTATTATTCCATAGCGTAATTGAGACTCTACAAATGCATAATATAAAGTGTTGAGTTGTTTTATGTCTAAAATTTGTTTGAAATATTTAAATTTACCAAGTAGGCTTCTAACTTTCCGAATTAGTTTGTCAATATGCTTATCCCACTTTAGATAGCGATCTACGGTTATGCCCAAGTATTTGATTTCATCAACTGGCTTGATTTCAAAATTTTCTTGTATTTTAAGAGAAGGAAGTGTGTTTATTTTATTGATAGAAAACGGTATGTACTTAGTTTTAGTCGGATTAATTGTTAGAACCCTTGAATCAAACCAATTTTTTATTTCCCTAAAGTCATTTTCAGCTTTATTCAGTACAGCGTCCCAGGTAATGTCCGTATACAATACAGCAGTATCGTCTGCAAAGCTAACTATCTGACCTATAAAGTTTTGACGAAATAAGTTGTTCAGATATATATTGAACAATAAGGGCCCAAGTACTGTGCCCTGCGGCACCCCATATTTTATTTCCCTTTTCTTGCTTATACTTTTATTTATTATCACCTGTTGTGATCTGTCAGATAAATAGCTTTGCATAAGCGTCAGTTCTGTGCCTCTAAAACCTATTTGTTCAAGAGTTTTGAGCAGTCTAGAGTGGTCAACAGTATCGAAAGCTTTCGCCAGATCTACAAAGATGCAAACTGTCGGTTTACTGAGTTCCAAAGCTTTGTAAATCTTTTCCGTTAGAGATGCAATTGCATCTTCTGTAGATCTGGCTTGCCTGAAACCATATTGGGCGTCACTTAATATTTCATACTTTTCTAAGTAGCTAATTATTCTTACTTTAATAATTTTTTCTACTATTTTTGCTATGTTAGAAAGCAGTGAAATCGGTCGGTAGTTTGAACACTCCAGTCTGTCTCCGCTCTTAAACAAGGGTTAAAGCTATTTTAAGTGCCCGTGGAAAAACCCCGGTGTTTAATATTTTATTTATAATGAAACATAAGGGTTTCACAATATGTCCAGATATTTCTTTTAATGTAAAAGATTTGATTGTGTCAATACCTGGTGCTTTATGTAGTTTTAAGTTTTGAATAGTTTCTTCAACTTCTTTTTCGGTTGTTTCCGATAAATAAATAGAGTTTTGCACTTGTTGTTCATAATTTATTATTGCATCCTTTTGTTTCACCTTTTTTGCAAGATTTTCGCCTATGTCTATAAAAAAATCTATAAATGAATTAGCAATATCATTTTCATTTGAAGATATTTCATCGTCTTCTTTTTTTATTTCTTTAATTTCTTTTTCTTTGGTTTTTTCATGCTTAAATTATTTACGGTATTCCAGAGCAATTTCGAATCGTCTTGATTTTTGCTAATTATGTTTTTATAGTAGGTATTTTTTGTTTGTTTAATTAGTATATTTAATTTGTTTCTATATTTTTTAAAATCTGCAAGTTTCTTTGAGTCGTCTTTATCATTTTGCCATTTTTTGTAAAGTAAATCTCTTTTTTTTATCGAGTTCATTAATCCTAACGTTATCCATGTTTTTTTCTTGTTTACTTTGTATACGATTTGTTTAGAACTTAGCTGGATATAATATTTTAATTTATTAATAAATAGATCAGTGGCTATTTCGGCATCCATACAATTATAAATATCATTCCATTTTTCTGTTGATAAATATTGATTCAATTTGTCATACACAATAGTATTTGCTATTATATTATTATTAATTTTAATTTTTGTATTACTTTCCATGACAAATTGAAAAAGTATTGAAAAGTGATCCGTCACATGAGTTTTAAGTAATAAGGACTCAGGTTCATTGGATATATTTTTAATGAAAAGATGATCTATGCAAGATTGTGCTTGTCCATCGACTCTAGTGTATACATTAACACAAGAATTGAAGGCTTCCTCATTTAGTATATTTAAATAGGTTTGGCTATCATCTGAATCATTTAATATATCTATGTTCATATCTCCAACTAAAATATGTTTACAATTATTATTGGCATGTTCTTTCAAATATACTTTTAAATGGCTACTAAACTCTTTACTATCTAATGAAGGTGACCTGTATATTCCTGTTATTATTAAATTAGTGCTTTCATTATTATTTATGGTTAATTTAACTACAGTTGACTCATAGATTTTTAATATTTCGGCATTATATCTATATTTACTATTTATAAAAACTATTACCCCATCATTTTTATTAAACTGTCCATTACTATAAATTAAATCATATCCCTCCAATTTATATAAACTTACATCGTAAATTTTATAGGTCTCAGTAAGTACAATACAATCTAGATCAACATTTAATTGGTGTAAAAGAGTCTGAAGGTTTTCAAAATTTTTCTGAATGCTTCGAATATTATTGTGGAATATCTTAAAAGTATTATTTTTTTTGTTCAATATATTCTTACAGCTGGTAATTTTATCTACGGTAATTGTTTGTAATTCATTGCTCTGAAATTCTCTAATAAAGCCATCCATTATAATATAAATTTACTACTCCAAATAATTCAAAATATTATTAATGTTTAATTTTTATTACAGGAATTCTTCTATGAAGTTTAGTTTTTGGACCAACTGTGAATAGAAGAAATTCGGTAAATAACGTATACCTACAATATGCCAATGTAAAATAATGGAAATAACTATTTATTTAATCTTAACAATAAAAACTTATATCTATTTACTGTGTTTACCGTTTACTACGTTTACCGCGACTTCTTGTCTGCCTGTTTCCACCACTGGTACCAACAAACGACTTTGGACTATAATTTATTTTTCCTTTTTTGGGCTTCGTAGTGCCATTAGCCTTTTCCGCTGCTTTGTCCTTACTGTTTATAGCCTCTTCTTTTTTTCTTTCGTTATTTTTATACTGCGTTCTGGAATCACTTGGAGCTTGACTGGACTTCTTTACAATTACTGCAGTCGCAGATTCCACTACATCATCTGATTCATCTATTACTGATTCATCTTCCGATTCAGTATATTCGGCGGAGATTTCCAGTTTTTTTAAGTCATCTACGGTGTAAATTTCATTTGCAATGATTAAACTATGCCCCTTAATTTTAGCCTGAAGATTTTGTTCTCTTGCCTTTTTCAGATGACCTTGCAGGAAATGTTGTTCTTGCCTGTCTTCAATTGTTAAATCATTTGCAATTTTAACACCTGATCCCTTTAATTTTGTGACAGTTTTCAGTACTGCCAATTTTCTAATAAATGATATGAATTCTAAAATTACTGGTGGCTTAGTGCTCGTTCCTATTGCATATATGTTGTTGATATCCGTTTCAGTAATATTAGTTCCTAGAAGTGTATTTAACTTACTTAAAGTGTCTTGCAGCAAAGTATCCTTTTTCACATCAAGACCAAATATAATAATGTTGTTCTTCCGGATTTTTCTTTCAAGCAACACGCACCTTGATTTTAGCTGTTCTACCTCTTCATTGGCTTTCACTAGTTTTTCTTCTAATAAATTAATAGAAGAGCAAATTTCTTTCTTTATGTCTTTTCTAAATTCCTCCGATTGTACACTATTTGCTTGGACAATTAACCGGTATAGTTCTTCTTTTAACTCTGGACTAATAGTTTTTGATTCATTAGACATTTTCTTAAGTTGGTAAAAATTGATAAGTTAGGTGTCGAAGAGGTTGACAAGTAAATTATTTATATTGATATTATTATTTAATCATTCAAAATATCATTTGGTTTATTTAAATAAATAATTTGTTACTGTTTGTGTATTTTAATTTTATTGAATTATTATTGCATATAAAGAAAAATAAAGTTGTTTGCTGGTATATCAATTGCAGAACCGACTATAATTCCCTGAAAGTAGTAAGTATAAAGTTATATTAAAGTAAAATCATAAAACAATACAATATAGTAATATATACACATCTGCTGGATCTGGATCTGGACTTTCTTTTATTTTCAGAACTCTACTTATTAGTGTAATAAGTACTTTTATTATTTCTGTGCGTTTAGGCAATGTGAATAAATCTTCAAAATCTTCAGCGTCACTGGGTTGTGGATTATGAAGGTATGATAAAACTCCGGAAACACAGTTCTTCTTTTGGAAATTCTGCGTTTTAGCGATAATTCCAAATCAATGCTTAAAGCACAATTAACACTTTTAATTTGTTTTAGCATAAACTTGAGAGCTATATCTGCTATGTACAAATTGATTGATTGATTGATTGATTTTATTGGTCATAAAAAATGCACCGTGGTGCTTTGACATGTCATATCAATGCGACATAAAGCCTCCACTGTTAGCTTAATTGGTTGAAGAATTTTAACCACATCCTTGATAATACTAAACTCAACTTCAGAAAGAGAATCTGCAATTTTTAAATCAATAATTGCTTTTAACAAGCAATCTTTAAGAAAATGAAATCGTTCCAACATATTGTAAAGACTACTCCACCTAGTTTTTGTATCTAATATTAATGACAATTCCTTCTATGTTTTTCTTTTACGTAATTCTGCAGAATCTCGTTTTTTAGAGGTGATCGCCGAAAACATTTTACAATTTTTCTCACCTTTTTAATCACATTGCGAATGTTATAATTCGTTGTTAATTCAAAACTGGAGTCTTAGACGTTACTGGTTACATTACAACCATCTACATCATTCTCTACTTATCATTTTCTGGTTCTTCATCATCCGTATCTTCAGATTCTTCAGTTTCACTGTGGTGTAATTGTGTTTCCTTTTTTTTTATACAAAATATCAATTACTGCAAGTTGAATGCAATGAACGAAACATAATTGATGCTCAGGATCTATAAGATTGCCTAATCATACCATTACGCTTGCCCCATCTGTTGTTACACACAAGATGTTGTCAAAAAATAGATTAAATTGCCCAAGCCTTTTTTGTAACAAATCGGCGCATAAGGACGATGTCATAGATCCTCGAATTCTAACCAATCCAATGTTCCAAAATCTTTTATTCGGTCCGTGGATATTTACATTCATAAAGCGTTTGTTAGCTGTTGATGTCCATTCATCGAAAGTTAAGCAAAATAATGTTCCTTCACTTCCTTCCAACTGAATTTCGGATTGTTGTTTCATAATAAATTTCCTTATTTTGTCACCATACTCCATTACATAATTAATAATTGTTGTTGAATTCGGTAAGTTACTATATCCTTTTGCTTTTATTAGTTCTCTCATATCAAATGATCTTACGAAAATATTAAAGGAAAATCCGTCTAAGGACGTAAGCTGGGATAACACAGCATGTAGTAAGATATCGTTTTTAGATATAAAGTAATCAATAATCTTTGATTGAGAGTACTGAGACTCTGTATCTGTCTTTGTAGTTGTTAGATCGATTTCAAAATCTGTTTGCCTTTGCCTTTTTGAGGAAGTTGATTCCGCTGCAGCAACTTGTTTAAATTATAGAAGGACATTTTTTACACTTTGCAGTTTGTCCATCAGAGCATGTTAACAAATAGAACCATACCGAAGTACCGAGGTCTGATCATATACTCAGTTTTAAATTTTCGTGATATTTTGAAATACTGCCTTCGCCACCACTGGCCATATTTGTAGTGTTGTGTTGTTTTCTGCAATAAGAAAATATCTTAATAATAACAGTATTAAATCGAACAGTTATAATGTACATGACCTCTTGTGTTACTGTACAGGGTGTCCCAAAGTTGATGTCTCGGGACTATATCTAGAGAATGAAAAAAGTTATCAAAAAACCGTTTACATGGTTTAATTTGGGGTGCTCTCAGGTACATTTTACGCTAGAATTTTTTTTTTTTCGAAATCTGGAAAATGGCGAAACTAACGTCATCAGAAGTCTTTTTCCAGGAACGTAAAATAGTTTGGAAAATACCTTTAATTGCATACGAGTTAGCCATGATGTAATCAAGTGGCCTATGGAAAACAATGAACTGGGGCTGTTGACATAAGTTTGTTTAGTGAATATATTGTTTGTGTCAATTAGTTTACGGGTGTGAATTAATTTAAATAGCGCCGAAATGTTTACAAACAGTGAAAAAGTAGACATGATTTTAGTTGATTTAGTATTTTGTTACTGTTTAAAAAAAAAAATTTTTTTTAATATGCTGTTACAATTCCTTAATAAAACGTATAAATAGCTTTTATTCATTGTTTTCCATAGGCCATCTGATTACATCATAGCTAACTCGTATGTAATTGAGGGTATTTTCCAAACTATTTTACCCTGTATATTTTTAAATATAAAAGATACGAAAAAACTTTTTTTAATAGAAAATGTTCAGAGAAAATAGCACTTTCCAGGTAGCACAAAAAAAGTGTATGTTCCTGGAAAAAAACTTCTGATGACGTCAGTTTCGACATTTTCCAAATTTCAAAAAGAAAAATTTTTTAGCGTAAAATGTACCTTAGTGCACCCCAAATTAAACCACTTAAACGGTTTTGTGATAACTTTTTTCATTCTCTAGATAAAGTCCCGAGACATCAACTTTGGGACACCCTGTACGTATAGCTGGTGTTCTCCTCTAATTTAATTGCACGCTTGTTTTATTTTATGCACCGCTACGCTAATCTAACGAAATAACTGCTTACCATGCACATTGCACAGTCCACAGTACCTAACGTTTACATTGCTCGCTCAGAATGACCTAATAAAATGATTGGAAGGGGATGTAGATGGTGCTACAGTTGTAGATGCGCGTGGCGTCGGAGTTGTTGAAGCTATGCTTGTAACGGCGGGTTTTCGGATCCCGGAATTGCAAACCCTATACGAGACATAACATTAGAAACCAAAGGAATCTCCTCTTCAGGTTGATTATAGTCAAATGCACTTCCTGCTGATCGTAAGTTTCTGTTTTGTGCACTATATACATTTTTTTTATTTTTTTTGTTTCGAAGGGACTGGACTATTTACATCAGAAGTACTGGGATCATTTTCATTCATATCATTGGAACTATTTAGTAGAGAAATATTAGGATTGTTTATTTCTGGAATTCCAATGTTTTGTAATGAAGTATTTGGATTACAATTAGGTACATCTATTATGGCAAATCCAGGATTTATTATATTTTCTTGTATTTGTGCGTAACCGGGACGAAGAACAATATTTTGCAAAATAACTGGTGTTTCCTTGTCCATTTTACCTGGACAATTATTTTCGGTAACCCCATTTTGAGTAATCAGTTCACAACTTGTACATTGTTACTACGAAACTTCTGTTTTGTATTTGGAAACGTAGTTTCAAAATCATTTTTATTATCACTAGATTCTGTGTCCGTATGGAAATTGTTATCTAAGGGTACATCCTCCATAAGAATTTTTTCTGCTATGTCCTCAAGTTCCTGTTCAGTAAGAGGTTTTTTGTAAAACCACAATTTTTGCGAATGAGACATCTTATGTTTATTTTTTCAGCAACTAATCCTGACGGTTCTCCAAAGTACTATAAAAGAAATGAGTATAATTTATCAGTGTTTTCGGAAAATTATTAGAAAAATATTAAAATAAACAGTAAACGTATCAGTCTTACTATTTACAAAAAATATATTAACCTACCTTTTTAAATGTAACAGATAATAAGCCAGTGTAAAACACCGTATACCACAGAGAAGCGTATCTACCGGTAACTCTCAAGAAACTGTCAATATATTAGGTTATATGAATATTAGCGCGCTTAGCGGATATTTTTCTAACTAAATATACGGTACTCAAATGCACCGTCAGGAATAAACTGTTATAGGTTATATAAATTTTAAAATACATGGTACTCTGCAGTACCGTCGGGCAACAAAGGTGTCGCATAAGTTTTTAAATTTAAAATTTATATCTGCGCGCCTTGACAGTAGTGCTAGTTCTGCAATTATTGTGAACATACCATGTCATGCGCAGGATTGGAAGAGAGAAGAAAAATATGGTCGAAGCATGACCACGAGCTTGTAGCTTATGTCTGTTTGTATTGTAGTTATATCATTAAAGTACCTACAGTTGAAATTATCAGTTATTTACCATATTCACCATCTTAAATACAGTCCACTTAATCCACAATTCCCGGTGCTGCAATCACCCGAGGCAGAGCAAGGAGCAAGGGTTTGTAGTCATATTAATGGTCAACGTCGAGCCGGATAGTCCGGATACAGGAGACAGGTCAGTCCGTTCCTTATTTTTATTCATAATTTATCCCAGTTACATTTGTCATAATAAAACATTCTCGATTGTGTCTTAAATGATAAGCATAATTGTCTCATATTATACAACTTATCGTTTGAGGTTATAGCAAAGCCCGCGTAAGTAAGCAGATTAATCCACAATTTATTTGCAACGGTGCCAGCTCCTCTTAAAAGTCGGAAATTTAACTAAATTTCAAACAACACTGCCAATGATATTTCGACTTGGTAATTCACATTTACTTGATTTTTAATCATTTATTGTCGTTCAGTAAATTCACAATCTCGTTTAATAAATCATAATCTCGTTGATATAGTCCCGATCTCGTTTATAACAGCATATTTTCGTATAAAATACATATTCTCAGTAAATTAAAATAATCATAATGCCAGATAGTGATACAAAAAAATTAACAAAAAGGAAGAGCTCTTTAAAAGCTCAACTCACACGATTTAGTAATTTTTTAAATTCGTTCGTTGCAAGGCCACTTAACATAAAGCAGTTGCAAACACGACTTCACACGATAATCGTTATTTACACGGAATTTGATAATATTCAAAATGAAATAGAAAGACGAAGTGGTGGCAGACACGCTGAAAGAGGAAAGCAATGAGTTCGAGACAAAATATTTTGAATCTATCGCATGTGCAAAGAGTATTCTTGATCCTAGTTTGGAAACAAATCGTTCAACACCTTTAAGCGCAGCAGAATCTAATGTGAAGTTACCACAAATAAATCTTCCCGAATTTCACGGTTCCTATGACAAATGGACGCAATTTTCCGACACTTTCAAATCATTAATCCATAATAATACCTCGTTAAGCAAGGTACAAAAACATTATTATCTATTATCATGTTTGAGAGGTCCGGCGGAGAAAGTTATAAACAGTTTACCAGTTTCTGAACAAAATTACGAAACAGCTTGGAAACTCTTGGCAGAGCGCTATATAAATAAAAAGGCGATATTAAATGCGCACGTAAAGGCAATAGTCGACCTTCCAAATAGCACCAAGGACTCACATAGTTCTCTCAGATCTTTATTAGATATCTTTCTTACACATTATCGTGCTTTGCAAAATTTAGGTGAAGAGATTGAACATTGGGACACTATATTGATCTACTTCTTAGTGGCCAAAATTGATAACAAATCAAAGGAAGAATATGAATATTTAATAAAAAATATAGATTCCCCTAAAATTGATGATTTCCTTACTTTCCTCAGAGAAAGGTGCAGGTCATTAGAAGCCATTGATACAAAACCGAATCAGTCAAATTATGTAAACAAAAGGAACACCGAATTTAAATCATTTTCACATGTAACGGCTAATAAACTTTCTTGTCCCGTATGTCAGCAGCCTCATTTTATTTATTCATGTGAACGATTAGAGACATGCCTATTAATGCACGTTTTTCGGAAGTAAAGCGATTACGATTATGCACCAATTGTTTACGTCTGGGTCACAGCAGCTCGGAATGTAATTCAACTACTTGCAGAATTTGCAACAAACGACACAATACGTTACTTCATATCTCAAATTTAGCAAACAATAATCAAGCGGTAACGATGTCAAATAACAAAAATGATAAATCGGTTTCTGAAAATGCTCAAACAAACCTACCAGAAGCGCACAAACACGAGTTAAGTTTCGTATTTGTACGATTAAGTTTTTAAAAATAATTTTATTTATTTAATTTACAAATATTAAAACTGATAAATTATACAGAGCCTTCGGCCACAAGATACAAAGTATACTGAATGATGAATTAGGTTACTAAGGGTTTTTATACATATTTGTTAATGGTGTTTACTAATATCTAGTGATTAGGGTAATAGGCTATTAGAGTATATAATTCCTCCCTTCTTAGTTTTTGACGTCCTCGTCAAGGGTAGTTTTGATTTCTTGGAGCGTCTTGAGTTCCAGTGGGTCGATTTGAAATATGTGTCTTTTTTCACATATAAATTGTTTTAACCTTTGCCTAAATATACATAACAATATGAAAAATAATATTATACAGAGTGTTGTAATTATTGAAGTCATCATGTGAGTGGTATGGAAGACTGGATTATCCAATAAGTCTTCTTTTTCTAATGGTAGGAGATCTTGCTTTAATTTTGATATCTCGTTCAAGTGTGAAGATAATAAATCTAACTTATAGGTTGGTTTAGGTAATGTTATTGACATGATTTCACTGAATTCCAATTCAATAGTTTGATTATTTGAAATTATTAAGTTGTCATCGATTATAACAGGACATGCTGAGTTTATTATATTATTATATTTCAGCGTATATTTTGAGATGATGTTTTGACATTTTTCAATTATTTCCTTTGGCTTGGAAAATGACGTTAATATTCCTTTGGATATTAACTTGTAGGCATTGGCTTCTGGTATTGTTGCGGTTTCACAATGTTCTCGTATTTGGAGTTCGCATGGATTAGTGAGTAAATCTTGACATAACGTATGGTCCGAAAGTTTTGGGAAAAAATTCAGAGGCTGATAATTCTTATAAAAATAGTTTTATATTTTTATCACATTTTTAAACAATCTATCTTAACTATCCTTATTATAAAACAAAATTCAAATAATCGACAATGGACCGTTGTTTTCGATTTGCCTAAGTATTCCCCTGACGCGTTGCATCATCCTTTGGACGACCTCAGCGTTGATTTCTCTAATTTTTCTGGATATACGGCGTCGCAATTGTTCTTCATTTTGTGCTTCCCATCCGTTATTATAGACTTTCCGACTCAATATTGCCCAGAACTCTTCAATTGGGCGAGCCTGAGGTAGGTTAGGGGGATTGTCTACTCTCGGTACAAAGTTGATGTTGTTGGCCTCATACCAGTCCCTTGTGATTCTCGCGTAATGACATGAAGCAAGATCTGGCCAAAACATTGTTTCATCATCCGCATGATGTGTGTTCAAAAACTGAAGCAGTTTAGAGAGACATCTCTGGATATAAAGCTCTGCATTTAAGGCTTTGCCCCGAACAACGCCAATGTAGGGCTGCGAGATGAAGCCAGCCTCAGAAATTGCACACCATACCAAAATTTTGTCCTCAAACTTTTTTTTGCTTTTTAATCTCACATCATCAGGGGCATTCGCGTAATCGTCCGTGTAGAAACCATCATTGCCCTTCATCTCAGAGTTGGACAAAGTGAAATATTTTTCATCGTCCATAACAACTTGTTGACGAAATGCACTCGCCTCAACGCGCGGCAACATCTCGTAATTCTCTCTAACTGAGCCTCTGTGTATTTTAGAGCTTTCCTCCTTTTCCGGAAGACAATATTCTTACTTGATAGGGTCCTAAACACCGTAGTCTTTCCAACATTAAATCTCCTGGCCAGTTTTCGCTGTGAGATCCCAATTTTGTGTTTAGCTGCTTCAATCACTCTTCCCTGTCTTAATTGGTTCAAAACCCGCGGCCGACCGCTTTTAAGCAAGTTTACACATGGTATCCCTTCTTGACATTCTTTGATTGTGCGATAAATTGTCGATTTGCTTATGTTTTGATCTCGATAAATATCGACAGTCTCGTTTCGACATTCGCCCAACCAGACTATAAACGCCTCGGCGAATATCAATTTTATAAGACATTTTGCGAAGCAGAAACCAAAATCTTTTGCTTTATTTATTTAAATGACATGACTGGTGACATTTCATTCCCATGACCTACTTCATTAAATGCATTTTGTCACTCAATTAAACCAGGTGAATTTTTTCCCAAAACTTTCGGACCATACGTTATGTACATTCCGGTAACATCTTGACACGTGTCTGTCCATCTGTTTTCCAAATAGTTCTCCAAGTAGTACTTAGCAGGTGGGATTAAGGATATAGAGTGATTATCAGGAATGGGATATATTCTGGATATATTGTAATATGCGGGGTTTAGGATTTGTATCTTAAGAGCCATAACTAGTAGATTATTTATAACTACTATGCCTAATTTTGAGGTTTGCAAAATTTCAAAGGGGCGAGTTTTATCATAAGAAAGTAAAGTATTTTTATCATAATCACTAAGAAGGTCATTATGAATGTCCTCTAGTTCATTAAATGTTATGATTTCTAGGTTGGGAATTTCATTATTAGTGAGTGAAATTGTACGAATTAACACTTCTAATTGACTTTCAAAAGATGTTAATAATTCTTTATATTGCAGTAGAAAGAATATACTAATTGACTTGCCATATATACTTTGTATCTTAAATGGTTAAATAAAATTATTATTATTATTATTTGTTCAAACTGATTTTTATACTTCGTTATTACAGAAACAATATGGTTTTGATTTTTTTCAAGCATTTTAAGTTCTTCGTACAATTTATCTGAAACTTTGGAAAAGAGTGTAACACTTTGTGCAATACTTTTGTTTAGCCCATTTTGGTTATCAGATAATAACTTTATATTTTGATTTATATTATTTAAGTCTGATTGATCTAGGTTGCCAGTAATAAATTTTATTACATGTCCTACACCATCAATAAGTCCTCTTTTAATTCTAATTGGACTAATTAATTTATTTACCTTATATTCTATGTTTACTAATTTTCTTTTGACTTGCTGTCTCATACGTTCTTTAGATGTACTGCGTTCTTGAACATTCTAATAATATTTTGTCAGTATTTTGGCTTAAATTATAAAAGTAATTTTGAATAATGTCTAAGTTATAGGAAAAGTTAATTTTATGATAGAAATTTAATGTTTTAGCATTTCCCATAGGTTCTGGGAAGAAGTTTTCTTTCTTATTCTTTTTAATTTTGATATATGTATTTCTATTACTAATGTTATTTTGTTTGTTAATGATATTAAGTGTGTTTCCATCTTGATCTAACAATTGGCATTTTTTATATAACGGTTTATGTTTGCTTTGTTTTCCGGGATCTTCTATATAAATGTCATCTGCGTTTGTTACGTCAATATTCTCTTCTCTTTGTTGATTTTGTTTGTTTAGCACGAGTTGCTCTTTTGTTAACATTTTTTCACTTATTTGTTCTAAGAATGGTCTAAGTTCGTTTTTGCGTTTTAAATTACAGTTTTCATATAAATCATCTGCCATAGCGAAACTTAATTCATGTTGGTATGGACCGTAAAGTATACTGAACGGGGAGTAACCAGTGGAATTATGAATTGATTGATTATATATCCAGACAGCGGTTATCATTTGGTTGCTAGGTTTTTCATTTCGGTTTTTTATATTAATAATTCGTAGCTTTTCTAATATCGTAGAGTGAAATCTTTCGATAAAGGAATTCGAATTTGGATTATAGGCGGTGGTGAAATGAAGGTCTACTTCTAACATGGATAAATACTCTTGAAAAGTTTTGTTTTTAAATTCTTGACCTTGATCATAAACGCTACGCTTAGGGCGATCGTGGTGAGCTATGAAATGTCTAAGTTTATTTAGAATTTCAGGGGCTGTGTTTGATTTAATTAAATATGCTTGAGCGTATTTTGAGAAGGAATCTATTATTGTTAAGAATTTTGAAGCTTTAAACGTGAAGGTGTCTATATGTAGAGTATCAAAGTGTTTAGATGATATCATGGGGCCTTTAAATTGTGGTTTGTATGGCTTTCGTTCATATTTCGCTTGTTGACATAAATCACATTTATTAATTATTTGTGTGACTAAGTCTTGTAATGCTGGAAAATAATATTGTTGTTTTAAATGTTTGTATGTCTCGTTGATACCATTATGAGTTTCATTATGATATAAAAACTGTTTCTTTTTGTAAATCCAGTGGAGTTTAAATAGTCTTTAAATAGATTAAGGGTAATATGTTTTAACTTTTCATCCGGTATAAATAGACATGTGGTAATATTGGGATTCATATGGTTCTTGCAAATTTCTGACATTGATTTTTCAACATCTTTTTCAGGTATAATGATTGTTAGTCTAACCTTTGTTTTGTCGAATAAGTAGTCTCGGGTGATTGAGATTTCGCCAATATTATCTTGTAAAATAACAAGCTGATTTTTAAAATGATTTACAGGGTGTTCTGTAATAGGTATGACTAGGCCATTATCATCATTATTAATTGAATGACATGTTTCTATTAAATCATCTATTACTGGTTCGTTAACTTCTGTCACGATATGGGTATTTAATATTTCATTTATGAGGTCGTCAAGTTCTGTTAGGTCAGGGGATTCTTGACATTGGGGTATTATAGATTCATTTTCATTGAAATTAATTTCTATTCTTGATAAAGCATCAGCAACGTAATTTTCTTTGCCTTTTTTGTATTTAATTACAAAATCAAATTCTTCTAATTTTAGTCTCCATCTAATAAGTCGTGAATTTGGTTCTTTAATTTTTGATAGCCATACTAAGGGAAAGGCAATGGTAAATTGCTTTCCAAATAAGCAAGGGCGAAAATGCTTAGTGGAGTTTAAAATACTAACTAATTCTTTTTCTATAGTGCTATAATTTTTCTCAGCTAAGTTAAGAGTCCTAGAATAATATGCTACAGGTCTGTTTGATTGGCTTAATACTGAACCTATAGCTACGTTACTGGCATCAGTTTTAAGGGTGAATGGTTTCGAGAAGTCGGGATATATTAAAACGGGAGCATTGCAGATAGCTTCCTTAGATATTTCAAATGCTTCTCTGTAATTACTGTTTTGAGGATCGATTTTCTCATTTTTCCGCAGGCATTTAGTCATAGGCTGTGTTAATTCTGCAAAATTTGGAATAAACTTGAGGTAGTAACCTACAAGACCTAAATAAGATTTAACCCTTTGACTCATGAATTTTTATCTTAAGAAATAAAAATCTGACGTTTTGGGGATTTATTTATTTATTATTTTTATTATTTTTAAAAGTATTTTCACCTCTTTTGATTAACCCGTTTATGGGTAATCGGTTGTCCTCATATGAGGACACTGTGAATATTGATACGCTAACATAGGAAAATAAAAAATATACCTTGTACACATATAATGACATTCAGACATTATTAACAACAGTAATGAATGTACAGTAAAACATATATTCATTAAAAAATACATAAAACAAAATTATGTTTTTATGCAGTGTGATACTCATAAAAACAATTTTTTTTTCTGTCAAGGCATAAATGAACTTTGCATTTGCAGCAACTAAACTTGGATTTTCCCTTACACTCCGGTTTTTTACATCTGTGGAACTTTTCTGTTGTTACAGGCAGATGCCCCACATTGTCTAGACGAACTTCTTTTTCAGGTCGTACCTCAAATCTGGATCTTTTTAGGATAGGCGATGCTTCGGCAGATAGCGGACGACCCCGTTTTCTTTTGTTACTCTTGTCAACTAAAATCAACGTTTCAGCAATGTAAGCTCGAAAATGAAGCAGGTCCAAAATATGTTTTTTTTGTATTCCAAGGGCTGCAGCAGATTTTCTGTATTCGATCCATGCGTTTACACAGGCCAAATCGATCGCATGCGTAAACATCCTTAGTGGCCACTTACGAGAACGTATAAAAGTTCTGTGTATGGAAATCAAAAAGTCTAACTTGTCTACTCCTCCCATATGAGTATTGTAGTCTGTTATTACTTCTGGCCTTTCAACGTCTATATATTGTTTTTCGTTTTTATTCCATCTTTGGCAAGAATTCCAATACCCATGTAGTTTGACACCATAACTACTGGTTTGTTATCGTACCATTTTGTTATTATTACCTCCCCATTACCACTTATAACTTGTTCGCAACTACCTCGACCACGTTTTTTCATCTCTTTGTCGCTGGAAAATGGTGGGTTTTTAAAACGATTTACGCGGGCCCTGCCTGACGCATATAGTTGCTGATTTCTAAGGTATTGTAAGAGATTGTACTTTGAAAAATAATTGTCAAAGTAAAGCCGGAAATTCTTTTTATTTATCCTTTGACTTAGTTTTAGAACTACAGCGGCACCTTGTCCAAATATTTTCAGATGGTGATCATCCAACTCTGTTTTCCCACCTTGATAAATGATGAAATCAAACATCTGGCCACTACTTCCACATAGGGCAAATAGTTTTACGCCCCAGAGATGTCCTTCTATAGGAAGGGAAAGTAATCGGGCTCTTATAGTATCATAGAGCGGTCTAATTTTCCAAAAACGGTCATTGCTATTATCTTCGGCCTCCTGTGTGTTGAAAAAATTGAAATTTGCTCTTAGTTTATAAAAACGCCTCTGGTTCATTGTAAATGACAAAAACTGAAAAAAAAACCGAAAATATAAACAAAAAATTATTTCACTAAAAATTTACGTTTACTCACATTGTCCTCATATGAGGACAATGGCTTTTTATTACAAAAAACAAAAATAAATAGCATAAATATTTATCATATCAGTTATCTCTTATCTACAGCTATATATTCCACCACACAAATCACTTTATTTGTCTTATTTATTCCAAAAACTTTGAATTTATTGCCCGATGATGTCACCAGTGCCGCTGAATGCAGATTTCGACTTACAAGCAAAAAATTTATAAAATCTCCAATAGATGGCCGCATGAGTATTAAATCTTAAATTAATATGGGAACCAACTGGAAATAACGTGAATGAATGGCTTAAATGTTTTCAAGGTGATTTAGAACGGTTAGAATCTTGTTTGCTCATATGAGGACACAATTAGCGAAAGGGTTCATTTCTTTAGTCGTTTTTGGTATTGGGTATTCCTGAATGGCTTTAATTTTGATCGGGTTAGGTATTATTCCTTCAGGCGTTATCACGTGACCTAAGAATGCTACTTCTTTACGTAAGAACTCATTTTTGTCTAACTGTATTTTAAGATTTGTTTCTTTGAGTTTTTCAAAGATGTGTCGCAAATGAATTATGTGTTCTTGTAAAGATTTTGAAAAAATTACTATGTCATCCGTATATACAAAGCAATTCTTATATTGGTATTCACGGAGGACATTGTCCATTATTCTTTGGAATGTGACTGGAGCATTTTTAAGACCAAATGGCATTCTGAGATACTCATAATGTCTATTGTTGACTGTAAAGCAGTTTTTTCAATGCTATCAGTATCAGGATCCATTTCAATTTGGTGGAAACCTTGCGCTAAATCTAATGTCGTGAAATAAGTACATTTACCTAAGTTATCTAAGTTTTCTTCAATTTTTGGTAGTGGGTATTTGTCTTCAATCGTGTTTTCGTTTAGTCGTCTGTAATCAATTACCATGCGATATTTTTTTTTTCTCTGATGCGTCAGTCTTCTTAGGGACTATCCACACAGGTGAACTATAAGGGGATATACTAGGGCGTATGATTTTGTCTTGTAATAATTTAGTTATTTGTCTTTGTATTTCTTCCTGCATTTGATATGGATGTCTAAAGGATTTTGTAAAAATAGGTTCGTTACTTGTTGTGCCTATTGAGTGTTTGACTTGATTCGTAAATGATAAGTCACAGTCTTCAGAATAAAAACAATTTTGGAATTGATAACAAAGATTGATTAACTTTTCGCGCTCTTCTACATTTAAATGAGGCATTCTAAGTTTTCTGAGAATTTAATTTTTTTATTTTCCTCGTTAATTTCCGCGTTCTGAAAATATTCACACGGAATAACATTTAATCGTTCTTGAAAATGTATTTCTATGTTTGTTGGATTATGAAAAAGCACTCTGGAATTATAAAATTATCAAAACTTTGTTCGGGTATGTATACTTCGCCGTCTTCTACTAACGTGGGTATATGTAAAATATTAGCATCTGTATTTTTAATGTTTACTTGACTGTCATTGTATTCTAAATAAAAAGGAATATTTATATCTTTTAATTTCAATATTTTATCCTTATAACTTATGTTGGCTTGTAATTTTTGTAAGTCTTGTGATCCTATTAAAATATCAAATTTATTATGCCAGGGAACTACTCTTACTTTTATGTTTTTATTTATGCCTAATTCCTCAAATAATTTTAAATTTAGATTTTTATCTGAAATAATTGTTCTATGTCCAAGTCCAGTTATGTGAAAGTTTTCTAAAAACAAATTGTTTTCAAATTGTTTAATTTTGTTTGGGTTAATTATCGAATCTGTCGCGCCATTGTCAATTAGTACTTTCAAATTCTTTTCGGGTAAGTAAAAGAATGGTAATTTAGATCCATGATTTAGATTATTTAAGTTAACGGCTGGAAGTTCGAGGCCGTGTCTTGAAAATTTTCCTCATTTATCTCTAATTGTTCATATTCAGGGTAATCATTATAATTATACGAACCTGTGTCATTAAAATTGTCTGCGTTCTGTTCGAAAATTTGATTTTCGACTTGTTCACTATTAGTTTCTAAATTATGGAGTTCCCGTGATACAAAATTTCTATTTTGACGGGTAAATTGTCTTGTTGGAGGATGAGGGTTTGCACTTTGTGTAGACATGGGTGTGGGCGTATAAGAGTTTTGCATATTTTGCCTATTTTGATGTCTATGGGGTCCAAAAACTTGATTATTTGAGGGAAAAGATTGTTGGGGTGCCAATGATTTATTTATGTCTCCGAAAGGTTAATATGAGGATTGGTTGAAAGTATTTTGTCCTGGTGTGAAATTATTATGGATGGGTGGAGCGAATTCATTAGTAATATTTCTTAACGATTGTTGGGGTGGATTATGTTTAGCAGGTATATTCTGTTTTAAATTATGAGAATTGTGTAATTGACGGATAGCTATTTGATTGTTATCGTGTTCCTGACACTTTAATAACGCTTCCTCTAACGTTGAAGGTGGTACGTATGAAAGTATTGTGCGATAGGGTTCTTTAATTCCTATTTTGAATTGCTCTAAACTTATCGATTTTATTTTAGCTATTTCATGAGTAAGAATATCTGGTTTACTTATATGTAGTTGGGTGAATTGTATTAAAGAATTCTGAGCTTCAACTACTTTATGGCAAAATTGTAAGGTTGTTTCATTAAATAGTTGTTTAGTTTGTTTAAGATGAGCATTTAACAAATTTTCATTTCTTTGGTCTCCGTAAAATTTAACTAATGCTTTCTTTATATTAGTCCATTCAGATGTATCCTCTAGGAATATATTAGTGGCAGCCTGACCTTCTATTTTTCCTAATATTGATTGTTTAATAAGTGCATTTTGGAATGCTGGTAATGTAAATGTTTGCAAAGTTTCTATAACACTTTCTACTTTTGCTATGAATAGTGGTAAATTATCATCTGCATTAAAATATGGTAAACTTTTCAGTAATTCTGAAATATCGCTAGTTGATACACTCATTTTTAAGTGTGATAAGTTTAAAATGGTATTTTCTAATTGTTTTATCAATTCGGGATCAAAACTACTTGTTTCTGCTATAGTTTCTGAATTGTTTTGTGCAGGATAAGGTTCTACACGAAAATTTTTATTTTCTATTACTTCTACGTTAATTCTTCGAGACATTAACTTGTAGTGACTTTGATTATTTTCATATACTTTCAATAAAAATTAACATATACGGAATTCAATTTCTTGGCTCTTAAGATTAATGGGTTAATTAGGAGTTTGAAATTTTACTTACAGGAAGGTAAGGATGAAGTACATACTTTTCCAACTGTTCTTCTGTGCGTAGAATCTCGTTCTCGAACTCGGGGTTGAGTCGTTCTAATTGAGGTGATCGGTGAATGATTTTTCTCTTAGATGTCCAGGGAATGGACAGGCCAGTTTTTTCGATTGTTCACAAAAGATTAAAATCTTTTCGTATTTGTACGATTAAGTTTTTAAAAAGAATTTTATTTATTTAATTTACAAATATTAAAACTGATAAATTATACAGAGCCTTCGGCCACAAGATACAAAGTATAATGAATGATGAATTAGGTTACTAAGGGTTTTTATACATATTTGTTAATGGTGTTTACTAATATCTAGTGATTAGGGTAATAGGCTATTAGAGTATATAATTCACGCACCTCAAATGTTATTTCAAATAGTGGGGATGTGCAGACAAATCATTGTAGTATAAACACAAATTGTTCACAATCTCATCCTGATTCTTTAGTTTTGCTCTCAACCGATAATATGCAGTGCACTACTTGACAGCGCATCACAATCTTGTTATATAAGGAATGATCTAGTCAATCGTTTATGCTTACCGGTAAATAAAATAAATCTATCAATTACAGGCATACAAGCAACAAATAATGTTACAAGACAAGTAAATATAAAGGTAAAGTCAATGCATAATGAATTCACAACTAATGTCACTTGTCTGGTAATTGAAAATATAACAGATAATATACCATCTCGTCAATTTAACACAGATAATTGGAATATTCCGTCAAATGTAAAACTTGAAGATCCTAAATTTAATACACCTTCTCAGATAGATTTATTAATAGGAGCATCTTTGTTCTTTAGCTTACTTCGAATCGGTCAAATTTAATTAGGAATTAATCAGCCAATAATGCATAAAACAATATTAGGATGGATTATTTCTGGTAAAACTTGTAACACACAAATTTCAGGGCAAACTTCATGTTTTCTCATAACGAATTCAGAGTTAAACGAAAATTTACGGCAATTCTGGGAAATTGAGGAGAATTTTTGTAACAAACCTTATTCAAATGAGGAACTTGATTGCGAACGTCATTTTTTATAAGTACTATATTATGTTGACGTAAGCGCGTGATTATTGAAAATAGATCGCTCTGAATTAACAGTCCTACCTTTAGTACATCGTTAAGAGACAAACCGCTAGTTGTTTTCGCCAAAGCGTTGAAGACAACACGAAGTTTTGTCGTTGTGCTATCACTTTTTACTACGCAATGATGCGGTAAATAACATGCTGTATTAATTTCCGATTGAGATTCATCGACGAGCGACATGTGACCTAGCGCTTCATATTCTTTTATAAAGGCTGTATAACCTTGTTTTATTGTCGTTTTTTTTATTAATTTATTTTCTAAACTATAAAATCGTTGAACCGCCGTTTGAAACGAATCGCCCAGTTCATGGAAGTTATCTCGCGTTGGTAATTTTACTATAAATCGCCCTGTAACATCGCGACTAAAGTTTTCTAAGGTAACTGACCGACGCGAAGTATGATCCAGCCTTTTGGATCTTTTTTATCAGCAATCTTCACAGTACTGCAAACGTAAATTTTGCGCTGATCCCATGACATGTCTTCCCAAAATGATTTGAAAATCTTAGCTCTAGCTTCATTAGTTATGATGTAACACATTTTCGTTGGATTTTTAACAATCTTTTTACACTCACATCTTGGCTTAATCTTTCTCTCAACCCTCTCAGTATTATAGAAAGTGTTTCTCTGCCCAGATGGTTTACTAAACCATAAGAATTTTTTTCCAGGCATTCTTAACTTCTTGTGTATCTCCCTTTTGTTTTGTCCTTTAACTCTTGCTATTAGTAGAATGTTCTTCATTTTGTATTTCTTCACTATCGATATTTCTATTTTCACCTTCTCCCGAGTCTATATCGGAATCATCAGAGACAATTGAATCATCAGAAAAAACAAAATTGATATAGTCACTATCATTTTCCTTATCTGAAGACGAACCTGGTAGAATATCATCATAATCCTTAGATGCACTAATTTACTGCATTTCCTTTTTCGGAAATAATTTTAACATTACTATCAAAAATAATATTGCTCACTAAATTATTGTCACAGTCATCAATTACGTCCACTACTGATTTAGAAAGAACTGCCGTTTCTGTATTAGTTTCAGTAATCACAGATTGTCTTTTTTGGCATTGGTCATAAAAATCTACTGTAACGTCGGCTTTATTACTCTGAATATTTTTTGTTGCATTCACATTCTCAGTATCACCAATATTTAGTGATTTGGAAATATTTCCAGAGACCTAACAATTTTTCGCAGAATAGCTAAATCGAATGTCATCCTCAAAAATAAGCTGCGCTTCGTTTATAAGTTTGGACATATCCTCAGGGCTCAAAATTTCCTCGAACGTACTATCATTAAATTCTTCCATACTATTAAAAGTTCTTGATGTGGATTAATTGGGACATCGCTATTTTCTAAAGCCATTTTGAGAATTCGTTGACCCGAGAAGACACTTTAGTAGTTTCTGTATTTAAAAATCTTGCAGTTATCGAAAGGCAGTAACTCGTAACCACAGTTCACTCGAAAAAATTTCATGAGGCAGGAACTCGTATGTCAAATCTGAAAGAAAAATAGTAGTTTTAGGGGCAATTTATACAGGGTGTTTCAAAAGTAAGCGTAAACCTTCTGGGGGTGTAATCCTCGGATAAAAATAAGACAAAAAGTTCCTATCAACATGGGTCCGGAAATGCTTTTTGAGGAAGTTACGGCCCTTTAAAGAACGAATAAAAAAGGTTGTTATTTTATTGAATCTTTTAATTTTAATATTTACAAACTAGACTGGACCAAAATTAAATCACATGTCACAATGACAATCAGTATCAGTAAAACTTCAAATTACTTGAAAACAATGACATTACTAAATCACTAAAGTAAGTGCAAAAATTACTATGATCTATCTTTAGATCAAAACAAAAAAACTAGGATCAATAATAAAGTTGTGTTTAATATCCGAAATGTATTCATGTAAATATAAAACAATACTTGTAAAACAAATATAGGGATTAAAATGCAATACAACCTATACAACAAAACCTACCCTCTCGAGAGTATAGCCCTTAGATAAAGACTCCAGTGACTGATATATAATACAACGGAGGGGGTCTTTATATAAAAGGCTGTTACAGAATTAACTTATAGTATAATAATATCGGCGTATGTGGAGTGAGATTTGTGAATCACCTTAACTAAATTACCCTGTGAGATAAAATAGAGTTCTTGCGCCACTACTGGGGCTAACACTGATGACAGTCCTATGTTAAATATATCCACTATGTGGTACTTATCCTTTCCTTATCCAGATAAGGGCCTCGAGACTTCCAATTATAGCAATATCCAGTTTTATGAGTTTGCGGCATCTACTCGTAGGTACTAAGCATATTATATAGCAGCCTCCAATATCCCACGCCGATACACTTATACAACCCCCTGTATACGACAACGAATAACAATTATCATCTAACTTCTACATAAAGTTCATATAACCTTCTGTAGGTGCAAGCTTTCACATAAGCTATTCATAAAATGCAACCCTACCATAAAACGCCTCTGGTGCGAATTAACCCAATGCTATCCTAGAGACGTTTTGTTCCTCCCTATCAGAATTTCATCCCTTGTTGGATTTAAGACGGCCAATTCTATATACCACAATATCCAAAATCCAAAATATGACTCGTCTTGTTGTATGTGCAATAGTGTAATAGCCGTATAAAACGATATTTAAATTTATATCACTACACACAAAATTCTTTACTTCATGGGCGATACCGGCTATCGAACAATATTCCGCCGCGCGTATCGATAAGTTTTTCTCATTCAGAAAAAGTGGAATGGTATAAAATTTTACCTAAAATAGACAGATGTCTCTCCTAGTATTAAATCTAGCAATTTCTATGGAAAGAAAGCCTACAGAAACCTATAGTAAATTTCACTTAATCGAATTAGTTAATTATATTTAAAAATACGTATCAAATGTTTCCTTGTGACATTCCTCTTAAATGACCGCCATATTGTACAGGATTGCAAAATTGAAATAATTCACGAAATTGGTTTTTATTTAAAGATGTAATGGACTTAAAGTCATCGTCATTAAAATTGGCCTCATCATCGTATTTTGAAGATGATACTTTCTGAGCATATTGCTTAATTTTTCTAAACCATTCACCGGTTTCTGGTCCCGTCATGCTTATTCGTAGCGGTACAGATATGAGATTATCCATAAACTCAAGTTGTATTAACCCATTTTCGGTTAAATGTTGATTGCAGATTCGTGTTTCCAAGGGTAAATACATTCCAGTTTTTAAGAAAAAGTCTATTCTTGCATCACTGCTTACTCGAAATCGACAAATTCTCTGACAAGCAAAACACTTTATTGTGCTATTATGTATTAAAACGTCAATAGGGATTGCCAACGGATCATCTTCCATTTCAATTACTCTGTTTATATTCTTTTACAATTTTAAACAAATTCTGGATTGTTCGTTTAATATAATTTCATTAAAACTAAACCGATTTCTATGTAATTTTGCGACACTTTTCTTCCGCTCTTCAAATATCATTTTCGTCATATATTTTGCAATTTGAAATTTCCGGTCCCGACCACAAATATAACATTATACCATTTTAAAAAATTATAATTTTACAGTTTTCGTATTAAACAATTTTATTGTTGACAGTTATGAATTATTTAAGTAACAACTATAATAACAAAATAACGTCAAGGCATACTTTGCAAAATTAAAAAGTTTTAAAAAAGTTGATTGAGGAAGCCGTTACTATGTAGTAGTTAAATATCACAAGGAAACGAGTAAAACACTACTATTGTCCAATATATTAACAATAAAAATATTACGTAAACATTAAATTATAGAAACTGAAATAGCTTCAAAAACCTTACAAAATAAGTATTTATTCTTTCAATATTTTTATCAATAGTTTGCATCTTAAATACATTTTTTAGAACTTTAAAAGTTAGTATTTATCATTACCAATCATAGCACCTCGTATATTTTGATTAAAGGACACTACGTTTAATAAATATATACTTCAAAATCTATACACTAGTCGATTTTTTAAAGGATATTCATATCCAAAGAGAAAAATAATATTTTTAAATTTTGCAAAAGAAGGAATCTTTGGACTTGTTTTCTGGTACACCCTGTGGGGTCACAAAAATTTTCCGCGTATACAAGTGTAATCCTGGGTCATAATATATTATACAAGAAATTTCAGAAAAATCTACTGAAACCCAGGATCCCTCTTGTTCGGGTGCCATGTCCTTTACTTATTGGATTGTATAACATATTACGAACAGCAATCATAATTTTGTCAATATACTTTCTACAAAAATTATTGTTCTCATTGCAAAGACTATTTATAAATACAATATTATTTTCTGTTAATTGTTGTTTAAATGCATCAAATATTTCTTGATGATTAAATCGATTGTCTTTTGCTTCAGAGATTGTAGGAGAGATACGTACTGTCAAATCCAAATGTTTATGAGTAGAAATGAAAATGAATTAAATGCAGATGAAAATAGTAGAGTTCTCTAAGGAATACGAATTTTCGCTACAAGCTGCATGATTTTTATTATCTTTTCTGAATGTTTTTAAATTTGGAAAATTTCTTCGACAATTTTGTTCACCACAAATAAATATGCCATTTTCTGGGCATCTATGAAATATTTTCTTATCGGTTATTAAAAAATTTATGGTTGAGAAGTTTTGGTCACAATCATTGCATTTAGGCATAGTGAATAACAACTTTCTAAAATTACCAAAAATGATTGATCAAATAGGTATCTAACTTATGCTTTGCATCTGATACTTAATATCGCTTATAACGGTAAGAGTAGATGGATTTTTGTTATTGATTTCATTTGAAATACAATGTCCTGGACAAATAACCAAATGGCTTTGCTTTCAGTGGGATATTCCAGGTCTAATGCGTGAAACAATTTAAATAAAAGTTCTAACGCTGTAACGAAGTGATTTTTTCGATCAAGTTATGTTCATTTTGCTTTAAATATTACTGTCACTTGGATACACCCTGCCGTTGTTTTAGTAGTCAAATTATGTTCTAGTTAAGTTATAAATGAGTTGTTAAAAGGTCCGCTGGTAAACAAGCAATCAAGTAATTAATTGAGTAATTTTCAACAGTCCCCCGTATAATTAAAATCCTAGAATTATTATAAATAATGACCGAGTCGAAAATAAAAATCATTCATTACTAAAATTGTTAATCCTTGTCCGTTTTAATCCGTTTCTTTTTGCAACATGGTATATAAATTACAAGTAACTCATTTCCGGTTAAATGCATTTCGAGTCACTGCACGTAGCTGCATAAACCGCTGCACCTCTGCAAGGTACGCCGGGTGATGCATTTGAGTCCGTCGTTTAAACTCGGTGACCACTTCTCTTTTTGACACGACCGAGAGCTACGTCAGAAAGGTAATAAAAATGCCAAGTGGCCCTCCCGTCGAGATAAGATCAGATCAGATCATCAGATCCAACCTACCGTCCGCAAGAAAAGATCCAGTCGCCAGCCGTTATTGTTTCCGTACCGCCGCTCCGTTGTTTTATAGTAAATTTCTTCGAATATCCGCTGGGTAAGAATTCAACGCAACCTGCTATATTTAGTAGGTACTGCCTTCAGTTAAGTATAGATATTTAAAGTCCTGATTGTCCGTGAGTATCGCTGTATTTTGCTACCAAAGTAAACTAGAGCTAATTCATAATACCTCCGTTGGGTTTTTTATCATTGCATAAATTGTACACCAGCTGGTCAGATTTTCTCGTCGGGTAATCCGACAGGCTGTCATGTACAAGGGTTTTCGGAAAATCCAGTGCATTTAGAAAGTCATTCCTAAAAGTACATCCACTGATTAGATTTTCTCGTCGGGTAATCTGTGAGGTACCAATGCATCAGGGTGACTAGTAAATTAGTAGTAAATGACATAATCAATTAAACCATAGCTCTATGTTTGTGGCGGTAGTTCGCCGTATTTTTATTTAAATAGTAATAAAAGACGTAAATATCTATAGCTAACGGATTGCCCGCCGTTTCTAAAACCATCTTATTGGAAAGGTCCGTTTGCTTGTCGTACACCGCAATTTATCAATTTCACGTATCCGAAAATTCCGCCGTAAAAATCGCGTCCATTCTTGATTACCAGCTTGCCTAATTTGTAATTATTTTAAGAAATAGTTTTATACATACTCGACTGAATAGTCGAGGAGGTTTGAGAATTGATTAATTTGTTCATCATTTATTTCTGAATAAACACGTTATTTTAAAGAGGTAAAATTCACGAGTTATTATTTCTGTAATTTTATTTTCTGATTAATCCGTTTGAGCAGTATGACTGAACTCCATTAGATATAGTCTCCAGCTCAGACCTCTGGCTATACTGTATCATCCACTGTTTTGCTACTCAGGGTTGTTCTCCCAAATAGGAGAGCCAAAAATATAGTGTAGTTCTTCGCACTCAAAAATTGAAGAGCTGGCGCCCGAGATTTCCGTAAAAATAGAGAGATTACGCAAGTATCTGACCGAAAGTACCGCGCTAGAAAGAAGAGACATTACAAAAGTGACGCCTACGAGCAGGGACCGTTTTTACGTTAATCAGAAAGCCGAAATTGTAAAGTTATTCAGAAAACCGATCCGCCGAAAAATTCCAAGTTCCGTGTAAAATAAGCGTAAAAATTAAATAAATACCGAAACACCAGAAATTTGCAATAAGACGCCGATTTAAAATAAAATACGTGAAGCCTGTTTTTTCCGTCGCAAACGCTAGCATTTTTTATAAAACACAGTTTTTTTATTGATAAGAAATAAAAACTTGTTGTTCACCGTGCACAGGGTTACGGAAGCGTATTAAGGCCACGGCAAAAAAAAAAATAAGTTGAAATTTCAACTTATTATGTTGAAATTTCGACTTACTAAGTTGAAATTTCAACTTATTATGTTGAAATTTCGACTTCCTAAGTTGAAATTTCTACTTAACATGTTGAAATTTCGACTTGGTTAAGTTGAAATTTCAACTTATTAAGTTGAAATTTCAACTTAATTTCGACTACTTCCAACCTTCAATTGTAACTGAATGTAACAGAACTTGGGTGTTAACTAAGATATAAACAGGCACCTAGTGTTGTGTGTAAAGTTGTGTAGTGAAACATGGACAATATTTCTGATTTAATTAGATTCTACTTCATGATTGGTTTTGATCAAAATGAAATATTATATTTTCTATCAAGAAAGCACAATATTAACTTCAGCATCAGAACGCTTAGGAGGTATCTTAGTAGAATGAATCTCTATCGAAGAAAGAATTATACCAATTTAGAAACTCTTTTGCCATTTTTAAATAAACAAATTCAAGAATACGGTCAGCTACACGGCTATAGATGGATGCACCTAAAATGTATTCAGAGTGGTTTAATCGTCAACCAAGAAACAATTCGTTTGGCTTTAAATGTAATTGATCCTCATGGCGTTGAATTACGGAAGAAGAAAAAATTGAGACGTCGGATGTACCGTAATAAAGGCCCCAATTATTTGTGGCACATGGATTCGTACGACAAATTAAAGCCATATGGAATTGCAATAAATGGATGTATCGATGGATTCTCTAGGTATATTATATGGTTAAAGGCAGCACGAACAAACAGCGACCCAAAAGTAATAAGCGGATACTTCATGCATGCAATTAGTGATATTGAAGGCTGTCCACGAAGAATAAGAGCAGATATGGGCACAGAAAATGGCCACGTTTCAACTATGCAAACCTTTTTTTTGGAAGATGATTATAGTGAGCCATACTTTATTTATGGAAAAAGTCCTGCAAATCAAAGGATAGAATCATGGTGGTCCATATTAAGAAAGCATCACGCGCAATTTTGGATGAATTTTTTTCAAATAATGAAAGAAGATTACATATTTGATGGAGGTTTTTTAGATAAATCTCTTTGCCAATTTTGTTTCTTGAATATCATCCAAGTAAGTCATAATTTAAAGTAGGTAGACTTTCTTACAAGAGACGGAGGAGTAGACACTTCCAAAAATTTGTACATTCATCATCTGAAAATTTTTCTTTTTAAACTCATTTTCTTGCTTAAAAATAAAGTTAAAAATAAAATAAAAAAAAAAATTAAAAGCGAATCTGTAGCATATCTTAAGTTTTCATGTATACTGTGAGTCTGTATCTATCTCAATACATATACAGGGGTGTTACATAGTTACATTTGTTAAATTATACATTCTATATATTTTTTAGATATTTGGATAACCCTTTTCCTCCCCGCTTTAAATATATACAATTATTGATATATTTTGTCTTCAGGTAAATGAGTTCGACAAAAAAATCTACCTGAATGTGTAAAAAACTCGTAAAAACCGTAGAATCCTTACGGGAAACGGCTCTCTGCCAAACTCTGTGAAACTTTGGATTCTGGTGATCCTTGATAAGCAGATCAAAATTCTCCATGGGCGCCAAGTCCTATAAAAACTCATATTTTTAAGATATAGCCCTCTGAAGTTAGGTTTTACTTGTTATATCACCAGAATTCATAACAGTTATTTTACAACAAGTGCGTGAAATGAGTATTTTTCATGAATGTGACAATCCCATGTCCCATGAGTGAAAAAATGTCACTTTACATACGAATTGCATACAATATTTTTTCTACTACCAAAATAGTTGCAGAGAAATATATGTATAAAGCAAAATATAAATTTACTTTACGCACTGCTTAAAATATTTAATTTTTTTGCACTAGTGCGTAAAGTTATATAATAAGATAACAAGGCTGCAGTTGCTGATACTTTACGCGCTAGTGTGTAAAATAAAAACAATTTACGTTAGTTAGTAAAGATTAACTTTACGCACTACACAGCATGTATAAAGTTAGTGCTTTATGCACGGTAAATATGTAACTGAAATATCAAAAAATTGTAATTTATTTGTTTTTTACTTGTTTTCGACTTGTTTTACTGCGTCGTAATAACAAAAAATTATAAAAGTTAAATTATTAACGTTTAATCTACAGATTATCAAATATGTCTCCATAGACTTCCAGACATTTCCATCTGGCTAGTTTACTAAGAGAGCGTGTTGCTCACCCGAGTTCATCTTGTTTTTCCTTTTTATGAGCTGCAGCATTCATAATACGAAAAATAATGCATCGCGATTGTCCTCTTTTGATTTATACAGGGTGTCCCGATTTTAAACCGACAAACTTCGGGTACAGAAAGTTCACATGAAATTATGACATACTCCTTCTAATATTTCTTCTCTATCGAGCCTCCTAACGAAGATACAGGGTGTTGAAAATTCAATTTATTTTTTGTTTCACTTTAATAACTTCCACAATAATAAAGATAGGGAAACCAAACTTGGTACACATAGTTAGGTTGTGAGGGTCCATCTTTGCTATGGTTCACAGTTGAACTGAGGCGCGCCAGTGGCGTGCGGTGTGATCACGTCGACATAATTTTAAGGAAAAAAGTATGAGCACTAATTTTTTTCGCAATTCTGATCAGATTTTCATAATTTACGGTTGATTGTCTAAAAGAACTTGTTCATGTAGAATTTTGACTGAGGCATTAGTTTTTGAGATATTTGCGTCTGAACAAAACGATGTACCAAAAACACAATTATCATGTCGGGAATAGAAACTTCTGATGAAATCACGACATATCCGTTCTAAAATTTTTTCTCTATAGCCATTCCTAACGGAAATAGTTGATTTTTTTAATATTTGGATGTTGATAATTTGTTTATGCAATTTCGTAACAAACAAATTTTTCTTTTGACAGAAATAATATTGACTTGCAAATGGCCTTAAAAACGCCTCATTGCAAAAGAAGAAAAACATTAAAAACATTAAATTGACAGTTCAGTTCAGTATATATCCCCTAGAAAGTCAGACTAAAAATAATTTTGAAAGGGCTATCTTAATTAATTAATTGTGTTTTTGGTGCATCGTTTTGTTGAGCCGCAAATATCTCGAAAACTAATGCCTCAGTCAAAATTCTACGTGAGCAAGTTTTTTTAGAACATTAACCGTAAATTATGAAAATCTGATCAGAATTGCGAACAAAATTAGAGCACATACTTTTTTCCTTAAAATTGTGTCGACGTGTCAGAGTTGAACTGAGGCGCGCCAGTGGCGTGCGGGGTGCACGCCACTGGCGCGCCTCAGTTCAACTCTGAACCATAGCAAAGATGGACCCTCACAACCTAACTAAGTGTACCAAGTTTGGTTTCCATATCTTTAATATTGTGGAAGTTATTAAAGAAAAACAAAAAATATTTTGAATTTCCAACACCCTCTATCTCCGTTAGGAGGCTCGATAGAGAAGAGATATTAGAAGGGATATGTCATAATTTCATGTGAACTTTCTGTACCCGAAGTTTGTCGGTTTAAAATCGGGACACCCTGTATACTTCATTTTTCAACTATCCCCACAAACAGAAGTCTAAGTGTGAGGTCTTGAAATCTTACCGACCAACTAATACAACCACCGCGACCAATCCATCGTACTGGAAAAGTTCTCTTTAAATGCTACCTGATCAGATTAGCATAGGGAGGAGCTCCATTCTTAATGCAAAGTTTGTCTTATGTTTAAAACCGGATGGTTGAAGAGTGAAGTGTATAAATCAAAAGTGGACAATCGCTATGCATTAATTTTTTGTATGAATGCTGCAGCTCACAAAAGGGTACAACAAGATGAACTCGGGTGAGCAACACGCTCTCTTCGTAAACGAGCTACAAAATGTCTGGAAGTCCATGGAGACATACTTGAAAATCTATTGTAGATTGAACGTTAATAATTTAACTTTTATAATTTCTTGTTATTAAACATCTCCGATGCTGTAACTCGAAAACAAATAAAAAACGGATGACAATTTTTTTACTTTTTAGTCATATATTTATTTGTACTATGCACTCTCGGAGTTTGGCACTTTCCTCCAGACTCATGCAACCTATATATTTTGGCTGTGAAAACACGAGTATTCTGGATATACGAGGATGGTCATAGAAATTTATTGTTTATTTTAGTTGCTAAATACTAATATATAGGTACTGCTACAGTTTGCTGGCGGAATTTTAAATCACCCTGTATATATATATATATATATATATATATATATATATATATATATATATATATACATTTGTTCCTGCTACGATAAACCGTCCACCATATAGAAATTTACCGACGGTAAACTATCCGAAGACGTTAAACCTTCCAATTTTCGGACGGTTTAAGGATATCACTCGTATTGGCCTCGTTAGGCGGTCTACATCTCATATGCTGAATTTGAGATGGAGCGTTTTTGGTATGTTTCATATAATTTGCATATAACCATAGTGTTAAGTATATCCACCAGGAGCGCTGGCGCATACATACTCGCATATGCTCTACATATGCCTACATAATTTTTATAGATGTTAAACCTTCCAGACATTTGGCAACACGATTTAAGACATTTGATATCTGAAAACCATTCTGGTGCAGTATTTACATGTGTGTGGAGGATAGTGTACCGTGTAGTACACGTAAATTAGGAAAAATAGAAGAAAAAATGTATAACCAAATTATATTTTCAGGATTGATTGTTTATAGAAGTGATATTAAATATCTAAAAAGTTCCCACCACACAGGGGTGTGCTTCACCCCATTTTCACCCCTAATTGTGACACGGCGCTGGTTTTTTGCCAATATCTCTTAAACGCGTTATTCTACGACAAATTTGTAAGTATAAGAGAATGTTCCCTATAGAATCCTCTATAAAAAATGTCCGATGAGTTGTGAACGAATTTCTATTAGTTTCCGAGGTATTAACGCACAAAATCAAAGTTAGTTAAAAACACGCATAGAAATGGCCAAAAACTGAGTAATAGAAAACTTATTAATTTAATATAGTGAATTTATTCCTTGTAGGTAGTTGTTTTTTTTATATATACAGTGTGTCGCACTTAAGAGTGAAACACCCTTACAACTTTTTTCATTTTTTTCCGGTTTGAACCAAATTTTACTCAATGATAGATCCCATATTAGTATCAACTTATGGCCAAAAAACCATTCACCCCCTACTAATGCAAAGCCACCTGCGATACCAAAATAAACGGAAAAAATCAAGAAAACATATTAGGCATTATTTTTTTATCGGAAAATTTTACTAATGAAAGTTGTTCAGAATTGTCTAAAAACCTTAAATTCATCAAAATATCAAAATAAAAAAATATTGATATTTTGATTTAAAAAATTTCAAGTCCGAGAATATAATTTTACAATATCAATTATCATTCGTATTTAGTTGCAGAGTATTTCTTTAGTTTTATTTTTAATAAAAAATAAAATATTACAAGACAATAACCCATTAAAATTATATTTATATTTTCAGAATTAAAAATTTTTTCAGACAAAATATTAAAATTTTTTTATTTTGTTTAAATTTTGAACTTAAGGTTTTTGAACAATTCTCAACACCTTTCAATAATAAAATTTTTGATAAAAAAACGCCTAATATGTTTTTTTGATTTTTCCCGTTTATATGATATCGTATTAGTATTAGTAAGGTACAAATGGCTTTTGGGCCATAAGTTAATCCTAATATTGTTTGTAGTTTATTTGTGGCGGATAATTAATATTCATTGAACTTGTGTCTGGGAATCACGCCAATTCTAAAAAATAAATAGAAATAAGAAAATGTCCAAAATATGTCGAGATAAAAGTGTAGATAAGTAATGTGCTCTATCTTTGAGTGAAATTTGGTTTAAATCGGATGAAAATGAAAAATAGTTATAAGAGTGTTTCACTCTTAAGAGTCTTAAGTGCACTATATATAAAGAATTACGATTTTTACCAGCTCAAACTCGTTTCCACACCACCTAAGAAGTAGAGTTCCCGGCACGTTTTTCTTAAGTGCTCTCTCTAGTCTCCCCTGTAGGCCTATTCCACTAAAAGTTTCAGTAGGTACAGGGTGTTTCCTATAAAACTATACCCCCCCTTATTTCTGTCAATTACCACCGATTTGAATTTTTCAATAACCGGTCTAACACAGAATTTTCCGTAAATTTCGAATATGCTATTACTTTTTTTCCTACTTCAACCGTATACGAGGGCAGAAAAAAGTATGGTTTTTTTAAATGGGACACCCTATATATTTTTACATATTTGGATTCGCCTCGTCCTTCTGATTACAAATATATATGACACTTATATATTTGCTATAAAAATGGCGTAAATAATTGAATTTAAACTTAGGGCGTTTCCTTCAAAGCTATACTCCCCCTTATTTCGATCAATTATTAACGATTCAAAATTTTCAAAACCTACACATAGAATTTCTCGTAGTAGTAGCTTGATACAGCTTGATTTGAATGACATACTAAATTATTAAAAGAACAAAACTTTGATAGTTTATAGACTTCTCATTTGTTGAAACAAGCAGGTGTAGGTAGTAAAATTACCCCCGCCCTGCAAATAGAGATGTAGTGCAATAATACCGCACGTGCTATTACCAGAGACATAGAGAGGGGAGAATGATCTTAGAACCTGCGCGAATGGCAAATCACAATGGTCGCCATTTTGAACACCATGGCAGGCAACCTAAATGATATTTGGGGATTTTTGATAGGACATCTGGGGATTTTTAATGCAATAGGGCAGATGATTTAAAATGACGGAAACATTCTTAAATATGTCTTTATTATAGTAAAATAATATAGGTATATACATATTAAATTGGATGCTAAGATCGATAAAAAAGACAACTGGATATATCGCTTATAATAAAAAATATAAAAAATCATTTATTTTAGGAATAAATTTGATACATACAATATAATTTAACCTTATTCATATTGCTTTGAGCATAAGCGCCAAGTGCATATCACTTTAAATATATCCTTGTATTCACATACCTGTAATTGTGTACAGTTTGAATATACTTTACACGTTCCCTCTTTGTGCTGCTATTAGTACTTGCCGAAGTATCTTGCCTAGTCGATTCGTTGAAATTATATTTATTTATCAAACTTCAAACAAAACAATTATTATCTCAAGATTTATTTAAAAAAATATTATTAACAAGTAATATTACCCACGGTGTCGTTTCAGTTTAGCATCTCTTGGCAACTCTATCGTATCATCTGAAGAGGACATCGAAGACGTAAATGAGGCCATATTCTAAACTGAAGTTACAGATCTAATTAGCTTATACCTCGGCCTCGGCCCGATACATCTCTAATCTTGGTACAGCATTAAGTTTTAGGCGAATTTGATTATCACTTTTTACAAAATCTGTTGCTTTAAAATTATTAGAGCAAACAAATTTATTCTCTGACCAAATGTATTCATCACTCAATTCTCCAACCACTTCTTAAACATGTCACCTCTTGAGAAACTAGAATGTTATACTGTTATAAACGGCTGCAAAAAAAAACTCATGAAAAACTTACTGGTGAAATGTAATTCCTTTAGGCTTAAATCGCCTTGCGTTAGAACATCCCCTTACAACACAGGACATAATTAAAAACAAACATTTACAGTTGTAAAAGCAATACAATAATGATAAACAAAAACGTCCACCGCGATAACTAGGTAAGTCTAGAAAATAACAATAAAAAAGTCCACACCACAGCGTTAAATGTTAAATTAGTTCATAGAATAAATAGAAACATATATGCAGTGCGTAGGGTTTATAAATAAATATAATTAAACGCACACCAAAAAATTTAAATAACTGTAACCTCACTTTACTCACCATTTTTTAACAGTTGCACGACAACAAACATACAACACACTTGAACAAACCACGTGATCAGTGTTCAAAATGTCTGCCCCCTTGGTGTCTTAGGAAAATTGGATGCGCAAAGGTCTAAGAGCGTTCTCCCCTCTCTTTTTCTCTGGCTATTACCCATGAAATATAAATATGTATCATCCAACAACAATTTCAATTAATTATTTATCAAGATATGAGCAATGTGCATCCTAAAATGTTGTAAATCCGTATTTTCATGAAGGTATTTAACTACCCTTTTACTTTGTGCGTTAATAAGTCGGAAACTAATAGAAATTCGTTCACAACTCATTGGACATTTTATATAGAGAATTTTATAACAACATGGAACATTTTCTTATACTTGCAAATTTGTTGTAGAGTAACGCGTTTATGATATATTGGCATAAAACCAGCGCCGTGTTACTTATGGGGGTGAAAATGGGGTGAAGCACACCCCTGGGTGGTGGGAACTTTTTAGATATTTAATGTCACTCCTATAAACAATCGATCCTGAAAATATAATTTGGTTATAAATTTTTTCTTCTATATGGCCATTTTTTGTCTAATTTCCGTGTACTAGTGTGCCATGGAAAATCACCGTTTATCTCGCGAAAAGAAAATGATATTAAACAATCAAAAATTTGTGAACACGCTTTCGAAAACGGACATCCAATAAATTGGAATGACGTAACTCGATAAATTTGAAACGTACTTCGCTCGGATTGACACTGGGTGTTTTTTAGGTCGCTAAAATAGATTATGATGCCAAAAAGTATTATTAAAAATGACTGATTCAATATGGCCGACTTTTCGATAAAAAGTTCATTAAAAATGACATAACTCGATACATTTTAAACAAATTGCGCTCAAATTAACATATTCAATATGGTATTGGTGAGAATTTTTTTTACATCAGGATTACTTATTTTGAGGTCCTACTATAAATATATGCTGGATAGGTATGCTAATTTTTTTGTAAAAGTTATTAATCCCTAATTTCATAAATTTTGGAGGAAATTTTTGTCTTTATTTTCGTAAAATAAAAAGGGTTAATTTAATTTTTAAGTTAAATCCGCTTGAAACATCTTAAAGTACACATTTCAAGCTTTAATAATTGCACCTAAAGGAGCGATTTAAACCAGAGTAATAGGTGGTTAAAGTTAGTTATACATATCAAATTGTATCCCTTTTTCAAAATTTTGAAATTCAGTCGCGTTCCATTTTCGTGCATTAAACAACAAAATCTGGGGCAGCATTATAAGAAAAAAATATTTTAAGATATACATATTGACAAAAACCGATATTTTCCAACTAATTTGTTTAATAACAAATGATGCTCAAGGACCATTGTTGGTAACTTTTGGTTGTTTCTGACATGTTCAGAGATGTATTCTCAAAGATTACCGGATTCCCGGAATTTCTCCGAAGTGAAAACCTCTATTGACTCCACTATAAAATAAAAGTTGTCTTAGAATTCAAAACATACACACACATCTTATGTAAAAAACACTAGAAACCGTTTTTCTGCAGAAGTTTCTCCTCTTTAATTGTGTAGAGGTATTTTTGTCGGGAAATGGACTATTTTCGAGAGAAATAGGAAAGAACTGCATGAAACTGAAATTTTTCTTAAAGCGGAGAATGTTGCGGCGCAGTTAGACATAGAAATGGATTTTTTAGTACTTTATTTATAAAGGTGTTAGTAGGTAAGAGTATCTAACCATTTTCAGCTTTACTTAAATTCGTTTCATCACATTTGTTTAAATTAAATTCATATACCTACACCGTGGTCCATAAAGTACGAAACAAATTGAAAACTTCTTTATTAATCACTTCTCCGAAAATTTTATCTTTAATAAAATTGGTGCATGGTCTCCAATGCAATACTGGGCTGCATAAATTAGTATGTCCGGTAGCGAGTCCGGTAGCTTATCCCAAAAATAAAATTATTTGAAAAAGTTATATGCATTTGCAATATATCTTCAAATATTAATTTTGGTTGAACATTTCAAGGAAATTAAAATCACGTCGTTTTTGCTGTTTACACCCTAACTAAATTGATGATTACTATTCTGTTGATATAAATAGTTTCCGTAAAATAATGTTTCAAAAAAACTTATAAGAAATTAATCAGTGGCTACGATTGAGTCTTGGGTACAGCACAAAATTAAAAAAGGAGGATTATATGGCTGATTAGTTGAGAGGCTAGGATACTAGACTCTCAGCCAGGAGTCCCGGGTTCGATTCCCGGCCGTGGCACTGGGATTTTTTCGGACAAAAAAATTAATCCTAGTATACTCGGATATTGGGTGTGTGTCCCTTGTTTCTAAATGTGTAGCCCCCTCCCGCACAAGACTTTCAGAGTCTTCAGGGATAAAGGGGGTCGTATTATCTGTGGTGTTATTTATTATTATTATTATGTAAATAGACAAAATAAGTATATAGAGCATGACTTTCATGAAATCCGTTTAGGACCATTGTTATTATTACTTTATTGCATATGCAGTTGTCTTTCAAGTGATTTAGCATTTTTCAGTTATTCGTTCTATCTAGTTTAATATATGTATCTATTATATCTGAATAAAATTTTTATTTTGTTAAATTCTTCATTTTGTCTACATCAACGGATGATTGGGGCTGTAAAATCCTCGAATTCCTATATTTTGCAGTTCTCCTTTTTAAGAAATCCTAAACTATATACATTTCCAATTTTTCAGTGTCACTTCCACTCACTGCGCAGTCATAGCAACTGACTACGAGGTATAGTACTGCTCCCTGACTACTGTGCACCTTCTTTACGTGCTGCGCATTCTCCCCCTTCCCATCACATTAGACAATCTTTACAATGTATTCCGAGTCATAAAAGTATAATAAATATAAAATATTTGGTTTAAATATTTTTTAGGACGTCCACCCTGTATATTTTTTAGTAAATATTTATTCTGATTCTTCCTTGTTAGTAGTGTTAACTACGTGCCAAATATTGTTTCCCTCCGACAAAGTTTTTCAGTTATAGCGCAAATCGGGGCACCAACATATAGACTGACAGACAGACCGACGAAATTGAATGACCTTCATTATCGTAATATCATATCATCCGAAAAGTGAAAATTGCAAAAATCAAGGAATGTGAAATTTTTCACGATTACAAAGAAAATATCAGTCAGTATCATAAAGTGTAACATTTGGCGCATTTAATTCTTATTAGTGAAAATTTTTTGTTCGAATTTCAAATATATATAGCTTTCCTATATTTTAACTAACCCTTCCTGAGATAATTAATGTTTGATAGATTAACTGTCAACACTATGAATTACCATGGAATGAAATAAAAAGCAAAATGTCACATCGTGCTGCAATTAAAGCGAAAGCGATATTTATCTTAAATTTTTCCGAGATCCCCGACACAGTTATCATTGTTATTTAAAACAATCGCCATGCATATTAAAAGAAGACAATCATAATATTAGTCCAACATCAAGAAAATGTACACATATTAACTCCGGCAACATCGCAGGATAGTTTAGCGAACGTACAGATCCACATGTGTATAACTATGGAAGGACTAACGTTGTGTGCGCGTAAATCGGATGGTTTGATGTTGCATCAATATAAGAGCGGTTTAACGTTGGTAAATAATACAGCAAAGTATATCAAGTGGACCGTTTAACGGCTAAAATTACATGGACGGTTTTTCGTAGCACGGATCTGTATATATATATATATATATATATATATATATATATATATATATATATATATATATATATATATATATATACCGGGTGTAAACTGATAGTGGGCCACCCCTGTAACTTCCTTGTTTTTAAAGATATCGGGATAAAATTTTGTATGGTGATATTAGGTAAGATTTCCCACATTTTGAGGCTTATCCGCCATATTTGTCACTTCCGGTTCCACCGGAAATGACCCCAATAGTCTTTTCTAAATGGACCACCCTGTATATGTTTTTACGTTTTTGAAATAAAGATCACATTTTGGATACATTTATACTATTTTGAACAATTTATACAGGGCTGCACGAAAAATAATTCGAATTTTAGTTGTCAATCTAGATGGCTGCGAATATGTTAAAATTATTTTTGTTCCAATGTATTCATATAAAAAATACGAAAACGTCAATATGTCCAATAATACATCATACAGGGTGCTCTAAACTCATATTAAAATCACATTTTTTAAAATAACTCTTTTTTAATATTATACATATGGGCAACCCCACCAGGATATTCAGAAAGCTCTATTTAGTAGGGGTTAAACGGTACCAAAAGTTCCGTACTGTATAATCGTTACCGGTAGGAATGACAATTTTTTTAAAGAAATTTATGATTTATATCATAAAATATTAACACAAATATACAGGGTTGAACAAAATTTAATTGAAGATAGATATAAATCATAAATTTCTTATGAAAAATTGTCATTCATGCCGGTAACGATTACACATTACGGAACTTTTGGTACCGTTTAACCCCTACTAAATAGAGCTTTCTGAGTATCCGGGTGGCCCATATCATAATATTTAAAAAAAAGAGTTATTTTGAACCCTGTATAAATTGTTCAATAGTATAACTGTATCCAAAATGTGATCTTTATTTCAAAAACATAAAAGCTCAAATCACGAAAGAAGACCGTTACGTCATCATTATAATTCGTAAGAATCAAATCAGTACTACTGCGTTAGTTATCAACAAGGTCAGTCGGGGATATTAACAATCACATATAATGAACTCCCTTTCCCTGTATCTCTCGTTTTACTATTTTGTAAACAAAGATCGCTTGAAGCGTACGTTGAAGATTAAAAATTAATTTGTGACGTAACGGTCATCTCTCGTGATTTGAAGTATACAGTGTGGAACAGCCAAATGGAATAAATTCAGTATCTCAATTATTGTGCATATTTTAAAAAAATCCTGAGACACGTCGATTTTGGATTCTGAAATGACATCCCGCAACGTACAAATTTCATCCCTAAATTCAACCCCCTTCGAGTGGTAGTTGCAACCCCTAAATTTTTAAATGGGAAGTAGGGGCTTGTGACACCTCATTTGAAAGGTCTTTTCATTGTCTATTCAAAAATGCTATGGTTTTAATATTTATTGCAAAAATTAGCAGTAAAAAAATTCATTCATGTGCTTGACGTAATTCGCTACCTACAGCAAACTAAAGAAAAAATAATTTCAATGTAGGAAATATTTAAAATGAGTTCCTTGAACGTCTTGGCAGCATCCTCATTTTGAACATTTCCTACATTGAAATGATTTTTTTTTTAGTTTGCTGTAGGTAGCGAATTACGTCAAGCACATGAATGATTTTTTTTACTGTTAATTTTTGCAATAAATATTAAAATCATAGCATTTTTGAATAGAGAATGAAAAGACCTTTCAAATAAGGTTTCACAAGCCCCTACTTCCCATTTAAAAATGTATGGGTTGCAACTGTCACTCGAAGGGGGTTGAATTTAGAGATGAAATTTGTACGTTGCAGGATGTCATTTCAGAATCCAAAATTAACGTGTCTCAGGATTTTTTTAAAATATGCACAATAATTGAGATACTGAATTTATTCCATTTGGCTGTTCCACACTATATATAATACATATTATATATGTATACATTTTAGAAAGAACTAGATGAAGTGGTACTACAGTGGAATTCCCATCGCATACGAAGATCTAAAAATAGGATATCGCCAAGTGGAAGACCAATTATTATGTATGAAACCCCAGAGGTTTACAACACAGAAGATTATAAAATTATCGTTCCTAGAGCCAAAATATTAACCTGTCAGAATGAATGTAAGTATTTAGTTAACGCTTGCGACAAAGACGTTTATGAACTTTGTATTTTTTTGATGAATGAAAAAAATCTTTCACTTCCCGAAAACCCATATGACGCTTTGGATTTATATAAATGTTTAAGGAATGAAATATTAATTTTATTATAAATAGCTTTAGGTCAGCTGTAATGAAATTATTGTAATATAAATTTAAGATATATCACCAATCACTTATTTAAGTATAACCAAATAATAAAAATTTTTAGGTAGGTAGTTTATGGAAGTAATAATTTTAAATTATGCAGATAAAAAATGTTCTTTCAATTTTCATGAAATCCCGTATACCTAGTATCATAATTTTCAATTCAATCGATATATGCATAAAGGGGTACGTGTCAAAATACACATATTTGGAAAATTGAAAAAAATCTTTTTCGATTAATTAAATTAAATAAAAAATTTTGACATGTGCCCTATGCATATTACCGATTCAATTATGAATTGGCTATTTAAACTTTCTTCACCAACAAACGTAGTAATTTTTATGCTCAGTTTTGGGTCAACTAAAATTTCAAAAAATGCCACTGACGTTTTCATTTTATTTTATGTAGGTATTGAATAAAAATATGTTAATATGTTGTAAGAATAACTAAATTCAATTACTTTATTTAATAGGTTATTATTTATTAATATTATTAATAGTTGTAATTCATTTATATAACTTAAATAAAATTTGTATTTTGTACTGCTTTTGTTTATTTATGAATCTTAATACAGGGTAATAGACTAAGAGCCAGCGATCGCCAGACTTATGTTATACCTACTCGTTGTACTTATAGTATCAAGCTTAAGATTTTTTATGTGTGTGTACACTATGGTAGGTATGAACGTTTGGGTGTTATGAACCTTGAGTACGGGGGACTTTGGCAGATAACAGGTCTTCAAGGTAGATAAAATGCGAAAACACGAAAACCTCAAACGCTATTTCCAAACGAAAAATCGCGCCTGCCGCCGGGCCGCCCCGCCGTTTGTACGAAATCGAAGGTAGGGGGAGGGGGTGCAACTTGGAACTACATCGTAAATCGCGCTGCCCCTGCTCCGGTTTTTGGCTCGGGAGAACCTAACGAAAAGTGGCGATTTTGAAGTCCGTCGTAAGCTTGGCATTTTGTGATTGTCTCTATTGTTTTGTTCTGAAAACGACGCTTTTTCAGAACAAAAAAATTGAGATAATCACAAAATGCCAATTTTACGACGGACTTCAAAATCGCCACTTATCGTTCGGTTCTCTTGAGCCAAAAACCGGAGCAGGGGCCGCGCGATTTACTATGTAGTTCCAAGTTGGACCCTCTATCTTGGATTTCGTACCAGAACGGTGCGGCGGTCCGGCGGTGGGCGCGATTTTTCGTTTGGAAATAGCGTTTGAAGTTTTCGTGTATTCGCATTTTATGTACCTTGAAGAACTGTTATCTGCCAAAGTCCCCCGTACTCAAGGTTCATAATACCCACAAGTTCATACCTACCATTGTGTACACACACATAAAATATCTTAAGCTTACTATTATAACGTAAGTCTGGTGATCGCTGGCTCTCAGTCTATAACCACTTCACATTCGAATTTCGAAGCATTTCGTTTGAATTCAAATAAAATCCAAAAAAACATTATATGCATTTATTAAGATTAGAAACTGAAAGAAACATAAACAAAAATAAATAGAACAGGGAAAAAAGAGTTCTTTTCTCATAAATTTGCTTTAATATGTGCAACCGGTTTTGTAACTATAAAAAAATGTACATCATCGAGCAAGCGCAGAAACTAAAAACAAGAACAACAATACTTAACAACATTTGTGAGAAAATTATTCTTTTTTCTCTATTGAATAATAGATCACTCGCATGAGTACATACACACACACTATAAAAATAAATTAGAAATAAGTATTGGTCAAAACCTATATAAATGCTTCACTAATAATATGCTGTTAAATGAAATATGTATTTTTTAAAATATTAAAATAAAATGTTTTGGGCTTAAACAATATCCATTACCCAGATGTTAGAGTTAAGAACTGAATTCATTTCTAGTCGAAAGTCCGGGTAGTTTTCATATGTTGAAGATAATTCTATAGTGAAACTGCAAGTATGTCCTATTGGTGTTCGAGTAATGCCTTTACATAAATTAAAAATAATTGTTACACCTTTGTTAGTCAATATATCAGATCCTGTGCAAAATCGAATTAAACATTCTAGTGTTTTTAAATCAGATTCTTTGATAAATTTCTTAAAGAAATCAGTTATTTTTCGTTCATCGCCTGTAAGCTCATCGGCAAAATTTAAGTTAGCTAAAATATTTTTGGCTGTTGGTATATATTTCTGATATATATTATGCAGTGTGTCTTCATCTATTAAATTACAAAGATCTGATTGCCAAGAATCTATTACAAACATAGGTTTTTGTATTATTTCTTTATGAGCTATATCATTTATAATTTTTGCAATATTTTCTGAAGTGGGAGCCCACTTACATTCGAAAGAATCTAAAATGTTGAGTACTTCAGATAGATCAACATTTTGCCAATTTTCTAAGGCAGATTTTATTATTTCGGCATCATCTCCATTTAAATATTTTAAAAAATCTTTAGTTATATTTGATTTTGGTCGTAAATTTCCAAATATACAATATTCTATAAAAGACGGTGCTAACTTTATAGGAAAATAACGTTCGTCAACATAACCTTTATAAAAAATTTTGGCAACTGCTTTCCATTTAGTTTCATCAAAATCATGTCGTAAAATTGGCACCTTGTAAGTTGTTCCGGAGGTACATTTCTCATAAAAAGTATTCCAAAACTCGCTAAGAGAGTCTCGAAATATACCCCCCATATCTAAACCCAACTCTTTTTTACCGTTAGGCAGATACATTTCGATTTGTATATTTATATTTTTATCAAAAATATTACAAAAAGCGTTTATTAGTTCCTGGAACACTTGGCCTCTATGAAGAGGTAATATCATAGTTTCATATTTATTATTTTCCGAACGTAGATCTTGTGCTAAATCATCTAACAATACATTATTAATGAAGCTGTATTCAATGCTATAATCACTTGAAAGGTTAATTTCGTTTAAATTGTTATTTTCTTCAGATACATACACTAAAGAATCAGATACAATATCTGTAGGGGGGAGGGGCTCAACATACACTAAGGGATCAGAGTCATTTTCGGGGTGGGGAAGCAACTCTGATGTAACATTCAGAATGGAAGAAGTTCCCGGTATGCAATCGGGCTGCACTTCCCTCTTATTCGATTTCAATGTTGAGGCTAAGTAAAATCTTATTCTTGAAAGTCCTGTTATTGTAAATAATTCTTGCACTGTAATATCTGACGATAAACTGTTACTTTTAAAGTCCAAAAGGTCAAAATTATAATTTTCTATTGGTCCTTTAGTTGATTCGCCATTAGGAAAAAAAAGATTCTTTGCCTTTTCTATAATATAATTTTTTTTAGCTTCTTTTGGCACAATCAGTTTTCTTGTGCCTCCTCCACATTTAGTGCGAACTTGTTTACATTCTACATCATCACCGCAAAACCATCCTATTTCTATTTGTCGGTCATTCTTCATAGCATTTTTCTTCTTTTTAATGTTCTGAGAACTGCTCGCTCCATCTTCAGTATCACTATCGCTGCTAATAATATTTTTGCCCCTGTTTTCCTTATTTAATTTACTTCGCAACTTGTCTAACAGACTGTTTTTCTTTGACGAGTTTTGTTTATTTTTACAATGCTGTCTAATGGCTACACGATCACCTGTGCGTGGAAAGTATTGAATTAATTCTTCTTCCGTCAAAAATGGAATAACTCCAGCGTCGATCTGCAAGAAGTACATGTATATTTAATATTGGCTTTACCATAGTACAGTACTTGGTAATCTCACTTTGGAATAATTCTATAGCAGTCTAAATTCAAATATATTTTTGATAGTTTGATACAAAATGGGACACATATGAAATATTAAAAGAAGGAATAAGGGTACTTTTTCGTAGGGAGTTTCACCCCAACTCAGACATTTCGGAGAAAAAAAGTGACTACTTATTTGCACGTGTAGATCGTCGAATTCTACCACAAAATGGGGTATATATATATATGGGGTATAACATTATTTTTGCGTTAATACCCGCCGAGTTACAGGTGGTTGAAAACGAATTTTTAAGCAAAAACACAGGTTTTTCAAAAGTTTTAAGTTTTAAGCAAATCACTCAAAGAAGATCACATTTTCGAAAAAGTTTATCATGACAAAAAAGTTAGCTTATGAAATAACAAAAATAATTCAAGAAATAAAAATTTGTTTAGGCTCATTGTTACCGGGATATAGTTCATGTAGGTGCATTTGAACGTAGCCCTGAAAAAGGTCTGGCTTAAAAATCCTTTTGACATGTATCATGAACCAAATTAAATTATCTGACCTTAAAGAGTACCTATTAAGAGCAAATTACAATATTGCTCGTTTGGCGGTAGAATTTCACAATATTTTCATTTTCAATTACCTATAAAGGAGTAATCCTAACTTTCATACTTTTTCTATATTCACACCCATTTCTTAAGTCGTTGGACATCGCATACAAGTACCTATGTATTTGTGTAAATATGTAGTCAGTGATATGCGATTACTGGGTAGTTTGACGGAATTAAATAATTCTGAGGCAAAAGGAGTTCTTTAAGGTTCGATTTCGGGTTCAATGCAAAAAATTACCTCGAAAATGACTAAAAGCGTGTTTTGGCAAGTAAAGATGTTCAATGACTTTTCGATTGAACGTCAACTAGCATAGTAGTGTTCTACATGTTTAGTGCATATACATTTTCAAAATCTTTTCAGAGCACGCCTCGGAGCACGCCTTTTAAAGTTCATTACATTTTTTTGCATTATATAATAAAAGCTCGAATAAAAGTATAATTTATTTAAGGTACATGGTGATTCCTATAATGTTCTCATCCCAATTTTTTGGTTTGTCTATAGAAATAAAATAGAAATATTTAAAGTATATGGTCGACTTCAGATTTGTAAGACACATAAAAAACCGGCGGCTTGTTTGATGCCCATAAAAACTTCAAACAAGCCGGCTCTTTTTATGTGCTGTATAGATATGACACAGACTTTAACTTATATTATTTTTTCCAAGGATTTCAAAAATTTCAGCAAAGAACAATTGAAAGTCAAATAAAAGTGGAAAAAAACCATAGCAATGTTTTTTTTTTTAATGGAACGCCCTGGATATTTTTACAATATTGAAAAAAGATTATAATTCTCTTTCCAAAAATGTAACATAATATATTGTATACAGGGTGAACCCGAGGGTGAACCCCAACTTATTTTATTTCTTTTAAGGGGAGATCTCTGTTGATATTTGTAACACAAATTAGGAGTAAAAAAAAATAAAAAGGAACGTTGAAAAACCAACCTACGTTACGTAAAATCTATTGAACTTTTGAGGACCACTGCATATATACTGATCCACATATGAGGTAAACAACATGCTTTTGAGTTCATTGCAAATTCCAAAGATATAAAAAACACCATAAAATTACCGACAAAGGTGTCTTGGGACTACAAGTTCTGCTGTTATACAGTACCCCACAAAATGTTATCTTCAACTTGAAAACAAGAGCAGAAAATATCAGTAATGAGTATAAAATAAAGACAGATACCAGAGCACTAGAGACACGCCTCTCTCTCCATTATATTTCAAATTGAAACACCTAAAAACTTGGGCAAACGCCAAACGAATTTAATCGGGTATCACTTCCATATGTCACTTACCGTATGTATGCAAGTCGACCACATGAGTAACCGGCATGCATAAAACGATATTTACTGATTGTATTTCATGTATTTCGAACGATAGATTGTCCAAAAAAAACTTCACAAAAAAGCCGGTAATAAAGTTAGCGGCTCTTCGACAGGATGCGGATTTGAAGGTAGAGACATCGGCATGATTGATGTTTGTGTAAATGAATGGTATAAAAAATATGCGTTCCACAAACTTTTCGAGCATAATTGATAGTGGTGAGGTAAATGCTAGTGAACAAATGTAAAAAACAAGGTGACCCGGCCTATCTTTTTTCCATTGGAATAGCTCAGTTGTCAAGTTTTCAAAATGTTCACGTATTTTAATTTTTTTTTTCTCTCGAAAAGTACCACGTTTATTTCTTTCATTTTTCTTATATGGATTTACCATTAACGAACCTACCATTTCTTAAAATTAAATAAATAAGTTGGGGTTCACCCTGTATTTACCTTCATATTTAGTAAAATACTGATAATAATTGAAGAATAAATTAAATTTTATTTAAATTTATTAAAGGAAATAACATCAAATCTACTTTCTCGGCGCAATTTCAGATCCTATCTACCCTATTCTAGCAAGGGCGTCGCCCCCAAAATTTCCAGGGGGGGGGAGGGCAGAGCAAATTTGTTTTGAAATGCGGTTTTATTGGAAAAAAGATACCGAATTGTTACTTAAATAAAGAACTTTATAGTAGGTACCTTTGATACATGGATGATTGAAAAATTGCAATAAAATTTATTTGTGAATATTTATTTAGCCAATTTTAACACTATCTCAAAAGCCAGGGGAGCGGCCGCTCCCTGCCCCCCGTGGCGACGCCCATGTATTCTAGTATTTTAGTCCATTGCTAAGTAACCATGCCCGTTGCTAAGCAAACATCAGAAAACAGTACAAGAAAGTTACTTTCCCGGCCAGGCCGGGATCTTTCCCGTACAGTTTTTTATTTAAATTATTGAAACGTTATACAGTATAAACCAAGTTTGATAGCTATATGCGTATTTTTGATTTTCGTTAGATTTACTGAATAGTTCAGTCTTTAATAAATCGTTCAACCACAAAATATCTAGTAATGTTTTCATGTATTTCGTATAATTGAAATTATGTATTTATTTTACATGGCAAACTTTTTAAAGTGAACTAAATTACAACTATTCAGTGAACTAAATTACAACTATTCAGTGAATCTAACAAAAATAAAAAATATGCATATAGCTGTTAAATTTGGTATAATGTCATAGTTTTTAATTCTGAGCAAGTTTTTTTTACAAAATTTTTCAATATCCTCCACAGAAAAGGCTGTTTACACTAGAGTTCACATTTCTACGACAGATAAAAAATTCCCGACAAAGGAGCACGTGCGGCGGCTTCATTGAACGTTAAAGAGGCCTCCTTTCTGCTTTGTAAATGCGGCATTTTTTTCCTGCTTTAGAAATATGAACTACACTATACCTGAAGCGATTTTTAATTTACAGGTTGTTACCAGCGCCTTCTATACATTTTTGAAAGTCTTAATATAGGTATACTGAAAATAAGTTTTGGATCAAGCAAGACCAGATTCCAGAAAATCGTGTTCATACTCAAAAATTTTGTGTCATTTACATCTATAATAGGTACCACTTTAAAAATGATAATTTTATTATATATGAAATAGTTAATACATACTTATATTTAATTTATATCAGTAATTTTAAAAGTTTTTTTAAATAATATTTTGTAAGTATGTGAAATGAAATATGAAAATAGACGTAAATTCTTCTACAAAGTTAATGTCGAGAATATGCTAGACAATATTTAGTAAATAATAACGGATGGATCAGATATGGACGCGTCTTTTCTTTAATGCCGGTCAAAAGCCGTAAATAGCAGACGTCACAGACGTGCTAGATTTGACTCGTCTGGGACGTCTGGTAAGTGGTAATAGTGGTAATTACCGCAGCGACGTCTGCCTGCACTCACAATCACCATCGGGTATTTACGAATATGCTTCCCGGACATGTGTTGCAAGCAATCTTCACGGTCGTCCGGGAATGTTACGATTTTCCTATTAGGTACACAATGTACTATTTCATATTAGGATAACAATAATTATTTGTGTATAGTTACTTACTTTATCATCACTTAATTGTTTAATTATCTCTTCTGAAATTTCCCTCCTTCGTAACAAGTCCAATAAGTTTTGATCCATTGCAACTAGGTGACAGGTGAACTCGCTTTTAAAAACAGTCTAAAACTAAAACACAAAATGAGTAACATTAAACCACATACAGTCTTATAGCAAAAAAATATATCATGAGTGGGTTGGGGAGCCTGTGCCATTCGCCGATTGGTGAAATCAAAATAAAGCAAATAGTGGTAATTAACGAAGCTGTCCGACATCATAGTCGGCGTTTGCGAAAAGGAATTCAGAAAAGCGTTTCAGGTTAAAGTCTGTGTCATATCTATACAGCACATAAAAAGAGCCGGCGTGTTTGACGTTTTTATGGGCATCAAACAAGCCGCCGGTTTTTTGTGTCTTACAAATCTGAAGTCGACCATAAACTGGTTTTTATTATACTTTTTTTGGAGTGTTAGATACTTTCCGAACGCAATTTTGTAACAAAATAAATTATTTTAAAATCTTCCCCATTCCTCTGTTGAACACATAAATATGAATAGTGATTGTGTCTGCACGTCGGCACGAATTAGTTTATCCAATATCAGTTGAAACACTGATGTTTCATGTGCACCGCCTTGAACGTATGCGGTACTTTGTCGGCTATTTTAAAATATAAAAACCCTTCAAAAAAGTGTTTCAATTGACTTTAGATAAACTGTACAGGGTTATTCCATATACAATTTAGAGAGTGTCTACCTCGCTTATTATAAAAGATAGAAAAAAAACTTTAAATATAAAAGTTGTATGGTTTATCCTAAATCATCAGAAAGTGTTGCGCAATATCACGGATAGATATTGGAAAGTTAAAAAAAAACACCAAGTTGGTAAATTTCTAATGGAACACCCTATATATTTTGAAAAACTCAAATGAATCTTTTTCATCTGAATTCAAAAATATATGATGTTGATATTTGGTTTAGCCGTTTTTGAGATATTTGCATTTAAAGAATGTGATTATATTGTTTTGCCTATCGCGGTTGCCATGAAAAAACAATTATTTCTAACATTTCTCCTTCTGTATAACCCATTTTACGGATAGAACGAAGAAAATGTGATACCCGGATAAACAATAATTATTATTGACGTTTGGAGCATTTTTTTTTCATGGCAACCGCGATATGGCAAAACAATATAATCACGTTTTTAAAATAAAAGCAAATACCTATCTCGAAAACGGCTAAACCAAATATCAACATATCATATATTTTTAAATTCAGATGAAAAAGATCTATTTTTTTTTTTGAAAACATATAGGGTGTTCCATTAGAAATTTACCAACTTGGTGTTTTTTTTTAACTTTCCAATATCTATCCGTGATATTGCGCAACACTTTCTGACGATTTAGGACAAACCCTACAACTTTTGTATTTAAAGTTTTTTCTATTTTTATAATAAGCGAGGTAGACGCTCTCTAAATATATGGAATAACCCTGTACATTATAGTATTTTATTTTTCAATTTTTTGTAGGGTCAAATACCGTTTTTTATACACATTGTTATAATAATATCCTCCAACATGCATCATGCATCGGCTATATTCATTAGACAAAATATTCAGGAACTGACTCGAATAATTTGTAGCCCTTCCATGAACTGTATACGGTTGTAGGTAGGTATAATTTCTTCCATTGAGCATTATTTCATAGGCAATTCAATTCAGTGCAATAAATAAACAAAATGGAAGCCACATTGAACAATTGATTTAAATTATCTATTCGATTTTTATTAGTTTGTGTTTGTTTAATTTGGTATAACCAGTCTTTAAATTCAAATTTTAATTTGGTATAGATTAAACTAAATGTTATACTATTTAAAAATTTTAAAGTGATTATAATTTTTTAAATTTTCGCAAATAACTTTTTTTGTTATTGGATAATACGTAATACATATCAGTAATTAAAGAAATAAAGGAGGGGTGGGACGAAATTACATGGATCACCCTGTACATATTTCTATAAGATATATATTTAAAAATATATTTTGAATTACTTAGTGTTTAGCAGGAATTCCTGTTACCTTGGACTCGGGGCCCTACACATATAAAAAACGGCACTGGCAGTTCCACTTCATAGAATAATCTAACTTAAATTACCATTTAGAGAAATGGGGAAGTATATCTATACTTATGTACGATATAAATAAACAGTATATATCATTAGAAATGAGAAAAATCAGTGAAAATTGAAATTATTATTTCATATTTACACTCAACAAGCTTATTATGAATTATAACAATTTGAATTATAAAACATTAGGATAATGGACAATAAAATAATATTAGGGAATTAAGAACATGATTACTTACCTAAATTGGACAAACAAACATTGAAATCGAACAGTATGAGCAACTTAACCGATCTGAAGTAGTAAGTCGAAATTTCGACTTATTATGTTGAAATTTCAACTTAGTAAGTCGATATTTCAGTTTAGTTATGTTGAAATTTCAACTTAACAAGTCGAAATTTTAACTTAGTAAGTCGAAATTTCAACTTGGTAAGTCGAAATTTTAACATAATAAGTTGAAATTTCAACTTAATATTTTTTCCGTTGTGGCCTTAATAAGCTTCCGTACAGGGTTTTATCAATTTAAAATTAATAAAACCGAACCGTTTTATTTCCAGTAAAGAAATAACATTTTGTTATCAGTCGATTTAAAGTAATTATCGTCTGTCCGTCTGCTAAGGAATAAAAACCTTTCTTACTGAACTGAAGAATAAAAACATTTTGCTATTGAACTCGGAGGATTTAAACATCGAAATCAAATTGAAATAAATTACTTCTAGGTTTGCATCCGTCCGTCTGTCTGTCTGTAACCTAGCCAAGTGATTGCAACTTAACTTGTTAAGCCGTCCGAATTGCAATCACAACCGAAGGTGGTTTATTTTAGTTTCACGACAGCTGCTTGCATAAGTACCTACTTCCGCAAAGATACTCAAGCTGCTACCGCCGCCGTATACCGAATCGTTAGGTGATTTCCGAAATTATTTTGACTTTGCCGTGGTTGACACCAGCTACTCTCTGCAGTTTTGAGTAGAAAGGCAATTTAAAAAAATAATTGATCTGCCATTATACAGGGTGTGCCTACTTTACTGGTACTGCATACCTTACTGTTCCCATTTACCGAAGATTTAAACAATCTTAACATTGTTTTGGGCCTTGACGCTGTCATAGGGGACAGATACCGCTGTTGCCCTATGTCGAGTTGTTAAGCAACTCAAAATCTGAAAACTACTGACCGATAACGTGTTGTTAGGCACTCTAGCTTACAACAAATTATTTTGACGTGACCAGGGTGTGTTTACACCACTGTTGCTTTATAGCAAGTAAGTAGGCAATTTCCAAAAATCTGCAACGCAGATTTACCGTCTTCTGTTAGCATCCGACTGCCCATCCGCTGGGTAGTGCACCGATCTGTTAGGTTTTCTTTGAATTCGGCACGCACCGAACGCAACCAGATTTTACCAGCCGCGGTGAATACGCTTGCGACGTGTCGATTCTGATTAAATCGAACCTGAAGAACCGATTGCGACTACTTACATACCGATCTGAACCCTATTGAAGAAGTTACCCGTAACCTCTTGATTCTGCCCGACTTTGAAACCAAAGCGAGTTTTACGTGACTAGATTACGTGAAGAGAAACTACGATTGCACTTTCGGAACCGAATTACCGTCCGTGGTGTCCAAGGTCATCCAGCCAATACCCAGGTACAAGCTAGCCTTGTGGGGTATCCTTTTTAGGGTAATCGCACCCTAGAAACCGATTGGTGATACTTACAACCGGATTCGACGCACCGTTTCTGACAGACGCCTACCGTCGCGACGCCTGAGGTTGAATAGCATCTCAACCTGCAATCTTCCGTAACCGTAGTAGCCATACCGCATCCGTGACTTCTTTTACTATTTCACCGGAGTTTTCACCGGAGTATTTCGTGACTCCGGGGTCAAAATTTTCCGAGGGTGTGACCCCTCATTTAATAGTAAACCGAGGACGCTAAAACGTTTGCCGATAGTGTCAACTCGATACGACCAGCCGTTCCAGACTGAGAATTTTCCGACTCGTATCGTCCGCCTGATTCGTCTTAAACCCGTTTTACCGATATCATTTGGGAGTAACATCATGCCTACCGAAGGAGATAAAACCGACACACCCGTGTTAACCGTCGACGATGCCGCGAACCTTGATATGGGAGATATCCGGTTAAGCTGGATATATAAACTAAAGAAAGAACAAATTGATGATCAGTTAGGGAAGTTTGGTCTACCCGTAACCGGTACCGTGGACGAGAAGAAGCGCCGTTTGGTAAAATTTATCAAAGAGGGGTGCTCTTCGCCCAGACCAAATACCGCCCCACCTGGTTTTCCGCCGCCGATACCGCCGCCGTTACCGCCGTTGATAATACCTCCCGTGATGAACAACCCCCTTGAATCCGCCGCAAACCTGTCACGCGTAACCCCGCTCACCGAACCAGCCCGCCGGATGACAGTTAGCACCGTATGCGAAACCGTCAGAAAGTGGAATTTACACTTTAACGGTAAAACCGACGCCGTGGAGTTTCTAGAAAAACTTCAAGAATTTCAGGAACACGGTGACATCCCGACAACCGACTTGTTAACCGCCCTGTACGAAATTTTCCAAGGCAATGCGTTGGCCTGGTACCGTAATAATCGTGACCTGTGGACCAAGTGGGAAGATTTTCTTTCTGATTTTAAGCAATTCTATTTACCCACTAATTACCAGTCAGCCTTGGAAGACCACATCCACAACCGCCGTCAGCTGCCGAATGAGGCGGGGCGCGACTACGTCGTGGCCCTACAGACCTTACTGCGCCGACATGGGGGATATACACCCGAACAAGCGTTATACCGATTGTATGGGAATTTAAGACCGGAATACCGCCAGTACATCCGTAAAACTGACATAACCAGTCCGCGGGATCTGGTAGCTCGAATCGACGAATACGAGGCACTTTGTCTCGAGCTCGCCGCTTCACAACCTGTGAGCCTATCCCCTGTACCTGCCGTCACCCGGAAAAAGTACGATTATTCTGCTAAACCACAGCATCCTGGTTCTAGGGATCGTACTTCCGAACGTCCGGCAAGAACATCGCCTACGACAGTTTCGGAGCGACCAAGTACTACGCCGCGATCCGACAGAACGCAAGAGACGCGAGCAGAGTCTCGAGCCCCTACCGCATCCGTCGCCGTCCCCACTGACCGAAGTACGATTTGTTGGCGTTGTGGCAAGACCGGTCACTTCCGCAGTGAATGTCGCTCGCCACCCCGCCTGTTTTGTTCCCGCTGCGGCCGTCAAGGCATAATGACCCGCGACTGCCAATGTAACACAGCGGAAAACTAGACCGGAACCGCATCATACCGAGGCCAGGTGGGTTCCGAAATATTACCGCCTCGCATCAGGAACTGATCCCTGGTTATGATAACCGTCCGCATGTCCCCGTCCGCATAGGTAATAAAACCTTCTCCGCTCTCGTGGATACCGGCGCCGTTCATTCATACGTCGGTAACCAAATACATGAATTTTGTTCACGAATAGGGATTAAACCGCAAACCGTCACCGCACCGTCCGCCCGTCTGGCTAATGGCAACTTGGCTACCGTCACCCTAGCATATACGCTAAACTTTTCCATAGGCCAAGCACCATTCTCCGAAGATCTATTGTATCTGGAAAATCTCTCGTCCGACATAGTCCTGGGGATGGATGTACTGAGCAAGCACGACTTTCTCATCACCCCAGGAACCGCTTCCGTTTCACTGAACGGACACGTGGTCTCTCGCCGACTTGCCGTACCCGCCAGCCCATTAGGCACCGTTTCCTTGACTCTCACTAACAGCGAGGAGCATCGCCTGCAGAATTTTCTTAATACCGAATTACCAAGCTTTCAAGAAATCCGTGGTACTACTGACCAGGTACAACACCACATCCGTCTGTCGCATGCCGAACCGATTAAACAGAGGTACCGTCCGCAAAACCCGAAGATGCAAGAAATTATTAACCGAGAAGTGGATGAGATGCTTAAAAACGGAATCATCGAACCGTCACACAGTCCGTGGAGCTCACCAGTGGTCATCGTCAAAAAGAAGGATGGAAAACCCCGTTTTTGCATAGACTTTCGAAAAATAAATGAAGTTACCGAAAAAGATGCATATCCGTTACCGTACATCAACCATATTCTGGACAAGTTACGCCGAGCCCGATATATCTCTAGTATCGACCTGAAACAGGGATACTGGCAGATACCCCTCTCCAGTTCCAGTAAACCCGTCACCGCATTCACCGTTCCTGGCCGTGGACTGTTCCAGTTTAGAGTAATGCCGTTTGAACTGCATTCCGCCCCCGCTACATTCCAAAGATTACTCGACAGCATTATTGGACCCGACTTGGAGCCGCACGCTTTCGCCTACCTGGATGATATAATCGTCCTGGGAGAAACCTTCGAGGAACACCTGGCAAACCTGAAAGAAGTATTCCGCCGACTCCGAGCCGCTAACCTACAACTGAACCCAGACAAATGCAAATTTTGTAGAAAGTCACTCAAGTACCTAGGTCACGTCGTTACGTCCGAAGGAATCAATACAGATCCTGATAAAGTGGAATCCATTCGCCAAATTCCGACACCACGTAATGTCCGCGACGTCCGCCGATTCTTAGGAGTAGCATCCTGGTACCGCCGATTTGTGCCTGCATTCTCGCAAATCGTAACCCCCTTGACCAAACTGCTGAAGAAAAATCACCGCTTTAAATGGACCACCGAACAAGAAGAAGCCTTCAAACGACTGAAAGGTTTTCTAACCGAAGCTCCCGTCTTGACATGTCCGGACTTCTCGCAACCATTCACTCTGCAAACCGACGCATCCGATCAAGGTCTTGGAGTAGCATTAACCCAGGAGATAGAGGGTCACGACCGTGTTATAGCATACGCTAGTCGTACTCTCTCACCCGCCGAGAAGAATTATTCTGTAACAGAACGAGAATGTCTAGCGATCGTCTGGGGAGTAGAAAAGATGAGACCTTACCTAGAAGGTTACCGTTTTACCGTACTAACCGATCACCAATCTCTCCGTTGGTTGCACTCAATCAAGAGCCCGGCAGGACGCCTAGCTCGTTGGAGCATCTTTTTGCAACAATACGATTTTGAGATTAAATACCGAAAAGGCACCTTGAACCGAGTAGCAGATGCCTTGTCCAGACAACCGTTACCAGGACCGTCGTCCGCTCCAGCAGCTTCCGAGGGACTGGGATCCCTGACCGACACCATCGACTGTTCCTGGTACAACCGAAAAAAGGCCGAAGTAGAGAAAAATCCCGAAGCCTTTCCAGATTACTGCATCCGAGATAACCGCCTGTTCCGTCACTTCTGGGACGCACATGATCTGACCGAATCCGAATTGTCCGACCCCTGGAAGCTATGCGTACCCACGTCTCTCCGTCCTACCGTGTTGGCCGAAAACCATGATGCTCCGTCCGCTGGACACATGGGAATAGCCAAAACTGTGGCTCGCATGGCTCACCGTTATTATTGGCCTGGCATGTTTCGCGATATCGCCAAATATGTCCGAGGGTGTCTACAGTGTCAAAGGTACAAACCGTCCCAACAACAGGTTGCAGGGAAAATGCAACCGTCCGTAAACCGAAACCCGTGGGAAACCGTCAGTACCGATTTGGTCGGTCCTCTGCCACGATCCAGTAAAGGGAATAATTACCTTTTGGTTTTTCAAGATCGCTTTACTAAATGGATTCAGTGCAAGCCGCTCCGAAGTGCTACAGCCCGTACTGTAAGTCAGGCACTGTATGACGAAGTCATCACTCGTTTTGGTTGCCCCCGCACCATTATAAGTGACAACGGCCCTCAGTACGATAGCCGTCTGTTCCGTCGCACCCTGGAAGAAATGGGAATCCAGCACCGTTTCACTCCGCCGTATACGCCTCAAGCAAACCCCGTGGAGCGAGCCAACCGCACGATCAAAACTATGATCGCACAATATTGTGAACAAGACCACCGTAAATGGGATCAGAACATCACTGATTTCCAATTAGCAATAAACAGCTCGAAACACGAGTCTACCGGATTTTCACCCGCGCTCCTAAATTTTGGGAGAGAACTGGACTTACCCAAGTCTCTGTATAGAAATGAAACCCGCCAACAAGGGGAACAAATAACCGCCGACTCTCTCAAACCCGCCGACCTGAGTAACCGTCTAGAAAAACTGCGCGACGTTTTTCAGCTAGTTCGAATAAACTTAGCCCGCGCGTTTTCTACACAAAGCCGATATTATAACCTACGTAGACGTGAATGGCGCTGCCACCGTGGCGACCGCGTAATGAAACGAGAAAACCCGCTGTCCTCCGCCGCCCGCGGATATGCCGCGAAACTAGCTCCGAAATTTTCCGGACCATACACTGTCACCCGAGTCGTTTCGCCGGTCGTTTACGATTTGAAGAGTGATACCGGCAAGCAAGTGCGACATGTCCACATAAAGGATTTAAAACCGACCCCCATCCCTCCACCCGAGTAACGAACTGTCCATATGTTTCAGCATATTTCGTCATGGGCCGTAGGAAAGGGAAGGAGACCCGCCCTACCGATCCGCCGAAGCAAGTGTCGTCCCTCGAGGTCATCGACCTGCGGGACGATCGACAACGCTACCAGCGGGAGGAGGAGACACGCCGACACACCATTCGGACCCTACGGGACCAGCTGAATGCTAACCGTCGTCTCCCCCCCAAGGTACGCATCTTACAGGATGTGGTGCTGCCACCCTGGAGGCCAGCGTCCCCGGGCAAGGAACCCCCCGAGGTACTTCTGGACCTCACCCCACCCGAAGCTCTTATGCTTGACCGCTACCACACCGCAGAAAAAATGTTCGACGACTGGGTGGTACCGCCCCGTCGACCAGAAGACATCTTCCCTGAACCCCGACGAGTTGTCCCACCTCCCCCCGAACTGACAGATGAGGAGCGCGAACACCTATGGATTGCCCAGGAGCTGTCCGCGCACTCCCAGGTCCACACGTGGGGGTTGGAGCTGTGGAACCGAATACAGGCATTACGCCCTATCACCGCCAACCCCGATCGCCGACTGAAGTTTCGGCTTCAGACACGATCCGGACCCCTACGACGGGTCACCATCCCACCCCAACACCGTTTCACCGAACCCCAGATAATTCCGCCGTTCCGCCGTCCGCCGTGAGGTAGCTTCATCATTGCTAACTGTTTTGAATTTTCAGAAGGACCAGTCAGAGAGCCTTGACCGTCCAGGACCCCCTTTGGCCCAGCTGGTAAGAAGCACCGAATGAAGATTCCCGATAGGTAATGACACCGGTCCCGGGAGGCTAACTAAAATTAATTTTGTTTTTTTAAATACTAATTTAGAATTTAGTCCAGTAAATACTAGATTAGGGAGCTTTCCGTTGTTTATTAATTTTGCCTTTGTATACCTGGAGCCTCCCAGGGAGAAGAGAAAAAAAATGTATAATGAATTATTATTTTTTTTTTTACCGAAGTAAGAGGGGGGTGTAACGAAGTTATTTTTTCGATTAAGTTATGTTCATTTTGCTTTAAATATTACTGTCACTTGGATACACCCTGCCGTTGTTTTAGTAGTCAAATTATGTTCTAGTTAAGTTATAAATGAGTTGTTAAAAGGTCCGCTGGTAAACAAGCAATCAAGTAATTAATTGAGTAATTTTCAACAGTCCCCCGTATAATTAAAATCCTAGAATTATTATAAATAATGACCGAGTCGAAAATACAAATCATTCATTACTAAAATTGTTAATCCTTGTCCGTTTTAATCCGTTTCTTTTTGCAACATGGTATATAAATTACAAGTAACTCATTTCCGGTTAAATGCATTTCGAGTCACTGCACGTAGCTGCATAAACCGCTGCACCTCTGCAAGGTACGCCGGGTGATGCATTTGAGTCCGTCGTTTAAACTCGGTGACCACTTCTCTTTTTGACACGACCGAGAGCTACGTCAGAAAGGTAATAAAAATGCCAAGTGGCCCTCCCGTCGAGATAAGATCAGATCAGATCATCAGATCCAACCTACCGTCCGCAAGAAAAGATCCAGTCGCCAGCCGTTATTGTTTCCGTACCGCCGCTCCGTTGTTTTATAGTAAATTTCTTCGAATATCCGCTGGGTAAGAATTCAACGCAACCTGCTATATTTAGTAGGTACTGCCTTCAGTTAAGTATAGATATTTAAAGTCCTGATTGTCCGTGAGTATCGCTGTATTTTGCTACCAAAGTAAACTAGAGCTAATTCATAATACCTCCGTTGGGTTTTTTATCATTGCATAAATTGTACACCAGCTGGTCAGATTTTCTCGTCGGGTAATCCGACAGGCTGTCATGTACAAGGGTTTTCGGAAAACCCAGTGCATTTAGAAAGTCATTCCTAAAAGTGCATCCACTGATTAGATTTTCTCGTCGGGTAATCTGTGAGGTACCAATGCATCAGGGTGACTAGTAAATTAGTAGTAAATGACATAATCAGTTAAACCATAGCTCTATGTTTGTGGCGGTAGTTCGCCGTATTTTTATTTAAATAGTAATAAAAGACGTAAATATCTATAGCTAACGGATTGCCCGCCGTTTCTAAAACCATCTTATTGGAAAGGTCCGTTTGCTTGTCGTACACCGCAATTTATCAATTTCACGTATCCGAAAATTCCGCCGTAAAAATCGCGTCCATTCTTGATTACCAGCTTGCCTAATTTGTAATTATTTTAAGAAATAGTTTTATACATACTCGACTGAATAGTCGAGGAGGTTTGAGAATTGATTAATTTGTTCATCATTTATTTCTGAATAAACACGTTATTTTAAAGAGGTAAAATTCACGAGTTATTATTTCTGTAATTTTATTTTCTGATTAATCCGTTTGAGCAGTATGACTGAAATCCATTAGATATAGTCTCCAGCTCAGACCTCTGGCTATACTGTATCATCCACTGTTTTGCTACTCAGGGTTGTTCTCCCAAATAGGAGAGCCAAAAATATAGTGTAGTTCTTCGCACTCAAAAATTGAAGAGCTGGCGCCCGAGATTTCCGTAAAAATAGAGAGATTACGCAAGTATCTGACCGAAAGTACCGCGCTAGAAAGAAGAGACATTACAACGCTCTAATGCTAGAGTCAATTTTGTACGTAACATCATCTACCATGATGAAATATCCATCAGGATCTTCCAAGGAACCCACGACACAACCTGTGGGTTGTAGCGTAATACCATATTCTGCAAGTATATTTTTTCGTGTTAGGAAGTTCGTCGTAACTCTGAAATATAAATGACATTGATCTATACTACCTTCTTAGGTCCAGTGAAAGAACTGCCATGTACACAACAAAATACCAATCAATGTTCAGTGGCAACTTTTAGAAAGTCTAAATGAGTGGTTTCCAGAGAGGACGCTTTTTCGGGACTAATTATTTTATTTTCTTTTTCACTTTCTCTTCTTATACTGTTAGCATTACTTAGCGCTGATCTGACATTTGTGTAACGTAACCAGAGTTTGCCTTTTGGGCTATATCCTTTTTTATCCCCCCCCCCTGGAATATATGGTATGTAATATGTATTTGCTTCCTCATTTGGAAACAATTGTTCGATTTCTTCAGATGCTCTTAACAATGTGCTTGCTCTAATCCTACAAATAAAATTTGCTCTATTAAGAAGACAGATGTGAATCACATTCATAATAGGTATAGTTGGCATTAAATTATAAAGAAAATTCACAAAAATGTTTGATAAGTTCTTACCTTCAAATACTTGGACGTATTCTTTCAGACCCCAATCCTCTAATCTTGCCATTTTCACTTTTCATAAAACGCACAAAACATATAATAACCAGAGAAAATAGAGACGCTATGTCTGTAACTACGCGGCGGCGGAATGGCGGTAGATAATGGCGGATGGAGCAATCTGCATCATGCTCGCACAGGGCTCATTTCGGAAAATTGTTTTAATTCATATTCCGAAAGTACACCTTGTAATTAGTAAATGTGCAAAATATTAAATTTTTTTTTCAACTGCTTCTCCCTCAAAATAAATAATGAAAATAGAGCGCTGTGACGTCACACCACTCGCAGCGGTCGGCCGTTAGCTTGTTTCCTATAGTTTCATACCGGCGGCAGTTACTACACACACGGCGGACGTGGTAATTTCGTTCAACTTTTAAGTCCTTCGTCCTTGGTACAGCGAAATCTAAATACCATATATCCGCATAACCCATAGAACCAGTGGAGTCGGGTGGTGTGACGTCATAGCCGTTTCAAATATGCTACGAATTTGAAATCAAATATTAGGGTTAATATTAACGCTAGCGATCTAATTTTTTCACTATATACTTAGAGGATGAAATACTTACGGAAAATGCTAAAATAAATTAAAAAGCAAATATCACGAAATGAGCCCATTGCGTTTGCACAATGTGTACCACCTAAGTAAATAAAACGCTAGGATTAGTAAGCACAGATTTGTTTAATAGATGGCTTAGCAACTGTAGGTATATGCTTTGTAACTATTAATAATCAATCTCAACTAAAGACACTTATTTGCCGTAAGAAATTATTTAGTTACCCCTAATAAAAAAAACATTAAAAAAATATTTGAGTTAGTTTAAATAAGTGCTGTTATTGTGATAATTAGTCAAAGATTTAAGGTTGCAAAAGCTCATTAGCAAAATCGTATTTCTTATGCTTAGATGATGATAATTTAGTCTTAACAAAAAAAATACTTATGATAATGCAGATCATCTTAGCAAAACATTTTATTTGGTCCATTTCCCTCAGTGTAATGAAAATCAAATAGAAAGGGATTCAATTTTGACTGAGCATACAGCTTTGACACCGAGAATTAAAAGTAAGTGTAGAAAAAACTTGATATACCACCGACAAGAGCAAATTAAATTGGAGAAGAAGAGAAAGAGTTAGGGCTATTTCTGCATTAACCGAATCGGCAAATATCAGCAACGATCTTTTAAGATCGACGTGCAGAAAAAAAGGAATTCAATATTTGAAAATATAATAAAGTTAAATTCAAATAAAGAAAATATTGTTTAATAAAAATATATTTATAAATATAAAGACCAATAAAAATACGTTTTATATTAAATTGTTCATTATTTGGTCTCTTTTCATGTCTCCCTTCTCGCCTTCTTTCATTTGCATTATTAATGAGGGCAATTTCTTCTTCATCTAGATTTTCAACTCCGTAATTTTCTTGATCGCCTTGATGTATTATAAAATTATGCAATACACAACATGCAGTAATTACTTTATTTAACAGCTCCATATCACTCATATCCAAGTATTTCAACCTCCTCCATTTCCCTTTTAACAAAGCAAATCGTCATTGAAGTACTAATACCTCGTAAGCCCAAAAACCGAATTGTGTAGGAGAGACAAAAAACATTTTTAAATTACAACTGTCTGCCAAACCTTAATTTTTATTTTATATGAGGGTATATAAAGACAACTAATTAAACAAAATATATTTAATAATTGAAATTTTTTCAATTTGATATTTTTTTGTGTAGGTTACGTGGTATTGGAATGAATATGTTGAACTTTGCGGTGGGATACGAGGTGTTATTATGTTTATAATAAAATAATTTCAATTTACAAAACAACTTAGTTTAATTATTAAATAAGTTTTTAAATACAAAAACATTTGTGAAACGTAAATATTACTCATTTTCGTTATATTTTAAAATGTCGTAAAAGCTATGACAGTCGATAGGAATAACAGATTTTAACAACTGAAGGTGTTGCCACTTCTGTTTTTTAATCTTCCTTTTCTCACTGTACATGGCAGGCCATATTACCAATCCCTGATATTTTTTTTGCTCGCTGAGGAAGTTCCTTCCAGTCATCATCAAAATGGATTTTATAATAAATTTTTTCATTGGGCAAATACCGTAGGGCTCTTATATCTGTGACCACGGGATCGTTAACAACCTTAAAAAAAGAAGACATTATTTTTTCAATATCGGTTATGAAAAAAAAATTACTTTTCCTGGTCTGATAGAAGCATATCTATGAAATTTCTTCTGGGCGTAATCTTTAAAATCTGTGTACTGCATGTTTCTTACATCATAAGGGGTAGGCTTAGATCTTGCTTCTTTTGAAACTCGTATATAATCGCTAGGCAAGTGTATGTCTTTTCCCTTTAATTTTCTTTCAATGCAACTATGCACCGAGTCGCACTCCATTTGAGTGTGTCCAACTTCTAAAAATTTCTGAACAATTTCGGCATTATTCTGGACAGCATAATTAAGTAACGCATTTGACATTATGTTGTTTCGATTTTGATACGTGCATCCATCGCTATAAATAGTAATTGGTCCAGATTCGTTTTGGCACTTTGTTTCTAAGTACTCCAAAAGACAAGAGGCGAACGTGGACGCAGTCATATCAGCCTCGGTTTCAGTAAACCAGAAGCATGTTGCCTGATGAGATACTGTGTCATAAACAGTGAAATTGTGACAGCTAAGCTTTAGTTTAAAGAAAATCGCACTGGCCTGTACAAATGGGCAAACTTTAATAGCTTGTAGATCAACTGTTAAAACACGACCTTTATTATCAGTTTTCGCTTTTTCCTTGTCACTGTTCTTTTCATCACGAGCTCTTTGCTTCTTTTGTCTAGGAATATTCTATTCCTCGTTGATAGCTGTCTCACTTCATATTTTGTACATAAATCACACTTGTCTTTTTTTATTGGGTATAATGATAAATTTTTAGAATTAAAAATATTACTAAAAACTGTCCTTGATAATGGGGATTTGTGTTCTTCGTTACATTTTCCATTGTACAGTATAAAAAGTTGGTTCAAGCTTTGGATTGTCGTTTCTAAGTATAGTTTCGAAGAACTGGAACGACCATAATGTGATGGTAGCTTTGGCAAATTATCAAGAAACTCAGTAAGATACGCTTTATCAGCTTCTTTGTCTATACTTAAAGAAGGCTTCTTGTTTTTATTGTTACACTCTGTTGAGCTGGTCATACCACATTCTCCTTTTTTTATCCAATCCTGAACAGAATATTGACCCAAACATAGGGTTTGTAAAAACATTTTCTTGCAGATTTGCACTTTTTCATTATCCACAGTTAAAAAATACTGCAAAGTATTTTTTCTTCGACTGTCTTCTTTTTTGGTGTATGTTCTTTTTGTTTCACTCTTTCTTACATGGTTTATAACATAAATCTTACGCTGATCCCAATTCATTTCAGCCCAAAAAGCATTAAAAATTTTCAGTCTTTGTTGTTCAGTAATTTCGGAACACTGCTTGTTTTTTGTTCTTATACATTCTTTTGAGTTGCATGTTGGACCTAATTTTCGAACCTCTCTGGGAATGTTGCTACTAACTTTACCATGTTTTCTACTATAACCCATGTAATCTTTTCCTTCCATCCTAAGTCGTTTTGTTTTATTTTTTCCCCAATTATCTTCTTGTCGCTTAATACTCCGTTTTCTACCCTCTAACATATTGCCATGGTCAACTTCTAACGTCTCTTCATTGTGCACTTTGTGATTGTGATTTATCGCTTGTTCCTGTTCAGTTACAATCTCATTTCGTATATCTATATCAGCATTCTGTATATCCCCCTCTTCCGAAGTCTCACTATGGCTGTCCGATTCACTCTCAACTTCAGGTATGTAATCTTTATCTCTAAAGTCTTGATTTGAAGCTTGTTCTTCATTATTCACTATAGGCTGAACCTCTGGCTCAACAAAGGATGATTTTTCTACTACAAGGTTAGAGCTACTTTCCAAATTAATGGGTATTTCAGGAGTATGAGTTATTGGCAACTTATTTATATAAAAATCTCCAGTGTCCATTATAACAACCTCATTTTTTACTAGAACCGAATTATTGACGTTAGTTGCTTCAGACCTGCCTTGAAACATGATAGAGAGATAATTGATATCAACGGGCTGTAGATCTTCTATTCTTACGTCGGAGTCCTCGACCAGCCCACTATTATTTGGTATAGTCTGGAAATCTTGGACCTCTGTTTCTAATATGCCTATTTAAATATGAATAAAAATCCAACATGTTCATAATTTGACTTTCAATAGTAACTTACCAGTCTCACATTGCTTCTCTTCTATTAAAATATTATCAACTATTTCATAATTTTGCATATTTGCATCATCAATGTTTAGCAAATCCTGAAAGTCCTGGTTAATTACCCCCGTGCTCCCTTAAAACATTAAAAATAAATTCCTAAGAATATAACAATCATTTGCCATATAAAATATTACCATAACTAGTTATCATTTCCACTTATATTTGAGAAAAATGTTTGAATCATCCAGACTAGCTAACTAAATGTAAATCTAACCTAAATTTTAATTTAAACTTACCGGTTGGTATAGGTTTTTCTATTAAAGATAATATCATTTTTCCTCGATATCCAGACATTTTGTTATTTTTTGTTATTCTTACAAATAAAAGCAAACACAATAAAACACAATACTAGTTCACTAGTTGATACGTATGTAAACAAAATAACTACCAGGAACAGGTGTCAGTACGGCAAATGTGGCTTACGAGTGGCGACGCAACGGTTAGCATAGTATAAGTGGCATACGATGTATTAGAACTATGTTGGTTGATCTGTGGGTTAAGAGGTATTGCTTTCATATATGTTGACGTTTAAAATACGAGGTATTAGAAAACAGAAATATTAAGCGAATATATTTTTTTTTGTAGTTTAAAAGGTATTAGAAAATGTAGATTCTGGCTTACACTATCCAACGACATCAAAAATGCATTTCTGATTTTTTGTGGGTTACGAGGTATTAGTATTTCAACGACGAAATGCCCTTTCAATGATTGGGCGTATGCTACTAAACCTGGTATTGTACCTACTTTGTCTATCTGTCAAGTGACCAGTATTTCTGAATGGTGTTAATACTTCCTGAAGGAGAGGATAGGCAACAGTCACCGATAATATGATACTCTCGCCTAATTAGAGGATTGTTTTTATTTGTAATACTCTGATATAAAGAACTTCTTCTAAAAACACGTGCGTCATGCATTTGTCCAGGATGGCCCACATTTATATTCAAAAATTTCTTGTTTGCATCACAGACCGCCTGTACAGGGATATCCAACGAAAGTGACCACCCCTAATAACACCTTTATTTTTGATGCTATAAAAAAGTTATTTCTGTAAAAGTTGTAGGGTTTATTGAAAGCATTTAGAATATGTATTCAGAAAAATAAATGAAAGTCGTTTAGAGGAGATATGGTTTTAACTTGCATTTTTTCAAATGGAGCACCCCATTTTTTTGCATTTTTGAAATCAAGGTACTTTTTTCATTTCGAATAAGGTATCGGCTTTGTATCGAACACGAAAGGCGTCATTTTGAACAGTTTATTATTATTATTATTATTATTATTATTATTATTTATTTGGTACAAGACCAAGGACAATGTCCTATTATGGCCTAGAATAACAATCAATTTCAGAATACAGTATACAATACTGGTTACAATACAATATAAAATAGCAAATACAATTTAAAGTAAAACATATAATTCATAATACAGAATACCTCAAATATAACAATATGTTCACAAATACAGACAAGCCGAAGAAAAAATAATGAACTGAATATTCTTGCCTCTTGGTTATGCACGAGTTGTCACTACCCAAGAGTCATATTTGTTCTTGAACGAGTTCACCGATGTAGCGCTAATGACTGAGAATGGTAAAGAGTTCCAGGTAGAAAATACTCGATTTGAGAGAAAGAACTGTCGTGTTCTTGTTTTAAAATTCTCCTTTCTTAGTTTGAAGTCGTGGCCACGTAGGCGAGTGTCATCATTCCAAACAAATAAACTCGATAAATCTGTATTAAAGAATTGCCTTAGTGCTCTAAACGTAATTATTAAATCACCTCTGAGTTTTCTGTCAGCAAAGTCAGTGAGATGTCTTAAACTAGGAAAGAGAGGGGACTAGTAATGCTCGGCAAATGTTTGTTGCCATCTGCCACCATTCGCGGCTCACCAGCGGCGTAACTAAGTGGAAATTGTATAGTGTCGGTACGCCGAAATCGCCTATATTTGATTTCGGACAGATGGTGTTCCGATTCTGATTAGTAAATATTAGTAAAATATATGCAATACATATATTTTCATTGGAAATTATTGAAAAAGAAACAATTCACATAAAGTATATATTTATTACAATTTCTAAACACAAAAACCTACAAAATACACAATTCATATAAAGTATGATGTAATTACATGTGGTGTATTTATTTATTTATTATTATTATGATACAAAGCAAGGAATAAAATTAGACATACTTATTAATTATGTGTTCTATAAAATTAAAACAAAAATAACCATATGCTATTGACCTTTGAATAGGATCATTTTGGTATAAAAATTGCGAACATGTTCAGGTTGTTCAGATTCTCTCTTAGTTATAAAATGAATTCTGATATTAATGTACTTTTGAATAATGGACTTCATAAGGAAATAAATATGATTGCATTCATTATTTAACACATGGGATTGCAAACACTTGAAAACGTTTCTATCCATAAAGTATAATAGAACTTTATTTGTCAAAGCTTGAAGAATATTGTGTTTTCGTAAAGACCCTTGATGATGTTCAATGCGCAAATACAGTTCTGACTGTTTACATATAACAATGATATCGTCAGACGGATATATCAATCCTCCACGAGATTTGTGTGCAATTAGCGAGTGTAAAAAGTTTTCCTTTTTACCAGTTAATGATGATACACATTCCTCACACTTTATTACTTGAAATAAATGCCCGACTACAAATCCAGCTATATATACAACAATTTGTAATGAAAATTCAGTTAAAACTGTTGAATTCATTATATACTCATGGTCAGTAAAAATATTCTCCAATTGATACTCAGCGTCTCCAATAAAAGTTATTTTATGAAGAAGAGAATAACCTCTTCTTTGCCAAGACAGTAAATTTACGTAATCTTTTTTGAGGTTCACGTGCGTGGCGGCAGCTCTTCGTCGGAGAACATAGGGTGGGTTCGTAAGAAATACCGTCAAATATATCCCGCGGGCGCCACTTAATTTTTGTGGTATTAACATCAAGAAAAAACAATACTCTTTTATAATCAATAAATTGGTTGCAATCAATATGTCAATAACTTACGCCTGAAAAACAAAATAAAGGAAGCACAACACCGGTTTGAATTTCTAAGCTTGTTTCTATTTTTTTTCAAATTATGATTCAATAGTACATGTTCGAATGGCTAAGATAAATTAATAACAAATGAGTTTATATATTGGGGTACCGTTTATAGGCCTATAGGCGGTTTACACGTATAACTCAAGTTCTTAGGTATTCTAGACTATTTTAGCGCATTATAATAAAGTTCACAGTAGTCGTACCATTCCTTAGCTCAGGATAAGCATTCGTTAGTTTGATTACCTCTACTTATCGAAAATAATGGTTCACTCGGACTTAATTAGAGACAAAAAAATTCGATAATTTTGAAAGTTGAAAATATCTCACAACACTTCAGTCTATATTATATATTAACACTTGTAAGGCTTGCACGACGACGCTTCGAAAGGATAATAAATTTTATCTGACCTTAGCGTCCTGGCTGGGTTAACTTCGGCTAGGGTGTCTGGTAAGTATGTTGTATTACATCACAGAGTTCCGAAAATCTCCCGGATTGGATAGGGCTATAGTTTTTTTTCTGGTCCAAAATCGGCTCCAGCCACCTCACAACAGGTGTATCACATTGAATAATCCCAAGTGAAAGACAATAAACGGGCACATGGGAAAAGTGTAAGGCCGGCGAATCTAAAATTAATTTTAGGGTTCAAATAACGGGATGGGATGAAATAACACAGTGACAAAAAAATGGTAACATACCTTCTACTAGAATGGCCCTTTTTCACACAACAAAAAAGAATCTAACACCAGAAATATCAATAAAACATATGTGTAGCTCAAAGATGGCTGAATCTCGTTCAATAATAATCTCGATTTCCTTTATCGACTCCACTTTGCCTAGAAATCCTTTAAGAAAAAACACCTTGTATGTAAATTCGTAGGTGCGCACGCGATGTCACTTTGTCGTCATGACAACCAGGATATAAGCCGTAAATTAACATGAGAATGGATAGACAACCCAACATACAGTCTGTCGTGAACTTAATATTTATTTACAGAAAAGTCTAAAATTGCCGTTACACACACCCCCCTTCAACAGAAAAAAATAGGCATTGAACATGACTATTTTTCGTCACTAACCTAGACTTAACTAGCCTAATTATTTTTTCCCCTGTATGACTAACCTAACGCTTAGAAATTTTGGACTTAGAAATTAACTTATATAATACATAATACAAAGTGCCTATAATACTATAGTAGTACCACACTACAAAAATATGATACAGCGACGTAACCTAAAACAGTATTATCTATGATAGTATAATACGACCTAATAAGGCAGTATTAACTATGATAGTACTTGCAGTATAAATTAACTAAATAAATAGAATAAACTAGACTAGACCGGTCAAACTCTTATAATACTAACTGAACTTAATACCTAGCTTAAACATAGACGGATGCGTTTCCAAATATATTCGAGAATATCTGAAAAACATCTGAAAACCACTCGAAATCATATATTATGTTAACCTAACATAACGGAGGGTAACGGATATCTTTCATTTATCATCCACACGTACAAAAATTACAAAATGCAAACCACTATTGGGTATCACCCAAAGCATTCAAATATTCCTCTCAGGACGCCAGTATCTACCCATTTTGCAACACAAAAGCATATATGGCAATTCTGAGAACATAACTAATTAATTAGCCACCACACGAAAGCTACAAACGATATAAGTACCCAAAATACTAATGATGCTTAACAATGAATAACCTTGCAACATTGCTGCTTAATCAATTGGCAACTCCCACTATTTGCATGAAACTTAACGTTACCGCAATATTTCATTTAACTTAACTCTTATTTTTATATAATTAAACATACGAAGTCATTCGGCTTCTTCTAAATCAGATCCCTCTAAATCTGATACAGAACCAAAGTAAGGCTTTAGATCCTTAACGTGCCAGTTTCCGGCGCTTGAACCATCTTCATATTCTAGTGAGTGCACTAATTTTGACAGTTTCTTACGTACAATACAGAGCACATAACGCGGGGCTAATTTCTTTGCAAAATCTTGTGCCGCGTCAGAGAGAACTTTATTACTCTTCCATACCTTGTCCCCTACAAAAAATTCGACTTCCCGTCTTCTTAAGTTATATGAATGCGCGTTGCGCTGGTAGGCCGTATTTAATTTACCTTGGATTTCTTCATAAATATCACGTAAATTTCCCAAATTCTCTGCATAGCTTTTACTATCTCCTGGCTGCAGTTCAACAAAATTCTTAATTCCGTAATAATCGCCAGTTGGAGGAACTATCCTTCCAAAATTTAAATATGCCGGACTATACCCCGTAACCTCATGATTGGCGGTCCGCAAAGCAAAACCTATTTTCGAAATATTTTTGTCCCAATGTTTATGATTTCCCTGTATATAACTCCTTATTGCTGTTCCAATAGTGCGATTATAGCGTTCGACGAAATTCGCTTGAGCGTGGTATTTCGCGGTATACCAAATTTTTGACTTATATTCTTTAATAAGACTCTTAAAAAGTGAACTTACAAATTGCGCGCCATTGTCGCAAATAACGTACTGAGGGACGCCATACACTAAAAATACTTCGTCCTCAATAAAACGAACGATACTTGGAGCTATAGCTTTCCGTAAAGGTTTTAATACGGTATATTTGGTAAACCAATCGGTTACTACCAACAGATAAGAATGACCTTTGCTACTCTTTGGTAGTGGTCCCATCAAATCAACTGAAATTATTTGCCATGGGAAGCGAACTTTTTTTTTCAGCCCCTATCAGTCCAAACCTAGCTGTATTTGGAGCTTTTTGAGAATTACATACTTTACAGGATCTAACATGACGATAGACGTCACGTCTCATCTTAGGCCAGTAATACGTTAAACTAGCTCGTGCATACGTTTTTGAAATTCCTAAGTGAGCAGACTTTTCGTTATCATGACATGACCGTAAAATAGAACGTCGTTGCGTTTTTGGAACTAAAAGTTTCCATTCAGAAATATTTGTGGCCGTTGGCATTTTCGACGGAATTAATTTATAAACGTACTTATTTCTGACTGTCCACTCGGGGAAATTATCTGGTGTACTCAAGATTTTTGCACGCATACTTTCATAAAAAGAATCTACGTTTGATAAGTCTATATCTAGGGTAATACAATCGTCAACATTAATAACCGCGTCTTCAAGATATTCCGACTCGACCGGGGGTGAATCAACTGGTCCGCGAGACAATGTGTCTGCTACAACATTGAATTTGCCTTTCCTGTGTATTATATTGAAGTTAAACTGATTCAATCTAACGCTCCAACGAGCAAGTTTCCCAGAGGGATCACGCATTTTGTGTAGCCATTTTAGGGAGGCATGGTCGGTTATGACGGTGAAATTAACACCTTCTATATACGCTCTGAACTTCTCGCACGCGAAAACAACCGCAAGACATTCTCGTTCCGTACAGCTGTAATTACGTTCACTTTTGGACAAGCTCCTACTCGCGAAAGCTATAACCCTTTCTTGACCGTCTTGTTCCTGAGAAAGTATACAACCCAAGCCGGTAGCCGAGGCGTCACACTGTATCGTAAAAGGAAGATCGAAATTTGGACTAGATAATATAGGTGCCGAAATAAGTGACTGCTTTATATCGTAAAATGCCTTGTCCGCCGCTTCCGACCAAATAATGTGCTGCCCTTTCTTTTTGCCCGTAAGTAAACTATTTATAGGCGCCATGAGTGTGGAAAAATGTGGTATGAAACGTCGGTACCAACTGCACATACCGGTAAATCTTTTTACTTCCGTGGTTGTCTTAGGCTGCGGGAAATTAACCATCGCTGAGACTTTTTCGGGGTTAGTCCTAAGGCCTGATTTATCAACGATAAATCCTAGATATTTCAGCGAAGGACGAAAAAATTCACATTTGTCTAAATTTACGGTGAGGTTTGCCTCGTCTAAACGCCGAGCCACCTCACTTAACAATTCAATATGTCTCTCAAACGTAGGAGAAACGACAATGACATCGTCTAGATACACGAAAATATTTGGTTCAAGTTCTGGACCACAAATAGCATCCATTAGACGTTGTTGGTACTGTGCCGCGTTAGTTAGACCAAAGGGAAGCACATTAAAGTGGAAAAGCCCCCTACCCGGTACTGCAAAAGCCGTTTTCTCTCGAGAGTCTTGATCTAGGGGTATTTGCCAGAAGGCACTGCGCAGGTCTATCGATGATATATACCGCGCATCCCGGAGCATATTTAAAATTCTATCTACAAATGGTAATGGATATGAATCTTTTTTGGTGACCGCATTCAGTTTACGTCCGTCAAAACAAAATCTGTAGTCTCCAGTAGATTTCTTCACTAAAAGAACAGGAGAGGACCACTCACTCATTGAGGGCTCGACAACTCCCAGTTCAAGCATTTTGTTTAGCTCCTTGTTAAGGTAGCTTAACATATACGGGGACATTAAATATTGTCGCTGCTTGAAGGGTTTTGCATCACCCGTATCAATGTGGTGGGTTAGCTTATTAGTACGCCCCAATTTTCCGCCTCGGTTTAGTTTCTTGAATTTAGAAATTATGTCCTCTGCTTTTTCTAGTTGTTCGCCCGAAAAACTTTCCGAAGTGGAAATATAATGATTTGACAAAGTGTTACTGGATTCAATAGTAGAAATATTTACATTACCATCATCACTAACATGCCAAGTATTATCATTAAAATCTATCTTAATTTTGAATTTCCGGCAGAAATCACTACCCAAGATGAAATCATGTTTAAGTGACGGTACTATAAGAGGAGAAATTATTTTACAACAATTATTTACACACAACGGTAGATTAACAGTGCCTTGTACAAGTTGATGCGCACCATCAGCTGTAGTAACAGACTTATGTACTGATTTTTTAATCTTTAAATCAAACATTTTAAAAAATTCTAAACCACCTTTTCCCACTATCGAGTTATTTGCCCCGGAATCTAATAACGCTACTAAATTTTTATCATATAATGTGACTGTTACGTAAGGCATATTATCATGAAGTTTCTTGACGAAAACAGGAGAAGTATGGCTTAATTTAAGTTCCCTAAGATTATGATAATATTGCTCTACTTGTCCTATAATTAAATCCTGCTCCTTAGAGCGAACACTTACTCCAATATCGGCCGGAATATTTGCAGAGGAAATAAGATGGCCGGGAAATCTTATCCTCTTCCTGCATTTCCCGAACAGTTATTACAATTCGCTACAGTTACGTTTTTTCTGCCGCATTTAAAGCAAAATTTCGTACGCCTTTGTCTGCAAGTTCTGAAGGCATGACCGGGTTGATTACAGTTCCAACAAACAATTCTTGACGTATTATTGCTAATATTTGGTACTGTACCCGCGTTTTGGCTTATATTTCGTCGCGAATTATTTCTACTTCTGTTTACTTGAAAATTATTTGACGCACCCAAATTACGAGAATTTCTGCATGAACAGTTTCGAGGTGTTGAGTGTTCGGAAGGGTCTAAAGCCGAACCGTTATTTGTTTGTTGTAAGTTACCAGATGAAGAAGGTTCCCCAACATATGCTATATCTGAATTCTTAGTACGTATTGATAATACCTCTTCCCATCTCTTACATGTTTTTGCAAGTTCAGTAACCGTATCGAATTCTGTTAAAGCTAAGCGCTCGTAATATTTAAATAATAAATTTTCGCGAATCCTATTTATTTTTGTTACTTCTGCCGGCATATTACTAAGGCGACGAAAATAGGATTCTATTTCGGCAATGAAAATCATTACTGATTCGTTATCGCGTTGTTTCCGATTCTTAATTATTTTCCATAACTGTTCATCATTGTCTTTTGGTAGAAAATCATTTTTTAGTTGTTTTACTAGAGAGTCCCAATCAGTAAGAGAAGATTTCGCGTAGCGCCACCATTCAAGTCCTTTTCCCGTAAATAAATCTACTGCAGAAGCAAAAAGATCCTTTTTACTGGCCCCTCTTGCTTCAGCTAGTTCTTCAACACGCTCTATAAAAGCTTCGACGCCGAAATGTTTTGAAACCCCATCAAATTTTACTCCCCATTTATAAAGTTGTAATGGTGCAGATGAATGCACAGGCACATGCACAATAGTAGTGTTCTGCGCAGTACCTTCGACAATAGGAGTTTCTGCCGAAACACGCTCATATAGTTCCGCATCTAACTGTAAACAAGTCGCGTAAGTCTCGTTTTTAAACAATCGCTCTTCCTCATCGGCGGTTTCCATTCGCTTAACTCTATTGGTAACATGAATTATTCTAGAGCGTAGCCGTATAAATAGACTATCAGTAGCCGGACCTTCAAAATCTTGAACTAAACTTTTTATATTATCTACCGAAAAAACTACAGCCTCTCTTTCCGTATTAAAATCAAAATCAGGATCTCTGATTTCAAGATTCCTACCTCTTTCCTTGGTTAAAAGTCGGCCGAGAATTTTTCTCTTTTCGCTAATATCACGCCCCGTTACTACCCCACGAATTTTTAGTTCATAATTTATTTCATTAGCTAATAAATGGTTAGGTTTCATAACGTCTTCTATTTTAAGGAATTACCAACAAACACAGCAATGCAACAATATTCAATAAATTTAAATTACCATATACGCTACGGAGAAACAAACAATTTATCGAAGAAAAAATGTAACCAACAAGTTACTAATAAATTTAATAATTTTACATACGAAAAAGACAATTTTCCATAAAAATTCGGACCAACACGTTACGAACGAGTACCGTAACCTTCAACAAATTGTAGTTTGAAAATAAGATAACTAATCTACCACAAAAAAATGTAAACTAACAAGCTACAAGATTACTCGAAAATAAATATAATCGAAAATTTTATTCAACTCACCCCAGACGTCACCACAAGCCTTTTATTATTATTAATAATACTTTTTAATTTAATTTAATCGAAGATTTTAAGTTTGCTTGTAAATAATTAATTTCTAGAAAATATATTTTTATTTTATTTGTTCACCTTGTATAATAATAATAATAATAATAATAATAATCTTTATTCACCATTTACGATACATTAGAGTATATATGGCAGGTCATTTACATAAATAGTAAAATAAAAGACAAAGCAATAAATAAATAAGTAAATAAATAGTACATAATAATTAGGTATATGATTTTAGGTGTATGTTTTTATTTGAATTATATTTTGCTTTCTTTATCTAGTGACTAATACTTTTGTTTTTTTGTTTACTAAAAATTATTGCTGATAAACAAAAATCTATATATTATTTTTTGTAATTATTGTTGTGTTAAATAAATAAACCGAAATAGATTCAAATTATGTATTTTTTCGGATCTGGGCGTTTTTCTGAATTCAAGTAACAAGTGTTAAAATTAACTTTTTTTATAGGGAATACACAAAAAGTTTTCAGTATTTATTGATTTCGTAAAAACAAGCATGTATATTGGCAGTAGGCTAGTAAATTGTTACAACAGCCCCTAGGAGTATTTCAAAGATAGTAAACTTTAATGGTTTACAATTTAACTAAAACACACGTACGATAAAATAATATTAAGATATTTCCAGAAGTACGAGATATGTATAATAAAAACTAATTGCTGTGAGATTATTATATATTTGACGATATTTGACTAAAACAAAAGATCTTATCGGGCCCCACGTTCGGACGTCAATTTGTGTAACCTCTTCTTTGCCAAGACAGTAAATTTACGTAATCTTTTTTGAGGTTCACGTGCGTGGCGGCAGCTCTTCGTCGGAGAACATAGGGTGGGTTCGTAAGAAATACCGTCAAATATATCCCGCGGGCGCCACTTAATTTTTGTGGTATTAAAATCAAGAAAAAACAATACTCTTTTATAATCAATAAATTGGTTGCAATCAATACGTCAATAACTTACGCCTGAAAAACAAAATAAAGGAAGCACAACACCGGTTTGAATTTCTAAGCTTGTTTCTATTTTTTTTCAAATTATGATTCAATAGTACATGTTCGAATGGCTAAGATAAATTAATAACAAATGAGTTTATATATTGGGGTACCGTTTATAGGCCTATAGGCGGTTTACACGTATAACTCAAGTTCTTAGGTATTCTAGACTATTTTAGCGCATTATAATAAAGTTCACAGTAGTCGTACCATTCCTTAGCTCAGGATAAGCATTCGTTAGTTTGATTACCTCTACTTATCGAAAATAATGGTTCACTCGGACTTAATTAGAGACAAAAAAATTCGATAATTTTGAAAGTTGAAAATATCTCACAACACTTCAGTCTATATTATATATTAACACTTGTAAGGCTTGCACGACGACGCTTCGAAAGGATAATAAATTTTATCTGACCTTAGCGTCCTGGCTGGGTTAACTTCGGCTAGGGTGTCTGGTAAGTATGTTGTATTACATCACAGAGTTCCGAAAATCCCCCGGATTGGATAGGGCTATAGTTTTTTTTCTGGTCCAAAATCGGCTCCAGCCACCTCACAACAGGTGTATCACATTGAATAATCCCAAGTGAAAGACAATAAACGGGCACATGGGAAAAGTGTAAGGCCGGCGAATCTAAAATTAATTTTAGGGTTCAAATAACGGGATGGGATGAAATAACACAGTGACAAAAAAATGGTAACATACCTTCTACTAGAATGGCCCTTTTTCACACAACAAAAAAGAATCTAACACCAGAAATATCAATAAAACATATGTGTAGCTCAAAGATGGCTGAATCTCGTTCAATAATAATCTCGATTTCCTTTATCGACTCCACTTTGCCTAGAAATCCTTTAAGAAAAAACACCTTGTATGTAAATTCGTAGGTGCGCACGCGATGTCACTTTGTCGTCATGACAACCAGGATATAAGCCGTAAATTAACATGAGAATGGATAGACAACCCAACATACAGTCTGTCGTGAACTTAATATTTATTTATAGAAAAGTCTAAAATTGCCGTTACAATTAATTTCTTCTTCAGGTCTATTCGTTTGGTTGGTACTAGTACATACTAAAATCGGTATTTACTGCGATGGAGTCCAGTTTACAAGTCTCATGTTACTGACCCACTGACTTCTTCTTTCTGCATCCACAGGAAATCAGGAACAGTGCATTTAATATCAGTACCGAGCAATAGTCAGATTAATATTATTTTTGTTCACCTAGTTATTATGAACATAATAATGATCAGTTTTTATGGGTCACTCTTAAAGTATTTATAAAGTTTGGTAGCCGGGACAAAGCTGTTCAATATGAAAATGATACGCCACTGGGAAAAAATGGCCGCCATAGGTACTCTACGCTACGAGAACATCTAGTGCATAGCATAGATTAGATATTTATTTTAATCTAACGCTACGGCGCTACGCAGTTTGCACTGTATGCAGTCTTTGCATAGTCATAAGGGGTTTTTTGGCGACCCAAACCACTGGTTTGGTTAACTGTGGTTTGAGTTGTGATTGGTTGAAATAAATTCCTATTTAAAAATACACCAATCACTAGAAAAACCGCAGCTAACCGGAGTTAGTGGTTTGATACGCCAAAAAATGCTTATAGTCACCGTCACACAAAAACGTGCGTTCTAAAGTTTCACAAATTTCAAATTTTTGTGAATTGTAATACAAGCTGTCATTTTATTTCTCTATTTTTTTCGTAAACAAAAATTCAAAAACACCACGCCACTGAACATTTACGGCACAATGCGGTGACATGCAAGCAAATTTAACATTAATATTGAATGAAAATTTTCCAATTCGGGATTGTAAATTGCAATACACATGCAATGCAATATGAAGTATTGTATATTGCATCGTTATCATATTTTTATGCTTAAACCTTTTCTAAAATAAGAAAATTACGTATGGACAATTAATGTTTTAATTTTTTTCTTACCTATGAAAAGTAACACCCTCCTCTTTTTTCTCGCTGCGATTAGGGCAGCGGAATGCACAACAATTCACCATAGTTTTAACCATAAAAAGTATCAACACTTCACTCAGGAATATACAAATAAATATATTAATGGAAATGGTGTCACCCGCTTTGTTTGCCGCCAATTCAATGGCCGCCGTAGAATGACCAGACACAGCAACTAACCATGCGCATAGTGCCTATTACGAGTCCCCTTCTTTCCTAGCCTAAGGTTTATGTAGGATAGTTTTAATTACTTTTATTTATAGTGTAATTAATATCTAAAATAGCCAAGACTACATAATGCATTCTAAAAATAAAAATTTGTTCTTTTATTTTATTTCCTTGGCCACAAAAATTGCAATAATTAGAAAACCCTAAAAGATAATATGATATATATCTATATATTCGAAATGAGAAAAGTACCTTGATTTCAAAAATGCAAAAAAATGGGGTGTTCCATTTGAAAAAATGCAAGTTAAAACCATATCTCCTCTAAACGACTTTCATTTATTTTTCTGAATAATATTGTTAATAATCCACTGTATTTCCAAATTAATAAATATGTGGGTAGGTCCATCAATAGCTCCAATTACATTTGGAATGCCTCTAGATCTTTCTCGGAATATCTGAAATGATTAAAATTAAATAAAGAAGTATAATTAACAAGTAGGTAGGTATAAAAATTATTTAGCAATTAAGAAAATGGTCAGATAGTAGATTTTTCTCAATATTTTCTTACCGCATTTTCTTGGCATTGCTGTTGAATAGGTCATTCAATATAATCTGGTAACATCAAGGAATTTGCATTAATAATCTCTCTATTACACGTCTGGTCACTCAGTTGTTTCGGATACAGTTCAGTAAGTTGCACCAACTCCCCTAATAATTTCGACTTCACCCCAAAATCACGTTAGTCAGAGACGGAGCGTCGACCGGTGATTCAGGGGAGATATGTGCAACTTACTGAACTTTATCCGAAACAACTGAGTGGCCAGACGTGTATATATAATGACCACTACTTTGAGCTAGTCCACATCGATCATTGCAGGCTAAAAATGTCTCAGGTTTGGCCAAAATCCAAATGGTAAATAAAACTTTTTTTTCCAAATTTATTTGAGGTTCTCTCTTTGGTGGGAGAATGTTATCAATTTTACTAATCAGAACCTAAAATAATAGAACAGTAATAATAGCATGTTGTATTATAAATTATGGGAGCATATCAAAGTGTATCTTTCTGTATTTGCACACACACACAATACTTTAGAAAATCTTTACCTCTACAGATATCCTTGACATTCTAAAATGGTTTTTAAATTTATCAAGAGTGTATATAAGGGAATAGTTTGCTCAACATAATCCTCATTTCTGCAAGGCTCTCTACGTTGAATAACTGGTGGTTCAACCGGCACTGCTAAATTTTCGACAGCATGACCAATAAGACTTCATTTGTCCAACGCGAAAAGCTAAATTAAAATCATCATCAGCAGCAGCAATTCCATTAAGTTATACATCCTTTATCTATAAATATTATTATAAACCCGCACTAAACATACTTGAATTATAGAAGGTTAAATTAAAGTTAAGAAAACAAATAATCATGACAAATGATTGCCAACCCAGCAAACTTAAAATAATCTAAATCTAAAAATGTTCATTCAGTGAAAGTAAAGCGCTACAGTGCTGTAACGCTTTATTGCTAGAATTCCCTGAATGCGGCCATTGGTAGTACGAACAGTACGTAAATGAATGTTTGTTTCCTCATTCAATTCTAAGTCTAGATCTTGGCTAGTTGTACAGTCCATAACTATACTTTATTATCCATTTTAGTATTATTTAATGCAAGATAATAATTATACTTACAAATTGTTGATCTAATAATAATCAATACATGTATATTGTATAGCCTTATTACCAATCCTGGTTGGAGTTATGACCCTCGTAAAAATAATGTTTACTGAACAGTTTCTTAAGGAAATTTAGTTTATATATAATGGACTAACAACAAAAAAAAGAGAAGATAGCAAATGTAAACGAAAATTGTAGAAAAAACCCATCAAACCCATCTGGAGATAATGCACTTACATAGTTCATTAACAAACCTTAGCTCTTTACAATAACAAAATGTATTTTCTGTTCAGCCAAGATTTCTTCGGTAAAAATTTTGTTGGTAATGTAGATTTGGAACAAGATGATCCCTCTTCTGATACTTCTTTATTAAACAAATCCTTAGTAACCCTTTGAGCGTGTAGTTGAGCGCCTTGCGTCGTGGCTTCATGTTATCGGAAATCTTGTTCTGAGGAGTTGGCAGTAATTCCTGAACCGATTGATTGAAGGTAACGTTTGAAGTTTGGTTTGATTTGAGGCGCTGTTTTAAAACGGATAAAGGCATATCGAACTCATCCGAGTCGGAGACACTACCTTCCGTCAGCTCAAGAACCTTGAACTGAGGATCTGTTATCATAGATAGCTACTGATGGTGCAAAAATTATGTTGGATGGAGTCATGCACAAGGGCCAAACTTTTGATAAAATAGCATTAAAACGCGATTTGTTAAGCTGTCGCTCAGGATATATATCCCAATACGGCAGCAGTTGCTGGTCCCAATGGGATTCGAAAGATCTATAAACTGATTTGTCGAACGGTTGCAGCTCGTGTCATGTTTGACGGTAGGCAGAGCAAACTAATATTGTGTTCATCAGCAGCTTCAACAATTATGTAGTCAAAATGACTCGACGCTCCGTCAAGTCAGTGAAATACATCCTTCGGTTTTATAACGAGCAAGGTGATGGATGAAGCCTGTAAACAGCTCGGTTGTCAATGATCGCTTTACTGATAAATATTTGAAGGTTTTTCTGTACTCTAATAATATGACAGTAGATACAGTAGAGTTCTAGGACACTTTTGAAGTGGATGGTATGTAGCCATCGAGAGCGACCGCGGATTGTTGTTAGGGGATCTTTGAATAGTTCTTGTGGTGTTTGACGGCAATGACCGTTGGTTGTGGTGATGGAGTGCGGTCTGATGGTAGGGGGTCGTTGAAAAGTTTTTGTGTGTGAGGGATAGAGGATGGCTTGTGGTGATTGTTGTAGTTGGTAGGGGGTCGTCGAAGAGTTCTTTAGGATGGCTGGTGGTCATTGTAGTTAGATCTGAAGAGCTGATGGCAGTAAGCTGGTAGGGGGGTGCCATCATGATCGGTGCAGGAGTGATGAATTTGCGTCGTTGGTCTCCCGCTGAGAGTGGTTATTTTAGTGGCTGTCTGATTTTAAATTGGGTGGCGAGTACGGTGTGGATATAAATAAACGCGATCGGTAAAATAATTGTGATTGACAGTGTATTCTTAGAAATGAAAACGTGTGTTATTTTTAGTCTTGCATTGTAAGGAACTTCCTGCTATTTCTACCGATTACAATAATTCAATTCTACAGTTACCGTGCTGCATTTGCGCTTTGCACATCGATATTAATTCGATAAAATGTCTGATATCAATGATGATTTAAAAATTGCCATTCTCAAATCGTAGGGTAAAGTCGCCCATATTGAACCATTTTTAAGAAAAATGGTTGTAATTTGGCAGAAAATGCATAAACTGCCCTGCGTCTCTAGTCAAAATTAGTATGGACATTTAGAGAAACATTGCTGCTAAGTTAACAGTGTTTAACAATATATACCATCAGGATCCGAAATTGAACCTGCACTATTTTGGAATAATAATTAGGTAATTCTCAGATTTTAAACAAAGAAATGTTTGTTGAATATTTTTATAGAAGAAAATAAATCACATACTATTTATTTAGGTTGGGTATGTAGGAATACTTACAAAACAAGAAATGAACAAGTAATAAATCAATAACCAAAATTTTTGGCAAATTATTCAATACATGAATTGCAAATAAATGTCTTCTTACTTGCGGAAATACCCACAGAACGACAGTAGGCCCAGATCTTGCAGCGCGTGCATTGGACTATGTCACTACATTCTTCTACTCCACATTCCTTGTACCACCCTTTGAAACTGGTTTGTTTATTGTGGCCATCGATACTGGCTTGGTAATGTTGGCTGTTGATGTTGGCCTGGTAATGGTAGCTGGTGATGCCGGTTTGGTAATGGTGGTTGTTGATGATGGCCTAGTAATGGTGGCTGTTGATGCTGGCCTGGTAACGGTAGCTGGTGATGCCGGTTTGGTAATGGTGGTTGTTGATGATGGCCTAGTAATGGTGGCTGTTGATGCTGGTTTGGTAATGGTGGCTCCTGATACTGTCTTGGTGATGGTGGCTGTTGACGCTGATTTGGTAATGATTGCTCTTGATACTAGCTTGGTGATGGTCGTTTTTCCAAAACCTTTTAAGTGCACCTTCACTTTTTTGTTTTTCTTCTTTTCTTCGCTGACTTCAAGAGCTTCTTTGTAGGGAGAACTGGTAATTTCCATTGCCTTTTGAATACCTCTGGCTCTTTTACGTGGCATATTATCTGATAGCGTCGGCAAAGCTGCAATTTCGTCTAAACTAATCGAAAACAAACTAGACTTGCTTGGCAACGCCTCAGGCAAATCAATTCTTGGTTTCATAACTACCAAAGGTGTTGAGCAGCCTTGAGGTACTGATACAGTTGGGCGTATCAAATTTGACAGGGGAATACTGTCATCTTCACTAAACTCTTCACTAGTCGTATCGTGACTACCATTAGGGGCAACAGCTTGGTCATTAGTCTGAGTATTTGTTAAAATAAGTGCAGTAGAGCCAACAAAATCAGAATCTTTAAACACGTGCCTATTAACAGGCCAAACACCAGATACTTTGAAACCATTAGCAGCAGTTTGAATTGTGGCTGCTCTTCCATATGCTTCGTTAAGAAGTTCTGCTACTTGATTTTGGGTGACTGAGCGTCCTACATTAGACCTCAACCATTTTTCTATTGCTTGAGTGTAGTACACCTCCATTGGTTTAAAAAAGGACCTATCAAGAGGTTGGAGGCAATGAGTTGTGTGACCAGGCAGCTGCATCAAAATCACACCACTTTCTCTTGCTAGAAGAAGAGCTTCGAGGTTCTTACAATGTGTAGTGTGTCCATCCAAGAGAAGCAGCACTTTCTTGTCCTTTGAAGGATGAACAACATCTATAAAATGTCGCAACCATTTTACAAATAGTTCGCTGTTGATATACCCTGAATCGGATATTTCAATCTTACTTCCAGGTGGAGCTGCATTACTTAGCTCTGCAGTGTACCTTTTACGCTTGAAAATGATCATAGGTGGCACATAAAATCCTGCCGCACTCGTGCAGCAGACCATCGTCGTATTAACGCCGCGTTCTCCACTAGCCACAGAACCAACAGCTTTGCACCCCTTCATAGTGACAACCTTTTGACACTTTTTGGCCACATTAACATTAACATTTTCTTTATTAAATCCTTTAATCCTATTAAGTGATGTGGATTCAGGCTGACGCAACGACAAGTTTCTATGTCTCCTCATGAATTTGTAGTACCATTTTTTTCCTGCGATTTTCTTCTCTCTATTAAACTGATGAGATATGTTATTTTTTTTCGCCAAATCAAAAGCAAGTTTACGAATATTTCGTATTGTTAAGCCAAAAAGGTATTCCGAAAATTCAACTATACGTCCAGCAAGTAGTGTTTCTAGATCTTGATCAAATATAGAATTTCTTCCTAACGCCTTCTTTGTGCCTTTAGAAATTTTATTTGTATTTCGGATATGACGGAGTAGAGTTGATTTTGATATACTATAATCACGACTACATTGATTTAACCCCTTTTCACCACTGGTATATGCCCTTAAAGCCAGTTCCATATCCTCCGTTGACCATTTGCCGTAATTTCCCCGTTTTGACATCTACATAAAAAATAACAAAGCATTTAGTTCAAAAAATATAAACCAGTTGCCCAAATTGAACCGGGGTTCAATTTGAGGAACTCTTACAGGTCCAATATGACCAACCACCTGTAAATTTACATCATAACCTTAAATTTAAAAAATGAGAAAATTGGAAAATGTTTTGAGGGGTCATTATATATCTCAATTGACGTACTATTCATACCAGCATCGAAATTTTTCTTACATTGAATATTTGAGAAATTATTTCCTTAGCTAAACATATAAAAAGTTACATGATTTATGCACGTGGCAACATTTACGCGGGAAAACTAGTGTAACAATCACATCGTGCAGTGCGTTACCGACATTAGATCCATTAAACTTGCTATTTATACTTATGATGTGTAGATGGCGCTACTTACATTAAAGCTTCAAAAACAAGTAGTGGTTCAATTTAGGCGCCGGTTCAATATGGGCGCCTTTACCCTATGAGAATATTTCAAGAGAGAAATTTGAAGAACTCAGCGTATCATCTCCTAATATTATTATATCATGTTAGAGATCGCAGAACTGATAGTTTAGTTTATTTTGTGCACCTAGAGTACACGTTGAACACGTATGGTAGAGCGGAAGAATTATGTAATCATTTTTTACGAAGGTCCATTAATCTCAATATGTTTTTAAGAGAAATGCTTTCCGAAGGTTTCTTTCATTTGTTATTTTTTATTAGAAGTGTCATACCTAATGAATATATTGTTAATTATAATATTTATAGCCAAGATTGTGTTAATTAAAAAAAAAATTATTATCAACACAAAATATAGATTTATTTAACCACGTTATACAGGGTGTATTAAGTTGAGTACCGTTCTTTTAACAGGTGATACATTGATGTAGAAGGAACAAAAAATTCTTAATAATTTTTGTTCTCTCTCGAACCGTTGCCCAATTATGCCCTATTTAATTAAATAGCGCATCTGGCAAGTAGATATACTAGGTGCGTACGACGCCACTTTCAAGGCCACGCATTCTCGATGGACATGGGCCATCAGGAGAGCCCTTGGTTCTTGTAGCTACACTCTGGAGGTCGTGCAGAGGTCATCCTTCGTCTTCAGATGACGTCTGCTGCTGCTGCTTTAGCGGGGGTGCTAGGGGGGTGGTGGTGGGGTTAACGCTTAAGAGCTCTTCGGAATGCAGCACCCCAGGTCTGATGCATTAGCTGGAGGATGGCGTTTCTTCAGACCTAACGCAAGAGGTGCAATGCACTAACGCATCCTGCATCCTGCACCCTGGTCCCTGGCCCTGGAACCTCTTGCGTTAGGTGTGAAGAACGCCGTCTCCAGAAGCTTTTTTTAGTTTCTAAGTTGGTACTCCTGAGCAAAGAGTATTGTATACGAAGAGAGCATAGGCGTACCTGCTTGAAAAGGGGATATAATTATATTAATTTTGCTAGAGTACGCCTATGGTAGAGAAAAAAATCAATGCCGCTATTTAGGTATCCTGAGACACACGTGTGGATTAAGTAAACAAACCCGACTTCTGGGAATGTTAATATAAACATCACCTTCACTCAGTTTGAATGCGTCATTTATTATCAGCTAATATATTTAGGTTAATTAAATTAAAAAATAAATGCTTTTTTTAGTTAGAATTCGATTTGAACTTGAAATTTTAGAGCGATAATGCACACATAGTATAATAAATACATTATTGTTTAAGTTATTATTTAATGAAGTTCGAAATTAACGTTTTTAAAACCAGATGAAATCAAGACGTATTTATTACACGCATAACTAGGTCAGGTTATTGTCAATGAATCAATCATATTATAGCTTGCGGGGGCTTTTCGTTCTCGAAGTCATCGAGATTTGGTGGCATCATTACATCATCCCTATAAAATAAACATTCTACACCCGTTTAGATATGGACTTCACGACTTGTAAGACAAATTGAGTAGTTATTTTAATTATTTAATCAACCTCAATTGGTAAGACAGAGATATATAGGTATATGTTTATTCCTTTATATTTTAAACTGAATATTTGTGCGATCACGTTTGTATACGGAGGTAGCACCGTTCAATTAAATTTGAAGTACCAGACCAGCTATCTATAATGCAATATAAAATTATATTTAGTAGTTCCTTACGTCAAGTGAAGTTAATATATTCTGATGTCATAACTTAATTGAGCTATTACGAAAATTAATTAAAAAACAATTACTAAAGCATGCGCAATAGATCTTACAAATAACTTCTTAAATAATCTCTTAGGATTTTAATTGGATATCCACTAAAGACGTGTGCGAAAACCATTCAGAGCTTAGCGCGATAGAGAAAAGCATTAGGTTTTAATTTATATGTTATTAATGAATTATTATTCTATACAAAACTGCAACATTCAGAATTTAAACGCTCCAACCGATCTGAATATGAAAAATAAAACAATCCAAATATATAGCGATAGTGAATAACTTTAAAAAATATATATATATATATATATATATATATATATATATCTCGTTAAATATTCATTGTTTTTAAAATGAAGGGGTATGCATAAAGGTATTTATACATATTTTTAATTGTCTGACATCTTCTCATAATAACAATAGTCTAAGGGTAATTAAATAATTACTTGGTTATCTTATTATTATAAAGAAACAGTACATTTTCATTTTAAATAGAACAGAGTGTTTTTTAACCACAAAATACAAATAGATAATCTAATGTTCTCATGTATGATAATGTTTTTTTAAATCGATCGCAAAGCAGAGTTTACGTTAAATAAGAAAAAGTTCATTTTAGTGTCTTGAATGTATTTTAGAAAAATTAATTTTAATCGGTAAAGCTAAATTCTTAAATGCTTTATATGATTTAAATAATTATCTTGTTTATGTACTTAGAATTTTAAATGAATAAGAATCATATATATTACTTACTTACCTTAAAATATCTTATTATGTAGAAAGGTTATTATTATATATTCACTCACATATATTAAAAACACATATTGAAATAAAAACACATCAAATAAAAATAGAATTCTTTTATTTCTGGAGAAAGAATGCATAGGTGATATAATATTTCATTTCAATCAGATGATTTCGCAGCCATAAAATGGAACATGAAAAGAAACAAAAAATTATATGTAGCTACAATATACAAAACAATATGTTTACATACCATTCCACCTGACGGAGCCATATCGTGGCCCAGGGCATTAAAATATAGGGGTGGTCCTCAATCGTGATGTGGACCAGCCACCGACCACCCCCAGGTGCCACTACCAACTCTCCAAACAGGGAGGCGTCGGGCGGGGGCGTCTCAAATAGCACAACTAAATCATTCTAAAATTGTGAAATAGGAATTAGGTAATACGAAAATAAAAAGCACGTCTTCAACTTACAATTGTTTGAGGCAAATATGGCCATACTAAATCTGCCACTATCTCGGTCAGATCTGAAAAAAGTATTTTTTTATTAGTTTGAGGTATAATTTCTTTTGCATGAAATCGGAAATAATTCACTAAAATTTACTATAGTAAAAACAATTAAGCTTTATTTTATACCATAATATAAGTCTAAAAATAAAAAACAAAAAACTTACGATTCATTTCCATGTTACCAATAAAGCACTCTATAAAATTTAAAATGTAAAATGAAGACTCTCTGAATTACCTCTCTGAAATAACCCTACCTACTTTTTTAAAATTGATAGGTCATCAAAAATTTTTAACATTGGAGATAATATACATTAGGCGTTTGAGTCACATAACAAAATCAAATGTTTATTTTTATAACGCTAAAGGTTTAAGAAATTGCCCAGCATTATAAACACAAAGAAATCCAAATATCAGAATGTACCGGGTGTCTCGAAGATGACATGCTGATTGAACATACTAAGTTATCTACTCAAGATGATGGAAATAGAAAACACCATAAAGCTCTCTGAAGATAGATTTAATTACCACCAAAACTTTTTATATGTCATATAAAAAAGCTTCTGTAGCATACCAGAGGATATTCCCACAAATATATTTAGTAGTTATTAGGTGATAATGGTTAACTTAATAACCATCCTCAGGTGTACGAGATACTTAGTAACAAATATAGATTGTGTTAAAAATCATGTAGAATAGAACCCTGAAAACTAAACATATATTCAAAATTACCTAAATAAATGGGGTGGACCTTTTACGTGGCTCTGTACCTCCATGATTCAGTACCTATATTTGTTACTGAGTGTTAATTCGTAACATGAAAAACCGTCTTGTATTTGCTCTAGATTTACAACATGAGCTAAATAATTACCACGTAAAAATTATCTAATAAAACGGTATTAGTTTATTATATAATATGGAATGTGCACTGTCAGTACGGCGCGACGTTAATGTAAAATAAAATTAAAATAAACCTCCTACTACAGTTTTAAGTTAACTGTACTGTTAGATATGCAACAAATTAGACACAATTCATGTATAAACGTATATCTAACCATACTAACAATTCCAGAACACACCCTAATAGTGCTAGCTTACTAGTTATTTAAAAATTATTAAAATCGATTGCACGATTAGGGTGTGTTCTGGAATTGTTAGTCATTGAAGCAAATAATAAAAATTGTAATTATGAACTTTATTGAGTGAACAGCGATCTAAAAAATAAACTCGTTAACAATGTTTAAGAAGTTCCTCAAAACCATTTAGCATTATTATTAATACTTAGTAGCAAATATAGATGTGTTAAAAATCATGTAGAATAGAATCCCGAAAACCAAACATATATTCAATTACCTAAATAAATGGAGTGGACCTTTTACGGGGCTTACCCTGTACCTCCATGATTCAGTACCTATATTTGTTACTGAGTGTTAATTCGTAACATGAAAAAACCGTCTTGTATTTGCTCTAGATTTATAACATGAGCTAAATAATTACCACGTAAAAATTATCTAATAAAACGGTATTAGTTTATTATAAAATATGGAATGTGCACTGTCAGTACGGCACGACATTAATGTAAAAATAAAATCAAAATAAACCTCCTACTACAGTTTTAAGTTAACTGTACTGTTAGATATGCAACCAATTAGACACAATTCATGTATAAACGTATATCTAACCATACTAACAAACAGATATACCTAATACAAAATAGGTATTAAGGCGCCATCTAACGTCTAATAGTGCTGGCTTACTAGTTATTTAAAAATTATTAAAATCGATTGCATGATTAGGGTGTGTTCTGAAATTCTTTCCTGGAATTGTTCAGTCATTGAAGCAAATAATAAAAATTGTAATTATGAACTTTATTGAGTGAACAGCGATCTAAAAAATAAACTCGTTAACAATGTTTAAGAACTTCGAGGTATAATTTTCTTTAGAATACAGAGTGGTTAGTTCATTTGCTGCTTTTTCAAATATAAACCGTATCCTTTCTTATATGGCTTCATGTACAGTCCACTTAAATCGTTATAACTCTGACTATATTAACAGGTAAATCAGACTCATATATGACTTGCATGCTCTTTCAGTAAATTAGTTAAATATGTTAGGATAGCTTTACGAAATGAAATTATTTTATTACAGCCTTCTACAGCATCCCATACCTAATTTACGTTTAATCTTCATGGTGTTAGTGACAACCCAAGCTGCTGCTTTTTCACCTAATTTAGCGTCTTTAGATTTCGCGTTCCCAAGCTCTTTGTTCCAGTATGTAATCGGTTTTATGTCTGTCTTCCAAGTTTTACGTTTTCACTATAAGCAGTACTGATAACCAGGTAGCTCGAAAGGTAGCTTATTGATAAGATTGTTAACTACACCTTTACCTTTACGTGCTTCCTCATCATCATTTAGATTAGAACTGATGATGTACGAGGCTGAAACGTCTATAAATAAAATGATATATACTTAGATGTAACTGCAATGGTTTAATATTAAATAAAAGAAATTACATCATGCACTTAATGACCACGTGATCCCTGACTTGAGCTGGAACTTAGGTGTGATAATTATGATTTACATTATAAGTATATGATTTCAATAACACCAAGCATTATTAGATAGACCCTGAAACCATACAGACCTATTTGGTAACACCTCGTGCAGACTGTTTTTGAAATACCCTGTATCTGCTGCATTACTTTAACAATGAAGGTTGTTAATAAAAAATTTACTCTCGCGGAATATAAACCACCTAGGGAGAAGGTGTATAGCTTTGACCGAGATTTCGCACTTAAAAGGAGGATAAAAAAAGCTTCAGATTCCATTCGAAGAAAGTACTTGGCGTTAAAATTAGGTCGAGAGCAGGAAGATAATACAATTAGACGTTTATTTAAACCGATCATTGATCCAATACGAGAACTCGGCGCGGTTAAGAATTTCCCCTGGCAGCAGACTCCAAAAGTAGAGGATACCATTAAATCTGAAATTAAAGAGAAAGAAGAAGCGGAAGAAGAAGAAGATGATGACAATGATGATGATGATGATGATGATGATGATGATGATGATGATGATGATGATGATAGTGAAATAGAAGAAGAAGAAGAAGAAGAAGAAGATGATGAAATATTTGAAGATTCAATTAGTACAATTGACCCTGCTGAATATCTTGAAGAGTACCCTTCTTTAAGTAGACGTTATTTAACTAGACTCTATACTAAAAGTAAAGATTTAGATGAAACCTATGGTGTGAGATTTAATGGCGAAATGAATAAATTTAAAATTGGTAATATGGATCTAAGTATCGATTCTGACGCTGGTTTAAGTATTGGTGATAAAATGTTTGCTGGAAGGCAAGGTTTATATGAACTGCTATTTATGAAGAAGCCCCAAGGTTACAGCGAACAGGACTTGGCTGATTATAAGGAAATTCTAGAAACTTCTAACGTACATAAACGAAATTATGATCCTGATAGACAATTAAATGGAAATCGTTCTTTTAAATATTCTAAAGTGATAAAGCCATTATTTAGACGCAGATCTAAAATAGCTACTCAACCTCATAGTGGAGAGGGGATGGATATGGTTTACAATGAAAAACCTATAGAATATATTCATTGGAGTGACATAAATGAATTAGTGGACAGGTTAAGACTTTTAAACGCATACAAAGCTGCAGGAAATACTGATTCACATGATAACGAAATCATAGCCATTTTAAACGAACTGAAAGAAGCCGGAATAATTTATTAAATATGTTATAGCTGTAGCCAGGTTATAACCAGATCATGATCGTTCATTACCATGTCATGGACATATACAGGTAACAGCTTTTTGCATGGATCCATAGAAGCTCATGAACGGCTATGACCTGGTCATGACTAGGTCATGACCAGGTCATGACCTGGTCATGAATACCCCATGAATGACCATGAATGGTCATGAATGACCATGAAAGCATAAAAGATACTGAATGCTCTAGTGAAAGTATTAGACTATAGACCTTGGTGAAGATATCATGTCTTATCTACTAAACATTGAACCTAACTGTTATGGATTAAGGCATGCTGACTCTGATCTACTCATTGGAGAAATACCAGTGCAGATTAAAAACAATGTTCTTCATATTAAAGGATGCAAATTTACTCTAACTAATGGTTTAAGAGAATTATTAACGAAACAGAAACCAAGTGATTTTAATAATGATGAAATAATCACTTATAAACATATCCTAACATTAAGTAATGGCCATTTAAGAAAATATCGGGATGGGTTCCGAATTAACCCAAGCAGCTCTTGGAAATATCAAAACATTATATCAAAACTGTTTCCAGTTAAACGAAAAAGAACTAAAAATTCCCCAGATGAACATCTTGATGTAACTGCACATGTAGATGATAATTTAAGAAGTTCTATTACTTCGAATAAAGATCAAATAGAAGCATGTCAAAACTCGATTGCTGAACATGAAAAACAAACAGCATTCAGCTCTAATATCTATGAACGTGTAACACCCTTCGGGGTTATTTCCACCTGTAATGGAGCTCTATCGCCACCATTCGAGAATAAGCATAATATTTATAGAGGGCGCCTCCTCATACCTAGGAGCGCATCAAAGTTATCCTTTTAGCAAACTCACATCATTTGATTGATAGTTTTAAGTTTTTATAAAAATTTCTATTATAACTTTATAAATTAATAATATACCAAGTTAAGGTAACTTTATAATGTACTATTTAAATTAAGTGATATATATCCTTGTAACATTCACATACTGTATGCGTGAATGCTTAACTTATAATTTAGATAGAAAAATGTTTATATTAAAAGATTAAATAAAAAATTAATTAAACCTTTGTGTTTTATTTCTAGGTTAGGTATATGGAATAAAATTATGATGTTTTAAATAATATATATTGAAATAAAGCATATAGAGTAAATACAATAATAATAGACGGAGATTTTTTAGTTGTCAGCCATGATTAACCGCTTCCATTTCCCACTTCATATTTGTTAATATTAACTTCCAAGTTAAGAATTTCTGATAAGGCCCAACCAGATCCAGATTCCGAAAATTCAGATATAGCATTGAGAATTTCATCTTTCACATTAATTTGGAAAAAATGTAGCAAGTCTATCCCCGAGTCTACTATATGATTTTTTGTATTAAAGTATTTTCGTTCAAGGATTTCAGTATTTTCTGATTTTCTCAGAAATTCACCACAGAAACATGTATTAACTTTTAACATCTGTAGTTTCTTTAGCACATTTTGGATTCTATTTTTAAAGACATGTGCAGCATCTTCGAAAAATTCATCGATATTTGTATGAGTTAGGTTAATTATTATCCCAGTACGTACTCGACCCTGAAAAATTGAGGTTATATCCACCCATTTCACTCTAGTGCTACGACTCTCTTTTGATAATCCTCTTCCAGTATGCGTTATATTTGAAATAAGTTTTTTAAATCGTTTAAGATGCCCCACATTTGTTTGTAATTTTTTCAATGTGCCTACTGGTAAATCTGCTGCGTGAATTGCCTTATTGAACAGCCTAATATTTTTAGTTAATTGATTAAGTTGAATGTCTCGTTGTTCTGGAGTATATTCTTTTATTTTAACTTCATGGAATTTTCTTACAATTTGATCGCTGATAACTGCGATTTCTTTAGAATTCATTTTTAACAGGTGTGTGTGTGTCTATTCACTTGAAAACCTTGAAAATTACTGTTACAAACCTCATCCATCTATTATATTTAAGTGAGTATTCTTAAGCTTTTTTTTACCATAGCTAAAACAATATGAAAACTTAGTCATTTAAAAATATTAAATAAAAAATTTTTACTTACATTTTAGAGATTTTCGATAAATCTAAAATTCACTCCTGCTGAAGGGTTATCAGCTTCTTTTAAACCTTCGAATATTAAACTGTATTTGCATCCGGTAAATTGATGTAAATTATTCTTCATTAGAGGAAACATTCGTTTAGGTAAAAACAGCTTTTTCTTTTCGAGTTCCAATAGAACAGCCTTCCCAAATCTAGTTTTAACGATTTGTGCATCATGTATTATTGATAGACAGCTCGGACAATTTGACTAATTGTTTACGTTCCGCAAGAGCTTCCTTGTTTATCAGATCTATATTCATTCTAAAAAATTATTTAAATTTACTTTTCGAAACATATATATAGAAATATAAAATAACTTACGTTTAAATTCGTGGTAAATACACACGAGATAATAAAGTTTTAATTATCAAAGCGGAAACCGCTGATGTAGAAATATGTCTACTACGTGAGAGCTCAGCGTAAATACTAATTTATAAACAAGTGATAAGTATGCTTACTCAAAGTTATATTATATTATCTGTGACGTCATGCTAATCACGTGATACTGTTTAACCAATGAGATTTTAGAAGTACATACACATATGCACGCCTGCGTTCAAGGTTAAAGCGCTACGCGTCCAATATTGCTTAGTCAGTTTTTTCCAGGAATCGTACATGCTAATTGCGTCATTCCTGCGGTACCCATTTGAATGTTTAGTCTACTTCACGTCACTTTTGTGTACATTACCTGATTTATGTAGACGGCATCGGGACCACAAAGGAAACCTGCGATTTTTTGTTTACATTATATATTCGGTTCTACAGCTGACCGTTAACATTCTTGGAATCTACGTATATCAATATAATGTTTGCCTGCTTTACGAAATGTACATGTTTAGATATTCGGTAAAATTCTTATAATTTTCTTACTATATGAGTGCTTAGTACTTAGTATCTAGTTAGATCTAACATAAGTAAGATGTCATCCTTTAAGGTATTGGTGCAAGAACATTTATTAAAATTAGAACAGTTAAAAGAAATGATTCAGTTTTATCAGGAGAAACAAAATATGTTTTCCAAACTTGAAAGATTAATTATCTCATATGATGTTAGTAATGTGTTCAGTGATAGAAGTCGTTGTGGAAAACAGTTACATGCTACTGCAGCGCGAAGAATTAATCCAGTACAAGTGTATGCAAAAGAAGATGCAAAGTGTAAAAATTTTCTCATATAAATAATCTATGATAAACGTATGGAAGCCTCTGTACGTATAACCCATCAGTGAAGTTCATGTTATATGAAAATGGAGTCTGTTAACAAACATGTAAGATTCGATGATAAAATTCAGGTTCAATCTACCGCCTCTAAACCAGCATATTCAAGCCCTCCACCAGTTGATGTCTTGCTTTACTACCTAGCAGTTTATTAATTTTACTGCTCAAGTGTATAATTAGAATTGTTCAGCTCAGAAAGTGTCTATTTATGCTAAATTAAAAAATACGTAAAAACATTATGTGTACCCCATCACCTGCATCGCTAAAAGAAGCTGTCAATTTTATGCTTACTTCATTAAAATCTGGTCTAAGTGAAGGGTGTCATAAAGAAAAATATAGTCTAGGTATAAATTATTGTGAACTTTATATCAGTGATAATATTACGCTGAATAACTTTTGTGATTCAATGGTAAAATGTGGTCTTCATGAACAATTAGAGCAATATGTTTCAGAGTTTATGCCTAATGCGTTACTCTATAGTAAATATTTCGGTTACGATGAGGCCGCTTTAATAGATGAAATTAGAGCCGCTATTGTATTTTTACGTAGTGCATTGAGACGTAATTGGATATCTTTTGCCAATCAGCTTGATGAAGAAGAAGATTCTAGCGCTTGGAGTATAGAAAAATATAATCATGGTATAAAATACTGTAACTATTATCTCCACGATTATATTACATTGAATAAATTTTGTGCTTCAATGAACCAATTGGAGCTGCACGATCTATTAAAAGAACATCTGGCTGGACTTGTAAGTGATGAACTTCTCGATTATGAAGGAGCAGTTTAAAATATATTATTCAAATTTAATTGAACGGTGCTACCTCCGTATACAAACGTGATCGCACAAATATTCAGTTTAAAATATAAAGGAATAAACATATACCTATATATCTCTGTCTTACCAATTGAGGTTGATTAAATAATTAAAATAACTACTCAATTTGTCTTACAAGTCGTGAAGTCCATATCTAAACGGGTGTAGAATGTTTATTTTATAGGGATGATGTAATGATGCCACCAAATCTCGATGACTTCGAGAACGAAAAGCCCCCGCAAGCTATAATATGATTGATTCATTGACAATAACCTGACCTAGTTATGCGTGTAATAAATACGTCTTGATTTCATCTGGTTTTAAAAACGTTAATTTCGAACTTCATTAAATAATAACTTAAACAATAATGTATTTATTATACTATGTGTGCATTATCGCTCTAAAATTTCAAGTTCAAATCGAATTCTAACTAAAAAAAGCATTTATTTTTTAATTTAATTAACCTAAATATATTAGCTGATAATAAATGACGCATTCAAACTGAGTGAAGGTGATGTTTATATTAACATTCCCAGAAGTCGGGTTTGTTTACTTAATCCACACGTGTGTCTCAGGATACCTAAATAGCGGCATTGATTTTTTTCTCTACCATAGGCGTACTCTAGCAAAATTAATATAATTATATCCCCTTTTCAAGCAGGTACGCCTATGCTCTCTTCGTATACAATACTCTTTGCTCAGGAGTACCAACTTAGAAACTAAAAAAAGCTTCTGGAGACGACGTTCTTCAGACCTAACGCAAGAGGTTCCAGGGCCAGGGACCAGGGTGCAGGATGCAGGATGCGTTAGTGCATTGCACCTCTTGCGTTAGGTCTGAAGAAACGCCATCCTCCAGCTAATGCATCAGACCTGGGGTGCTGCATTCCGAAGAGCTCTTAAGCGTTAACCCCACCACCACCCCCCTAGCACCCCCGCTAAAGCAGCAGCAGCAGACGTCATCTGAAGACGAAGGATGACCTCTGCACGACCTCCAGATTGTAGCTACAAGAACCAAGGGCTCTCCTGATGGCCCATGTCCATCGAGAATGCGTGGCCTTGAAAGTGGCGTCGTACGCACCTAGTATATCTACTCTGGCAACATAGCGCAACGAGCAGCTGTACTACAATAACCTGTGCTAACCTAAACCTACCTCAATATCCTCTACTCAGGCGACTGTAATGTGCCAAAAAAGGTGTTCTTCGTTCTTGGCGAAATATTACATTATGTTATTGAGAAATAATAGTAATAATTGGGTCTCGATGAACTATGTCCAGAATTTCTTCCTCAATAACCAAATTATCCGCATGTCGGTCGTTATGGTCCCCGGTTTTGTACACGCGAAACTACACTTCCCGTATCAAACAAACGTTGAGATGTGCGAACAAAACTTCTGCGGTTAGGAAGGAACCCTTCGATTCGGAAAACGTTCTTCATAAAGACGTCTCGCAGCATCTGAATTCATCTGAATTCATGTGAGCTTCTAAATAAGCAACATATCATGTAGGTAGTTCTTGAACAGTGAAATGTGGCATTTTGCAAACTAGTCAAAACAAAATGAACTGACGAAAACAAAATAGTAAAACGCACTACACATTAATTACCGACTTAAAACACTCGGACGGCGATAACAAAGGCAACTGAGTGTCCTAAGTCCTTTGACTCCTTTGTAACAGTAGCCCACTGCCAGCCATATGATGCGACGTTGTCATATGCCTCTTTTTAAAAATGTATTAAAATACAATAAATTATTTCACCAAAACCCTCCACCGGACAAAAAATTCGCATTACAATTTTCTATTTGTATATTCGACCGGCACCTTCTCATTAACTTTTAGAACTTATTTTCTATAATTTTCCATGTAAATTTACCTTCAAAAAGCAAAGTTAAATTATTTTTTTTTTGGGAAAACCATTCAATTTTCGACACATGTTGTATAAGGTTTTTTTGTTTCTTTTAGGCCAATGTTTCACCCCTTAAAATAATGGTACTCATACTTAATACACCCTGTATACAGTTAATATACCGGGTGGTCCAAAAAAACCGGGATTTTTTATTTCTTTAATAGTTTCGCCAATTTTTAACCGATTTTAATTATTCAAAAACTAAATTATAACTAAAAGATCACGTTATGAGGTAATATAAATATATTTTAGTTATTATTAAAATTGTAGATGGCGTCATCATACTTGGGCCTTCTTTAAGATCGGCTGGAACTTTTTTTGCTAAATAAACAATGAAAAGATTGAGGAAGTATAATAGAATAAACATTTGTGAATATTTTAAGACATCAAACACTAAAATCGACCAGTTGGTTCCGAAGATATAGTCCGTAACATAAAACCGTTTTATCACAATTTTGTTGATATTCTATGCCACTCGTCTAAACACCAATATTTATTTTAGCGAAAACGGCATTAAAATATATTTATATTACCTCATAACGTGATCTTTTAGTTATAATTTAGTTTTTGAATAACCACCCGGTACATTTGTAGCAGGTCATAAAACAATACAATTCTTATAAATAAAAATATTGCATAAAATAAAATATAATAACGAATATAATAATTAAAAAGATAGATGTGCCTATATCCTATGTCTAAATAAAATATAAGCTACATATATATCAAAATTAAAATACTTATATATAAACACAAACACACACGAAAGAAAAAAAAATTGATAAGAACTACATTAATATATAAAATATTTAAATTATCTACAAATAAAATTGAACAATCAATAAATTATCACTATGTATCCTTAAACGTTTCCAAACATTTTATAATTTATTGATTGTTCACAGAAGCAGAAATGTAAATTACATTTAACACAAAATTTGGTATTTAATGGTGTGTTCAAGGGTAGGAGTGTGGAATACCATGATTCGCTGCTTGCTGTCTATAACAAGAAAAACATAATTAGTTTTACACAAGTGCTTCTTTAGTTACAGCTAATATTATACAACTACTGTTACTATCTTAAATTGCAAGTTACCTTTCCGTTGTTGGTAGCTTTAAAAATACTCCTGGATGAAGTGGTGTTTGTACCTGGTTTGTGGGTACAGGGGCAGGGGCAGCCGAAGACCAACTAGATCTATTTGAAAAATTTTAAAATAAAATTTATGATATTATGAAACTTATTTTTTAAATTATTATTATATATTATATGAAACTTATTTTTTAAATTTTCGAGAAAATTCTTCCAGTTATTTTTTAAATTACTTACATTTCCAATGAACAAGTACACAAGTCGCCCTCAGAAATTTCACATCGAGCTAATTCCTGCATATCAATATTGCTGAAAATAATGTATAATTTTATATTTTTATAAAAAACAAAATATATTTACTCACTTTTCAGCAAAATACTTCTCCATGTCAACTGGAGGGGTATACCGGTTGGTTGCCTTCATTACACTATCACGTTTAAATGGTGCTCGGTTTGTGGGTGCAGGTTCCAGTAGGTCTTGAAACCCGAACAGTTCAAAAATTTGTACTTGATGTCAAAGTGGGGGTTCGGTGGCAGTTCTGGACATACCTCATAAACAAAAATGCGTTGGTTGAGGTGCGGACGATGCCAGTGTGTTTATATCATAACTGGTAGGTACAAATTCCATTACTGTGTAAACCGAAGAAAACGTAGTTTGGCAGAACCCGCGTCCTTCCATAAGATATTGCCGACCACTTAAAATATTATTGCAAAAGAATCATCACAACTGTCAGTATTTGAAAAATGAGCAGGTTAGACATTCGAATCAAAATTGTTGTGTAGAAAATATCTTAACACCATATACTTTTTTCACAATGATGGATGGGAAAGTGTGTAATCACAAGGCGATTTTTCTAAAACGCGGACTTGGCATCTGAAATTACAGGGGTGGACAAAAACCTATTAAAAATAAGACGGATACACACCATTTTAGTAACAATATCGAGTGGATACGATATTCAATTAACAATTTCAGAAAGTATACATTTGATACTGCCAAACTACCTACCGAAGTTCTTGGGTTACTAATTGCTGCAGTTATTTCAATTTCCAAAATTTCAAACACGGAAAAAGATGATGATTTCTCATTAGCAACATCAGATGATTCAACAAATGAAGAATCAAATTAACAGCAGGTATTAATGATCAAGTACTATTGTCAAAAGCACTGAAAGTTTACTTTCTTATATATATCGTGCTTTCATTTCAAAACACTACACAAGATAACATTCGGTAAAGCTTGTGAGTCCGACCACAGAGTGGGGATTAGGCGTCATTCATTCGTACTATTGTATACTCGCTGTGCATTCGAAGGAGTATGCTCTAGTAAAATGTTTAAATTTAAATTAATTAATGGTAATTTAAAGAGTTTTCTTAAGTTTTGAGAATTTACTTTGTTTCAATTTTTGAAAGAGATAATTTTTTATTTTAAACGTTTTATTAACGGGCAATTTTTAGTTGAATGCAAAACCAATAATTATAAAAACAACATTATTATTTATATCGTATACAGGGTCCGGCAGGAAACCTCCCATATTTTGCTCTGCCAATGTGCGCGAATTAACAAAGTCTTAGTATGCGCTATTATTAGAGGGTGCCAAGCCGTTTTAGTTCCCATCATGAATTGGAGGAGTGAGCGTCGCTATCGAGACATTTATCAAAAATAACGATGAAATGATATTTTTGTGGGTTGTCTGATCGTTACGGTGCAAATATTAAATTAAAAAACTCTACGTTAAAATTAAGGTCATTCGGGGAATACTATTGAAATTTTGGGCTTTATAGAAGTAAATGTCCAGGTAAATAGTTAGTTCCAGTATAAACTTTTAATTGTTTAACGTTGTAGACAGCCTCAACTTTGCTGATTCCAGTGAGATATTCTCACAATAATTGTTGTAAAGTGGCTGAATTGAGTAGGTCAATCAACGTACAAGGTATAAGCAAAAAACCGCGTCTTATATTTCAAAATATGTCAAGAAAAGTGCATTTAAAAACATGTTTACATTAGTTTCAGTGTAGTGTAGTGTGAAAAAATCAACAAAAAACCTAAACATTATGCTAGTCGTGGAAACAACTTTATAATATAAAGGGAAACTAAGAAATAAAAGAAACAAACTATAAAAGGACACAACATTTTTATTGGAGAGTAAGAATTTTTAATATAATTTCCATATAAATTAAAATTATAATAAAATTAAACACAAATATACTAAAGCTTGCCAAACACTAACTTGCATATAAATGCCAAGAAGCTTTCAAAGCTCAAGGAGCTTTAAACAATATAATAATTTCTGGAGCTTTTGAGCTTTAAGCTCGAGCTTTTCTCCAGCTTTTGGCTTTTTTCAATTAAGCTGTGATAGTTAAAGACACGAATCTTAATTCTATATTAATGGTGACTTCAATGATCACTCAATCTGCAAACCTTCTCAAAAACAACTGTACATACCTACTAGCTTCTGAATGTTCAGAATTTCGTGATAAGTACATAAAGTTAAGTTCCCATCATGTCGAATATTTGCCAGAGTTGCACGTTAAACATTACCCTCACAGCAACCAAAAATTTCATGTGAATTATGCTCAAAGAAATATCATGGATCGTGTGTAAACTTAACACCGGTAGATATTACTTACTTCAAAGAAAATAATACGAAGTGGAAATGTGTAAATTGTTTTACTGTGTCAAAACGAATTAAGTCCAATTTAGATAATTCTCCAAATTCCCAACAAAATGTGCCGAAAATTTCTCAATCAAGTAAGGGTACTGAAGAACCCCTTACAACTAAACATTTCGACAAAATAATGATAGAGTTGGCTAAAGTCTCACAAGCCCAACTTAACCTGGCGGAAGATATAACTAAAATACGAAATACTCAAGAACAACTCAACATGGAGTTAGGTAAATGCCATCAAACTATTTCAACCCATTCAGTAAAGATAAATAGACATGAGTGCAAAAATAAGATTGATCTTTTGTCTAAATCAAACACTAATCTTGAAGCTGCAGTTACTGCATTAAGGACTGATTTACCTACAGTTGCAACACCATCAGATAATTTAGGTTATAGCCTAAAAAATATAAAAGACTGTTTAAATCGCGAAAAGAATTTAATTATCTTTGGGTTACCTGATAAACATGATACTAATCACAATATACAATGTGTAAATGGCCTTATCAACTTTGTTATATCATGTAAACATGGTGAATCTCCAGAATATCGAATAATTCAAATTCATCGCTTAGGCAACATTACAAATTCGCAAAAACCAAGACCAATTAAGGTATATTTTGATAATGAACTCATGTCTAAGTTTCTTCTACGAAATAAATCTATATTGAAGTCAAATCCTAATTTCAAAATTATATCCCTACAAAATGATAAAACTCTTGAAGAAAGACAATACCTAAAAGCTTTACGTGAAGAATTAAAAAATAGAACAGCAGCAGGTGAGACTAATCTGTCCATAAAATATGTTAAAGGTAAGCCAGAAATCGTCATAACAAATCTTGACACACAAAATATCCATAATACTTCAGTGCCAGCCAGCCCTATACATTACACTCAAAGTTCTAATAATAGTTCGTTGTCTGCTTCTAATCTAAATTTTCCATCGAATTCAAAAAACATCTAAAACTCTGTCATGTTAACATCAGATCACTTATTTCCTGCTTATTTCCTCAGTTTTGCTGACTTCATACTACAACATAACTTCCATATAATAGGAATATCAGAAAGCTGGCTCTCGACAGACTTCCCATCCGAATTGATACACTTACCGGAGTATGAACTATTGCGATTGGATCGGCCAACTCGCGGTGGTGGATTATGTTACTACATTCACAGTAGCCTTAGGTACAAAATAATTACATCAAATAATAATTACAATTCGGAATTAGAGCAATTTTGGATATCTGTCAATATAAATAGTAGTAAATTATACATTGGTTTACTATACAAACCACCTCAAACACCAATAACCTCTTTAAGTGATTTGGAAGAAGCTCTCACCATTGCTTGTTTGGACTCTCATGATATTGTACTTATGGGCGACACTCATCAATATCACCATATAAATAATATGTTAAAATGTTTTAACTTAAATCAAAATATTAATGAACCCACAAGAATAGGTGAAAATTCATCGACTTTAATCGACATCATATGTACCAGCACAAATATTGGAAGTATTGGAAAGCAGTACAATGATGAACATGACAGACCACAGACTCACATACTGTATATTAGATTTTTCTCTCATAAAACCAAATTTATAACAATTAGAGATTACTCTCAATTTGATGAGACCGAGTTTTCCCTTGACGCTAAAAAATAAGTTGGGATTATATACAGAATATTCCTACAATAGATGGACAGGTGGATTACCTTAATCAAGCTATCGAATTTCTCTTCAACATACATGCCCCTTTCAAAACCATTAGACTAAGACATAATAATCGTCCTTATATTACTGATAATATTAAAAGTATGTTGAAGTTGAAAAGAAAGGCATACAAAAAATACTTGAAAACGAAATCACCCAGCCAATTAGATCATTACAAAGACTTGAAAAACTATGTTTCTATGGCTATTTGCAACGAAAGAACTGCATTCATTCAACATCAAATACGACTTAATAAAAACAATCCTAAAAAGCTCTGGAAGGATTTCTCATCTTGGAATATTCATGGAAAAAAGTATGCAGAAATATCAAAATCCAAGATGTTAACTTGACAAATAATTATTTTGTTGAAGGTGTGCAAGGAGTTAATATAGACAACAATCTTCTAGAACATTACTCTAATAACTTCGTAAGCGAGTTCCATAATATTGAGAAAATAGCTCCAGTATCGGTTGAAATAGTTAACGAGAAATTAAACACGATTAAATCAAACGCTTTAGGTGCAGACAATATTAACTTAAAAATGCTAAAATATGTTTTCCCGTATTGCAAAGAAGCGTTAACAGATATATTAAATAGATCCCTGGAAACTGGTATAATTCCTAAAATATGGAAAAAGGCTATTTATTGTCACACCTATACCAAAAACAACTAAGGCCATAGAACTGAAGGAACTTCGTCCTATTAATGTACTGCCAACAATGTCTAAATTACTCGAAAAAATAATATACTCTGAAGTGCAGACACATTTATTAGATAACAATATTATTCCATCTATCCAATCAGGATTTAGAAAACATCACAGTACCAGTACCGCCTTAATCAAAATTATCAGTGATATCTCAAGAAATATGGACAACTCAGAAGTTACTTACCTTACTCTATTAGACTTTAGTAAGGCTTTTGACCTTATCAACCATGACCTGCTAATAGCTAAACTTAAATTCTACAGACTTTCGGGAACTTTACTAATGTGGTTCAGCAATTACTTATCAGGTCGTGTGCAATGTGTCAAACTAAATAATATGTTATCTGATGATCAAGATGTTTTGTGCGGTGTTCCCCAAGGCAGTATATTGGGTCCCTTGCTTTTCATTGTATTTACCGCTGATCTGCCAAACATTCTACAAAATCAGTGGATGATACATTTATATGCCGATGACACGCAAATGTACAAATCTTGCAAACCGGACCTAGTCAACGACCTCATAAGTGAGCTAAACATTAACTTACAATTTATTAGTGAATGGTCTACAAAAAATGGCTTAGTGATTAATGCGTCAAAAACAGTGGCTATGTGTATAGGAACTAAATATCAGGTAGATAAAGCTAAACAAGAACAGACCCTACATATATCTTTAAACAATACAATTATAAATTTAAGTACTGAGACTAAAAACTTAGGCATGATTATAGATGAAAACTTGACTTTTGAAAAGCATGTTATTCGGAAATTAGGCTTGTGTTATGCTAAATTTAAATATTTATGGAGATATAAATATGTATTAGCTCAGCAAACTAAATGGAATTTAGTAAATAGCGTAATTTTAAGTCACTTGGACTATGGTAGTAATGTATACTATACCTTCCTCACTGAAGCATTGAAAAACAAAATGCAGGTTCTACAAAATTCTTGTTCAAGGTATTCGTATCCTGAACTTAGTAGACGCGAACATATTACTCCTCATTACATTAAAATGAATATTCTCAAAATTGAATTTAGATTTGCTCTACTATATGGCTCACTTATTTACAATGTTGTAAAAAATCAAATTCCTCAATATCTGTTTCTCATATTAGTTACCAGATCTAATATTCACAATGTTAATGTCAGAAATTCACATTTGTATAGTATACCCAAACACAATACTACTAAGTTTCAGAAATGTTTCGAATATATTGCCCCTTCAACAATTAATGCATTTCACGAGTTTTTTAATAAACCTACTTTAAGTCAGTTTAAATTCAGCTATAAAAATCATTTATTATCTCTCCAACACAGTAACTACCATTAAGTAAATTTTTATAAAATTTTATTTTAAATCTTATTAATTAAGTTAAATTCAGTATAATATTAAATAAAATATAATTCTAGGTAAACAAGTATTAATATTAATTATGTGTTTAAAATGTACAGTTTGTTCTGGTTTCCCTCGTGTCTGGTCCTGGGACTGTCGGGTGATGTGCGGAAACAAATGGCAAATACTGTTTGTGCGCGTTTCTCGATGGTTCCGGGGCTGGGGCGGGATGGCACCAAATCAAACCTCCAAAAATTTAATATAAACTAGTTAAGAAATAGGCAAGAATGAAAAACGGCTTTGCCGATTCTTAGCCTTTTAGATTCTATAATGCGTGCAAATAAAAACTATTTTATCATCTGTCATGTATTATGTATATCTAATAAATATTTTATTATTATTATTATTATTATTAAATAATATCTCTCATAACACACAATTGTTTATATTTAAAGGCATGGGACCACCACTCATAGGCAGAGACTGGCTAACAAAATTCAATAATTCAGTGGATACCTTGTTCCATATTTCAGATAATGCCGAAAATTTTTCAAACAAAGTATCGAAGTTGTTACTTTCTAAATATCCCGAGATATTTAAGAGCGGACCTGGATGTTTTAAGGGGGAGAAAGCTAAATTGCATTAAAAGCCCGATGCGGTACCAGTTTTTTGCAAGCATTAAAACAGAAAGTAGAATTAGAATTAAAAAAATTGGTAGATTTAGGTATACTAACCCCCATAGAATTTTCTGAATGGGGCACGCCCATAGTACCGAAAAAAACTGATGACGTACGTATTTGCGGTGATTTCAAAGTTACCTTAAATCCTAAACTACATATTACTAAAGTCTACAGATATTCTAATAAGTCCAGTCACTCTCGTCGGCACCGCGAAAGTCCCCCTCCTGCCGACTCACGTCCCTTACCTATCGGATCGCCTACCAAGCAGGTACCTGGTAGGGCCAGTCTTGTACAGAGTGTCTTAGGAGATAACGTTACATTAGATTGTATGTATAGGCTTTCGTGATACTCGGTGCGCCAAATACTGAAACTAAGATTATTGAACATTGATAGCTATTGTGATGGCTGCTCATAGTTTTTATTGTTGTGTCGATGACTGTCGTGTAAATGTACAGAATAATGTTCCGTTTTTTCGATGCCCTAAGAACCCTGAAAGGTAGGTACCTACCTAATAAACATATTTAAAAAATGTATTAATAAGTAAGTATTTGGAAATTTTAAATTACAATCAACATACTAATAAGTTACATAGGCACATTTAAAACAATAGTTATCGCACCGAATACATTTCAAATCCTAGTTACCGAACGCCAAATGTTAGTATAAAAAATTTAAATAAATCGAGAACCCTCCTCTGTAAAAATTTAACCAAGCGTACTTATGTATTCCCCATCTTATTTGCTACTACATGCATTATTTGCCAAGTTTTTAATTTTTTAGTAAGGAAATAAAATAATTTATTGCTCGGTTTTTCCTAATATTTGTTTACATTTTTGAAGGTGGAAAGCTGTTTTAAACTTTGTGGAGGACCATAAATATGCAAAATTAACGCCTGAAGAGGCTTACAATCGTATAAGAATATGTCGTGCACATTTTGATGACCAATCATTTACGTCATCCGGAAAACGTTTATTAAATACTGCTGTTCCATCAAAATTACTGCCAGCATTGAATGGTAAGATATTACTACACATATATGTACGTGTACGGATTAGTTTTTAAGCAAAAAAATAAAATTTTAATATATTTTATATTTTAATCAATTTATTTGAATATAATAAATCTAACAGTTGATCTAAATTGTCTGTATCTACCTATTCAATTCATTTCCATCGGCCCTCGTATACACACCTCGTAATAGCGCGTCCCTCGGCGTGTTGACATGATTTACGACCGCCCGCAAAAAACGCTGGTTTTCCGACGAGATCAAAGAAGTGACCGGACTTATTAGAATATCTGTAGACTTTGATATTACCAAGTATCCTTTGCCTAAAATAGAGGATTTATTGTCAATATTGAGTAATTGTCAAGTTTTTAGTAAAATAAATCTCTCCCAAGCGTATGCACAAATTCCTTTAGAGGAAGAGTCACAAAAAATGGTTACAATTAATACTCAGAGGTTTATTTATATATAACCGACTATCGTATGGTTGAACAAATATTTGCAGATATTGAAGGGGTAGCAATTTTCCTAGATGATATTTTAGTGCAGCCGAACATCAACAAAAACATATGGAACTTTTAATTAAAGCGTTTGAAAGATTAAAGAGATATAACTTAAAAATACAAATTAGCAAATGTAGTTTTGGGGTAGAGTGCCTGGACTATTTAGGCTACACTATTGATAAAAATGGTTTACATGCCAACAATTTCTTTTTAAATTTTTCTTGCATTCATTATTTTATATTTATATTACATTTTAATACACTCTTTTTGAATGATATAATTGAAAGCAAGGAGTGAGACAGAGACCTACATTACAGTCCTTGCACTCATAACGCCGGGTCCACACCGCCGTGAACAGTGTTAGCTAACACGTTGTTAACTAACACATTGTTCGCGAACAGTGTTTGCGGACAATTGTTTGTTAACATGTGATATCCACACCATATTTTATATTAGTTCATTTTGGAAGAGTTTTGCCGAGAAAATGTAGTCAGTACAAAATGTCAAGCAGTGAGGGCGAACTTATTATATATTGTCTAAAAGTTATTTGTGGCTCTTTCAGTGTTTTCTTTCTGTTCTTATTTGGGTTAAAACGTTATTAAAGAAACGCACAGAGAGGTCACTATTGACCGATTTAAGAATGGAAGATGGTAGCGGCTTTAAAAATTTTACGAGAAAGTCAGCAAACGATTTTGAATTGCTGCTTAATAGACTACAAAAGCTGTGACGTCACCCGAACGCGGTAAAATATGATTTGGTTTCCAAGCTCACTTTGCTATGACCCTTATTTAGCCGCAACATAAGGGTCAAAATTAATCACACTTTTATTAATTATTATTTTGGGTGGAATGTCGGTAACATATCGAAAAAAGATAAACTATTTTTAACGTTAATGAAGCTTCGACTAAATCTTCTACATTTGGATCTGGCTTGTAGATTTAATTGTAGTGCAACAACCGTAAGTAATGTTGTGTCTACTTGGATATATGCATTACATGAAGTCCTGTTTTGTCAGTTGATGAAAGATATTCCTTCAAGAAATAAAAACAAATCCTGCATGCCTGCATGCTTTAGCACTTTTATGAATTGCCGAATTGTTTTGGACTGTACAGAAATTAAGTGCGTTAAACAATCATCTATGGACACACAAACACTTACATATAGTAGTTATAAACATCAGAACACCTTCAAAGGTTTAGTTGGAGTTGCCCCAAATGGTGTTCTTACCTTTATGAGGACCTTTATCCTGGTCCTGGTCAGACAAGAAAATAGTGCAAGATTGGGGCATATTAGAAAAAATAGTTCTTGGAGATCTTATTATAGCCGATAAGGGTTTTCTAATTAAAGATATTCTCCCCCCAGGTGTGAATTTAAATATACCGCCATTTCTCAGTACATCACAATTTACACCATAGCAAGCCATACAAACGAGAACGATCGCTAGAGCTAGAATACACGTCGAAAGATCAATTCGAAGAATAAAGTGTTACTCAATTTTAGACTTGATTCCTAGCACCTTAGCACCCTTAGCATCAATGATATTTCAAATGTGTGGAGCATTAACAAATTTCCAGTTTCCACTAATTTCAGAAGTGAAACATTTATATGGAACTGATTAAAAGTACAGGGTATTTTATCCATTATAAAATGTTCATGTGGTTACTTTTCTAAGTATAAGAATAATAAATATGCTAGACATGATTACACTCTTTATATTTCATTATAAGTATGTATTAGCTATTTGTACCTGCAAGTCTTTTAAATATTGAAGGAGGGTATCTATTTCTGCGGCAGGCGGACAAAATTACCCCAAAGTTACTTGCTGTAATCCTGTTCTTTCCGCATACTAGCCATTTCTCATTTCTACTTTTACCTATTGTTAAATTGGCCACTGCAAAAATTAAGTCTTGATTGACTGTGACTTTCTCCTCAAAATATTTACATTTATTTTTACTTAAAAGAAATTCTTCGCAAAATAAAATATCTTCAATATCAACAACAATGCTTTCCTCTGTCACATTTTCTTTTGCTAGCAACCACGTAAACCCTACTGCCATCAAAAATCTCCAATTTTTTTCGTAATTCCTCAATCTCATTCTCGCTCGCATTTCTCTTTGTGGATCTGTGCACTTTTGGCGGATATCTATCGTTAATTTTTTTCACGTCCTCTTTTACTGGCTTCTTGATAGCCCAAGAACAGGTCTTATCTGTGACAGAGATATTGTAATGCCCAAATATAGCCAATGAAGCCATTATAACAGTTCTTACTGACCGAGTTACATTTTTATACTTTATACCGAAAATCTTTACCTTCAACCTTTTACGACAAACTCTCAGTACATAATATATGAAGATATGCATAATTAATTAGTCTCTAGACAACGCTATTACTCTGAATCTTAACCGCGATTCGTTATCGACGCGAGAACGACAGGTCTCTACGAATAGTCGCTTTGAACAATATCTTCTGGTGTTGACTAAATGGGGAGACGGCAACTCACCCGGTGATCACTAATCTTTATTGTTCTGAGGACTTTCGCTACCTCTCCTGCAGGATTATCGTGGTCCATAATCTGTCGTCTTCGGTTTAGGTTTTCACTTGTCATGGCTAAACTATAACCCCATAAGTGTATCTCCTCCCGTTGAAAACCAATAATCAGTTTAAACTTCTCAAATGAATCTACGCCCATTAACCCATCTGAATTACTATTTAGCCCGTTACTACATATGCTATACGTATTCCTGATACCTTTATCCCCAAGCTTAAACTCTATCTCTTTATATCTGAACTTGTTCAATGGAATACCTGTCACTGTGATCCTCTTCGTATTTTCAACGGGGTGGCGGAGAAACACCTGTTCCCTATATCCCTCTGGATATCTACTGCTATAGTTGGCAGAACGAACTATTTTCACGTACCATCGTGACTTACTAGCGTGCTATGACCGGCATAGAACCACCTAGATTTCGCTATCACCACAATTAGCAACACTCGGTATATTTTATGGTTCCCCTTATAAATGAACTTGTGGTTTATTCGCGCGTCTTGGGAGGAAAAACCCTGCCACTCCCAACTACCGTCGTACCTTACGTACTTAGAATACCTTCGGATTTTCAATTGTATCTACTGAACCAATAAAATACCAAATACATTCAACGCCCTATTTGCATCCTATTGTCCCAAACAGAAACGTCACAATCTACCAAATTTACAACAAAAGAGTATGAGAATATATACCATACTTGGGTATCCAAGTATGGGATAAGAGAATTAAAAAATATCAAATTGCACTTATTCTGAATCTACCAAAAAAAACTTTTTCTACTTCACTCTAATCCAACATGCATTTCCTTAAACTCTCTCCGACACGTCGAAAATATATTCCCTACTAATTTACATCACTTCTTGTTCAGAAATGAACCTCTAACTTGTTTGACAAAACGACGCAATCTTTCAAACCCGTATTCCCTATTTTAGCTACTTAAATTTTCGTTAAAAAAAAAACTCTAGATTACGAGTTGCATGTAATAACTGCTCCAGGTTGCGCTATTTTATCAACAACTACCCTAAACTTAGCCTAAACAACAAAGAAATTCTTTGCTGGACTTTTCGTACAATCCCCGTACTATCAACATTTATCTCATTATTTACTACAATGCCTAATTCATAAAACACTACTTAACTCATTATCTCTGTTCAAGTACAGTATACCTCACTAGATACTCAAATCCTTAAAATTCGTTTCAGGACGTTTACATTTTATATACATAGTACTTTTCTTCCAAAATGAAATATAGTGAATTCAAAGTTTTCGGGCGGTTTCAACCGTCTAGCACATTTGAGAAAATGTCAGGAGGTTTCACAGTTCCATTAAAAAAAAACCGTCGTGATCCGCTAACTAACCGTATTAACCATATAAGACTACTATTACTGGAAATGACATTCACAACAAACAACCAAAGTATACGAGGTCTTTCTTAACAAAAATAAGGAAATCACAACATCATGTTATTGTTATTAAGGCGAGTAAGGGCAATGTAACTATTGTAACAAAAGCTGTGTATGAGAGAAAATAAAATGTTTCTTAATTACCGCGTGACATACCTAATCACTTATAAATATACTTTTTATAACACAAATTTAAAACCGAAAAAAAACATTCCGCTCAAGAGTATGTACCCATCATATCGAGTTAACATTGTACAAAACTGAATATCGATACTTTATGCAAAAAAAAAAAATTATAGTGGCTCTAAATCAGTTTCTTATATAACCGGGAGGGAAAAAAAACGTTACAAAGTCAATGTTCTGTTTAGCTTACTACCGTCAATGATTATCTAACTTACGATCTATTGCACTTGGTTCCGAAAATTTTATATTTCTCTCAAATTGCACCTTCATGACAGATGAAAAATTCGTGAACGGGTTAAACAACTCCTAGAGAGTGTTACTTTAAGTTAACTACGTACTTTACCCATTACTTCACTTTAATGTAACAATTCTCGTTCGTCTATCAAATTCGCGATGACTAAAATTTTATTTTCTTAGATTTCACTAATACCCCTGACCGAAGGAAAAAAAACTAATTCATGTGCGCACGGGATACCATGTTGCCTAAATTACCCTACTTATAACTACCGATTTTCATGAACGCTAAACTAGGCGCATTTATGTCTTTTTCTTAAGCCAAAAAAACAATTTCTTTAATCTACGTCTTTACGTGTTTCCTAGCGGATTATTAACTTTAATAAAAACAGACCAGGACTTCAGTTAGATCGCCTGAAAAGCTGCTATACCGAAAGTATTCTACCTAAACTATTATGCTTACTCAACACAGGGTGTTCCAGAGAATAGTAAACTTTTATAATCTCTTTTTCTTTTCACTTCTTTTGTAGCTACGTGACTTTTATCTTTCAAAGAAAAAAACGAAAACAAAAATACCTGCGTTTTTGTGCTTTAATTTCGAAACTGCTATTTGTATTTGTCACTTTGCTCTGAGATAAAAACACTATTGTCAAAGTTAACCGACTGAATACAAAACAATGAAAATAACCAACATTTTCCGCTAATATCTAATATCGTAAATTAAAAAAATATCTCTAGGTCAAACCAAATTTTCTTAAGTATATTATACCAACCATAACCGTATTACTACTTTAAAGTCCTGCTTCTGGTTCTATTCGAAATTTCTAAGGTGTATCTTTATATTTCTGTATCTAGATTCAAACAAGCTTTCTTTTTCTTTCTTAATTTTTGAACGTTAAATGCATTGACATTTCTCGATGGAAAACAACAACAAAAAAATTTATCTTGATTAACTTTCTCTGTATACTTACTTTGCGTTTTGTACTGCTTATTAATCCCACATTAAAATTACAAAATTAAGGTTACACAATCAATTTCTGCCAAACAATTAATGTCCTGAATTCAAATCCACAAACTACTCTTGTAAAATAAAGGAAAATTGACCTACGGTATAACGATTTAGTGTACAATAAATATAATCATTTTAGCATAATTTGCCTATCCAGGTTTTAATCACTTTTTACACCCAATACGTACCCCAATAATACCCAATAATCTATACAAATATACTTAAATAAGTCTCTGATTATATTACGGTTGTCTCCACAGGTACTTTATGAGATCTTAACAACTTTTACAACTACAATAATCGTTCGCCGCTGGTAACTGAATTCTACTTTATTATCTGCCTCGGATGACATAAACTTATCAAAAATCATTCTTAGTGAATCATTGCGTATTTATTCAACTCTTCCTATACATACAAGTCTATACTTCAATACCAAACAAAAAAAAGATAAATGACTACGTATTCCTCTGTTTCCAAAATTCTAAGTAAATACATTAACGATACTGTTGATTCTTTTTTTTTTCTTTAACTGCTATTTCAGTATCCTTTTCAGAATTTAGCGATCTATTACAAAAAAAATCAAGATTAAATTTAAGTAAAATAGTATAAGTGAATACTTGCTAGGATGTAATTTAATATTTTGTTACTATTTATGCACAATACGATTTCTCTGAAAAATCACGTGAAGATAAACTTATAGTACTTGATCTACGGTACACGGAGAAAAGAAATAAGCAACATAAACATTATTGTATTGTTATCATTACTATATCTAACTGGCAATAACCTCCGTTAATCAAAATGTACCTATCTAATACAATCGCCAACCATACTCGCGATTATTCGCATTTTCTCTCAAATGTACACAATATTAATACTAAAAATTTAACCAATTCAAAAACTTTAACTTTGAATTACACTAATACTCTAATAATTTTTATGAATCATCATTGCAGCAAAATTTCTAGACAGGTAAGAAACAACAAAACGACCAATTAACGCACAGCTGAATCACAATTAATTAAAATTAAATATTTGTAAAGACAAATATTTACTGGACACCTATGAAATTATACTGTCGTTCGTAACATTTATTACGAATTAACAATTACGCTATCCATGTTCTCTTTACATGAATTCGTCTAGAGCTAATTACTAAGTATCTGACTTCTATTTATTACTTTTACTGATTTTAAGTTCTTTTTCTGAGAAAACGTGAATTTATTGACATTCTAAAAATTATACGGACAAAATTAACTTTTATTTATTACTTTTACTGATTTTAAGATCTTTTTCTGAGAAAAGATGAATTTTTGACATTCTAAAAATTATACGGACAAAATTAATAACTTGGATCTTAATTAGTTGTATAAATTGTATTCTTTTTCAAATCCTAATCTGACTGCGCCACTTTTTATAACAGTTCTTACTGACCGAGTTACATTTTTATACTTTATACCGAAAATCTTTACCTTCAACCTTTTACGACAAACTCTCAGTACATAATATATGAAGATATGCATAATTAATTAGTCTCTAGACAACGCTATTACTCTGAGTCTTAACCGCGATTCGTTATCGACGCGAGAACGACAGGTCTCTACGAATAGTCGCTTTGAACAATATCTTCTGGTGTTGACTAAATGGGGAGACGGCAACTCACCCGGTGATCACTAATATTTATTGTTCTGAGGACTTTCCGTATGACTACTTATTATCTAGATCTTACTCCTTTACAATATCGTTGACCAGACACCCCAGTGTGCGGCCTCCTTCTGGCACTGGATCCGCGGCCACCTTTGGATACTGACCCGCTCGCGACAGATATCCCGAATATTAATCGGCACTTAGAATATGCTTATTCACCAATTCTGACCTTACTTTGACTTACTTTACTTATTTGCCAAACATACTTTCAATAAAACGACGTTATTCTCAAAACACTTAGTATCTATTTATTTACAAAAAAAAGGAATGAAGAAAATGACAAAGAATAAAACAAAGAAACGGGTAATAGTTCCCAACAAAATGTGCAATTCTTACAGTAACAATATACAACTTAGTAATGACTTATTATCTAGTTGGCAGTGATTACAAACCGGATATATAGCTTAACGTCTGGAAAACGGCTAGTGGAAAACAGACAAACGTCCACTAGTCTAATTTATAAAAATAATAACGAACAAATTACTGATTCTACTGGCAATATGAAATCAACACAAAACAAATCAGAAATTACCGAGTAAACACTTAGTTAAGATTATTTGTTATTTCATACCAATGACACACAAGAGAAAAGGTGTTTCGCGCACAGAGATTGAAAAAAAAGTCCTACAAACTTCGGGATTTAGCACATCGGGTTCGGACCATCGCCTGAGGGGCTGTTGACATGCGGGGGTTAGCTAAGTTAAAGAATTGACCAATTGAAACCCGCCCCGCCTCTGAGTATCTTACTTAGGGGTTGAACCTGTTTTACGCTGCCAAGCCGATGTGGTGGAAAATTACTAGCAAGTGCCTTGGCTCCGTTAAATAAGTTTCCATACGCCTTCTATTAATTAGTTAACCTAATCATGAATACAATTCCTATAAACTATTTCTATATAGCACCTGCATTCGCAAACTCGAGCTGAGGGAAACCCATTCTGCTATTGGGACAAAACCTAGCTCAGGTGTATATAGACTCTACCTAACTTAATATTATTGACATGGTCGATAATCGAATGTTTCAAGAATTAATTACCCCAGTTATGTTATTCAATTTACCCCGTAGATAGAGATATACCTTCAGGTATGATCGCTTAATTGCGCAACTGCCCTACCTTATTAATCTGATCGCGCGATAACTACCTGTCCGGCCGTTACTATGTATTCATAATCCAAGATACCTTTCTATGACATTTAACAGAAGGTCCCGGCCCAGTTGTCTTCCGGACGCTAGCACTGTACCCTAGGAACATGTGGTTTCGATTTACTGGCCAGTAAGGGTTTCTAAGATATTGTATTGAAAAATGTTAAAGTGCACGTTATAAATCAGTTTGTACAGAGGGGTTTGGATTTGTTTCTGATTTATGTTTTTAAAGGAAGCAATAACACTTATAGTTGACTTGTCCTATTATTTAACGCATGACCCTCTAGTTAACTTTTACAAAAATATTCGAATTATGGCTAAAGTGTCTTTTCTGGGAAAATCAAAAGGACTGCTATTTCTTTAATGGTAATTACAGCTTAGAAATGAAAAAAACTCTTATACTGGGTGATCTCTATCCTGCGTACTGGCAACGAGTTGTACATTTGTTACACCATATGATGACATCGGATTTGTCCTCTTGGGCAGGTGCAATGTGCATTTTCAATCACCCAATCTGAATCAAAGGTAACCTGAAAATATATAGGCAGTGTAAGAAAAAAATTATTTTATCAAACTCCATTGTAAAAAATCAAATTTTAAATGCATTGTTGACGTTACATAACATCACATTTTTCAAAACTATCAGTTATTACATAACTGCATGATGTAAATAATAATAATAAAATAAATTGCCATTTCTTTTCTATTTTAAAGCGGGTTTAGAAACAATGTTTAAGTAACACGTTATGAAGACACTAATTTTATTTAACTCGCTCGCTTCACTCGTTTGTTTTGGCAAATAATACATTTGTCAAATAAAATTAGTCTTTTCAAAACTGCTTACATAAATAACTATTATATTTTTTATATTACCTACAGATTTCTTAAAAAACTAGAACGTTATACAATTTAATTTAACTTACTTCCACTTTATACTGTCTGTCTCGCATACTAGCATGTACCAAGCCTTTTAACATTTTTAATTCATCATCAAAAGTCATATTTGCTACATGGCCTGATTCAACAGCATTTTCTCTACGGCTGATCAATTTCTCTTCGTCTTTAAAAAATCTTAATATTGAAGATAGTTTTAATAACATGCTTCTCAGACATTTTCTTAACAATAAACAACACAATTTACACAATAACTGTAAAACAAAGACACTTTTTCTCGCTTTAATTTTAACAATAACCTCACACTGCACAGCAACCGTTTGTTACTCAGAAATACAGAATAAAAGTAAGGTTTGTAGGATGGCCACATAAATTAAACAGCAAAAATCCATAAAACACTTTATTTTCTTTCACTTTTATAAACATAAACTTGGAGCGATCATTCAACAGTTACTCTTTCTCGCCATCTTCCTTTCTCCCCCCTTTTATTCCTACTTTACCGACTAACTTACAAATAATATTTGACAGAGCGCCAAATACGAAATCCAAAAATAAATGCTACAGCTCGGCCAGCCTGACTTGAGATCGTCCTCGATCATAACTCTCAAATCTACTGCAAATCTTAATGCTATAAGCAAGTATCATAATTCACCTTAATCTTCAAGTTACATAAGTTACATAAGACATAATTTGAACATAAATTTGCTAAATTAATAAAAAGGTTACATAAGACATAATTATCCTTAAAATCATCATAAGTATCATACATCAAAACAAATAATAACATCAATCCGGTAAGTATCATACTAACTTATACATAATTAAGCATATCTAAATCGAGTTAACATATATTTTCTAGGAAGTATAAGGTTTCAAACGAGTAGCAGCTAAGACACCGTCGTAAGGAATTTGGGTGTTTTGGAACCCGATAATGTCAGTAACTACATATCTATCATGAGGTAAGATTGATTTAATCACGTAAGGTCCCCTATATTTCGGTATTAGTTTTTTATTAGTTCCTATGGTAGTATCTACGTTAGCCACCATTACATAATCTCCAACCTTATAATTATGTGCTACTTTATGATGTTTATCATAGTAGTTCTTATTTATCTCCTGAACTTTTCCTGTAGTTAAAGAAGCCTCATGCCTCATTTCTTCTAAGTCTACCGGCTCGGTAGTCTCTATTGATTCTAATATAAATCTCAAATTATCTTGAACTTTCCCTACTTGATTTCGCCCGAACAATAATTTAGAAGGTGATTCACCTGTCGATCGGTTTATGGTATTATTGATACAAAATTCAGCTTCGTCTAAATTGTTACTCCAACCCTTCTGATTTTGATTAGTAATTTTACCTAATAATGGCGTTAAAATTCGATTAATGCGTTCAATTTGACCGTTTGCTTTAGGTTCACCCGTAGCAACTAATATGTGATTAATTTGTCTTTCATCAACAAAAATTTTAAAATCTACAGATGTGAAACATGTACCACGATCCGATATAATTGTTTTTGGCTGACTATAAAACTTGAAATATGACTGCAAATGTGTAATTACTTCTTTAGTATTTGTAGTTTTACATGCAAATAACTTTTGTGAACCCATCAATTACTTCAAACACATATTTATAACTGTTAGATTGTTGCAGTGGTCCATAATGATCGATATGTATGCACTCGAATGGAATTGATCCCTTTAGTATATTATTTATTTATGCATTTTAAGCAATTACTAATATGACTCTTTGCTTTTTCGTTCATTCTCGGAAACCAATACGTTCGATTAATAAATTCTAGAGTTTTAGCTAATCCGAAATGACCCATCTCATTGTGATATGTATAAAGAATGTTATACTCCATGTCTCTAGGAACATAGAATAATATACCGCTATTAGTTTTACGATACACTAGACCGTTCCTTAACTCAAAATAAGGATGTTCTGCCTGCTCTAAAATATTTCTAATTCGTAAAATATCATTATCAGTAGTTTGTTTTAATGCTAAAGTCTGTTCTAAAGTATTGCCTTCTAACACTAGTATATTCTGTATTCTACTTAATGCATCGACATGCCTCATTCTCGCGTTCGGCCTATGTTCTATAGCATAATCGTAATTTTGTAAATAAAGACACCACCTCATTATACGGGGAACTACGTCCTTTTTCGCTAAGGTAAGTCTAAAACTGTCACAGTCGGTAATAATTTTAAAAAAGATTCCCTGCAAGTAAACATGAAAACGTTTTAACGCGTACACTATACTCATACATTCAAGTTCGTAACTATGGTATTTAGCTTCGCAATCTGTCGTCCTTTTGCTGAAAAAAAAATACAGGATGGAACTTACCATCTGCTTGCTTTTGTAATAGTATTGAACCGTAACCAATAGAGCTAGCGTCACAGTGTAATTCAGTCTCATTTAACGGTGAATAAATCGATAAAACTGGACGAGATATTAACTTAATTCTCAATGTTTCATAAGCTTCGATATGTTCTTTGGTAAATTCAAATTTGGCGTTTTTCTTTAATAGATCATACAATGGCTTTGCTATTATCGCGAAATTTAAAATGAACTTTCTGAAGTAACTAGCTAAACCTAGGAAACTGTGAACTTGCTTCACATTTGTCGGAACCGGATAATTTCGTATAGCCATAATATTTTCATCGTTGGGACTTATACCTTGAGCATCTATTCGGTAACCTAAAAACTCAATATTTTCATCCAGAAAAGAACATTTGTCAAGTCGTAATTCCAAAAGATTTTCTACAATTAAGTTAAAAACTTGTTGCACAATATGTAAATTTTCCTCAATTGTTTTTGTTGCTATTAAAATGTCATCCAAATAAATTAGAATTTTACCTGTCTTTATCAGTTCCTTAAATATTTTGTTAATAAAAAGACAAAAAGAAGACGGACTAGAACTCAGTCCAAAAGGCATCTTACAAAACTCGAACTGACCATTCGGGGTAATAAAAGATGTATACTTAATTGATTCTTCGTCAATGGAAACATGATAAAACGCATTTTTAAGGTCTAACTTTGTAAAAAACTTTTTATCTCTCAAATGATCCAAATGATCTTCTATTAATGGTAATGGAAACTGATCTCTTACTAAATACTTATTTAAAATTCGATAGTCAACGCACATTCGATAATCGCCTGTTTTTTTCTTTGTTAACACCACTGGAGAACAATACGGAGATTCACTTTCTCGAATAATTTTCTTTGATAACAAGTCATTTAATATTTCATCCAAAATCTGTTTTTCCGAAAAAGATAAACGTCTCGGTCTACTAAAGAAAGGTTCATGTGTTTTTAAGGTTAGGTGCATTTTAAAGTCAACTTTAGGCATAAGTGGTCTATCTACATTTACATAGTGTTTACTAAAAATATTTTTTGTTTCAGATACAACCAATGGAGGTAAAGAAGAGTTAACCTTAAGTTGCACGTCAGGACTGTCAAAAACATTTTCGATCAACAAAATATCAATAGTCAAAAATTCATGATTCGCTTTCCTTGGGATGATGTCTACGCTGCTCTCAGTAAATACAATTTGTTCAACGTCTGGACCTGTCATAAAATCCCTACCCAATAAACAAGAAAATGACATAGTGCTCTCTGATACTACATAAAATTTTAGTTTATACAAATTCTCATTTATAGCAACTGTGTCAATAAACGTCCTTATTACAACTAAAGCAGAATTATTTATACCTTTAAAACAATTGGTTTCATGATACGGACTAATTAATTCTACTGGTACTATTTTCTTATTTATTAACGACACCGGACTGCCACTGTCAATAATTGAGTCCATGTCCTTACCTAGATTAGTAAATGTTACCTTCAAGGTAAAAGCCTTAGGAAGAGGTTTCGCTTCTACAAACGTTACCATACTAGATGTTGAATCTGCGGCAGCACTAGTGACTCCAACTCTCGATCGTCTCTGGGGACAGTCTTTATATTTATGGTCCATAGCCCCACATTGAAAACAGGAACCTTTAGCTCTCACTGGTCTATCACAATTTGTAGCTTTGTGTCCTTCTCGGTTGCAATTGTAACATCTCAAAATGTTTGATGGTTTGTGAACTACAGAAACATTTCTTGCACTCGCTGTACCTCTCGTCATTGAAACAGAATCTTCACGAACCACATTATTCATAATATTAAATAAGTCTTCCAGTCCGTTTATTTGATGGATCATCATCCGTGCTTGGCTTTGCAATTGTCTGTCATCGATCCCCTCAATTACATAGTGGACCAATTCTTCTTCACTAACCTGTGCATTATTTCCTAATAGTACCTTGTCATGAAAGTAAGTCGAGAATTTCTCGCCTTTACACCAACGTCTATTCTCCATAGCTCTTCGTAGGGTTACTGGGTCTGAGCCTACACTATACATTTTTCTAATTTCCGCTTTAAGCGAGGTCCAATTCATTTCAATAAAATTTACTTTTGACTGATACCATTCCTTGGCCTGATTTATCAACTTCCCCATAGTTATCAACTGCATAATTTCGTCGGGCACCCCGTATACTCGTTGGATTGAATCAACTCTTTCAAGCCAAATCTTTACATTTGGTTACATATGGTTTGATCCCGAAAATTCTGGGATAAGGGCTGCTATCTCCTGGTTGCTAAACCTTGGACGCATAACATCTTGCGGAATATTGTTACCTGGTATTATAGGTACACCTTGGAAGCGTTCTTTTTCGTAGGTAATCATCGTCTTAACAGTCGCCTGTATTAAGTCCTCGACAGTTAAAGGCTGAGGCTGCCCCGGAGCCGTTTCACCGACTCGTACATCTCCCTCGCTTTCCGGCGTTGGCGCCATTTCTCCATCGACGTTCCCGATGCTCGTCATTTTCACAAGATGATGTAATTTACTTAATTGTCTATTACACTGCTTCTTTTTCTATTTTTCTATCCCACTTCTGAAGCTGTAGGATGGCCACATAAATTAAACAGCAAAAATCCATAAAACACTTTATTTTCTTTCACTTTTATAAACATAAACTTGGAGCGATCATTCAACAGTTACTCTTTCTCGCCATCTTCCTTTCTTCCCCCTTTCATTCCTACTTTACCGACTAACTTACAAATAATATTTGACAGAGCGCCAAATACGAAATCCAAAAATAAATGCTACAGGTTATTCTTTTATTCTACCTCGGAGGTCGGAGGAACACAAACCAAGCTACGTCGCACGTCCGACGCAAGCGTAGTAAAATCTATAATATTTTAATTAATATTTTTCTAGGACTCTTTTTGGCAAAATGTTATTATAGAAAAAAGCAAACTGTATTGGTAATAAATAAAAAAAATACTTCAATGGTTAAATAACAATAATTTAATAAGAAAATTTAAAATGAAAATTTGTGTGGTCTTATGTAAAGAGACAATAAGGTTCACTATTAATATGGTATGGAAACATTGAGGTGGGGATGAAACGTCACGCCTTTCCTGTCTATTTGGTTGGTCCCAGAGTTACTCGCCAGGACACCAATTATAGAAAATGTATTACGGTAATCGAAAAACTAGCACTCACTTTACGGTTTTTGACTACTGGGGATTCGTACCAAAGTTTAATGTATGTATTTCGAATTTCAAAACAAAGTATTTCACAAATTATTCTCAAAGTATGCGAAGCACTAATTGATGGTTTAAAATACACGATACGGGTAAAAAAATATTTTATTTATTTACTTTTTAAAACATAACCTATGATTAAGTATGGCATTTGGTAAGGCAATAAACAGGTAAAATACAATAATTAAAATAATACATTGAGTTACAACTCGTGTATGTCCCAAACTCATCGTAAAAATTTCGTGTGCCATTTGAGCTCTCTAATGTGATTTCGATCTCCGACTGTAAACAATTCTCCCCTGAATGCAGAACGGGTGAAGCAAGGGGTGAGAATAACAAGGTGTGAGATGAAGATGATTGTGAAGAAGTAGCTGTAGAGGCAGCGGAGGTTGGCCTTGAAAATGTTTCAGTAGTTTGTTTGAAATAGCCCATAGAAGCCTGGTAGAGAATTTAATATATTTTAAATCGAGTCACTGCACGTTCATACTCAGTAGATAATTTTCTGATCTTATATCCAACTATTTCTCCATATGCGGTATATTCACCTCTGTTGCGTTTTGACTCTCTTTCTGCCATTAACGACTGCATGGTTGCAAAAGCTCTATTTATTTTTTTTAACAGACACAGTTCTCTGTTTTGTCTTTTTTATGTTCTTGTTTAACGTCATTACAGAAGAAAAACCAGGAGTACTTTCGACGTCAACAACTTCCAGAGTTTTCTCTTTCTCTATTTCTACACGATTGTGCGTTTTGTACTTTTGATGATCTGCACCATGCTTGATTTAGTAAGATCCAAATGACAAACGTGTCATTATGAGCTTTAATCCAATTATTTGATACAGTATTAAATGCAAACTTCAAAGATTTAAACATCGATCTATCAAGTGGCTGCAAGTAATGTGTTGTATGAGGAGGTAAACACAGTAAAATTATATTGTTGTCTTCTGCAAACTTCAAAGTCTCCAAGTTGTTACAATGTGACGTATGTCCATCAAATATTAATAGAGTCTTTCCAACACTCTTACTGGGATAAAAATGCTCCGTGTAACGAAGTGATTTTTTCTGTCATGAATTACCTGTTTTTTTTTTGTAATATTTCCGTCACTTGGGTACACCCTGTAGCCTCTGTTAGTATTTAAATCTTGTTGTAATTAAGTTAACTTTGAGTTGTAAAGCCGCTGGTAACCAAGTAGTAAATTAATTGATTCATTTTCGATAATCCCCGGTATAACTAAAATTCGTGGATTATTATAAATAATGACCGAGTCGGAAATAAAAATCATTAGTTACTAAAACTGGTTAAAATATTAATCCGTATCTGTTTTAATCCGTTTCTTTTTGCAAGATAGTCTAAAATGTCAAGCAACCCTTTTCCGGTTATTGATGCTCCGAGTAACTGTTGCCAATTACATAATACGCTCGAACTTGTTAAGTAACGTTAGTAGTACGAGCCATCTGTTTCAATTCAATCCGCAGCTTTAACGTGCATCCGAGATACGTCAAAACATGTTCCTTATTAAATAGCTCTACGTTTAATAATAATAATAGCACCACATGTAATTACAACCCCCTATATCCCAGAAGGCTCTAGAAGAGCCTTGTGCGGGAGGGGGCTACACATTTGAAGACAAGGGACACACATCCAATATCCGTGTATAATGGAAAAATCCCTCTCACATTATTTTCCATTGCCACGGCCGGGAATCGAACCCGGGACTTTTGGGTGAGAGGCAGGTACGCTACCATCTCGACCATCAGTCATATACAGTAGTTCTCCGTAGTTCTTATTCACAAAAGTCTACCTATAGAGAGAGAATATCTATAGCTGATTGAACGCGTCATGATATTGCAGCCTTCCGCTTGCTCGCCGACGTCGATTGCTTGCCCCGCTTTGGCTCCGTTCGCATTTACACTCAGACCGCCCGCCGCACGAAAGTTAATACCATTTTTCATTCCACTCTTGTTTGCCAGCACGCTATCTTTAACCAATATTGTAAATAAGTATAACATTTATGCTAGTTTCTATCGAAAATCAAATCCTGGATATTATCCACTTGTAGATTAAGTGATTACTGTAAAATTGCCGAGTAATAAACAATTTTGTAAGTTATACGGAAATTTCCGAGTTATTATTTCATTTTTTTTACTTTTGTTACAATATAACCTAGTATATAACATAAACAAATATATATACATGTAGGTTTATGTGTAAGAGTAGCGGTACAGCTAAATATTGCTCTTATTGTATTTGTTTTATTTTCCTCTAATAAAGATGTTTATTATTCGACAAAAACTTATACACACAGCGATTTCGTTGATACCACGACAACCTTCTTCTTCATGCTACGTGTAGCAATGACCCATTTTATTTCCAAGATTAAAAATCGTAAAATTGTATGTCGCAAGACGAGCCTTATAATAAAAACTGTTAACTTCACCACTCGGTGTGAGCAACACTGCTTGTAAATCGAATACTGCACAGAAACTTTTCCTTCAACTCTTAATATGCAGCCTCCTCACATTCTCTTTTGTAATCACGATATAACGTTGCAACGGTTAGATCCCCTTTAACTTTCTTTCTGCTTGTTTCCTTAAGTAATGTAACTCCACGGTTGGTAAGAAATCAATGTGCAGTCTCACGCCGGCTTTTAAGGCGGAATCTAATTTTGCCTGGTGGTTATGCTTTCTACGTTGATCAGTCATACCAAAATTTTTATATCTCTTTTCTGGAATGTTGTATCACCTACATCTAAGCTTGCCATGAAGAATTACTTACAAACACGAATATTTACATTATTATTATATAGGTAGAATGCTTGATTTTTTTTCTCTGGCTACCTTTTCCAACGTAATGATACCTAGGAATAATTAATTCAACATTGGAGCAAATAAATTGCCTTTGTTTCGCATTGTCGCAGACGAAATGTCCCACTTCGAAGTCATTCTGCACAACTTAGATGGAAGTTGAAAAGTTCCTTTTAAAAATCTATAAACTGAACGTCCCAAAAAATATATTGTTAGGTCAAACTGTTTAATATATTCAGTATATCTATATCCTTTCGGCTTTTTAGATGAAAGTTCTAATAGCATTATAAAAAAGTTTGTCACTCTCTCAATAAATTGTTCCCTACAAAATTTAACACAACTGTCTGTGGGGGATGGGGCTGGTTTTTTGTTGATCTTTGTCGGGGGCCTTCAGACAGCACTGTCTGGAGCAAAGTAGTGGACTGTATATTGTGGGTTTCCTCAAGGGAAATAAGCTCCGATTCCAAATAAATTTCTTTAATTTTCGAAAAGCAGGTTAGTTACAATCGCTCACTTTAGAGCCTGACTTGCATTTAACAGGGGAATATTGTTGTATAACAATACAATAAAATTTAATTTGAACTTAACAGATACTTCGTTAAAGTCTTATCTTGCACAATACTATATTTCTAACAAACTTTTTAAGCATACACTACATGCTTCTTGTTACGTGTTGTCATGGGAACTGACTGATTCCGCGCCTAAGTTGGCGGTATAAGGCTTACGCTTTCGGGAAAAACATGATTGCTCGGCGCGAGTATTTAAACAGATAAATTAAAAAGTAAATGCATTGTCGTTCTGACTTCTAATCCTCAACACTGTCCTTGGAGACGTCTTCGTCGGGTTGTCTAACTGGTATTCGAGATAGCTGAAGACATCTTCATTTAAGCCTGCGATTTTCTGACTTTAGACTTTCTAGTTTTGGTTTGAGCTCCAAAGTTTTAGTGAGGTTTGGGTACATTCTTCACGAGTTATATCTGTAAGAAAAATTAGTAAGTTGTAAACCGTTAATTAAAATACCCAATTAAATAGGGTACCTAACTGTCGATCTAACTTAACCCATTAACGCCTGAATTAATTTTTTTTAAATTTTTTATATTTTTCTTATATATTCCTGTTCCTTAAGTGTCTAATAACACTAAAATATAGTTTTTATTTTTTTAAAGTTATGGATTACAAAGAAAGGGTGTGTACCCATATGGACCCACTAGGCGGTTTGCAGATAAAAACAATTTACTTGTTAAACATACGAGTACATACTGCGACATACTTTTTTTATATACGTTTTATATAAAATATAGATATATAATTCTAGTGTTTAGCATGAAAGTCCTTGAAACATCCGATGCATAAGCCAACGTCGCATTTATCACACATTGTACGTCCTTTGCTATCGCAATTATTTCCGGCGCATCTTCTTGGCTTATTATTAGGAACTGCCACTATGTAATGGCCTGTATTATCCATTCTTAAGTTTTCATTAGGATTGGAGACTCTTCCGACGGATTTTGGAGCATTCTTAAATCTTGTCAAATAGTTCTGAAAGTAAATAATTCTCTAACCTATTTTTTAAAAGAAGTAATAAATAAAAAACATACTTGTGCAATATTTCTTTTAAAATCCAGCTGAGGTATTGCACGCCCACTTTTCTTGCAGAGCTGCCAGGCATTTTGAAGTGACGCATCGAGTAAGTAAGTGAAAATGGGCCAGTACCATTTTTTCCCTCTTATCCCAACACGATAACTGAAGTATAAGTAAAATATTTTAACATGCAAATATAACGTTGCTAAATATGCACACCTATTGAAATGCCTTCATCCATCAAATCCGTTCCACCCATATTCTTATTGTATTGAAGAAAAGCATCTGGCTTTGAAATCGGAACCTTTCTTCTCTCTTTGCGAGAGAATCTATCAACGTTCCTAAGTGGTTCAACTCCGAATGAAGTGCTGGCAATGGTGACTACACTGTTGTCCATCCATCGAAAAAATTTGATACCCCCGTTTTTTGCAAGTGTTGTGGAATACGAACCTCTTGCCTTTTTCTTCATCAGTGTTTTTGAAATTAGTGGACAATCTTTTGGAATTCGATTCTCCCGTATTGTCCCAGTTGCACCATAACCATTTTCTTTCAAAGTACAAAGAAGATTGGTTCCGGTAAAAAGGTTATCAATAAAAAAATTGTAACGAAGCGATCTTTTACTATCATCCAAGTCCTCAATCATTTGTAACAGAGGTGCAGCCGCCTTTCCAAATAGTGTTTCGTAGGTACCGTTGGCTCTTGGATTTTTACCTTGATATATTTCAAAATTAACCATATACCCGCTAGGCGTATTCAGACACCATACTTTATACCCGAATCTTATGGGTTTGCCACGGATAAACTGTTCACATCCGTGGCGCCCATAGTATCTGATCATCGATTCGTCATACGACAAATTTAGCTCTGGTATAAAATGTTCAAGGAACTTGCTTTTCAAAAAGTCCGTCAGGGGTCTAAGTTTATATATCTTGTCCTCTGGATCAACGGCGTTGTTATCAGCAAAATGAAGAAAACGGCATATTTGCAAAACCGATCTCTGCGCATGGCTTCGTAAACCAATTCATTTCGCATGTCTTTGGCCGTTTCCCAATAGCTTCTTTTTGATGGAAGTTCATTGTAGCCGCTGAGTATTAAAATCGCGAAAAATACTTTAATTTCTTCTAAAGAAACCTGTGGATCATGACAATTTTTAAATAGGGCATATTTCGTTATTTGCTGTGATGTTAGCAATAGCAAGGAATCGGAAAAAAATAGTTCAAATAAGTCAACATATGACATGTCTTTGTACTTTGAATAGTCCTGTTTTGGAAAATCGTATTTTGGAGGCTCTAAATCTCCCTCAAAAAAATCTAAAGCAGGTGGTGTTTTGACGATTTTTAATTTTTGACAAGGAGGTTGAACGGTTGTTGAATTATTTGCTGGGGCTTGGAAATTTTCTACACTTGGTGAATCGTTCATCGAGTCTACTTGTGTATTTTAAAAGTCGCGGTCCAGTTCATCTTGTATTTCCCCAATACGTATATTGTTAACAAAACGTATTTCTGCCCGAGCAGTAAGCTGTCGGCAACTAAGATTGTCAGCGAGACCCCCATCGTCCTCGTCTGCTAAATCCTCGTCAGTTAGTATGTGACTATCGGGAGGTTCTATATACACATCTCCAACTTCAGTATTCGAGTCGTAAGGTAATTCCGCTGGAATAATATAATTTACCTAGTTAAAATTGATTTGGCGTGGAAAGCGCCTAGTGGTCCCGTATGGGAACAGTAGTGTTTACTTGACTGTACAAAAAATCTAAATATATAGTTAACCAATATGATACTGACAATTGCTTATACAATGCTTCAGTTAACAGGTAAAATAATTGAAGTAATATTATTGTAAAGAAACATGCCGATAATGTACTTACACAAAGTTAACGTCCATAATTTCTGCACTCTAAAAACAACCACCACAATTAAACTCCTAGTAAGTAAACATAAACCAACAAATGGACGCGACATCAATATTCACATGTTCACTTAATTGTGTAGAACAAATAGCACACGCAGAATTTAGGCAACACACCTTTCTTAACTCCCTACTCCGTATTATTAAGCGTGACGTATGGTGGGCCCATATGGACCCGCTAGGCGCTAATAATAATATAAATAATAAACAAAACAATTTTTTCTTGCTTACCTCTTCTAAAAAAAATTTCCCACATTGACAATACACAATATTCACACACAGAAAACTATAAATTGTTCCAAAGTCTTAAAATGGACAAAACCTACTACAACACTAAACGACTAAACTTAAACAGTACTTATTTTAAGAGTAAAAAATAACAATATACGAATTAATAATAAAAAAAACTTAAACCTCAAGAATAACGAAACCAACTGTATATCACAGCGACGTATGTTTTTCATCATATTCATCATCAAAAACTATAAATTGTTCCAAAGTCTTAAAATGGACAAAACCTACTACAACACTAAACGACTAAACTTAAACAGTACTTATTTTAAGAGTAAAAAATAACAATATACGAATTAATAACAAAAAAACTTAAAACTCAAGAATAAAGAAACCAACTGTACATCACAGCGACGTATGTTTTTCATCATATTCTATCTCTGTCTCTTTTCGTCGGTGGCTAACGTTGTTTATGGGGATTAAGCACTACTTGTAAGTTTACGTCTCCTTGGGAAAGAACGCCATTATTTTGCATCTTTTCTAATACCTTATCTAAATCCGAATTCATCTAAATATCTAAAAAGTAAAACTGCCTTTTTCTACAAACTTTCTTTGAAAGTGGTTTAACCCTTTCAATCACAATTTAATTTTTTTAACCAAAAAAAATTTTTCGTTGTTGAAAAATGATTAAATAGGACCTTTGAACATTACTATAGAACTTTTTTCCTGATCTGATTTTCTCAATAGAAAAAAATTATGTGTATATTTGTAGACAAAATTACTCAAAGGATAAATGACATAAAAACATTAAAATCATTTATTCTCAAATTTTTTTTATTAAAAATATTACAAAATATGAAAAGTAAACATATTTGATAACAATTTATCTTGTGTGGAAAATAAAGCAATTTCTGCCATTTTGCAAGCAAAGATGCACATCACATTTGGTACACATCCACCTTGATTTGTCAGCCATTTCTTCCAATAGACATTCTGGTATATATCTCAGGAAATAGTCAATAGGAAACTCCTCAGTGACACTGTCAGTACTTTCAGTTGAAAAACAAGAATTTAATTTAGGCAAATCTCTCGATAGGTACGCGATTCCCTTCATCCATTGAACTTGATCTTTGTTGGTCAATAACGATTGATCATACAATTCATTACAAAACAGTTCTTCATTTTTTCCCACATCTTCCTCAATTTCGGAATTTTCTCCGATTCTCCCCTCATCTTCTTTGTCATCCACATCGTTTTTTTTTTTCAACATTTGGATCATTGGATCTTCTGTAGGAGCCTCAACTCGTCCTCGACCTCGTAATAACGCCAAGGGTTCATCATCATCCGAACTATCTTCATCACTATTTAAACATTCTCTGATAAATCATTTTCCAATTCCTGGAGAGGAGTTCAGCTTCTGTTAGGCCTCTGCGAGAAAACATTCTCAACGAATTTCTGAAATAAATAAATAAATTGAACAAATTCGAAATTTAACTTTGAGTAACTTTGTGTACAATCTTTGTGTACAATTGTACACATGACATTTTGACGGTCTCTATGACAACATAAACGTAAAAGTTGTTGAAAATATCAATAGATATACTTCATACTTTTCTTAACAATTTGTAAAAAGAAAATGACACTAATCACACTTGATGACTTGGATAAACATGGAATAGAGTAAACTTACCTGCTCGTTTACGAATGAACATGCGCCATCTTAGAAATTTATCGATTTTCGTAAAATTAGTTAAATTTGCAACGCCATCTATAGTTTCGTTATTCAGTAAAGATATTTAACATTACAAAAACTGCAGCAAATAAGCTAAATTTATACCCAATACCTAAACCACGAGAGGGCGAACTATATCGGTACAATTGTACACACAGTAACTGAAAGGATTAATAAAATAAAAAATACAGCATGTTGATATTTATACTTGATTGGTTACTATATAATATAATAATATAAGTTGTCTCAATTGTCCTCATATTGGTTCTCCTACGATTTCAGCACTGATTTTTTCCTAAATTATATAAATAAGTTTTATATAATTATGAATAATGGTTTTTATTAACTTTGATGATCATCCATTGTATGGGGTGCGTGGCTTTGAAAACATTTATTTTCCTAATACACTGCTGAACCTAATGATATAGAATATGTTATGGGGCAAAATCTATACAAGCCAAAAAGAGAGAGAGGGAAAAAAAAAGTAACTCATCTTCTACAATTGCCTTTATTTCCTATTATCACATTGCTAAAGAAAATCGGTTATATCGTATCATTCATCACTTAAATCTAGGCCACCCTGTAGCGGTGCTTCTTATTTCCTGTTACGATCGCACAAGTATTACTCAGCTCACAATTTGTAACGTTGCGACGGTAATGTTCACCCACATAATCATTATTTAACAGGCTTAAATCCTCTTACAGACCATGGGTTAATCCGCGTTCAATTTAATATCGGGAGCTCGGGCTAGATACCTAAAACAATACGAGACGTATGAACAATGGTTGTTAGAAATATGCGGTTAGGAAAATAACAAACAAGAAGGAATAATAATCCTGGTGTGGATTAATATAAGTGTTAGAGATACTCACGTTATGGGTAATGTAACAAACAGATAAATCACACATCGTCTAATTAGTTATGTCTGATGAATTAATCTAACATTACTGTTTACAACACGGACATTTTTGACATCACCTAGATAGAATTTCATCGAGGTTGTAAAATTCCGTTCATCGAAAGACGAGCAGCGAGACCGGAGAAGTAGGCATGATCGATCGAACACGTATCATTTTCAGTATAATGAATATTTCTAATATAGATTAACTTCACTATATAAACACCTACGTATTCTCTACTCAGCGTACAAAGAACATCTCGTAAGTCTTAACTCTCGGTAACTCCTTAGTAAGTTGTTAAACACATTTGCGATTTTTAACGTCAGCTGCTGTGGAAGGTATTTGGATGCATGCAAATCCGCCAGCCCATTCGATGTAAAGGTATCCTTGATAGTTGATCCTGCGACGCACACTCTAATTAAAAAGGGAGAGATATACTCGGCCCGCCAAAGCATTTTTATTTTTATAAGTTTATTATTTATATGTTATGTATGTTGTGAATGGTAGAACAAATCTTTTAGCTTACGTAGATTGTCTTCAATCCAGTTTTATATCTATTTGTCCCTATAATTTCTAAAGGTGATTCGTAACATACCACATTGCGCATGATCCACTTATCCTGCGGATTCAATTTCCTGTTTTTTTCTTAAATCTAGACGTTCTAGAAAGGACTCTCGAATTCCGGTAAGCCATCTTGGGGGCAGTTTCAAGCCAGTAGTGCCCAAGGATACACGTGTTTTTCCTATCGTGTCCAGTGTATAGAATCTGGGATTTCTCCTTGGTGCGCTAATAGAGTTGTTCCCGGTTGTGTTGTATATTTTGTACGGGTTCAATTGTCGACAGTTGTCGGATTTGGGGTTTGAAACCAACCTGTTGTGTTGTCCATCCCTGGAAGCAGGAAGGCGCCAGGCCGTCGTATTTTTGCAGAAGAACCGCAGTTAATGCGTAGGTGGTTCTTCTCCTTCTTCTTTTTCTACATTTTTTTTTGTATTGTCTCCTCGATACCACCGGCTTCCACCTATCTTCCGTTGTGGACTTGTGGAGATTTGGCGTCTTTGGATGGCAGTCTACCTGGAAATTCAGGGAATTTTTGGTACTTGAAGTCTTCTTTGAGTCATGCCTGTGTGATATTCTGTTAAGGAACCACCAGATTGCCCACGTTGCTGTTACGTAACCCAGGACCACTGGAGGATCTACTCTGATCTGCCCTTCCACCGCTGGACGCAGATAAGTCCTATCCTTTTAAGATCCATCATTTTTTTGCTCAAAATAAATACGTATTATATAAATATATCGTTAACTTGTATTTTAAGATCTTGAATGATTATATTTGCGAAATCCCTTTACTTTTAAAGGTATGCGCTTACCATGTCATGTTGTAAAACCTAATTTATGCTATAACTGTTGATATATATATAATTATAAGTCGTTCAATTGTTAATTCTATTTTTTTATCACGATTAATATATTTACGATTTTTTTTGTTTGGCAAACCTATTATTGTAATGTGGTTGCGTGATCACGGAAGTGCACTGGTTTAAACTGTGATATTATTTTTATGTGTATGCACTGAAAATTGGTACTATTTTTACGCCTATGGCAATACGTAGTACCCTGGCGATTTAAAGATATTTGGATATTTGTTAATATACATCATTTATTTATAATTTTTCTTGTTCTTATTTTTGTGTTGTACTGTGTGTGTGAAACCTACCAACCACCAACGGCTCAAAGGAACCCACCCCCAGCTGGAGTTAGTCGAGCAGTGGGCCAGTTCAGGAAGGAGAGTCATTGAAGTGGCGCACTCAAAAATAAATTTTTGTTGCACACGACCGCTCTCGATTCAGTCAGATTTAACATTTCCATAGATTTAATTTTATTGTTAAATTTAACCTTTTCATGCATTTATCTTGTTAATCCCTTAATCTTGCTTAACTATTTAAATTTTGAATTGTCCACTTAATCTTTAAATTATTATTTAAATTATTATTTTAAATTATTATTATTTTTTGTTTATTTTATTTTTTTTTGGCGCAACAAAATGGCGCCCTATCATTTATAGTCCTAGGTGGTTGGTAAACACAGATTTCAGGGGTGGTTATCCATATTTTTCTTTATTAAGATAACCAAGTTTGAAATCATTTGGTTGTTGTTTCGCACACCCTGTGTATACAGAATTTTAATATCAGCATATTGGAAATATTTTGAGTAGGCAGGTGAGTGCAGACTGCATTAGTAATATTATTATAATATAGTAATAAGATATACGTATTTTAATATTATATTTTTGGCATTTGGTGGTTCTACTCGAACTCAACGTTGTTGGTATTGTTGTAAATTCAATATCAATTAATTATTTTGGACCGTATATAGGCACAGGCATTTTACAACTTCTTAGAGTGGTGTATTTTAATCTGTTTAGTGTTGGTAAGTTCATTTAGGTAGGTAACTGTTTGTTTGGTATTTTATGCGTAATTTTTTTTGCTTATTGGCAAAAACCTTTATACAGATAGGCATAATTATGCTGGTTTTATTCGTTATTGGGTATTTTATTGATGTCTAACAATCGCTGTACGTGAGTTTTAAATATAAAAAGTTGTGAGAATTTTTTTGCTCATTTGTAATTTGGTGTTATTTACTTTGTGCTACCTGAAACACTGTACTTGTGGTGTTAGTTGTTCTGCCATTTCACATACATTTACAATAATTGCATTATATTAGTGCACTTTTACAATTATTACTTTATTACTTTTAAAATACGTGCATTTGGAAAAAAGGAAAACAATCAATTTTTTTCCGTTCAGATTGAATAGTAAATTTTTTATAACCAGCACAGCTACGTTTAAAAAGTAAATAAGTCTAGGTTAATTGATTATTATTTTATATATTTTAATTAGGTACTTTTTATTTCGAGTAAGGCGAGTGGATTTTTTTTAGCTTGGCGGTTCGCACTCCTTTTTTTTCTCTGTTTTTTGCCAGGTAGGGTGAGAGGAAATTCCGTTACGGAATTTAAACATTACATAGCGGTAAATATTTAAGTAGGTATTTTTAGTTTTACAATTTATTTAACGTACAGTTATCAGCTGATCGAATTTTATGGGACTTGGTCAGGTTAGCGACTTAGGTTGGGGACTGTAAAATCCTTCACTTTCAAACGTCAGAATCCTTTAAATCCTTACTACGTTTTAGAGCTTATACTTATACTCTTAACCAATTTAAGCGACCTCATTGAGAATAGGAGAAAAACAGGCAACTGCAATATATTGTCTTTACTATTATTTCGAAATCACTTTTGATTTTGTTTGATAACGTGAACGTGTAATAGTTGTATAATAGTCCAGCCAAGTTAACTACTTGATCACTCCTTTAAGAGGTTTTATCAACATCTTTGGGATACATCTAAATATATTTCAAAATAAAAGAATTATTAGTTATACGTTACAGCGTAGTATAGGTTGGCCTGTAATATTGACTGAGCGTTTATGCAAGTTTTTTTACCTTGCCTTGCTAGTGATTTACCTAGGTACTTCTACATTTACTTGCATTTTATAATTTTTATAATTTATTTCATTTTTATAATTTAGTTTTATTAACATTTTTCATTACTAGTATACAACTTCGGTACTTTTTGTTTTTTTGTATATTTATACCTAGCGTATTACTTACTTCATTTATAGGAGAGAGTTATATTAATAAACGAGTCAAATAAGAGTGGAAGTTTTTACCTTTTCGGAAATTTATAATATTTTAAGCCTTTATAGAATTTTTTTGAACTTGGAGATATCTTAACAGCGCATTTAGGCTAACATTTGCCTTCCTTTCTTGTCGGAATTTTTGGAAAAAAAAAAATTATTAGTCAAATCTGAAATGGAGGTTAACCGATTATTAGGGGACGAGCTTTCATATGAATTAAGGGTACGTAACGCGCCAGATGAGGGTACGGTGCAAGAGAAACGATCTCGGTTGCGTGGACTGTTGCGGATAGAGAGACTGGGAGGTTTTTTAACAATGATACCTATTGTGCTCGACTACCCCTTATTTAATTATAGCAATTCGAGTACCACGCCGCCGCAGAGTGTTCCGGTACCACTCACGCCAATCACTAGCGTTCAACCAGCTCGTTCTATCAGGTGTTTTAATTGCAACCAACTCGGTCACCATAGAAAAGATTGCCCTCAGCCTTTGACAATACGGTGTTATAAATGCAACACTCCCAATCACACTGTCCGTACCTGTCCAACTTGTGCGGGAAACGCCAATCAGGTTCAGGGTGGGGTCGCACCTTGAACCAAAGCAAATGCATATCGACCCAAGATACTCTTGCAAATAGTAGAGTCAATGCCGTGTTGGACTATGTACTGGCGAGTGTGAAAGGTGAGGAACGACCTTATTTAAAAATCGGTATTTTTGGGGTTAACTTCTTAGGACTGTTAGATTCTGGGGCATCAAGGACTATTCTTGGTTCAAAGGGTTATGAGTCCCTTAAACGTTTCAATCTCAAATTATTACCCAGTACTATTCAGACTTGTAGTGTAGCTAATGGACAATCATGTCAAGTCATTGGTAGCTATAATATTCCAATTGGTGTCGAAGGTAAAGTGGTACTTACAAATGTACTGGTAATGCCAAGCTTGCCACACGTAATTATTTTAGGAACAGATTTTTGGCGCAACATGGGAATTGTTCCCAATATGCAGGAGGGTTCGTGGTGTTTCTCTGACTTACCCGAACCAAATATAGCAATATTAACGGACAATAAACTCCTTGAACCAGAACAGTCTAAAGAATTAGAAAATTTGTTTTCAGACTTATTCCCGGAAGTACCTGATAGGCTAGGTTGCACTTCACTTACCGAACACTCGATTAAAACCCGGGCGGAACCCGTTAAGCAACGATTTTATCCAATCTCCCCCGCCCTTCAAAAACACGTAAATTCCCAACTCAACGACATGTTGGAAAAAGGAATCGTAGAGCCTTTCACCTCACCATGGGCTTCACCCATAGTGATGGTGAAAAAAAAAGATGGGTCGTACCGGTTTTGCGTTGACTCTAGGAAATTAAATCAAGTCACAGAGAGACATGCCTATCCACTCCCCTTGGTCAGCAGCACTCTAGACAAACTGCGGGATGCGAAATATCTCTCATCATTAGATATAAAGAGTGCCTATTCAATTCAATTCAATTTATTCACTCAATTATTAAAGTACAATTATTATTGTTTATAATATAATACAGTAAAAACTGCAGAGGAAGCGTTTTGCCTAGGCAGTATTGCCTGTTTTGCTAGAAGCTTTCCCTGTGAGTTTTATATTTAAATGTACAGGGTCATCACGTGAAATTGTTAGATTCTACTGTAACTTTGTTGTTTTTTAATTTATCGTAAAAGTAAAAACTGCTTTAGTGATTAATTTTTTACCAGGAATTCAAATTTTTATAGAAAAAAACAATCGAGCATCTCATTACAGAGATATAGCTATCAACTTTGTTTTTTCTTATGTAACACCCTATATTATTATATCTTTGATTCTTCATTTTTTCCTGATTTCATCAGTATAAACATGTAAACTATTATCTTTTATTTTTTACGAAATATAGATAGTTTGGAAAAAAGATATAGGTTAGGTGTAGAAAATCAAGGAAGGCAGTTTGAACAGTATCTATAAAAAATAATTATATATTAATTGTTGTAATTTAAATTATGTAATTATCTATATCTCGCAAAAAATAAAAGATAATAGCTTACATGTTTATATCGATGAAATTAGGAAAAAAACGAAGAATCAAAAGTTGTAATCATATACAGGGTGATACATAAGAAAAAACAATGTCGATAGCTATATCTCTGTAATGCGATGCTCAATTGTTTTTTTCTATAAAAATTTGTATTCCTGGCAAAAAGTTAGTCAGTAAAGCAATGTTTACTTTTCCGATAAATTCAAAAGCAACAAAGTTACAGCAGAATCTAACATTTTCACGTGATGACCCTGTACATACAAAATGACAATTTTGGTAGGTATAAATATATATATATATATATATATATATATATATATATATATATATATATATATATATATATATATATATATATATATATATATATATGTATAAGTTACGGTGCTTGCCGCGACGCATTCAATTAAGATATTTACTGGTGCTTAGCGACCCAAATTACGCAGTAAAATCGGCAACGCTGCATTAATTTTCTCCAAGGGTCGCTAAACCACGGTAAGTAGACAAATTTATTATAATAAACGACAATATCATGTTTAAAATAAAAATAAAACTACTCATATGTGACGTAATTGTGAATAATACACATAAAATACTATTGACAGACTATATAATTTATATAAATAATTTACCTATAGTATAGTATCAGATATCTTGTGATTATTAATTGTTAAACAATTCTACATACTTTTTTTACCATTTCGTAATTATTATACGTTATAGTGAAATCGTATCATGTATATATCATCTTTTATTTTTGTCTTTTAGCTTCTCAGTAATCTGCAGTATTCAACCTATAGAATATACTAGTGAAATAAATAACTTTAATTGTTACACTGTTTTGGATAGAGGCTAGAACATTCTCGAATAATTATTTATATATTACACGTACCTTCAGGATTTAATAATAATTATTGTTAAATTTGTTGTAACGACCAGGTGTTACTGCTGTTAGTTCAATATAATTGGCATTGCAGATTGGCATTATACCATTACAGAAATTAAAGTAGATTTCTTTATCCTTATTAGAATTCGCGATATAGGTGTTTGCTACTATACCGGCGATTATTAATACTAATGAATACAGAAATTAGAGTAGATTTCTTTATCCTTATTAGAGAGTTCGCGCTATAGTTTGCTACTATACCGATAAGCAACTAGGTATTTACAAATTGTGACTGTGCCGCCAATCCCTGTCTCTTTTCTGTAAGTCTGAATGCACGTTACAGAATTCAAGTCTGTGACAAGGGCCAATCAAAATTCTAGAAAAAAACAACTACTGGCCGCACGTTAGCTATTTTTGTTTACATTTAAGATTAGCTTGTAATTTAATAATCAACATTAACATAAAAACTGTTTAATTTTTTTCCAGCAATTTTAGGTTATTATAAACCACCACGACTTTTTTAATTGGGAAATTAATAACAGGAAAGTTTGTGCTATCTGAAATTTTGTAGAACTGACGGGTATAACCACTCTCTAACATCGATCGAATTTATTAAATTATTGGCTGTATAAAAATCAACAGTTGATGAACTGTTGCAACTTTTGGATTGCTTCAAGGTTACCTCCTTTATCAGAAGCAGAGAGAAGTAATAAGAGTTGGGATTACTACTGTTGGCACCAACTTCGCAAGTGGAGACCGTTTTAATAACGTATTGTACTAAACGGTTCTGTCGGTCATACAGACTATCTATTCGATAGTAGGCCTTTTCCTTTGCAATGATAGTGTACACTAGTGTAGGTTTTGTCTCTCTTTAACTTGTGATATCTGAATTGATGTCATCTCTGTCAGTGTAGTTCAGTGCTACACTTCGTGTACAAAGGAAAGGACCTAGTGTAACTCCCTTCCGGACACCTTTCAGCTTTCAATTAGGAGATAGTCTCATTTACGTGGTGTGCTTATGTTTTGTTCCATGATCTCATAACCAAGATTGCGAAATTCAAAGCTGTCCGGAAGGGAGTTACACTTCGTTCCTATAATCTTAACTAGCAGACTAATTTCAAGTAGTTGTAACGCTAAAAGTTAACAAAACGCGGAAGCTCTCTTGTCTGGAGGCAAAGGCGTGGGTTGGGTCAGTTCCCTTTTTTTATTTATTATTATTATGTAGGTAAGCTATGTGGGCGCCAGCCGATGAGAATCGACGAGGAGAGGGAAACGTAAACCAAATGAACAAAACAAAGAATGGTATAAATAGAGAAAATATAATAATATAATATAAGGGTATAAGTACGTACACATATATATGAATAGGTATAAACAAGTAGACAACCGGTAATATTGTGCAATGAAACACAAAAACACTCAAAATAACTATTAAAAAGTTCGTGCCTATTTTAACATAAACAATATGATTTAGGTAGAGTGGTAGCAATGACAAATGTAAACTATAACATTTGTCGTTGGTGGTAGCCTACTGCACCACACCTCGTGTATATTTGGTAAAGAACGTATGTACCTTGTGTACAGTGCTTTTGACTAGTTTTACCCTCAGTTTTAATAAGAGTAACTAAATACTTTACAATAAATTTCCTGGGTAAGGTTGATTATAAGTTATGAAACTATGCAAGCAATAAATAATAACATGTAGAGAGTAAACACCAATATTGCAAATAGAAATAATACAACGAGCTTTTGGGGTTATGTCTCGCAACAGCTGTTCTGAGCTCACACAAAAATGCTAATAAAGGTATGTATTATTTAACAATGCACTATATTTAAAGATCAAAAGAGAAAGTTCATATATTTATTACCAATTTTAGTAACTCCTGTATAAAAAGACGTAGATCGTACTCACAAAACTTTGGCCTCTCTAGTCTCGTGTTACTTTTCCGGTGCATCGTACAGGCCAGCACGACTACCAAATCTCGACACCAGGGAACAATAACCAAAACCAAATAAAATGGGCAAACAAAAGGTGCAGGCTGACAAACGAACCATAAATCAAATTGCCAATGGTTGACTGGTTGTGGACGCTCCAAACGAAACTATCCTCAGCAACGAGCTTATACAATTTTAGATGTCCCAACCTTGGCCGGAATTTTTGTAGGGACCAAACTCTGCTGGTACACAATATATGTTCTGGTACTTTCTGTGCAAAATACTGAGATGTATGGGTGATACGAAAAACCTAAAAAGTTTTACCGTAAGATTTTCGGTTTACGTTCTAGTTTGACAAATTTTTATTATTTCTAAAATGTGGATAAAAATAAAATATTAATTTAATTAAATTACTGACCTTAGATGTTATTAGGTTTCTTTAAAAAATCTTGGGCTGGTTGAGTATAGATCTGAACAATTCAATTTCTCAAAGATGTCTGCCCCTTTTTTTTTTGTCTCCCACATTCAAAAAACTAGCTTTTTTGCACCAAATTTATCAAATCTTGAACTTCACAAAAATCCCTAGTTTGACATTTTATCTGTCAATTCTTGGACAGACCAAAACATATAATGTGCAGTTAAAAATTTGGAACGTCTTGTGGCTTTGACTCTTATCGTGCAAGAAGAATCATCCAGGTAATTTTATAGTGATTTAATTTACTGAATAATTCATATTAAAATTACTAACGATTAACTATCTAACCTACAACTTTGTTTTGTTTCAGGAAATATTTACACACGGGACAATTTATACACATCACATAAATTGAAAATAAATGTTGGCTAGAGGCCGGAGGCCAGAGGTAAGTGTAAATAAATCTGCTTCATCACATATGTAATTGTTTAATTTATCTTTTAGGACCCCATCGATCGGCTAATTGTAGCATTGTGACAATCTTGGAACAAACCGTACATCAGTATAGCAATATGGACATATAACAATAATGTGACAACTGCTAACAAAATTAGATATTTTTTAATAAACTCCATATTCACTGTTTTTCACTTATTTAAAATATTTTCCAAGATCGCCGTTAAATTTTTGAGATATGCAACCAGTTTATCATAATGGTGTATCGCCGTTAAATTTTTGTAATATGCAATCAGTTTATCATGGTGGTGTATTGTGTATTGAAGAAAAGGTGGCAGGAGACTGTTACTGGTGGTGTAAGTCATTTGCACCAATGCAAAATTCGATGCCTATTACAATCAAAACATTTGGACCGTTACATAGTTATATGTATACCTCCGATCAACAACTTTCATGATATAACTCAAACATTCTTCTATATCCATTATACAATGAAGAAATAAATACAAAATAAAGTACACCCTGTTTTTATATAACTTTTAAATTTGAGCCCGAAATCGAATTTCATTCCAATTGAAAGTCCTTAAGGCATTTCTTCTCGAAAAAATGAAATACAAATATCTACAGATACTAACTTATAGACTTTTTGTTTAGCAGCTACAACATTGTAAGTTATATCTTTTAATATGTAATTTGGCCTAAAAAATCGAATGGTACTAATGGCGACTCGCCATCTATAACGGTCTTCGAGATACGGCCGCTTTTTCGAGAGAAAATTGTAAAATTTGTAATAAGTTTATTATTCGTTTCTCAGAAAATTGTATTCTTCATAAAAGTTTCTAATCAATGCGGTGCACATATTTTCGTCAACAAATCGAAGCTGGAATATACACAGTGGAGAGAAAATATGCAAACTTGCACTATTGGCTGTAAATCACCCCATCACGGCTTCCACGTGCGTCGTAGGTAAAATCTGAGCCCGAGAACGAGTTTCCCAATGAAGAAATAAATACAAAATAAAGTACACCCTGTTTTTATATAACTTTTAAATTACCCGCCCTGGCTTAGTGGTTCTTGACGTGATTTGTATGACCGACAGAACCGTTTAGTACAATACGTTATCAAAACGGTCGCCACTTGGTGCCAACTGTAGTATGCGATTGCCAACTCTTATATTACTTCTATGTCATTACAATGGCAGCTGTAACCTTAGCTAGGGGTATTTTCCTACTTTTTTTTAAAGTCAGTTATGGAAATTAGAGAGAAAATGATGAGACACGTGTCTCTGGAATTTTCATTTTGAGTTTATTTTAATCCAAAAATTAATTATTTAAAGTTTGTCATATGTATGTGACGTCATTAAGCGAAAATTCAAAAAACGCGCCAGTTTCTAGTAATTTCTAGGATCTTTCTACTCGTGTGGCTGCTAAAAATATGTCAACGCTCGTTTCATACTTCACTTTTGTTTGTGTTTGACTTTGGCAAAAGTTCTTTGTTAAATTCTATTTACGTTGTTATTACAAGTGTATATTTAGTAGTAGGAGTAAATATCGTAATTTGCAGAGGTGAGTTCGACTGTTTTGTTGAATTTGCAAAAGTACCTACTGTTAATTTTGCTTCCTAGGATGTCGAAAAAGACAGCTAAGTATTGCTTTGTACCATCATGCAAAAATACGTCTTTTACCTCCAACAAAATATTTCTAACTATACCGTTTAATGAGGAAACTAGGAGAGAATGGTGTGTTGCTGTAGGAAGACACAAAATTCCTAAACATACTTCAGGAAATTACTATTGTTGTGAGGACCACTTCGATGTTAGTTTGTTATTTTAATTTAGAAGTAGAAATGCTAAGTAATTTGTTTTAGTTAGAGGAAGACTGTGAAAACTGGATTGGATTTAAGTTAATGCAACAGAAACTTATTTTAAAGAAAACTATTGTACCCCATAAAAATTTAAGTGGCGAAGAAATTCCTTAAGATGTGTCTCAACTAAGTGACTCTTCTAAAAAAAGAAAAATAGAAAAACTTGAACAAGTATCACAATCGTCTTCGTCTGTGAAACGAGTTTTATTTGAGGAACCAGTTACATCAGCCCACACATCATCTGCTGAAAGTTCACCAGAAAAAATCACTTTGTCTGGGAGTTCGCCACAGAAAAGTATCATTCTTCAATCGTCCCTCTGGGTAATTATTGAATATACTACAATGTGCTTAAAATGTGCAAAAATTTTGGAAATCCCTTTAAATGGGGTCTTCTGAACACGAATATCGGATTGTTTTCCCCCGGAAACGAGGGGTTTTTCCAAAAAAAAATGTTTTTCGGTGAATTTTTGGCAATTTTCTATATTACGGAACGTCCGATTTTTGACATTTCGCAAATAAAACGAATATGTTCCTTCTTTGATATAAAAATATACACCCCGGGCGCCCCGGGGGCAGTATATTTTTATATCAAAGAAGGAACATATTCGTTTTATTTGCGAAATGTCAAAAATCGGACGTTCCGTAATATAGAAAATTGCCAAAAATTCACCGAAAAATTTTTTTTTTTCGAAAAACCCCTCGTTTCCGGGGGAAAAAAATCCGATATTCGTGTTCAGAAGACCCCATTTAAAGGGATTTCCAAAATTTTTGCACATTTTAAGCACATTGTAGTATATTCAATAATTACCGTCCTCTGCATCCTCTCTAGCTTCAAATTTGTCGTCTTCACAAATTCAAGGCAGTAGTTCATCAGACAATGAAGTGATGGTTGAGTGTAAAGATACCTATTTGCAGAAAATAAGTATAGACAGAACCTTATTAGTGATTGAAAACCATTCACGATTTTATTTAGGATTACCTAAGGATACATATTTTATTGTTAAATTATTACAAGACTAAAGTAAAATTTGTTATCGAAACATTTTAATTGTATTGAAGAAAATACGTTTAAATTACAGTTTCTACCGTATTGCATTAGATTTTGGTATCGGTGTGTCTGCTGTGTCCAAAATATTTACAAAAGATTTACCTGTTTTAGCAGGTTATTTTAAAAGTTTAGTTTTTTGACCACAACCTGATCTAATTAAAGAAAATCTACCAATACCATTCAGAGCAAGGTACTGGAATGTTCAATCAATCATAGACTGTTTTGAAGTACAGATTGAACAGCCTGCTAACAGCCTACATCAATCGTTGACGTGGTCTTAATATAAAAAAGGTAATACTTTAAAATACTTATAAGTGCCACTCCAGATGGTGTAGTCAATTTTGTTTCCACTGGCTTTGGCGGAAGAGCGACAGATTCCGAAATTGTTAAGGAATCTGGATATATAGACATTTTGCCACAACACTGTGATGTCATGGCAGATAGGGGCTTCAAGCACATTGACTCTTTATTAGCAACTAAAAATTGTAAGTTGATTAGGCCTCCGAGTATTGCGTCTGGATCAAAAAACACTAAAGAAGATGTAAAACTAAGCAAAAGGATAGTAAGCTTAAGGATTCACATCGAAAGAGTGATTCGAAGACTCAGGGAATTTGAAATGTTGAAACCACATGCGTGTATAGACTTAACTATGGCATGGAAATTAGATTATAGTTTTTATTGCATGTGGCATCATAAATTTTCAGGGCTCTTTAATAAGGTAAAGTGTACTTCATATTTTACAAGGAGTTGTCGAAAGCAGACCGATGTTGGGTTTTATAAATGTATGGCATTATTTTGTAATCATGCAGAGATTGATCCATCTTATATGATATGCCTAACTGTCATATATAAAATAACAAAATTTTCAAGAAAAACAATTTTATTTTATTTTTTTATTTTATTGAGACTGTATACTAAATATATTTAAATAAACACAATATTAACTCTTATAAACTATGTATACATGTATTTTTAGCAGCTAATAAAACAAAATTAAAAGTGATTCTGTTTTAATTTAATAATTATATTTAAATGTCATTTCACTAATCGTGGGTAAATAGCAATTTTCCAAAATTCCATTGATTTCCATTGATATCCTCAATAAATTGTCTGTCAAATTGCACCTCTTGAATTTCTACTTCTTTAGTTGCTTCAAAAATAGGAGAGGCTACACAAAACAAACCTAACCGTTTGCCGGAAATTAACTTTTGCAACTGAATTTGGGATAAATATTTTTTATTTATGTTTCCCTTCCCAAAATAATGAGCAACATTTTTGTCAGATGATGGACATTTTACTTCAATGACATAGTCATCTGATATTGCATCAGGTGAAGCTCCCAGGAGTGGATATTGCCTGTTTAATAATAAACCTGTTCTCGTCAACTTTATTTTCTTTTTCTCTGCGACTACTTTCAACACGCTTTCTTCCAAGTCTCGTCCTCTCTGAATAGCTTCCGTGTCTGGTAAACTTACCGCTCCAAGAATTTGTTCGACTAACGAACCATCAAGAGTAGAACAAACTGATGCTTCGTAAATCTTGGATGCAGTTATTCTTCCATAGCGCAGTTCAAACCAAACAGGTGTCTTGTATTGGCTAAGGGTTTCTTTCTCCACTTTTTTACAAAGTTCACCTGACATGTGTAATTTGCAGTATTCTATAAAATTATTTACGTCAGAATTACTCACAGTTTTTACTTAATTTAAATGTAATATGTGAGCAGAGAGTCTCTTATGTGCTGTCGGAGATTCAAAATATTTTACTACATTTCCTTCACATTTTTCTTCCTTTGCTTTTGCAATTACTTTAGAAAGAAAATCCTGTACTTCAGACAGCTGTGGAGGCTTATCGCCAGACTTTAAATCGACAGTCTTCAAAGTTTTTATTGTAGTTCCCACTTTTGCCAATAAGGGTTTTTCCAATAACATTCAATTGCTGTTGGACTAGGTTCTTCAGACTTTCTTAGTAGCCAGTACAAAAATGCTATAGCATGTTTACAACCTAAAAATATTTATATGAAAATTAATATATATAAAACATTATAACTTAACATCTTACCAGAACTAGCAACACAGTCGTGACACTCTGATGATACTACTTTGTCTTCTGCCTCATCTATTATAATAGTAACATTGTACGTTTGGCTTCGAACCTTATGTTCCGGGCTAATTTTTCCCTTTACAGTACAAATATTGTTATCTCTTTTCAACTGTACATCTACTGCCGCGTCTTCATAACTTTCCCTTGTTGCCCTTTAATATGGAATAATTTATATTTATTTATACCTACTTTAATTTTCAGAGCAAAGTATACTAACCTCACATTTTTTATCCCCCTTATTTCCGAACTTCAATAACTCATATTGTCCATGAAAAACAAAGATATCATAAAAGGGTCTATGACTGGCAAATTATCGGATTTAGCTTCTACAAAACCTTGTTCCATGTTTAATAAAGATAATTTAAGCACCACGAAAATTGCAACAAATAAAAACAATCAACAACCACCTCTTATCCAACAAAACAAATATCGGTACCTTGGAGTCAAAAGGTCAGATGTCCCAATTTAGCATTTTAGACTAGCGGCATTTCTCTGAAATATAAGGTGGTATGGTATATTCAAAGTCCTGTATTACTGTAGACTTTTGACTTAAGTTTGGTTTTGATGTGGATTTGAGTTACTAATAGATGATACATTAATCCTCTGCAATGGTTTTTTTTGTTAAAACATCAAATTTAATAAAAAAAACGTGGACATCAGGCTTTTCAAGTTTGCTTTTTGTATGTAATTTACTACTGCCTTTTTATTAATGATAAGATGTTAGCAAATTACTTGTAACAAAGTATTTTCTAGGAACAAAAACACAAAATTTGTAAAAAAAAAATTTAGCTTAATACAAATAGAACGCACAGACCCGGTAAAAATCTAAATAAATCCAAAATGTTATGGGATAAAAGGTATGTTCTTATAAAAATTATGAGGATTTTCATCTATCCATTCCAACGCAGTGTCATAAGATTATCATATTTTTCTGAATTCGAGAATGTACTATGTTAGAACTTAAGAATGGCTCTGAGTCTGTGTTCTTTTTCCTTGTTGTTGTCAATATACAGACTGATTGCCAGTGTATAATGTGGACCAATTTTTAAATTCTTTTTGAGACAACTCATCTACTAACAAATTTGCCCCGCATGTTCTTATAAATTAAGCCAACTCCCTTGGGGTTTGTATTGACATTGTGGGCAAATTAAAGTTACAAATGGCAGATGTCCAAGTGGGGGTATGAACAATAAGGCAGAAGTCCGAAATAGGGCTTTTTGTCAACATCCTTCTACTGGACATCTGGCATATGTTATAAATTTTTTTATTATTAAGTTAAAAATATGGACATCTGACTATTTGAATCGGTAGTTGGTATAGTCATGGACATGAGGCTATTATTATGTCCATTTTTGCCAAAAGTGGACATCCGCCCTTTTGACTCCGATATGTCAAACAAACATAAACCCATGGACACTCGGGCAGATCAGTGTTGTCTTAAGTGTTGCTATCTGCGGTAACATTTGAGACAAATAATTCCCTAATTTTCGCTTAATGACGTCACGAATATACATTAAAATTTCAAAATTAAATAAAAAAATCTACCGATTGGTTTTCAATAATTTTTGGTTTGTAAACTCTAAAATATGTATATTTTAGGAAAATGTAAATTTCCACTTTCATTTCGATTGATGGAAAATACCCAGATTTGGTAGTTAAAAAATAATTTGGAAAGGTTTTTGCTGAAATAAGTTTATTCGATTCTCACACATCTACTCCAATGGGAATATATCATAGACGTAATATAATAGACCACAAGATGCTATATACGTTTACTTAAAAACCTGTCTTCATAGTATCCACATGACTTTTTAGCCTTATCGCTTTTCTCTACAATGTAATTCGTATCTTCCATCTCTCTTTCGGGTTATTGTTTCAGGTATGTGCTACGACGTACGACGCCTCTGTGTATTCGGTATTAGCATACTTATTGTCTATGGGTAATAGCTGATATTCCTTTTACAAAACACTGGATATTAGAAAAGAACGAACATAAAATTTATTTCCTTTCCTGTACATACATAAATGCCTTTCAGATTTCTCTAATCAACTACGTAGCTTACTGTAATTTTATGCAACTAACAATACATTCTGCTATATTTATACAACCAACTATACATACTTATGTTGAGAGTCAACTATCTGTGGCTCGCAGTTACCCAAAGAAAGATAGCTTTATACGCATCTTACATTATAAAAAGAGACGGAGCGAGAACATATCGTCGTAACTATTCTGGCCCCAAGGATATGAGTTATCTTGGAGTCTATTATAATAAGTCTATGGAATATATATATTTTACATACTGTATGTCCTCTTGTGTGCAGTAGGGATACTAACACAACCCAAATTCGTTTCCTTGTTTAGCCTCTGTAGTTTTGACCGTACATAGTGTCACCATCTTCGGTCGAATAGAGAAAGTAATATAAAATTGAATTTATTGAATTTTGTTCAATCGCTACTGGAAATATCGACTTTAGCACAGTCTAAAGATATAGTATCTTTTGCCTGTGACTTTAGTGTTTTACACAAATTAATATCGTTTTGACAACAATTTATTACGTATTTTGGGAAATTAATAACACGATTTGCTATCCGAAATTTTGTAGAACTGACGGGTTTAAACACTCACTAAAAGAGGGCTACGCGTTCGTCGATTGAATTTATTGAATTATTGCCACTCAGAGGTTTAGATTTGGTAGTTAAAAATAAATTGAACAGTTATTTGCTGAAATAAGTTTATTCGATCCTCACACATCTACTCAAATAGGAATATATAATTTTAAATACTGTATGCTGTCTAGGGTGCAGTAGGAATACTAACACAATCCAAATTCATGTTCCATGCTTTGACAGTACATAGTATCACCATCTTCGGTCGAGTAGAGAAAGTAATATAAAATTTAATTTATTGAGTTTTGCTCAATCGCTACTGGAAATATCGACTTTAGTGTTTTACACAAATTAATATCGTTTTGACAACAATTTATTACGTATTTTGGGAAATTAATAACACAATTTGCTATCCGAAATTTTGTAGAACTAACGGGTTTAAACACTCTCTAAAAGAGGGCTACGCGTTCGTCGATCGAATTTATTGAATTATTGCCACTCAGAGGTTTAGATTTGGTAGTTAAAAAATAATTTGAACAGTTATTTGCTGAAATAAGTTTATTCGATCCTCACACATCTACACAAATGGGAATATATCATATTAAATACCGTATGCCCTCTAGGGTGCAGTAGGAATACTAACACAATCCAAATTCATGTTCCATGCTTTGACAGTACATAGTATCACCATCTTCGGTCGAGTAGGGAAAGTAATATAAAATTGAATTTATTGAGTTTTGCTCAATCGCCACTGGAAATATCGACTTTAGTGTTTTACACAAATTAATATCGTTTTGACAACAATTTATTACGTATTTTGGGAAATTTATAACACAATTTGCTATCCGAAATTTTGTAGAACTAACGGGTTTAAACACTCTCTAAAAGAGGGCTACGCGTTCGTCGATCGAATTTATTGAATTATTGCCACTCAGAGGTTTAGATTTGGTAGTTAAAAAATAATTTGAACAGTTATTTGCTGAAATAAGTTTATTCGATCCTCACACATCTACTCAAATGGGAATATATCATATTAAATACTGTATGCCCTCTAGGGTGCAGTAGGAATACTAACACAATCCAAATTCATGTTCCATGCTTTGACAGTACATAGTGTCACCATCTTCGGTCGAGTAGGGAAAGTAATATAAAATTGAATTTATTGAGTTTTGCTCAATCGCCACTGGAAATATCGACTTTAGTGTTTTACACAAATTAATATCGTTTTGACAACAATTTATTACGTATTTTGGGAAATTAATAACACAATTTGCTATCCGAAATTTTGTAGAACTAACGGGTTTAAACACTCTCTAAAAGAGGGCTACGCGTTCGTCGATCGAATTTATTGAATTATTGCCACTCAGAGGTTTAGATTTGGTAGTTAAAAAATAATTTGAACAGTTATTTGCTGAAATAAGTTTATTCGATCCTCACACATCTACTCAAATGGGAATATATAATATTAAATACTGTATGCCCTTTAGGGTGCAGTAGGAATACTAACACAATCCAAATTCATGTTTCATACTTTCACAGTACATAGTGTCACCATCTTCGGTCGAGTAGGGAAAGTAATATAAAATTGAATTTATTGAGTTTTGCTCAATCGCCACTGGAAATATCGACTTTAGTGTTTTACACAAATTAATATCGTTTTGACAACAATTTATTACGTATTTTGGGAAATTAATAACACAATTTGCTATCCGAAATATTGTAGAACTAACGGGTTTAAACACTCTCTAAAAGAGGGCTACGCGTTCGTCGATCGAATTTATTGAATTATTGCCACTCAGAGGTTTAGATTTGGTAGTTAAAAAATAATTTGAACAGTTATTTGCTGAAATAAGTTTATTCGATCCTCACACATCTACACAAATGGGAATATATCATATTAAATACTGTATGCCCTCTAGGGTGCAGTAGGAATACTAACACAATCCAAATTCAGGTTCCATGCTTTGACAGTACATAGTATCACCATCTTCGATCGAGTAGGGAAAGTAATATAAAATTTAATTTATTGAGTTTTGCTCAATCGCTACTGGAAATATCGACTTTAGTGTTTTACACAAATTAATATCGTTTTGACAACAATTTATTACGTATTTTGGGAAATTAATAACACAATTTGCTATCCGAAATTTTGTAGAACTAACGGGTTTAAAACTCTCTAAAAGAGGGCTACGCGTTCGTCGATCGAATTTATTGAATTATTGCCACTCAGAGGTTTAGATTTGGTAGTTAAAAAATAATTTGAACAGTTATTTGCTGAAATAAGTTTATTCGATCCTCACACATCTACTCAAATGGGAATATATCATATTAAATACTGTATGCCCTCTAGGGTGCAGTAGGAATACTAACACAATCCAAATTCATGTTCCATGCTTTGACAGTACATAGTGTCACCATCTTCGGTCGAGTAGGGAAAGTAATTGGAGAAACGCACGGAGTGGGCGACATCTATCGATAAAATCTGAACTATCCAAAACGTGACCAACAAAAGCCGGTTGTGTACATTTTAATGGAGTTTTCTCGTTAGGCATTCGTTTTTTACAGTTTGTTCTTATTTGTATGTTTTTTAAGTGATAAAACTAGTGTTAGTGTTTGGATTAATTGTTCTAGAGGCAAAAACAGGCAACAAATTCATAAAACGGTGGCCACTACGTCCAGAAGTACGTTTATGTTCTGAACCCGCAATGTAGTTCGTATTATAGAAGTTAAAATTCTTTGCACAAATTTCCTGTTCCGGATCAAAAATTTTGCAAGAAATGGGAATGTATTTTATAAATTGGGAAACCAATTACTAACTACATGTTAGTAGAAGCATTTTTTGGATACAGATTAGTAATACCTACCTACAAGGCATATGGTAATAATTTCATGTCACTTGCATTTCAATGCTACTGGAAATTAATATGCACTTCTTTGTGAAATGTAAATAATCTGTTATTAAATATTATTGTATAATGTAATCAATGTATTTTAAATAAATGTTTTGTTTTTAACCTTTTATTATCTGCTCTGAAGTTCCCCATTTTAAACTACTCCAGCGAAAGCATCGCAGGTTAATTTTAAATTCATTTTTTTTATAAACCCATATGTATACTTACTTAAGCTGTACTATATGCTGATGCTGATATCTACAATTTCAAATACACAGCCTGGCTGAGCCAATTTCATTGATGTTTTTAGCTCAAAGTTGCAGACGTTGCAGTCAAGACGTTATACACTTTACCTTCATAAATAAATTGTGTGTTCTGCCTGAACAAATCTGCTTCTCTTCAACCTAGTGACCAGATATAATACCTAACCAGTGACTAAAATGTTAAATGAATGTTGGGATATAAAAAAATGAAGAAACAGTATACACTACTCCAAACTTTTATTTTTTTCAATCATTTATTTTCACATATACGTGAAATATTTATCAGAAATTTTTACCATAAGGTCGTATCTTATACATATTTCACTAATATATTAAATATAACTGCCCCAGAATTCACAGAAGTAAACAATTTTTAAAAAACCAATCACTTTCCATTGTAAACAATTTGTTGACACGTTTTCGTCTTATTTTGACATTAGTCACAGCGCCATCTAGCGAGTCGTGCGTTTTCCCAATATAAAATTTAATTTATTGAGTTTTGCTCAATCGCTACTGGAAATATCGACTTTAGTGTTTTACACAAATTAATATCGTTTTGACAACAATTTATTACGTATTTTGGGAAATTAATAACACAATTTGCTATCCGAAATTTTGTAGAACTAACGGGTTTAAACACTCTCTAAAAGAGGGCTACGCGTTCGTCGATCGAATTTATTGAATTATTGCCACTCAGAGGTTTAGATTTGGTAGTTAAAAAATAATTTGAACAGTTCTTTGCTGAAATAAGTTTATTCGATCCTCACACATCTACTCAAATGGGAATATATCATATTAAATACTGTATGCCCTCTAGGGTGCAGTAGGAATACTAACACAATCCAAATTCATGTTCCATGCTTTCTAAAAGAGGGCTACGCGTTCGTCGATCGAATTTATTGAATTATTGCCACTCAGAGGTTTACATTTGGTAGTTAAAAAATAATTTGAACAGTTATTTGCTGAAATAAGTTTATTCGATCCTCACACATCTACACAAATGGGAATATATCATATTAAATACTGTATGCCCTCTAGGGTGCAGTAGGAATACTAACACAATCCAAATTCATATTCCATGCTTTGACAGTACATAGTATCACCATCTTCGGTCGAGTAGGGAAAGTAATATAAAATTTAATTTATTGAGTTTTGCTCAATCGCAACTGGAAATATCGACTTTAGTGTTTTACACAAATTAATATCGTTTTGACAACAATTTATTACGTATTTTGGGAAATTAATAACACAATTTGCTATCCGAAATTTTGTAGAACTAATGGGTTTAAACGCTCTCTAAAAGAGGGCTACGCGTTCGTCGATCGAATTTATTGAATTATTGCCACTCAGAGGTTTAGATTTGGTAGTTAAAAAATAATTTGAACAGTTATTTGCTGAAATAAGTTTATTCGATCCTCACACATCTACACAAATGGGAATATATCATATTAAATACTGTATGCCCTCTAGGGTGCAGTAGGAATACTAACACAATCCAAATTCAGGTTCCATGCTTTGACAGTACATAGTATCACCATCTTCGGTCGAGTAGGGAAAGTAATTGGAGAAACGCACGGAGTGGGCGACATCTATCGATAAAATCTGAACTATCCAAAACGTGACTAACAAAAGCCGGTTGTGTACATTTTAATGGAGAGAAGTACGTTTATGTTCTGAACCCGCAATGTAGTTCGTATTATAGAAGTTAAAATTCTTTGCACAAATTTCCTGTTCCGGATCAAAAATTTTGCAAGAAATGGGAATGTATTTTATAAATTGGGAAACCAATTACTAACTACATGTTAGTAGAAGCATTTTTTGGATACAGATTAGTAATACCTACCTACAAGGCATATGGTAATAATTTCGTGTCACTTGCATTTCAATGCTACTGGAAATTAACATGCACTTCTTTGTGAAATGTAAATAATCTGTTATTAAATATTATTGTATAATGTAATCAATGTATTTTAAATAAATGTTTTGTTTTTAACCTTTTATTATCTGCTCTGAAGTTCCCCATTTTAAACTACTCCAGCGAAAGCATCGCAGGTTAATTTTAAATTCATTTTTTTTATAAACCCATATGTATACTTACTTAAGCTGTACTATATGCTGATGCTGATATCCACAATTTCAAATACACAGCCTGGCTGAGCCAATTTCATTGATGTTTTTAGCTCAAAGTTACAGACGTTGCAGTCAAGACGTTATATACTTTACCTTGATAAATAAATTGTGTGTTCTGCCTGAACAAATCTGCTTCTCTTCAACCTAGTGACCAGATATAATACCTAACCAGTGACTAAAATGTTAAATGAATGTTGGGATATAAAAAAATGAAGAAACAGTATACACTACTCCAAACTTTTATTTTTTTCAATCATTTATTTTCACATATACGTGAAATATTTATTAGAAATTTTTACCATAAGGTCGTATCTTATACATATTTCACTAATATATTAAATATAACTGCCCCAGAATTCATAGAAGTAAACAATTTTTAAAAAACCAATCACTTTCCATTGTAAACAATTGGTTGTGATCACGTTTTTGTCTTATTTTGACATTAGTCACAGCGCCATCTAGCGAGTCGTGCGTTTTCCCAATATAAAATTTAATTTATTGAGTTTTGCTCAATCGCTACTGGAAATATCGACTTTAGTGTTTTACACAAATTAATATCGTTTTGACAACAATTTATTACGTATTTTGGGAATTTATTACATCTTCGGTCGAGTAGAGAAAGTAATATAAAATTGAATTTATTGAATATAATACATATACAAGGGTATTACCAGAGACAATAGGTATTACTTAATCGCTACTGGAAATATCGACTTTGAAATGGCCGCCGAGCTTTGGGCTGTAAATTTAAATTTAAAGATGTTTGTTTGTGTACCAAAACGTAGACATAGTTATGAAGTATAAAAATCGATAGTTACTTGGAAACAGTTTAAAAAATGGATGTATCGAATTTTGCATAGTCACTCTACTTATGTCCCTCACATGCGTAATATATTAAACATATTTTATTAATCAATATCATGCAAAACGTTTACAAAAGATTATTTATATTAACATTTTTAAACTATTTAAAAAACTTTAAAAATAGTGTTTAGAAAATATTTCTAACATTTTTCTTGAATAATGTTAAAATCGTTTTCGATATTTTAAATTTTGATTGCTGTTTGGAAGCTATTGACTAAATAAATAATGTTGTTAGTACAACAATAAACGATTAGAAAACTAGTTAAATTGGGAAAATCTACAAATTAAATTTTAAAAACGCATATTCATTTGGCAACATCGCAATGGTTCTGTAAGCACCAATAGCAAACAGAAAAATAATTATATTTAGCGCGACGTCGCGGTAAACACCAGCTTGGGTCGTTAAGTCCCAGTATATTGCAGAAAATGGTGCGCTATACACCTTTAGAGATACATATATATATATATATATATATATATATATATATATATATATATATATATATGTTTGTCTAATGTGCTAAATCGCTTCGGGGGCGTGGAAATTTTCCCACCCCAAATATTAGCGAAGACACACACCTGTTAGGCTAAATCGCATCGGTTTGAAACAATAATTTTATATGAAGTGATTTAGCCAGTGATGCTATTATGACCATTAGCTCAATAAATTAGGTAGTAAACATAACCTAGCATATATTGGCATATTTAGGTGTTAGTAATTAGAAATTACCAAATAATAAATACAAAAGTACAACATTACCCTGAATTGTAAAGTTATAAAAGTGTGTTAAGTAGCTTCAAGAACAAGAATAATAGTTATTTGAAGAATGCCCATTAGTTAGAACCATAAGAGCCATTTGGAAGGCAAACCCTGCACTTTTGCGGAATAATATGAAATTTTGGGGATTTCTGTAGGTCCTATAGGAATTCAAAATGTGCTAAAAACCCACTTAAGAAGAAAAGTGGATACCCACTTAAGAAGAAAAGTGGATTAAAGACCCCTAAACCACTCCCAAAGGTACATTTTCGTATGTTATTGCTTATAGGTATCTTGAAAATTATACATTCTACACTGAATAAAGTTAGTTAGAGTATAAAAATGTAGCTAATAAAATATACCATCCATTGATATATTCAAATTAATGTAAACCGTAATGCCTTACGGTTTACAAAGGGAGAGAAATGTACTGGTATATGCAATAACTGGACACAAATTGAAATATGACAACTATGCTACAAAATAATTATTTAAATATGAAGAATGTTTTTTTGCGAAAAACTCCCTTATATATTTCACTCCATCCACTTTAATCATTAATTTATTTTCTATAAATCTGTTATTTGACGAAATATTTTGATATAATTTTTTGGTTAAATAAAAAAACTGGTATTAATCGATTTTATTTATTTTTTATATACAGGGTGTCCGGGAAAATGTGGGAAATCTCTCAGATTCAGATAGAGCATGAAAAAATAAGATGACAAGTTCCTTAAAATTAAAATTTTTTCTACGGGCCCTCCCTGCGAAGATATGTGTGCCTGAAGGACTCCGCTGGAAATCGGTTTTTCTTGAATAACTTTTAAAGTACTTATAATAATAGGATTTTATAAAAAGTTAATATGATGGACACTACTAAGGACCTCTTGAAATAATGTCCTTGACACATATCTAGCTTGTTTAGTTTACCAGGGGCAGACTAAGCTTTACAACTTAATGCTTAAATTTTAACATTACTGTCGATAAAGTATCAACGATATGAAAGATGACAAATGATGGATATTTTATTTCTTTCGTACCATAGTAACGTTTGCAAAAACAATATGTTTCTTTTGTGCCTACTTAAAATAAAACGAACATAATGCGAACATAGGTCTTCTGCAACTAATCGTTTATTTTTTTTCTCGAAAAAGGTCCACTTTATCGACAATAAATAAGAGTAGTTTTTTTTTAGTCCAAGGTTCAAGCTACCTGATTTTATTGTTTTAAGTCTTTATCACACAGGGTGTTAAAAATTTTAGCATTAAGTTGTAAAGCTTAGTCTGCCCCTGGTAAACTAATCAAGCTAGATATGTGTCAAGGACGTTATTTCAAGAGGTCCTTAGTAGTGTCTATCATATTAACTTTTTATAAAATTCTATTAAGTACTTTAAAAGTTATTCAAGAAAAATCGATTTCCAGCAGCGTCCTTCAGGGACACATATCTTCGTAGGGAATTTTACAGGAACTTGTCATCTTACATGCTCTATCTGAATCCGAGAGATTTCACACATTTTCCCGGACTACTAGATCTTCATGTTTTTATAGCCAATTTTTGATTTTCTTATGGACGCCATATTGGATTTTTATACTGTTGGATAGAGAATAAAAATGTGATTTCAACGATGTATCACACATGAGTCATTTGACTTGATTAACCACCTTTAAACATTCATTTAATAATTTTTTGACAAAATCAAGTTGGCATGAAATAACAAATGATCGAGCGAATTATTGACAGTAGTTGTAGAAGCAATGCTAGAACTGTTTTTGTAATTACTGTTAGTGTTATTATTATTATAATACCTACATATCTAGTCTTTCATTAACTGAAAATCTTACCATAATGAATAAATAATAATATCACTGTAAATAATTACAAAAACAGTTCTGGCATTATATGACTGATGGTCGAGATGGTAGAGTACCTGCCTCTCACCCAAAAGTCCCGGGTTCGAATCCCGGTCGTGGTAATGGAAAATACTGTGAGAGGGATATTTCCATTATACACGGATATTGGATGTGTGTCCCTTGTCTTTAAATGTGTAGCCCCCTCCCGCACAAGGCTCAGCCTTCTGGGATAAAGGGGGTCGTAATTACATGTGGTGTATTTATTTATTTATTATTTGTACAACTACTGTCAATAATTTGCTCGATCATTTGTTATTTCATGCCAACTTGATTTTGTCGAAAGAGCTCTAGCATTACTTCTACTACTGTCAATAATTTGCTCGATCATTTGTTATTTCATGGCAACTTGATATTGTCAAAAAATTATTAAATTAATGTTTAAAGGTGGTTAATCAAGTCAGATGACTCATGTGTGATACATCGTTGAAATCACATTTTTATTCTCTATCCAACAGTATAAAAATCCAATATGGCATCCATAACAAAATCAAAAATTGGCTATAAAAACATGAAGATCTAGTAGGTCTAGAAAATTTTTAAAATGTGCAGTGAATAGCCCATATCGATTTATGTAAACATGCCAAATTTCAATACATTGGCTTAAGTAATAAAAAAGTTATGAACGAATTAAGAGAACGCAATATTTCAGATTTTTTCAGGATACTCAGGAACGAGGTAAGTTATCCCGGATTTCTTTTCTGATCCTTAAAGAGCATGAACATGTGAAACTTTTTTCTAATTTAAGCATCTATGTATCTCTTGTTGTTTAGAAGATACCAATGGTGTACATTGTAAAAGTGACCACCCTGTATACAGAGTGATCAGAAAAAAACTTAATCTTAGTGACCTATGGATTAATGAATCCATGTCTTTCATAGATTAATTAGTATACTTTGCAGTGACACATGGTAACTGCAATTAAGTTTTTTTCTGATTGCTCCATATAAATATATATGCTATTTTTGACATAGCTATACTGACAATATATGTTGATAAAATTTAGAACACATTGTTTAGGACTGATTTTCTTAATGTCAGAAGATCGTAACCAGATCACAGCAAATATCGCCGAGCCTGGAAGGAAATAAGACAATTTTGCCATCTCCTAACATTTCCTGTTATGTGGAGATAACTATTAACAGTTGTAACTGAAATTGAAATGAAGTCACATTCCAAATCGAGGAAATAATGTTAAATTTAAATTTTGTATTTGCAGCTGCAGCTGACTGGAAAATTTATAAAACTAAATTGTTCAAAACATGTTTTATGTCATGGATGAATACTTTGCTCTTTGAATTTTCTATTTTCATTTTTTGAATAGATTTTCATTAAATATATACTTACTTATTGTTTTATTTCTTGTGTTATGTCAAATTTTATACAGTTTGTATATTGAAGTATTAGACATGGTAACGTTACAGTGCAAACTAGTTGCCTGTCAGTGCTGAGTTTTACTTTGATATATCAGGTCTGTTCCACTAACAGTTGGACTGGTTCAGAACTGTGCTGCTCATGCAGTTACCAAAATTACAAACATTTTCACAACTGCGCATGAGCGGTACAATTCTAAACCAGTCCCTACTGCTTGTTAAAGCAGACCTACTATATCTAACACTTCAATACACGGGCCAATTGTATGAATGAGGTTAACCAGACGTTCAATCCCAAATCAAGTTCGAACTCCCTGACTACGATTCTTGTAACAATTGTAATCTTAGATTTTGGTCAAAGCTAATCACGTTTATACATTTGGGCCATAGGCCCAAGTGTATAATACTTGACTTAGCTTTGACCATGGTTTAAAATCCAAGGATACAATAGTTACAAGAATCATAGTCAAGGAGTTTGAATTGAACTTGATTTAGGATTGAACGTGGAGTGAACTTCGGTCATACAATTGGTCCATAGTGCACCTATTCTATGTTTAAATTTTGTGTTATTTATATTTAGCTATATCTGCTACATATTCACATTTTACATTTATGTATACCGCTTGGTCAAGCGGCGAGCACACTTGACTCCCACCACGGGGTCTCCAGATTTTTTCAGAAGTTAATTCCAGTAGTTGGATGCTGACTGTGTCCTTTGCCCTTTGAATATGTAGCGACTTCCTGCGGAGTATCTTTTTGGTAAAGGGAGTAGTATTACCTGCGGTGACTCATAAATATCTATTATTATTTAATTTTTAATCATATTAAATTGTAATGATAGACGCGAGTGGCATGTGGATAAGCAGATAAGGGAAAAGTAAGTAACAAGTGAACTCCAATTTTCTCTAGTTTTCTTATTTTATTCCCATTTTCATCTTTTTTTTTAAATAAAACTCATTCCTATATATTGCACAGTAAAAATTTTCCAGTTTTATTTTGTAGGACTGCTTATAGTTGAGAGGCAAGCACACTTGTCTCTCACCTTAAAGACCCGGGGTTGACCCTAGGCCGTGGCGCATGTAAAACTTATTCCCATTATATCATACTTTCAGCTTTGAGCTTTCTTTTCCATCACAAGCAATCCAGTTCAGTGAAAAGTATGAGCATATTTTTTTCATTTATAAGTGGTAACATTTACACTATTTACAGCCATATTCATAGACAAAATAGTGCGTGGAAAATATCATGTAAGATATTTGTCACTTTTTATATTGGCTCATCTGTAGTTATGCAATAATATTTTGGACGTGCGCAGTTACACGAAGTTTACACGTTGTCTATGAATACGGCTGTTAGTATTTCAAGAAAATAATTCAAAATACGTAATAATGAACTCTCGATGTATAGTAAAAAAGACGTGCATGTTTTTATTCACCGTATAAAAGTCTCGAAAATCTAATATTTTCGAGATCAGTGTAGTCATTTCTGAGATTAACGATTAACTATGAGTCAAGAATTTGCAGCTTGCAACGAAGGATTACGACAGGCTGATGACATCTTTATAAAACTATGTAAAGTCAAATTTGTCTATTTATTGGAGACTGCAGAGTACTCTTCTCACTTGAAATGAACTTATTCTGCATCAACATGAGGTGACAATTGACAGCTTCATATTCAGTATTATTTGTACAATGTACATTAATTAAAAAAACTAGGGCTTTTAAAAGTAAAGCACACAGTCTCTAAAATATAAATACAAATCAACATTAAACGTTTTTATAATATAAATAGGCATTTACTTGTTGGGATTATGTCGAATTTGTGAACATAATGACGATACAAATCGATAGTTACATACCTACCAAATAATGAAATGCATAACCATAGATAAAACCCTTGCATAACTAATCATTTAATTTTTATGTTATTGTAGGTATTTAGTTAATAATATTGGAAAATCTAGATATAAATAAATGTTTACGTATTAGGATTGTCGTCTTTGTAGTAGGTACCTAGGTATGTTAACAAAGTAAAAGGCTCTCTACTGTGGTAAAGCCTAGGTTAATACTTACCAGATTCGTAAGTTAATAACTAATCATTCCATTTTTATAATGCCATTGTAGATAATAGTATTGAAAAACTAGACAGGTTGACAGGTTTAAATATTGAGGTTACGTCGACTTATTGGGCATATTAACGAAGCAAAAGCTTGAGTTACTTACAAAATTCTTAAATTTCCTATAAAATGAATAACTTGTCATTCCATTTTTATAATGTTCTTGTAGATATTTATTTAACAATATAAACAATATTGGAAAACTAAACATTAAGAGAGTGACATGTTGAGGTTACGTCGACATTGTGGCGTATTAACGCAGCAAAAGCTTCAGTACTTACCAAATTCTTATATTTCCTATAAAATAAATATTCCATTTTTAAAGCGTTGTTGTTATGTATTTAATAATATTGGAAAAACCCGTCGTAAATAGACTGGCATTTTGAGGTTACGTCAACTTTTTGAGCGTATTAACAAAGCAAGAGTTAATTACATATCAAATTTTTAAATTTTCTTTAAAATGAATATTTAATAAGTATGCCATTCCATTTTTACAATGTTATTTAAGTATTAATTTAATAATATTGGAAAAACCTAAAGCATATCCGTCAAAAAAAATCGCAGATCGCGACTTTTGCCAACAACCAAAACTTGCGTCCACAGAATAACTCCCAATAGAACGCAAAGTCATTGATAATTCTTAATTCTTGTAGCCCATTAGCCGTCTTACGGTTTAACTTCGTACAAATTTCGGCGGCGCTTTTGGGTAAAATTTATCAAGGCTGGTAAACTCCAAGGCTTATAGACGTACAGGTTACATCAATGAGCAGCATTAGGGCGAGGAAAATGCGGGTTGCATCAGGGCTGGCGACCGCCGTCTGTCATTTATTTTACGTACTAAAAAGAGACACTAAACACTGCCCTGCGGTTGTAGAACAGAGATGGATATACCGACGGTCGCCTAGTGACGTTTGATATATTGAGATAGGTCAGGTTCAGATTGGGTAACCTTTTAGGGCCGGTTTTTCAATGTTGAGTTAACTCTAACTAAAGGATAATATCCAAGGTGACCATTGTTACAATAATTGTTTCCTTCGATATTATCCTCTAGTTAGAGTTAACTCAACATTGAAAAACTGGGCCTTAAAGTTTACCAGCCTTGGGTAAACTCTAGATTACCCAATCTAAACCTGACCTATCTCAATATATCATACGTCACTTGGCGACCGTCGGTATATTCATCTCTGTTCTACAACAGCAGAGCAGTGTTTAATGTAGCTTTTTAGTATGTACCACAGAGTAAATAACTATACTATCGTTCTTGGCCTCAACCCGCATTTTCCTCACCCTAATGCTGCTCATTGATGTAACCTGTACGTCTACAAGCCTTGAACATTTATTACCTCCCCTTTATTATTCAAAATATTGTATTACCTATTCGCGAAAATCACGTACGGCGAGATGGCGCTGAAAATTTAGTGTGTGTATGCAAATGGTGACCAACAAACCTTTGACAGTGTTTTGACATTTACGATACATTTAGGGCCGATTGCACCGTATCGTTAAACTCGGCTTATATTTAAGTATAGTTTAGAATGTGACATTACAAATGCGTATAACTGGATATAATATCACATTCTAAACTATACTTAAATATAAGCCGAGTTTAACGATACGGTGCAATTAGGCCTTAGAGGTTAATTCTAGTAACTATCTTTTTTTAAAGTATCGTGTCAACCGTTTTATTAATTGATTGCATTGCTATATTGTTTATAAACTATTTATGGCTATTAACATATCAAGGAATGTTATGACTATCATAACTGCCGCAGATGTCGATTTGAAATCCGAGCTCATAGAGCGAGGATTTTAAGACATCTAAGGCTGTTATGATTCATAACATCCGTGATTTGTTCAATAGTTTATCGGTTTCAGAAAATAAAGACATTATTAATAGATATTACCTTTTGATATTCTCTTATTAATAACGTTTTCATTTCATTAGTTGGTTAAGTCTGTATGGGTTGATTTGTCGCCATGGTTACAGTTATATTTTGTTTGTTTTTATTTGTTACCTTTTTTCATATTACATAAATGTTTACATTTTTAATGTCACAACGGCTACATAAAAATGGACCTTGGATTGCCTGAAAATACATTTCAGTTGGATTTCAGTATTTAATTATTATTGTTTGGAGTTTTCTATCTGTATGTATTAATAAATAGCCCTATAGTTTCATTATTTATTATTTCATCTGTTGACAGTTATTGACAGATCTGTATCTGTAATATTACCGTACAAGCAATAAATATAACTGTACAACTTTAGTTATGACTTATTTACCAGCCTACTTTTGCATATGTAAACAAAGGATTAATATCCTGAAACCGATAAAATAAACAACGCTTTAAACGCACTTTTAATTTTAAAAATCTCAAGATAAATCTAAGAAACCCGCGAACTGACAGTGACAGACAGTAGTGACAGCGGTTTGTTGTTCACTATGAATGACTCATCCTAAGCTACGTTCTTAAATTCGCTCGATTGGCTCTTTTAAATCCTTTGTCGTTTTTTATTACATATAGAGCAGAAAGAGTAAATCTGTTCGTGTTCTCTTTTAATCTCGGAGATGCTTTCGAGCTAAATCTGTTTGCTCAGAGCAACAATGCCGAGCTCGGAGAGTTCATGTTAAGGAGGATAATCTCATTGGCTACAAGACAAGGATAAAATACTCCGTGGGTTGCTCTCACAGAAATTTATTTACTATTAGGTCTAGCTAGGTTCTTAAATTCGCTCCGAGATGAGAGCAGAGCGAGAGCAAGGCTGGTAAACTCTAAAGGTTACCCAATCTGAACCTGACCTATCTCAATATATCATACGTCACTAGGCGACCGTCGGTATATCCATCTCTGTTCTACAACAGCAGAGCAGTGTTTAGTGTCTCTTTTTAGTATGTAAAATAAATGACAGACCGCGGTCGCCAGCCCTGCCGCAACCCGCATTTTCCTCGCCCTAATGCTGCTCATTGAGGCAACCTGTACAAAGTCTATAAGCCTTGGAGCGAGAGCAGATTTTGGGTCACGTGGTACTCGAGACTCGAGTTCCGAATCGACGGATTAAATAAAAGAACGGAGAACGATGACTAGACTAGATGCTAGGATGACTTGTTTGGGAATATGAGAATTTGAATTTGAACTTAAACTAACTTTGTATATTTGTTGCACCTTGCACCCTATCAAAACAATGAGGTTTTACACATAAAAATGTTACAATTCTTTTATTTACCTTTTTGAGACCTATTTAACTCATAACTTGTTAAAATTACTCTAAATTCTACACCACTTGGATGGGTCATATTATGGTCACTCACAGAACATGTGGTCACAACCCACGGAGTATTTTATCCTTGTCTTGTAGCCAATGAAATTATCCTCCAAGATGAACTCTCCGAGCTCGACATTGTTGCTTGGAGCAAAAGGATTTAGCTCGAAAGCATCGCCGAGATTAAAAAAGAACACGGACAGATTTACTCTTTCTGCTCTCTATGTAATAAAAGAACGGCAAAGGATTTAAAAGAGCCAATCGAGCGAATTTGAGAACGTAGCTTCTGTGGTTGCCCTGATTAACCTCACTTTTGCTGTATTTAGAATTTTCAACTTTCCTACTTACTTAAATAAATGATAGATAGATTGGAAATACAATTAGTGACCATGACCCATCCAAGTGGTGTAGAATTTAGACATTTTAACAAGTTATGAGTTTAAATAGGGCTCAAGAAGGTAAATAAAAGAATTGTAACATTTTTATGTGTAAAACCTCATTGTTTTGATAAGGTGCACACAGAGTCCGGGAATGTGCTTTTCCTACGAGTTACACATACTATTTTTTCTGAAATCGCAATTAATATTATAAATTAAAAAAAATTTTAAAATACAGAACATTTTTTCATTACAATCGAATCGCTTATGAAATGTTTCCTTAGCATTACTGTTTATTTATTGATTATTTAATACGTGCTACAAATTAAAATGGACAATGATGAGTTTGATTATGACATCCAGGTGTCTGGGACCCCACCAGAGTTAGTAACAGCTGCAAATAATGTGACTTTAAAAAGATATATATCTCCCGATCTGAAAATGTCATGATTTCCAATTAATCTTCAGTTGAAGGCATCTCTACGTTATAGTCAAATTACTACCATGCTAAGATCATCTTAGTACAAAGGAAGACATTGATATATCAAAATATTCGTAATTACATGTTTTCCTGAAACGTAAAGGTGACAGCTATAAACCAAAGAAGCCAAAAGTCCTGTCAAATGAACAACTTGAAATATTTATTACTCAAGCATCAGATCATATGTATTTAATGAATAAAGTTACGTTTACAATGTGAGGATTTTAAAATTATCTAGATATTTATGTAGATTTTACTTTTTAGGTTGCTTTAATATTTGGTGTGGCACATGCATGTAGCCGTGATGAACTGTGTCAATAATTAAATTTGTTTGCGTATATTTATTTACTGTCTAAATTGTAGATAAAGAACGAGTCCGGGAAACTTTCTTTCCCGGCCTAGGCCGGGAAAGTACTTTCCTGGACTCGTTTTTTGATGGTTGCTTAGCAATGGACTAAAATACTAGAACACGCTATTTTGGGGCCTGATATTGAGCCGAGAAAGTAGACATTCCTGAGCGATTTCAGAAAAAAATAATTTTTTTAAATCTAGTTTCGGTCCTATCTTTCACAAAATTCGACCAAATGAGCTGAAATTTAGCTATGTGGGGTGTCTGGGGATGCTAGCTAAATGCTCTGGAGTTAGCTATATCATACAGGGCGTTCAGTACAGTACTCCGTGGTAACGTTTAAGGTCCTAACTTTTTTGAGATTAATCTTTTTGCCCCTTTTCTCACAAATTTCATTCTAAACTAAAAAGGTGATCTTGTAAGAAGTGCTAAAATTTGCCCGTTTTTGAGAAAAATCAGGCATAGGCACCAAATTGCAGCTGGTATCCCAAATTGTTGGTTTTTATTTCAAGTAGGCTTTGGCACCTAGTTGTTATTACTATTAGTTTCATTAATAAAACTCAAAATCAAAGTTATTATTTGAATGGTAATGATAAAAAGTAATAGTTAGTTTATTTCTGGAAAAGTTTAACACATACTGATTACAATTGAAAAAATGAATAACTAATTGTTACTAACAGAAAATTAAAAAAATTCTATCAGCCCCCGAATTTATGCTAGTGTTTCAGAAATATTTTTTGAAATTCTATCAGCCCCTGAATTTATGCTAGTGTTTTTCAGAACACCCTGTATACACACATGCTACAACATTAACACTATGAATTCTTCAAAAGCAGAAAAGCACAAAACGCAAAATGGTTAAATATTGAAATAATAAACAAAGAGAATAATCATTAATCAGCGAAAACACGAAAACTAAAACGCAGCGCAATACGAAGTAAAATATCTTATTCTCTTGACTTTTACAGGTCCAAAGGTTGTTATTCGCCGAATGCTTGCAGAAATAGTCTGCTGCCATCACGTAGATAATGTAGTACCTTCGAAAAACTGAGTAAGCAGGTGCCTGTAGTGTAAAATGAGATAGGATGAGGATTTCTATAAAATGTCGAACCAAGCGCCCCTATCGGTTTAACTTTTTAATATACAGGGTGATTTATGACGTCGGGGAAAAACTTCACCGGGTGATTCCTATGAGTAATTCAAATAAAAAACTTCTAATAAACATGTGTCCGATAATGCTTCCTAACGGAACTGTAGCCCTTCAAAGTTTAATACATGTAACATCAATCAATAATCAATCAAAGCATTAATAAGCAGGCTTATTTCTTATTGCATGTATCACCTATGACAAATATCTAACAGTCACATAAGTATTTTTTCTCTGACATAAAGGGCGAGTTGCTTTATCCACCGGTGGATCCATCAGATGTGTTTTATCTCATTCTACCTCCGAGGTTAGAACGAGATAAAACACATCTGGTGGATCAACCGGTGAAGAAAGCAACTCGCCCAAACATTAAGTAAATTATGGATGAGTTCACAGTACATGAGTATGCTGATAAACATCGTCTTAAAGTTGCACACATATTCAACATGTAATAAACTTTGAAGGGCTACAGTTCCGTTAGGAAGCATTATCGGACACATGTTTATTAGAAGTTTTTTATTTGAATTACTCATAGGAATCACCCGGTGAAGTTTTTCCCCGACGTCATAAATCACCCTGTATTTTATAAGAGAGACAGAAAATACCTGCGCCTCGGCACACCATTATTCTTACGCCATGGTTGTGAAAGTTAAATCACGGGATTCGCATCAAGCTGCTCATTGGCTACTAGGCAAAAAAAAATTCCTGGGGTATCGTATAGTTCTTTTTCGTGTTCTATAAGTTGATCAACAGTCAGTTCGCCACTGCTGGCACGTTCGGACCAGATTTGGCACTTTAGCACCCTGTTGGCAATTCTGGCACTTTTCACTTTTGCAGTTTTGAAATGCGAGTAGTGAAAAATGTACCTATGATGTTTAGTAAAGTGCATTCATACTAGTAGAAGACTTATACCGGAACCCGGTCTCCCCCCACCACTTTTTTTTCTGGTGGGGGTAATTAGAGTAATTAGAGCATTGTCGGTAATTAGGGTAATTAGAGCATTGTCGGTAATTAGACTGTAATTACAATGGAGGTAATTAGAAAATTGTCGGTAATTAGACTGTAATTACAATAGAGGTAATAAGAGTAATGTCTGTAATTAGATTGTAATTACAATATAGAGGTAATTAGACGTGATGTAATTACTATTGTGGTAATTGGGGTGGTGCAATTGTAATTGTAATTAGTGTATGTATCAATAAGTGTTTCAAGTATGTAAGTGTACGATAGTAATTAGTATGGTGGGAGGTAAGTAGGTTGGAGGGGGCGAATGTTTCACTATAAATAAAACGCTTTGGTAGCTCAAAATCACATCCATAGTTGTTCACTCAAGAGTTAACTAGTGAGAGTAGTGCAGTTATCTCAATTTATTTCAAGTGAGCAATATATTTCAAGTGAGCAATATATTATATTATTCTTTGCGATTCTTTCATTGTGTACGTCAATTTTAAATTTTAACTATGGCACTTTCCGAATTCGATTTATTAGCACTTAATGCGATTATAAATGAAAATACAGAGATTTTAGTGCAAAGATCTATTACATCGTTAGTTATAAATAAACCTTATATTATAAAGAAAATGTCATTGGTCAATACGCGATATGGAAAATCAATCGTAGTACATTTATTTGAGGAAAGTGCGATTACAGATTTTAAATCATTTTTACCAAAACGGGTTGTAGAAAATATAAGTGAAGATACTATTAATAAAATTAATTCAAGCGGTGGTAAATACACATTGACATATTTAGGACAACGTCCTCCAATGTATATCGGCGCAAAATCCAGCGCAATAATACAATTTGGTATTTAATTTCTAGTACTTAAGAAACAATATTTGTATTAGTTAGTTATTAGTTTACATTTGCTACTATATAATAAAATGGGGTACATTTAGAAAGAATTTTGGGGGTATTATAAAAATAATTATCTGTTCACTTGTAAATATAGAATTATTGATTTGAACAATATATCAATTTTAAATTGAATAGATATCATATTTTGTGTAAGTATGTGATTAGATTTATTCTCTTTATATCTATTTTTAATTTATTTGTTTAATTCCAGGTTAACTCTAACCAACAAAAAAACATGTGGATGCAATATTCATCTCACGGATGGGTAAAGGCAGAAGACATTAAATCTGCCATTGAAAGATTGTCTTGTAAACTAGATGACATAAGGAGGGATTCACTGCATTCTTTGAATTATGACATAAATGTCTGCTTCGATGCTGAAGAAGTTCGACGTGTTAAAGAAACTTCCAAGGCGTGTAGCATTGGTGTAAATTTATGTGGTAGATATTCTCGTGGCTTCCTAAACTTGGATGAGTTTTGTGAGCATATGGGCGTAGTGGATCTAAAACGCTTTCTATATGACATAGTGGAGTACCTACCTAAGAATATCATTGAAAAATATCAACTCAACCAGTCTGATGAAGAAGATAATGAGGACAATGTAGATAAATAAATACTATAATCTGTTAATTTTGATTGACATATTCATTACACCAAATATTGTATATGTCTGCAGTAAACAATATGGTGCTGTATTTTGTATTATAAGGATAAATAAATGAAATACACATTAAAAGATTACATTCATTTTATTACATAATTAAAAATACCTTAGCATAATTAAAACAGTTTTCATTGTAATTTTATATTTAAATCTACAATAACATTTTTTGAGAAAATGAACATTTGTAAGTACATCATGATTATTATTGATAAAATGTTCCAGACATCTTGATAGAAATGGTATGCTGCACTACTTAATTGCACAATAATAAATGTTTTCTTTTTTACTTAACATCGAGAAAGCCATTCTGAACCGAGCCATCTAATGCGTTATAACTTAAATATGTATCATGAAGTATAAGTGCATACACTCGAGTTTGTTCCGGAAATTTCGCTTTTCGTGTTTCAAATTCTATCTTTATGTCGACTGTAGATGATTTCACTGCAACAGGTTGGTGTGAACAATCAATGACAAACAAAGGATTCTTCCTGAATTCCCCAAGATCCATCATGGGTTCGCTCATATCTTTATCATAGTAACTACGTTGGAAGTTCTCATAAGCATAATATGCTGCAGAATCGAGCTTCTTATCGAAATCTAAATTCCAACGTTCATATGGATATACTTCAGAGTTTAGAAATAGTCGAATATTATTTATGTCTGCGTGTTTGAACTGTGTAACATCCTTTGTTCTATCATTGGCCTGATCAGTGCCTTGAAAGCCAAGAAGGATGAAAAGTGGACTTTCAAGACGGGTGGAGAGTTTAAGAGCCCATATGTCATAGGTAGTATCGCGTAGACAGGGAAGCTCATAAAAATCCCACGCACGGTAGACCATCTTAACTTTGGTATTATTACCACTTTTATTAATTCGATTCAATAATTTTAACTTTTGTCGATCTTCAGGTACAATGTGCCTTATCTTCCACTCAATTTTGCTGATATCCAACTCTGCATCAACCTCACCGATATAGGAGTCTTTAAATGAGCGTGCAATTATCATAATTAATTCTTGCTTCACATTCAGGATGCCTTTGGTATAATCTTCTGCAAAACCCATAAGGAACTTAAGGGGTAGTTTGCCACTGAACACGTGACTGGTGGTATCTAAAATATCTTGTCTCTTTTCAGTGAGACCCCAACCTGTTGTTATTAATGAGCGTGCATGCGTTTGCCCATACGACACCATAGTTTTCATTGTGGTAGTAATACCAGGTCTTCTAACTACTGCTACTTGTTCACCACCCATTTCCAGTCGTATCTCTTCAAAGAGAAATGCTAGTGCATTATTGGATAAATAACAACGCTTTGTGGTGTCGCTAGGAGTAAATTTTCCCTCTATGTATATATAACTTTCTGAAATGTCGAGTATAACATCTTGAAAATTGATGGGAATACGTATTTCATCAGAGTTTCTGTAATATGGGGATCCATATGGTTTATATGTATGCTCATGTAGGCTAACTAGGGAATGATCTAACACAGGTTCATCAAACACCTCAAGTTTGTCACTAGTTGCAGTAGCCACCATTATTATGACCAATTTTTTCGCAGTTTTAATCCAATAGATTTTAAAAAGGCTTGATCCTCAGCTGACAATCTATGTCTTAACTGTTTAAGGTATAGACTTTGAATGAATTGCTTTCCACATCTCCCTTTCTTTTTATCCATACTGTTGTTCGCTACAGTATCATACTGATGGTGATGTACTTGCTGTCGCTGTTTATATCGAAAACCCATTTGGTTGGTGATATCCGACTTTCTTCAATTCTAGCCTTACAATAATTTTCTCACCTCGAAAATCGATCAAATCACCGTTGTCGTCCAGTATGCGTAGTGTGATGTTGTCTATTAACTGACGCCTTTTAGGTCTAACAGGTAAATATATGATATTTTTGGGTTCTCTAGTAAGTTTGTAGCCAGGCTCAACGTCTATGTCAAATTCAAAGAGAGTGTGTGACTCTTCTGCATTCAGATAAGCTCCAGAAATAATATTGCAATCTACGCGTATCATCCTTACTTTCATAATATCAACAGGCTGTGTTGATTCGTAATTTTTATTTGGTTGTAAATATATTGGTCCAAATCCCAACAGACTTCCTATTGAATTTGGTTGTCTAAAATCTACTTCATACTTTGACAAAATCTCGCACTTTAAGGTATTGTTGTTTGCCCTTAAAGTGAATATTTGCGTGTAATCCTTTCCATCAATATTCATAGCTTTCAACATTGCAGCATAGATTTCATCAATTTCATAAGCCCCCAGAGGTATGTGAACAGTAGTGAATGTATCTTTAGCACTAACCCTATATTGGAAGATGTTATTTGTTTCATCCACATTGTATATGGAGTTGTAAGAGTAGAATCCAATTAAACCTAACCCATGACGACTGCTCCTATCCAGTTCAATGGGTGGATCAAAGTTGACACTTAGCTCACTTAAGCGGCTCGTTAGTGTGAACGTGTACGACATGACTGATATAATTAAATTGTGTTACCCAATTTATTGTGGATTACAGCAATAATGGTATAATTTCCTCTTCTTAGAAGTGGATGGTAATATATTTACATTGTTATTGGATGCCACATTTACATCGTTTACCTTACAATAGCAGCAAAACATTTTTCTAGGTGTTGGACCATCATTTACGTCAACATTGCTTTCATAATCATTAAGGTAATGTTCTGTGCAATATTGATATTTTAATATATCGATATCATTCTGAAGATGTGTAGGTAGCTTATCCCATACTAATGCAATTTCATGTGAAGCAAGCCCAATCATCACTTCTTTGGGCATATCTTCTTTGGGCATATTTGCAAGTTGTTGTTTGCTCATCTTCAACAGACTACGCAAACGGGAGAATGCAATTAGTGAGTGACCCATTCGCTTGATACTTTCTCGATCCATTGCTGGGGTTATAGATTTCAGCTCCATGGCGTTTTATATTTGTTTTGTAGAGAGAAACTTTAAACACAAATGTCCACACCACACTGTGTTAAAATTCTGTACACGTTTGTAGTTATAGAATATTTGGTTGGCCCTCCTTGAATCGTTATTGAAATATGTAACTAATTCTATAGGTGGGGGTAAATCACCAAAACTATCAAAGTAATTTACTAAACCACCTCGTTTTTTATATGCCACCCAATGTGTCCCAGGACCATATATACTATCCCCATGTCTTGGTAGTGAGTCGCGCATAAACACACCTCGAAAGTATGCTACCTTCATTTTCTTAGCATAATATTTAAGATCAATGTCGGTAAGAGGTCTCCGAGGTAGGGAGTCTATTAGTTTTTTGAATTCTGTTTTAGATAAAGACCCATTCCCTTTCGATATGGCTTCATAAACATCCCCTTGCCACTTTTCATAGCGATTGCTTCCATACTTCTGTTGTGTCGATTTGCTTCAGCTAATTCTTCTCTACCCTTTTTCACATCATTTGCAGCTTTAGCAATACCAGCAGCCGTACCAGCCAAACTACCCAATGCAGATAATCCAGCAAAAATGGGTATTAGAGGTAAAATACCACCAACTTTTGGAATTGGTATAATTCGAGGTGTTTGAATATTGCGTTTTCCACCGGCCTGTTTTATATATCGACGTGCAGCTTTTAGAGCAATTTCAGTCACCTTCTTTTGGTCTTTTACTCTTTTGCCTCCAGCATTTCGCAGTGTGTCACGCACTTTTCGTACTATCCCAGATCCAAACGCTGTCTTTTTAACATTCTTCTTACCTTTCTTTGTTTTCTTGATGATTCGTTTCCTTATTGGATTGCGAGATATTGTTGAATTACATCCCATACCAAGACGTTGTTTTCCCTTCATTATAGTTGTGACTAACCAAGCAGCTGCCTTTTCTCCACGTCCTGCGTCTTTAGATTTCACTCGTTTCCACGCAGCCTGTTCAAGCTGATAGTCTGCTTTATGGCGGGCTGCTTGATTGCTGCTATTTTTGTCGTACGCAATATCGTGTTGCTTACACGCTTTATCGAGCTGATTTATGCCAGAATCACCTCGTGCTAACCTTTTATTTAAATCTGTGCCTGGACCACAAAATTGATAACCTGGCAAATGCAATTCAAAGGGGAGCTTATTAATCAGGGAATTAACTAATCCTCCACCGCGCTTCGTACGTTTTTCACGTGTGTATCGTATCGTAGAAACCATTTAAATAAGAGTTGTAAATCACACATCTACTTATATAACATTTAGCCGCGGTACAATGCACATTGTGAAACAGAAACAAACGCTTTCTATAGATAATTTGGATGAAAAAGTTGGGCGTGGGTTAAGTGCTGATAATCGCCATGGACCACTACTACCTTCAACTGTACGTGCCCTCATAATAGGACCCTCGAATTGTGGGAAAACAAATGTCTTAATATCTTTGATCACGCATCGTTTAGGTTTACGTTTTTTAAATATTTACCTATACTCAAAGTCTATAAATCAACCCAAGTATGAGTATCTACGTAATGTATTAGCGCCGATTGAGGGGTTAGGATTTTATACATTTAGTAATGGTACGCAAATAGTGGAACCATCCGAGGCAAAGCCAGAGTCTGTGTTTATATTTGACGATGTAATATGTGAGAAACAAGATGTTATAAGGGGATATTTCAGTATGGGCCGACATAGAAATGTGGATTGTTTTTATCTTGGCCAGACATACTCTCGAATCCCGAAGCAGCTAATAAGAGACAATAGTAATTTAATTGTTGTCTTTAAACAGGACGACATGAATCTGCATCACATCTTTTCCGATCATGTGTCACCTGATGTAACGTTTACAGTATTTCAAAATATGTGTGCAAAGTGCTGGAATGACAAATATGGATTTCTAGTGATTGATAAGGATAGAGAAGTACAAGGTGGGCGATATAGAAAAGGGTTTGATAGCTTCATATATCCATAATGCATTTTATTAAAAACTTCACTTGAATTACATACGTCGTTAGGATTACTTCGTTTACGTATGCGCTAAGATGAAGGTTACCAAAGATAATAAAAAATATAACAATCTTGCACATCCCAGTAGCGAAATAACACTCAAGCGACAGCTGATTGAGGCAACAGATGCTGTGCGGAAGAAGTTTAACTATATCAAGAACAAAGATATGGAGATGCACGTAACACTTGAAAAGATCTACCAACCGATAACTGAACCTTTAAATGTTATATCTTCAGCAGCAGAGAACAAATCTCATATCCAACAATTACATTCAAAACCATCATCATCAAGGGTGTCCACCCAGAGGGCTGTATCATGGGAGAGTGCTTCTGAAGAAGGATCCGATAAGTATGTAGGTGGTGATGATGTTCCACATTATATCCCCATTATGGAAACACCACCATCGTCAATAAGAACAACCCCTGTATCCGAAACTTCTCCAGCTAGTAAACTAGAAAAAAGACATGAGGTTGTAAAAAGACATATACAAAATTTAAAATCTGGTGATTCCAAGTATGATAGTTTATATGGAGTGCGTGTAGATCCCAAGACAGGCAAACTGCTGATGGGCAATGCCGAAATACGTTTTTCCCATGGAAATATTACGCTATGGTATGGCAATAAGAAACTTGGCGTGTATCTAGGTAGTCCTAAATTGTACGATCTAATATTTCTAAAACGCCCAACAATTTTAGATGATAATAGAGAGGGTGTTCTCGATGATGAATGGAGTAAGATATATGGAGAAATACTAAGAAAAACAAAGGCACCTTACAAAAAATTCGATGTAGCGAATGGCTATAACACTACTAAGCGTGGAAAATTTCACAAAATTATCAAACCATTAACATCTTCTACAATTGCGACACGATCGTCAACAAGTGGTCACGGCTTAAAACGTGTACCTACCCACAAATTGTACAGAAATAAAGATAAAGAATATATTTTTTGGAATAAACCCAGCGAACTCGTGGATCGTCTACGTCTACTATGGAGTTCGAAAATAGCGGGAAATAACAACCACGACAATGAAATAATAGAAATAATATCAGAACTTAGGGAAGAAAAAATAGTGTATTAAAGATGAAATAAAACATAGTATCATTATACTTAATAAGTATTATATAGTCTGAAATTTTATAAACTGGATCAGATGCAACCAGAAATGTCTACTGTAAACACTATCGACAAATTTGGACGCAGCAAAAGAATTAGTGCGAGTAAGTTAATAGCCCATCGTGGATTACCTGGCGTGGGTTTTAAACTTACCAGAGATAATCACTATGATATTGAAAATAAGCGTTTAAAAAATTTAGGGGAACCTGTCGATGATCAAGATGGTGCAACATGTAATTACGTTAACAAGCGTCTACAAACAAATGATGAAAATGCTGCCAAAGCTATTTTTGATACAACCGATGTAATTATTGGGGAAATGAAAAAATATGTTGATGTGGGACTTATAAGAAGTGGAGAAGAAAATCGCGCTATTTTCAATAAACAAAATAATGAGATGATGCAGAAAATGAAAATAGAAATGAGGAAATATGTTGATAAAGCAATTTCTGAAGTTAAACGTTCGGCCATAAACAATCACAATACTTTAATCACTAGAATCTCTAAATTAGAGCATATTGCCACCGAACTCCAACCAAAGAAGGTGCAATCCGGAGGCCTAACATTTCCACCAGAACTAATGTCTGAAATTGATATATAGCTGAAGACAATTTTATAATGGAGGTTAGCAGCGAAAAATTACAAGTTGTTAACGAGTTACATAGAAATGCTCGACGAAATTTTCGTAGAAAGCGAACCATAATTAAGGGGTTTGGTGATTTGTTGGAAGCAGACCTAGCTGAAATGCAGCCATACGCTGATAAAAATAGAGGGTATCGTTATATTCTTGTAGTGATTGACTGCTATTCCAAGTACGTATGGACCAAACCTATTAAAAATAAAGCAGCTGTAGAAGTTACCAAGGCTATGCAGACTATTATTCAAGAAGCAAATTATTCACCGAGAAATTTACAGACCGATAATGGTACTGAATTCTATAACAGAAAGTTCTCCGCATTAATGAAGCGGCACGAAATTAATCATTATTCTACGTATAGCACAAAAAAAGCAGCAATTGTTGAGCGAGTAATCCGCACATTAAAAAATTGGTTGTATAAAGAATTCTCAGCTATGGGTAAATATAAATGGCTCGATATCCTACCAAACGTTACAAAAAGTTACAATGACAAAGTCCATCGTACAACTGGCAGAAAGCCCATTGATGTCAAACCAACTACACATTTAAACGTATATAATTATATTAAGATTGCTCTGAAACCGAAATTTCATCTCGGTGATATAGTTCGTATTAGCAAGTATAAAGGTGTATTTGATAAAGGGTTTACACCGAACTTTTCAACAGAACTTTTTAAAATTACCAAAATAAACATAACAAATCCCACAACTTACCTGATAGAAGACTTGTTTGGACACCCAATCAAGGGATGTTTTTATGAAATGGAGCTACTAAAAGCAAAATACCCCGATGTGTATCTAGTTGAAAATGTATTAAAGAAGAAAGGAAATAAAGTGCTGGTAAAGTGGCTGGGGCTATCTATAGAACACAATTCGTGGGTTGATATAGCTTCTATTGTTTAAAATTGTCATTAACTAGAAAAATATATTAATGTATGTCGATTGAAATATTTTAATATGTGTCACAAATGAATAATAAAATGAATATACTTTATTAATATTTATTTAATTTATTTCCTTCATTTTAAATTGTAAAAAAATTAAAAATAATCATTTTTTTTTTTTTTGTATAATTTTAAAAGTTTCCTACAAAATAATATGTTATTACAATACTAAAAATATATTTACAGTTTATGGTTATAATATATATTACATACACACATACACAAATAATATAATTTATTTATAATTAAGACACCAACAGTCCCTATTATGGTGAGTCCAACTACTATAAAACACACCAATGCGATCACACAAGATGAGTGCCCCTGACATATATTTTATGCAAATGTTGTTCCAACAATTGTCCTCGTACTTACTACAGTACACGCATCGTTGTCTTAATTGTGGTTGGTCTGCTTTGCAAGCTTCACATACGTCTCGATATATACCAAAATTCGTTCTTTTGAGTATGGTAAGACAATTGCGACATTGTGTTTCATTTGGACAATTGTCTCGAAATTCTTTTTTCTGCACTGGGTTCTGAATTACACACTTTTTGCACAGTCCAGTGCATGGGTTGATAATTTGCTTCCTCCATGCAGTATAGCAATTATGGCAAATTCTTAAATTATTGTAACTATACGGTTGTACTGCTATTATTGGTTTTAATTTCCACTCTCTTGGTAGGACCATTGTATGCACTTCTGTTTTAAGACACGATTGTGTTACGTAAGAAGTTTGAATGCGTTCCTCTTGTGGTCACTCTTGGTTTAAATAGCTAATAGTAAACTTGACGCCATAGGAAGGGCGTCACCGTCACGAATTATAGAATATAAAACGGCGGAGGTTTAACATCAAATCAGTTGAGTTCCAACATTTAAAGATGGCTTATAGACGATTCCTCACTGAACTGGCAGAAAATGATATGGGTGCAATGGTGTTACACCGAGATGGTGTAAATCAAGAGCTTCAGGACTTGAATCAAGATGCTGTCCACCGGGAGGATCCCATCATCGTGGAAAATATCAATGTCGACCAAGAGGGTGCCGACTGGGGAGATGGCAACCTGGTTCCCGTCAGTGTAGATGAAGGTCTTGGGGATGATGTGGAAGACGAAGCGGGAGAGTTAGCCTTCTCCGGAAAAATATTAAACAATTATGATGATCGGCGGAGACTATATTGCACGTCAGCGTCTTTTGTCATAATCAGAACCAGGCCGGATGCAACCAAACACTTCCTGTGTGGGCTATGTTATATATCCTATACACGGATAGTGTCCGGACGTCACCAGCATGTAAATATTCACAAAACGACGACGTTGGATGGTGCAATGATAACGAAATGTAAATGTTGCAGCACAAACTTGGTGCAATTGCATCGAATTGAAGTATGTCATACATGTAATAATGTAAATAAAACAATTGCGTGAACGATACAACGTGTTTTACTAAATTAGATATTTATGGTAGTTATTTATAGTATGAGTATAAAATAGTACTGTTCTATATACAAATGTCAAGAAATTATTATGATATTAAGTGTTCACATGTTTTGGAGGGGGTAAATGTATAAAATGAAGTTCTTTGCTGCTGTTGCTCAGTTTGTATTGAGATGGAGACCGAACAACCTGTACAAGATAGTACCATCTCCTCAACTACTGGTGACTCCACAGTGATGGCTCCAACATGCTCTATAGACAGTGACTGGTGGTCGATGGAGACGGCGTCCAATTCTCGTGCTTCTTCACCGTCGGCTTGGTCAATAGAGACGGTTCCTAATTCTAGGCCATCATCTCCAACGGATTCAACTGTGTCCAACCTCACAGATGACCAAGTATTGGAACCAGAAGAAGATGATTCGTTATAATTAGTATTTATTAATGTAAATTTATATTTCATTTTATTTTTAAGTTTAATTGTATATATTTTTTAATTAATAAAAATATTTGTGCCACCCTGTATATTACAAGTTGTGAAAATTAGTAAATCATATAAATATTAAAACAAATGAACATATGAATGATTTTATTAAAAAGTATTTTGAAAAAAAATGGTTATCTTTTATTTATTATTATTTAAATTAAATTAAAATATCTCAAGATATAAACTGATTCAAAATAATACAGTTCTAAATGTATAAAGCCGATAGCTTGGGTTGATTTTATAGCCTAAGGCCCTGCGACCCTGCCTGGTCAATACGGATCGATGAGCAGGTAGTTTTTTTGTTGAAATTATGAAATAGACCTAACTCTTTCGGGACGTTCGAATAGCCGAGCGGGCAAACACGCGTCGATCTTGAGGCCACTCAGAAGACCACGAGATCGAATCTCGGACGCCCCCCGGAGAAAGGAGGTGGTGGATCTCCGGTTTTTTTTTTAAATTTGACCTTTGACCTTTCCTAATTAACCATTAATTTTGATTTTCAGGTGTTTTAAATTCGATTTTTTTAATTTTTTTTTTTTTTTTATATATATTGTTATTAACCTACCTAACCTAAATACTTTTTTTTTGATATGAGGGTAATTTTTGAGTTAGACAAGTTTGTAATTTTATTAAAGTTTTTATTAATTTTTATTATTAAGAAAAATGTTTTAAACTCTTTATTTATTTAAATTAATTAACCTTTACATTATGTGTTTATTTACAATTACATAATCTAATTATTCATGTCAAACAAGTACTCATAATATGCACAATTAATTAATTACATGTGGTGTATTTATTTTATTAACTAATTAATTTTTTTAACATTTTTTATTCACTTTTTAAAATTTGTTTTAAACTTTTTTATATTTATTTTTTATGTACAATTACTTACTACTAATAAAAGACAAGTTTGTAATTTTATTAAAGTTTTTATTATTAAGAAAAATGTTTTAAACTCTTTATTTATTTAAATTAATTAACCTTTACATTATGTGTTTATTTACAATTACATAATCTAATTATTCATGTCAAACAAGTACTCATAATATGCACAATTAATTAATTACATGTGGTGTATTTATTTTATTAACTAATTAATTTTTTTAACATTTTTTATTCACTTTTTAAAATTTGTTTTAAACTTTTTTATATTTATTTTTTATGTACAATTACTTACTACTAATAAAAGACAAGTTTGTAATTTTATTAAAGTTTTTATTATTAAGAAAAATGTTTTAAACTCTTTATTTATTTAAATTAATTAACCTTTACATTATGTGTTTATTTACAATTACATAATCTAATTATTCATGTCAAACATGTACTCATAATATGCACAATTAATTAATTACATGTGGTGTATTTATTTTATTAACTAATTAATTTTTTTAACATATTTTATTTAAATTTTTTTTATTTACTCTTTAAAATTTGTTTTAAACTTTTTTTATATTTATTTTTTATGTACAATTACTTACTACTAATAAACTAACTACAAATATTTACAATGACTTAACCTAACTTTTTTTTCTTCTTTACAATTACTTAACCTAATTATTCATTTATACGCTAATTTAATATATACAAATACTTATACTAATCAATATTTTTTTTTTACATTTATACGTATAAAAAAATTTATATATATTTTTTTTTATATTTTTTTTTCACTTTTTTTTTATGTACAATACTTATTATTAATAAACTAACTACATATATTTACAATGACTTAACCTAACTTAATAACTAGAAAAAAACTGCATAACAAAGCCTCTCCACCATGTGTGTTGTACAAGCCTTACCGCCCGACTCTACTTAGACCCGATTCAATTGCTCTCAACGCACTTTCGGCTTTCTCCAAAGCGACGCGGCGCCCAGCTATTTCGGCTAACTCATGGTTAGCCTGGCGAATGGCTTCAGCTAATCTTGCGTTAACCTCAATTTCACGGTCCGCATCACCTTGGGTTGCTGCCACTTTCTCCTGATATTCTGTCTTAGCCGCAGAATAGAAATTTAAGAATTTGTTTAAAATATTTCTATTCTCAGGCTGAGACAGAAATACATCCGGCTCTGAATCTGAAGAATCCTGAGCCGGCTCTAGAATAGGTAGTGGTGGTGATAGCGCCACCTGTGGAACCGACTCAACTTCTGAGGGATGTTGAATCGGTTCTGCAAGTAGCTGCGACACCACCAGAGGAAGTGTTGGAACCACCACATTAGAACAACTCGGTTGTTCTAATGTGCTGCTACCACTTAAAGGCGTCGGTAATATTGCATTAGAGCAACTAGGTTGTTCTAACGGAATATTATCAGGTAAAGAAACCGAAACAGACCTTTTTGCTGGTGCCTTTTTACCTCTCTTGCCCTTAACAATTTTGAAAACCTGTTCAACAGGTGTTGGTGGTGTTGCGGGCGTAAGAGGGGTAAGAGGCGTTGGCATAGCGGTCTGTAAATCGATTATATTTTGGATTGCATTGTCCTCCTCAGTCTTCGGCCCCAATTTAATTATTTCAACAGTTACTGGGGTCGGATTCCGAGAAGGACGACGCATTCCTTGTTTCGGTTTCTTTACAGCCTTTCTCTGTCTACTTCCTAGCGAAGCCGATGATGACGATTTTATCCTTTGAATTATGATTTTGTCGATCTTTGGTTTTTTCACAAAATCGTCATCAGAGTCGTCGCTATCTACAAGCGACACCGTGGGTAGGTGTTGAGAGCCAGAGAAATTATTATTATGATGTCGTCCACCCTGACCACCTGAGCCGGAATGTAAAGATTTACTTTTAAGTATTTGATTTCTCAAAAGTAACACCTCACCTTCCGCTTCAAGGTTATCTTGAATTTGCTGTACTGCATTTTGGTCGACGATGGCATCGAAATTAATTCCGGCGCCATCCTCGGGCAAATGCAATACAGGATATTCCGTGTCAGGGTGGTCAATCGCGTGCGTCCGTTGGTAGCCAAAATACGCCTGTTGAAGCTGTACTTCACCATTATTAGAGGCTTGCGAGATGGCCTCATATATATTGTTTTCCGCCGGGATTACAACATCTTGCAAAATATTTATTCCGCTGGTAGATGGCCCCGGCGGTGTTGCAACGTTCGCCGAACCCTCACCCACGCTGGTTGCGGCATTATTTGCATGTTGCTGTTGCACTACAGTACCAGCTTCTGTGGGTGCTTCAACAATATTGCTGACAATAGGGTCCGGCACAAAATTTTGCAAATAGGCCATCAAATTTAAACCTACTAATGCAGGTGATGTACCCTCCAACGGGCGTTTGCGACTACCACCGGCCGCATTCTTCTTTAGGTGTCTTACCATTTTCACAAAACGAACACAAAAACGATTGAACACAAAAAAACAATTACAAAAATGCGAAAACGGAGCACTTTTTGTGGCACTTGTACACACGACGAAAGTTGAAGGTGGAAAGAATTTTTGTAGCATCTCAAAGAAGCTCTAGACCACTCTCGCCCCTCCACCTCTGTCACTACTAGAGAGGTTGGGGTGGTCAACTTCTTTCTCATTGGTCGATATAATATCACGCCACCAATGCTCGCTTTCTATTGGTTGAAGGAAACCCACGCCACTACGTAACGGAGAGCATTATACGTTTGTGGCGCCAAGCCACGCCGTGCCAACTGATGTAATTACATCCATGACTATGAAATGACGCCAACATTGTTGCCACGTAACCCAAGCCAAATACCACACGATACAAATTTAGTAGAGTCGACGCCAGCATTGTTGTCACATAACCTAAATTAATCTGTACATCATTGAAACTAAACACAAATTTAACAAAGAAGGTGTGCTTATCCTTGCAGCCATATTACAATACCCAGCCACATAATAAAGCGATGCATTATTTTAAATTGTCATTTTGTGGTAATAATTAACAACAATTCAAATTCAAATTGAAATTTATTAACCAATTATTATTACATTTTAGTTACATAATTAATTTTAACCTTAACCTAAAATTGTACAATTGTCAAAAAATGTCTTACATACATACAATATTTGATAAGTATACAGTTAAACTAAGAATTTAATTTATAATGTATTTGTTGAAATCAGTATGAGTTCTCCTATATATATATATTTTATTAAACACATTTTCCAAAAAGAATAATAATATTCGTAAAGTACACAACTTAACTTAGTTTTAGACCCTTGCATTGAAAAAATAATGTTTCAATAAGTTTTTCAGTGAAGTATTTTTATTCTTGACTTAACTCAGCTATGGCTGCGAGTAATTTATCCAACTTTTCGTTTTTTACAGAACAATTTTCAACTTCATTTATGGCTGACATTAACCAGCGTATGTTTTGTTCAGGTTCGTCCTGAAAGAATTGTACATCAGAATGCCCCCACGGTAATGTCTTAGTTGTATTGGGAATAACGAATCGCTTATCGTCATACTGGCTCAAAGCCACTTTGTTCTTTACTTCGGTATATATATCATGCAAATAGCTTCTAAACGTATTCATCTTTCTAAATATCAAACCTCCTCGTTCAACGATTTGCTTATAGTCGTCTATTGATAACTCTTTTTGAATGACGGATCTTTTTACACCTTTAGCTTTTTTTAATTCATTTGCCACAGATTGTACACAATATGCCTTCGCGCCTGTTCCGTAAAAACTAATTATTGGGTCCGCGGGGAATTCGTCTTTAAAATTACCTAAAATTGACACACCCTTAGGTACATTAAATATATTTCCCACTTGATAGTTTGAAGTATCGAACTTGTCGGGATTGTCTATTATAAAATCGTAGAAGTTATCTGTAAAAATTTTAATAATTAATGAATCAGTGTCTGTATATAATAAAGCCGCGTTCTCACCAAACTGACTTTTAATTATGTTATAGAAAAAATTGTATAGTACCGTCTTGGATAATTCCAATATACAAAATCCTACATAGATTGGTTTATTGTAAAGTACCTTTTGTCTACCCATATGAATAGCCACGAAATCCTCGGTAAATATTGAACATGTTTTAAAGTTTGGGCGAGATATTAGTGCATTTGCACCTTTACTACGCCTGATACTCTCCCAGTGAGTAACCAGCTTTATGTCGGATCTGTTATCAATATTTTCCATTGTTTTACCGTATATGGAATTATTCATTAATTTGTATTGGTCTCTTTCAAATTTATTTGTTGCGTTATTTCGTAAAAGAGTATTAAGGTTAATGTAATTTTGCAGCCAAGCCGATTGATTGAATTTAAGAATTCTATGTGTTTTTAAAACCACTAAACCATTATTAACAGCCTGCTTCAAATTTAAATAATGTACGATATATTTGTTTTTGTCGTTTAAATTTGGTATTAACTTCGCTAATTTTGATTTTGATTTGGGTGGAACAATATTTTCGACTAAAAATGGGAGGTCCGAGTGCAAATCGTGCAAATGTTGTGGATAATGTATATCTACCTCTAAAACATATCCGTGGGGGTCATCCTCCAAAATACTCATAATATCTAATTCGTCAATTTCCGCTTTGGACAGCCATTGAAATTGGTAAACATTGACTCATTGAATATCCGTACAAATTCGTTGCATCGAGGTAAGTTATGAATGATGATGGCTCGTTGGGATCGTAATTGGGTAGAAATTTATTATTTGCAATATGCTTTCTTTCTGAGCACTGACTTAAGCCGCCCCGTATCCCTTTTTTAAAAAAATGAATCATATCGATTTCAGTTAATAATTGTAACTTCACCCCTGTTAATTTTAACATAGCATCCCACGATAAACCTGGAGCTGTATAGTATTGAGCTGGATCCAGTTTGTATTTATCCAAACAAATTTCACGAAAGTTTTCAAATATATCGCATAAAAGAAGCACATCTGATTTTAAATAAAGATCTGAATAATCCCCCAAGTTTTTACATTCAAATAAATTCCACACATCATTAGCACGTTGATAATCCGCAATCGATATGTGTTCATTGTTTAAATTATCAAAAAATTCCTCTTTGGCTGGTAATTCCAATTTATTTAATTTTTCTAAACTGTCCAAAAAACTATATGGAAACACACCCTTCTGTCTCATTAAATTGAATTTGGCATTATCGTTATAGAAACTTCGTGTTACCACCAACTGGTTATCATCTAAACTCACACCCAAATTTTGTAATGATGCAGACAAGAACTTGAAACTATCGATAAATCGTAGTTGTAAAAATTTTTTCTTTGTTTCACCCTTCTTATTTACATAATCGTGCATATAAATGTGTTTCGTAAAGGATATATATTTTTCTTTGTTTTGTGCTATTACATCAACCTTGTCTCGGTGTTTACACAGCTCTTTCACGAATAGGTGATTATCGTAATTACTTAACCCGTGGAATATAATAGGTGTAAATTTGGGTAATTTATAATTTAAATTGCAGATGGAATGTGCAGCACCAAAACACACTTTACCCGTTAAGTGACAATGGTCTCTTACTTTTACATCCTCTCTTTCGAAAGGCTTATTACATATACCGCATGTGGTTGCATTTTGGTAGTCTTGGCTTTCTTGCGGTGTAAGAGGAGCCATTGGGACTATGTTTTTCATATGTTGATTATATATATTCCTTAAATCAGCCTCTATACGTGATACAAATACTTCGGCCGCATCAGCACCTCGGTACAGCTCAAACTTAGATAGAGAATTGTCAAAAGAACATTTTATGAAATATGCGAATGAGTAAGGGTCATGTTTAAAAGTTTTATTTGTGAAAGAACGTTCGGGGTTTGGTTCGCAAGTATTGATAGGTTTTAAAATCGATTCAAAATCAGCATATACTACAAATGGCACTTGCATTTGTCTTTCGAAATTCTCAAATTTTAATATATTTTCTGCAACTTCCTTTCCGAATTTATCTACCCGTATTTTTGTTGTTGGCGTTGTGGTGTAAATGTGATTACAATCGTTTCTCTGATGTTGAAATAGTTGACGTTCATTATTAAAATATAATAAGCATCCGTCACAAAAATGTTTTTTATGATCGCTACCGGAAATTTGGGTGGAAACTAACCTAGATATATCTTTTATCCAACAGTAGTGACTGTTGGCACAATCTTTATTGCAATGGTGATTATCATCATCACACTCGCTAGAGATCAATAATAAATTTATGTGTGTATACAGTTTTCTCCCCGAGTAACGCAAAGGTCCTACAACTTCATACTTTACTCTATTATTTTCAAATATCTGTTCTAACCCATATACGTTAATTGAAATGTTGTTCATTTCCTCAAACTTTGAAATATCTCGTAATTTTACTGGAGAACTCTACCTGTTACATTTAATACTGTTGAAAAATGCGGATATGACGCTGTGTCCGATGTATGACCATTTGCAGGGTATAATGCTGAAGTCACAGCCCAAAAAAAACAACTTTGATCCTGGTTTTCTACATTTATCACAGCTCCCTTATTTGAAATATATTTTGGTAATTTAATGTAGGATGAACCTCCCATAGGACTATACTTGTTGACATTGATTTCAAGAAATGTAATTCGTTCAAGAGCCCACCCTAAAAAATGAATAGTCGTTAATTATTATTCCCATATTTTGATAAATATTAACTTACCAGAATCACGTTCTTGAAACTCCGTAGTTTGCATAATCATAGAATCCACAAAGCTGTCCAAGATATTCCTCAGATCCATGGATTCATCCAAAATTCTGTTACTGGTATTAAATGATTTCATCTCTACCAGATCCTGTGTAGGTAATATGTATCTTGCGAACGTTTCCATATTCACTTTAATGGCTTTATGTATTTTTAAAACTTCTTCCAATAGATTTAAAATTTTGGGTCTGATCTCGTTGAAGAACATTGTGTAGTCTATATGATTATTTTCACTGTGCACACGATACGTCACAATCCTGTTCCTGAAGGCACTTTGGACAATTTCCACACCATTCGTCATAGGAACACATGACCTTGTTCTATGTTGTAACGTTCTTTTATGTGACTTCATCTGAGACGTTGTTAGAGTCACATTACAGCAATTACATGTTTGCATGTTTGTTGATGTTGAAGGAAATGTGTCCGCTCTAAACTGCTTTGCTGGTGGAGATCCATCATGGCTTGGTTGTATACATGATTGCCTTTGATGACGTCGCAAATTGTCACCACGTGAAAAATTTTTACCACAATCAGTACACACATACATTTTCACTTTTTACTACTCTAGAACACTAGGCTACACAATGATCGCATGTTAACTCCTCTCCCGCTTTTATAGAGATATGATAGAACTCGCCCCACCATCTGCGTATGAGAATGAAATGTGACAGTTAATTGCCTCCCACAACCATAATTACCTCCAACCATACTAATTACTATCATACACTTACATACTTGAAATACTTATTGATACATATACTAATTACAATTACAATTGCATCACTCCAATTACCACCATAGTAGTTACATCAAGTCTAATTACCGACAATACTATAATTACCTCTATATTGTAATTACAATCTAATTACAGACATTACTCTTATTACCTCTATTGTAATTACAGTCTAATTACCGACAATACTCTAATTACCTCCATTGTAATTACAGTCTAATTACCGACAATGCTCTAATTACCCTAATTACCGACAATGCTCTAATTACCCTAATTACCGACAATGCTCTAATTACTCTAATTACCCCCCACCAGAAAAAAAAGTGGTGGGGGGAGACCGGGTTCCGGTATAAGTCTTCTACTCATACTACACGTACCAGATATGCCGTATGACTTAAATTATAGAAAGTGCATTCATAGTGTAAAAAACATAAATTGACCTTATGCACGTAATTTTGGCTATGGCATCTAGTATTAGCATTCGAAAAATTAATATAAAACATTGATAATGCCAACCTAAATTTTAAATAGCGTGCTAATATAGTGGCACTTTATTGGTAGTTTAGTTCTGTACTGTTGTGTTCATTGGTTGTAGATATGACAGAAGCAGAAAGACAAGCAACCAACAAATAAATAACATTTCCACAGCCATTTATTATTGTGATTTTCACTAGGTTTTTTTCTTTTTTTCCCTTATTCCATATTTACTGGAAAATACATTCGAAATCACAATAATGCATATTGCGTTATTTGTATAAATTTCACTGCCATTTTTTGGAGACAAATGGTTTCACCCTCAACATGCGTATTAGTAGACCATGCGGTGTCCCCTCTCTTTCATTGTCTAAGAACCACTATACAGTAAGTTTATTTTTGAAATAAAGCACTTTGTGTATGAAACAGACATATAGTAAAGTGAGGGCGGAACTGCGTGTCGATCCAGTCCTCACTGAACGTAATAGTGCTCTCAACTTATAATATATGTCTGTTTCACACAAAGTGCTTTATTTCAAAAGTAAACCTTTATCTATGGTGAATGCGTATAGTGCTCTCGCTTTGCTAGGCATAAGTTTACATAATGCACTTTGGCAAAATCTAAATATAAATTTTCCTTTCCACTAAACTTATAAATATACTTTATTTTTACAATATATCTGCTTTTTTCGTAGAAATGCTAAAAATGAAATTAGCCGGTAAATTTACATCACTAACAAAAAATATCTTATTTCTGCCGATTCCTGGCTTCTCTTCTAATAAAATTGTTTATCCATGCCTTAACCATGGATGGTGTTCTTAAAGATAACTGTCGTGCCCTTTTGATAAGATTTAGACATTCGGCTTCTGAAGGTAATTCTTTTCTCTCAATAAACTGGTGAAAATTTTCTTTTATGCAAGTTATTTCTTCTATGTTCCATCTCCTGGGGGCTGAATAAAAAATAAAGTATAAGAAATTAAAGAAGTACTGCAAGTAACTAGTGAAATCTATAGAGAAAATAAGAGAAGGCAATTAAATGATAAGAATAAATGTGACATAAGATTGTATATAGTTCAAATCACGAAAGAAGACCGTTACGTCATCATTATAATTCGTATGAATCAAATCAGTACTGCGTTAGTCAAGTTCATGCTTGTTGAAATAACATCCGGATATAAACAAACTTAAACGTCAAAACAAAACATAACCTACACTTTGTCTGTTAAATGTCAGAATAATTTAACGAGCACGCCTGTCTTTAAATTTGATCTAATTTTATGTTCTTATTAATGTTCTTATATGTACTATATATAATTTGGCAAAATGCAATGTTTTGAAGATTAACTATCGTTAGTTCTATAAAGAACTGTTTTTAAATATGCAAACATCAATGGAATAAGGAAAACGGTAACAATCAAACTCAAAGGCAAACAAATTTAAATTGCTGACATGCAGAAACAGGAAACTATGAAACATGTGACAACACTGACAACGGCGCTAGTCAAAAGCGTTCAATCATTTGATCGAATTCTCGCTTGTTACTGAGACATACGATATCGGGCCCTCTCTTTCTTTTACGTCAAGGAAGTTAGGTTTTCGTATAATAACGCATCAACAACATCAGTCGGAAATATTAACAGTCACATATCATGGACTCCCTTTCCCTGTCTCTCTCGTTTTACGATTTTGTAAACAAAAAACGCTTGTATAGCATACGTTGAAGATTAGAAATTAATTTGCGACGTAACGGTCATCTCTCGTGATATGAAGTATAGATATGGTTGAGAGAGACAATGCCAGAATGTTATAAAAAATTTAAATGGAGAATAGGTAGCAAAAACTGTTATATTTAAGCCGATTGCATGAATGGTACGTTTTTATTAGGAGCTACTTACCTACTCTTTTAATGTCACCGGATATTTTCTTTTTCTCCTGTGCAATAATGTTGTTAACGCAACCCAATATTTGAGTCTCATTCAGATTTTGTAATTGCTCTGCTTTAGATTTGGCCATGCACACCTCATACATAGCGGGAGAGGTTTTAGTTTTGATATGCTCGGAAAACAGCTGCCTTACAGATTCCTTTTCTTCGCTACTCCATGAATGACGACCAGTGGGTTTGGTAGAAGCCGGGGGAGTTTCTTTAAAAAATATAATAATTACTATTAATTCAATAATAGTGTTAATTCTATATACAGATTTAAACCTAAAGTCTATTCATCGAGAAGCGATAGTGCCGGTAAACAATCCGAAACACGTGGACAGTTACTTCCCGGTTTACTATTCGCTACAATTAAGGTTGCATCAGGAGACACCAATCCGATCGTGCATGGCTCACGTGTATTTGTTTACCCGCACTATCGCTTCTCGGTGAATACTTTAGCTGTATAGTGTCAATAACAATTGTTAAAAATCAGTAAGCGGTCTTTTAATGCCGCATTCCTTCCCTTGAATTAGAAACATTCCGCTTCGACGCCTTCTTTTTATCTTCATTGCGCCTTATAAGAACTCACACACAGTTTAACCATTTTAGGGCGTTTTAATATACAGGGCGAGTCAGTTTTAACCTGTCAAATTATAGGAAAAGATTATTTAGGAAATTCTAAGTCTAAAGTGTAATTACAACAAAAGCTTCCTAAATCTTGTTAAGAAATGATTATTGGAGAAAAAATTAAAGCTTATGAATCATTATGTCCGAATAAAAAAAAATAGTACGGTCCCATTTAAAAATTTGCCATAGGACCCCTACGGAAAATGAAAATTATATTCCGTTTTTTGAGAAAAACCTAAAAATAGTCCTATCTATCAGTAATTTAAATAACTATTTTATTCTTTACAGACAAGCTTACTACCTTGCTAATAATTACCATAGCCTGCTCAGTAATTTTCATACATCGCATTCATCCGACACGGCCATTTTGTAAAAAATAAAAAATCGTTCGTATCTCACTTATTTTTTGGAAATTTTGAAATTGGAAAAAACTGTTGCAGTTAGAATTTCATGTTTTATAAAACACCACAAAAAAAACATGGTCATTCCATTTAAGAAAAACAAGTTGATGTCACTTCCGGTTCAACGGGAAGTGATATTTTCGTTACTGTTAGTCTAAAAATAGCCCACTTTTGTCTTATTCACGTATACCAAAAACGAAATTTTTAAATTCAAAAACAACAAAAAAATTGGGGGCGTACATTGACTCGTGGCCACCAGGTATAACTACTTCATGGAAATATTTTCGCAGATAATACAAAAAAATACAATTTAATTTTGAATTAAACATGACACAAGGATTTAGTACGTATATTATGCATATGCACAATCAAGAATACTCCTATTTTCCCCTCTTAAAGAATCCACATTGAATTCCGCGTATTGGCCGTTTCACCTACCCTACCTCCTTATTCCAGATCTAACCCACCTTGCCCTATACTGACCAGGAGCAACTGCTCCGAAACATCAATGGCGCAGCTGTGTTGGTCTTTCTTTCCCTTTTAGTTTGGGGTATGACCAATAATTTTTTTTATTTGTAATTTACAGTAATGGCTGTGTAGCTATAAAAAATATGTTACAGGTATTTTACAGCCTACTTACGAAAATCACTTGATTGTCTTGCAGTTGCAGGAATATCCACCACAGAATGTATTATTATTTTGGGTGATGAGCAAGCCTTCTTTAATATCATAGTTGATGACTCGGCTGACGGTCGTTTTTTATTTAATAATGACGATCTTATTTTACTCGATAACTCCTCATCCATGGTTATAGAGCCACTCTAAAATAAATTTTAAATAAATGTCACATTACATAGAATTTAATGAAATCTACAAAATTAAATTTCTAACACTGCCGAAGAAGAAATATTATTTTATTTATTTAACAACTTCCTAGAACAGTTTATGCATAAACAATGATCTGCTTAGCCAGAGGTAGAAAGGATAAAATAATAATACTAGCAAATTTCTTTATTGTGGGCAAAGTTTACCTATGCAGTGCTCTTACACCGAGTCGAATGAATTGATTTAGCCTCATTGTGTTGTAATCTCTGTAGCTCATGGCTGATTTCCATGAATTTAATCATATAATTTCTACAGTTTGTTGTGAATATGCTACAATCACACATGATTGCTCTTGAAAACAGCTTTAATAGACGCCCAAAAACCTAAACAGTCAAATATATGCTGAATTCTCCCTTAACTTCTTAATCTTTGATTTTTAAGAACTTCTTTATACAGGGTGTCTCAGAAATAAGTGCACAAAAGGAAACCACATATTCCCGAGGTCAAAATAAATCGATTGGACCAAACTTACCTCTATACCAAAATGCTTCCTAAGGGAGCTACAGGCCCCTAAATGTGGGCCCCTGAAGACGGTTTTTATTTATTATCTCCGAAACTGTTCAAGTTAAAGTAATGAAATTTTGCACATCCACTAAACTTTCTAAGTCCAACAAAATGAGGTAAATATCATCTCAAAATTTTTACCAAGGGTGGGTCAAGCTGTAGGGGTGGGGGGTAAAAATTACCGCAACTTTTTTATTTGTAAAATTTTTTTTAGTTTTGACTTCAAATTATGAATTGTCAGAGTTTTTTACAAAGGAAATGTCCTCTTGTGCAACTCCGACCGGAGGCACCGTTTTCGAGATAAATTCATTTTAATATCCAAATGCATGCTCTAAAATGATTAGGGAAGTGGACTAATTTTTTCCTTTTCGCGTCGAAACAAAATTTAAGCATTTTGAGCAGTTGTTAAAATAAATAAGAAAATCTTGGTTTGATCTGGCTCTTAAATTTTGTTTTGACGAGAAAAGGAAAAAATTAGTCCACTTACTCCACTTATCTAATCATTTTAGAGCATGCATTTGAATATTAAAATGAATTTATCTCGAAAGCGATGCCTCCGATCGAAGTTGCACAAGGGGGCATTTCCTTTGTGAAAAACTCTAATAATTCATAATTTGAAGGCAAAACTCAAAAAAATTTACATATAAAAAAGTTGCGGTAATTTTTACCCCCCACCCCTACAGCTTGACCCATCCTTGGTAAACATTTTGAGATGGTATTTACCTCATTTTGTTAGGCTTAGAAAGTTTAGTGGATGTGCAAAATTTCATTATTTTAACTTGAACAGTTTCGGAGATAATAAATAAAAACTGTCTTCAGGGGCCCACATTTAGGGGTCTGTAGCTCCCTTAGGAAGCATTTTGGTATATAGGTAAGTATGGTCCAATCGATTTATTTTGACCTCGGGAATATGTGGTTTCTTTTTGTGCACTTATTTCTGGGACACCCTGTATACGAAACTTATAGCATTTTTCTATTGATTCTGAGTAGTTAGATAGAAAAACAATTGAACTTGTCACTAAGGAGATATTTGAAAAACTCATGTTTTTTTAAATGGAAACCCTACATAGTACATTACTATAATATGTAAAAACATATTATAGTAATGTGATTTTTCCGGAAAAAGTGAATTTGTAGATCCATTTTTTCTGGAAAATTTCCAGAAAAAATGAAATGACTTCGAACGACTCCTAAGATGGGAGTGCAAATAAAATGACAATCTTTCACATTTAAGACAATTTAGTACTTCTGTATTCATTACGTGGTAGGATTACATGGTGTGCTCACGAGGTATATATGTGACGTCACTTGGGAACATATTCAGCGATTTTAAAACGTGTATGCAAGCCGATAAATCCATCTGCACAAAATTAATTGGTAGTACTTTAAATTATTTCTCTAAAACAATTATTTAATTTTGTGAAGATCGATGTATCGGCCGGCGTACGCGTTTTAAAATCACTGAATATGTTCCCAAGTGACGTCACATATGCTTCGTGAGCACACCATGTAATCCTAATACCATGATTAATTATTATTATCATTCAAAACCACAGATGAAACACGCTGATGAAGAAATATCAAAGATTTTAAGGTTGTTAGGATATTTTCAATTTTTCAGGAAAAATTTATTCTTTCTTTCCGGAAAACTTCAATTTTTCTTTCTGGAAAAAATCACTACCACTCACATCACTACATATCATTGTCAATTTCCAAAAAATGTTATGGATTGTTTTAATCGATCACATATGGTCGATTGTGATTGATTAACGTAACCTGAGAATAATATAAAGTTTAACATCAAATATCTCAAAAACTGCCAAAGATATTTAAATTTTATATAATTTTGGAATCACAAAACAATTCTTTATACAAAAATATAAAATATATTGTTTTCCATTAATAACAAAAAACATGACTTGATTAAATATCTCTTTAGCGAGAAGTTCAATTGTTTTTCCGATTAATTATTTAGAACCTACTGAAAAAAAAATAATAAAACCTTAGTATATAAAGATTTTCTCAAAACCTTAAACTAAACAAGGGGGGATAAGAATATATGTGAAGACCCTCTACACAGGAAAAAAAAGGAAGGACCATCGGAGCTGCTGGTGGGTACTGAAAACCAGTCAGATGTGACAGATCGCAACACAAAACCCCACTTGTTTTATTTGGAAACAATATAGCTGCATGCAACAAAAAAGTATGGCTGAAATCATATGCACATTTCACCGTTATGGAAACTAAAATTTCCTCAAAAGTTCAATTTTGTAAAAAAATTTTACATTTTTTAAAACTAGTTTATTCTTAACTTAAAAAATAACATTTTTCATTCAAGCGAAACTTTGTAATTATGCATATGAATGCTGTTTAAAAAAGACCAAGCAAATAAACATTAGCACCTAGTAAAATGTCTTACATTATCAGACTGCTCCCTGTCTTCTTCTAGATGACAGTTGTTATTATTTGGTTCCAAATCTTTGGTGCATCCTTGAGCTTCTTCTAAAAATGTTGTTAAGGACAATTGTTTTTTAATTAAGGGTTGACTATAAATTTCACGAAATATCTTCGTTTCATGTCCAAGATGTTCGGCCAAGTTTTGAACTTGTGAATCTGTGAAATCTTTTTGCGATGCATATGTCGCTGCCTGCTTTCTAAGGAGTGTTCCCCTTAATAACTCTGGATTGGAGGCCCCACACTCTACCGAAAATTCTCGAAGTAGTTTGCATGCCCTAATAAATTTTGACCGATCATCTAAAGATGGTAACGCAAATACAAAAGGGTTGTCTTCTTTTATATTAAATTGTCTTCTTGACTTAATGATCATCTTAACACATTCATTGTTAAGATGTGATATTAAAAGTGGAACGGTACGCATTAACTTCCCTCTAAGTTCTACACGAACATAGTCAGAGGAATCTGGCTGGGATTTCTGCGCTTCAAAATCCCCAATTAGCAGCCGTTCCAACTCCCCAGCTCTTCGCCTATTGAAGACTTGTAAATCAATTAGCACATAGGATGCTAGTTGTTTATAATTAAAAAATGAACTGTTGTCAGTAAACAATCTCTTATATTTTTCTATATTAAACTGTAAATAATTTTTCAATTTTTGAATGTCATCAACATCAGGCAAGACAATATTTTTCCGTCGCCTACCTTCAAATGTGTTCTCTCTTACGGTTCTGTTTACATCATTACTAATTTCATGATTGAAGATAGTTAAAAAATTGGTCAAATTAGTAAGTTCTGTTGTGTTATTTTCACTTATGAGTATAATTTTATAAACTACTGCTACTTTTTTTATCAGTCCACTTAAGCCCTGGGCTGAACCAGGAGCATAATAGGAGGATTTTTTATTATTAAATTTTGCCAGTGTTAATAGCAACAACAACTTGTTGGTATAATTGTGGCTTGAAAATATCTTTTAGTTCTACCACATGAGTACTAACTGAACGCATAGCAATAAGGAATCTGCCCAAGAGCCGTAGTCTACTCCGTATCATAGGAAAATCTTTTTCAATTTTGTATTTTTTGGTCCAGCTATTTGCAGATGTTATAGCGAGGGCATCATACCTAATAACATTTGTAACGAGGTCATTTCTCATATTGGGAAAGATGGTATTTTTTAAGACATCGCAGGCCGAGTCATGTATTTTGCCCTCGAACTTTCTACCCAACGGACCTGTGCATCTTGCTCCAATATATTGAGGGGCACACAACTTGATATGTCGCCGAATGCTATCCCTTGCGTAATACCCTTTACAAGAAGGGCATACTCTATAATGATTTAAACCATGTTTATCGACATTTTTACGACTTACGGTAATAAATTTGCCAAGATTAATGTCTTCTCGGGTGTTAAACATAATTTGACCCTTTTTTCTTAGTTGTTCGATCAGCTGCTTTCGTTCTAGACATTCTGTAAAAAATATAGTCACTGTAGGAATTCCATAAAATTAAAGAAATACATGTTATATAGGATGTCCCAAAATTAGTAAGAACAGTTCCTACAAACATGTGTCCGGAGGAGGGCTGTATCCCTCTAGGGGGATACAGCACTCTGAGAATGGTTCCTAAATAGTGGCTTTTACTGATTATCTCGGAAACACCTTGAAACAACTTTATGAGACTTGATACACGATATTATTTTATTAAGGCTAATTATTTTAGAGTATGTATTAACCAAAATTACTTTTATCCAAAGGCAGAGAAAAGAAGGGGGTAGGTACCTTTCGTTTCTACATGTTTTTTGTTCTCTCTTACATTTCTAGTAGTCTAAGATTTAATCACGATTCCCTAGTTAGTATTGCATAAAAACGGTCCTCTTCACAATTAGCCGTAGGATAAACCGTTTTCGAGGAGAAGTAGTTTACGCAAAATATTATGGCTTCATTTAGTAATCCGCAAATTTAAAATTCAATATTAAGCGATATCCAATATTTAAACCCCACAATATGTTTATGAATTTATTATAAAACTAGATATAATAATTGCACATTCTATGAGATACTCTTCGCAGTTTTTTTTATAATAATCTTACACATTTTAAATTTTCAATATAATTATTTCCCGATGATGCCGACTTTATTGGCGAAACGCGTGTCGGTATTGTGTACAGTATTTTGATGTTTGTAGAAACTACTTCAGAATTAGAATCATGTTAAAGGATGCAACTGCCTTCGACGTGGATTTGGTAAAGAGGAAAATCCACGGAGAGCGGGGTCTGATGTTTGCGGTATTCCACTGTAGTCATTCGCGTGGACGAACAGAGGGAACATATTACTTGGCTGGTCCGGACTGAAACGGGCGTTCGCCTCTCTTGGTGTCGCCTGGGGCAACTGCCGATTTCTAAGATGCATATTTACCCAAGCAGTCTTTGTTTTTTTTTATCGTTGATGTATTTATTAATTATATATTTTTTCTGCTTGGTTGGCTGTTTTTCTAATAATTTGGTTGGCCTTGGGGCTCTTTTGTGAACGGGCAGGTTACTAGTGAGAGCAAGAAAACGAGTTGTGATTTTTAGATCGGGTTTCGCCAGGTAGGGCAGAGCAAGTCTTAGAGCTGATGTACATTCGAGCGTTAGCCAGCGACTGACTTGGGACCGCCGCGGCGTTTCATTTATACACCTTCGGAGTGACCTCCTCCAGTATACCCTGAAACGTCACGACAGCGCCACCAGACGTTGCGCCGGTGACACAACCCTCTTCAGGTCCATTTATTTTACTAAATTATTTCATAACATTTTTATTTACTAATCGATTTTTTTCAAAAACAATAGTGTTCTCCCTCCAGATAACACTAACCTACCGCCCAAATTTCAATTCGATCCGACTATCCGTTCTTAAGTTATCGTGCTTACAAGAAACGTGACGGACGGACAGACGGATTTTTTGAAAGTTGTTCAGAATTCGATGACTAACATATGGTACACATTTTTTTGCTCTACGAGCAATATTAATGACTTTAGAAAAGTGCCTGGCAAATACAATATACTCTTCGTTTATGCGAAGAGTGACAGCTAGAGTGTGCCCATGCTTATGTTTCAGAGATAATTAGTAAAAGCCATTATTTAGGCGCCATCCTAGGAGTGCTGTAGCTCCCTTAGAAAGAATTCCCGGATGCATGTTTATAGGAACATTTCTTACTTTTTTTGCTTGTAGAATTAGCTCCTAAACGGACGTGCGGGTATTTCGGGACACCCTGTATATTAAGACTTCGTCTCATACGCCTTTTTCCCATTCTCAAAAAATTATACTTCCTATTTGATAAAAAAGGAAAATATTGTGGCTTCATCAGGAAATTTTAACAAACTTAAAAATAAAATACAAAATAAAAATATCACGATCGTACTTTTGGTTTTAAAACTTTGCTGAAAAATCACTTTTAGCTAAAAATCAATGAAATATGCTTATAAAATAAGATAACACAGGCCAAAGTTTGTTGACATTATTTTAAATTGGATATAAGTATATATTTTTAGTGAGGATAGTAGTGCTTAATAAGCCAATTGGTTATGACAAAACGAGCAAAAATATCAACTTTTTTCATTTCCATACACAAAGTTGGCTCTAGAATGCAGTTGAATTTATTTACATGCTTAGTAGTTCAATATTTTATTATTTAATTTAACACACCGATTCGATAATTCTTCATTTTCTGTCCAATAGTTTCTTGGGTTAATAAAGTTATATTAAAGGGTGTTCCAGTGGGAGATACCAGATTTGAATTGTTAATAACTATCGACATAATTAAAAAAATATGTCTTTTTTTTCAAATCTTTTATTGAAAGTGAGGAATTAAACATAAAATGTGACATCGGTCAAATGGCTATACCGGCTTCTGTGGCAGGTATGCATTCTTTGGAGAAAGTTTTACATGACTTTTTCGCATAATTGAGGCTGTATTTCTGCAATAACTGCTCGAATGTTTTCTTTCAGCTCAGGAATCGTCTGAGGGTTATTTGTGTACACCTTATCCTTTGCGTAACCCCAAAGAAAGGAATCCAAGAGAGTTAAATCGCACTATCTTGGTGGCTAATCAACGTCTCCTCTGCCAGAGATCATGCGCCCAGGAAAGTTAGTCACTAAGAGTGTTTTGTTGGCTGTGTGGCAAATTGCACCTTCTTGTTGAAAGTAAACATTCAGATCAAGACCTTCAATTTTTGGCCACGAAGAGTTGGTTAACATGTCACAGTAATGGTAAATGATCAGCATTACCGTGGCATGTGACCGATGACATACTCCATGTTTATAATTAATAATAATAATATAAGAAATGCATTGAACAAAAATTGATTCAATAAGTTATTGACAGAGGTCCTTCTGCCTATTTCATGTTTAATTCCTCGCTTTCCCCAAAAGATACAGGGTGATTCGTGAGGAGGGTCGTACTTTACCGATAGATAGGGAACATTGAGGTGATCTTAAATAATAATAATAATAATAATAATAACTTTATTCACAAGTATATGTACATACAAGCAAAAAGGTACAAATTCGGCACAGATTGCCGGTCTTCCATTTGCCCTGAAAATCCCCTTAAAAAAGAACCCCTAAAAATTAAATAGTAAATACTAAATACTAAATACTAAAAATAAAACCAAGAACCAGGTATATAAGCACATTTACATGAATTCACTAAAAAGCATGTACGAAATACCCAGCTCGTGTAGGATAGGTTGCCTCGCAGTAAACATAGGAGATATAAGAGATCTAGGTGGTGTGGTTAGTATGATTTATTCATTTTGTTTAATAATTAACATTGTTTTTATGGCATTTCTGAATTTATTATAAGACAAGTGCTTGATCTCATTGCCAAGGTTATTCCATAACGAAGCAGCTATAAAACTAAATGATTTCTGAAAAATTGAAGTTCTATGTGGGTTTATTACAAAATTATCAATATATCTAGTGTTATGGAGATGGGCTTGGGTAACCAACTTTTGACGTAAATAATTTGGTTCACTTGTGCTTAATCTCCAGATAAAAATATACGTATGTTGCAATCTACGATATTCCATATTTAATATTTTATATTCATTTAGATATGGTGATATGTGGTTACGATATGGAATATTATAAGTGAAGCGCATACAAGAGTTCTGAACTTTCTGAATTGTATTTCTCATTAGAATTGACATAGTATTTCCATATACAACATCACCGTAATCAAATAAGGACAATATTAAAGCATTACAAAATTTTAGTTTAATATCTGAGGTTAAAATGTTCTTTAGATTATATAATTTTCTCAATCGAAAATTTGAAATCTTAACTTTATTGGCAATGTGTTTTACGAATTTCAGTGCGGAATCTATGCAAATTCCCAGATTTTTAGCGTCATTAACAATAGGAATACTTTGGTTATTAATTACAAAATTAAAATTAATTGAATTCATTTTCTTTCTCATTAAAGGGGTACCTATTAAAATTGATTGGGATTTTGTGGCATTTAATTTTAAGTTGTGATTGCATGCATATGTATATACGCTGTGTAAATCCTGATTTATCATCATTTCCGCTGTTTTAAATTCTGATAGATGAAAAGAATAATAAACCTGTGAGTCATCTGCATATTGGTGTAGTGAACAATTTTTTAAATTTTTTGACATATCGGAGACATATATGGAGAATAATAATGGACCCAAAATAGACCCTTGAGGAACACCACTGTTTAATGTTTTAAACTGTGAGGAATTTTTATTAATAGTTACACATTGTTTTCTTTCTGTGATATAACTGGACATAAGCTGTGTTGCATTATATGAAAAACCAAAATAATGTAGTTTAGCTAACAACATTTGATGATCTAGCATATCAAACGCTTTTGAGAAGTCCAACAGCACTAGGCATGTACATTTTCCATCATCCAATTTTATAATAAAGTCATCTAACATATAAGTTAAGGCAGTTGTTGTGCTATGATTTTTTCTGAAACCTGATTGATATATCGAATACAGATTGTTTTTACTTAGATATGCATTTACTTGGTTATGAATATGTCTTTCGATAATTTTTGAAACAGCACAAAGCAAACTAATGGGTCTCAAGTCAGTGACTTCAACGGGGTTATTAATTTTTGCTACAGGTTTTACTACTGCGTGTTTCCACAATGTCGGAAATTCATTTTGTGTTAATATACAATTGATAATGTGTGTAACAGCAGGTAGACAATATGGAATGAACATTTTAATATCAACTATTGAAAGACCATCTACCCCCGATGCATGAGTTTTTATTGACCTTATTATTTGGAGGACATCTTTTTCTTCTATATTCTTAAAGGACAGTGACTCCGTAATATTTGAATGAAGATTATTTTGATAAAAATTAAGTGTGTTGTTACATATTGTAGATTGAGCATCTGTCAGTGAGATAAAATAATTATTTACTGTATGTGGATTTTGCAAGTTTACTGGCAATTCATAATTAGGTGACTTTGTTAAATTTAATTTTTTTGCTGTACCCCAAAATTTCTTGCAATCATTTTTTATAGAGTTAAAAAATGCAATTTTTTCTCGACGTATAGCCGATTTAGTATAATTCCGTAAATCTTTATAATAATTATGATTTTCCTCTGTTTTATTTTGTTGATACTTTTTCCGCGCTTTCTCTCTTAACTTTATGAGTGTTTTGATAGTGTCTGTTATCCAGGGAGTAAATGGTCGTTCAATAATTTTCTTCCCCACCACCGGAGCATGAACGTCTAGTAGATCTAGAAATATTTTGTTTAAAAAATAGATTTTTTCATTTACATTATTACTTTGGTAAATAGGAAGCCAATTAATATTTTCGCAATCAAAGTTAAATTGTTCAAGATTTATATTTCTGTAATTCCTGTATTCTATATATTTTTCATGTTTCACAGATTTGGGTATATTTATTTTTGCAAAAACTAATTTGTGATCCGTAATGTCCTCAGGAAGATTTAAAATGCCTGTTTCTATTAAATTTAATGAGTTATTTATAGCAATAATATCTATTAGACTATTTGAGTTCGTGTTTGGATTTTCTCTAGTTGGTACTTTTACTGTTTGCTTACAGTCATACGCTTCAAGTAAGTAGTTAAATTCAGTTTTTTCTTTAGAGTTTCCTAACAAATTTATATTTATGTCTCCTACTATGATTATATTTTTATAAGTAGGACAGACAATTGAAAGTAAATCATTGATGTCATCTAAAAAACTATTTGTGTCATTTGATGGAGGACGGTAAACAACACACACTGCCGTTTTTTGTTTATTTAACGTGATTTCAATGCACAAAGCCTCAGTGGTACAGAACTTCTCAAAATTTATTAACGAATAATTGATACTATGTTTTAAATAGAATGCAACACCGCCTCCTCTGGATTCTCTATCTTTTCTAATGAAATTATATTCCGGTATTTTATAAATTGAACTATCGCATTCATTGGTTAACCAAGTTTCAGTTATTGCAAGTAGACAAAAATCATAACTATAGACAAAATTAACAAATTCATCAAAACCTGTGTTAAGGGACCGAATGTTAATATGAGCAACTGTAAAATGTGGATTCTTCTTACCAAATGTTTCACTATTATTCTGTATTATTTCATCTGAATGCACCACCTGTACACGAATGTTATCCTGGATCGCCATCCGAGATGAATCTATATGGATTAAAACTGCGAGACGCCCTACCCATACCCAAACAGAGAATACATGTTATCATTATCTTAAACATAAAAAGTAAGCAAATAAATAAATATGTCGACATCTAGGAATTCTTATGGTAAATCACAACATCTCGACCTCTCCGATACACATGATTTATTCTATGAATATTATAGCTTGAGTTTAAAGTTCTTAACAATTTATTAATATAATTTATTAATATAAACATTTAATTAGTTTTCTTTAATATGGGTTATATCTCTCTCACATTCCACTCTATGAATTTTATTTTTATATTTGACAAAAACATTTCCATTGTAGGACCAGACATTTTTTGAAGTAAATATTTTAACAGCAAAATTAATTAGTGCCAACCTGAATCTTGTTAGATCTTCTTGCACTGATATACCTGAGGATTTCAGCATTTTTCTTTTGTTTATTACTTGAGAACGCACTACATCGCTACAAAACCTTACCAGTATCGCAGAAGGTCGCCTGTTATCAGACATCGACTTTTTCGATAGGACTCGATGACACTTATTTATATCATTATCTCTTATATCTCTTAAATCTAGTTTTTCTTTAAAAAAGTTCAACACTAATTCCTTTGTATTTTCCTTATTAATCTCTGGCATGCCAAATATTCGAACGTTTAAATTCCGGGAATATTGTTCATTTGTATCCATACCTTTTTTTAACTCATAATTATCTTTTTGTAACGTAGCTACTTCTTTCTTTAGCTGCTGAATAGTTTCATCTTGTTTTGATATTAATTCATTATATTTTTCAGATATTTTCTTCGACACATTTTCTGCAATTTTTTTTATGAATTCTTCGCTTTGAAATAGGTGTTTATTTTTGTCCTCCACTATCTTGGCTATATCCTCAAGATCACTCCTAGTGAGAACCATTTTCGTAACCAAACAAAAAGTTTGATATACTTAACTGATAAACACGAAAAGGCCAAAAAACAAACTTATTTAAAAAAGATGTACACTTTAACGTTAAATAGGTTTATACTTATAAACTGTAATTTATTGCTACTTTATAATCAGTTTTACGGAGGACAAGTTTGTGCGACTGTTACTCTCGCGCCATCTTGGATATATAAATCCCCATATAGTAATGGCTAAAGCGGCTTCGATTCCGAAATACAGGGTGTTTTATATTTTTTGTGAGAATTTTCTTTTCGTCATATATCTGTAATGCGCAAACGGAATTCAATGAAATTTTGTATTTTTGTTACAGTAGATATTCACCATCAAATGCGTGGGATATTAATAAAATATCAGGGCCGGACCCAGAATAAAATTATTTTTAAATTATTCCTAGAAAATAACACTCTGTATAGTGTTATAAAATTCTTGATATTGAAATATTAATTTACATCTAGAAAGATACAAGACGCCATAAAAAAATATTTTGGCACCATTTCATTGTTCAAGTAAAAAAATTAAATTGTTGAGGAGTCAATTTTTTTTGGAAAATTGAGAGAAAATAGTCACTTCAGATATCAGTAACATATATTTTTTTTCTTCTCTGTTTGCACTATCTTTTATTCGCATCACATGGTACCTAGTAAAATAATACAAATATTTTGTAATGATTGTGTAATTAGTAATCTTAAAAAAATAACACATAATAAAAATTAACAATTTAACAGTCAAATTTACTAAATACAATAAAATTTTTTGAATCACTGTCTGTTTTCAAAGTGACCACCGCCAAATTCGATACATTTTCTTGATCGATTTGTCATTTGATTTATACTTTTTCTAACAATTTCTAAATTGTTATTAATTTCATAGCAAAAGTGCTCAATTCTTGCAATCAGCTGTTCTCTGGTGATTATTTCTTCTTTGTATACCTCAGTTTTAAATAACCTCACAAAAAATAGTCAAGGGGTGTGAGATCTGGTGATCTCGGGCCCATGCAACAGGACTGAGGTGACTATTTTCTCTCAATTAAAAAAAAAAAGTTGATTCCTTAACAATTGTAATTTTTTTACTTAAACAATGAAATGGTGCCAAAATATTTTTTTATGGGATCTAGTATCTTTCTAGATGTAAGTTAATATTTCAATATCAAGAATTTTAAAAACAGTATACAGAGTGTTTTTTCTAGGAATAATTTAAAAATAATTTTATTCTGGGTCCGGCCCTGATATTTTATTAATATCCCATGCATTTGATGGTCAATGACTACTGTAACAAAAATACAAAATTTCATTAAATTCCGTTTATGCATGGCAGATATATGGCGAAAAGAAAATTCTTCCAAAAAATATAAAATACCCTGTATTTCGGAAACGAAGCCGCTATAGCCATTACTATATGGGGATTTAAGATCACCTCAATGTTCCCCATCTGTTGGTAAAGTACGACCCTCTCCTCACGAATCACCCTGTATAAAGAAAAAAAATTCAAATCTTATATTTTGGTAACAAATGCAAATGAATACAAACTTCATAGACCCCACTCATACTGATGGTGGTCAAGGATGTGCATGGGACAGTTTTTTCTCCATCCACATATTATCCCTTCCCAATTTATCTGGGTTAATACCTTCAAATTATGAAAATTCCATCTGATGCTAAAAAAAAAAAAAAACTGATGCTAGCTGCACAAGTTATAACCGAACATACTGAAGCAGTTTTAAATATAGATTACTGTAATTAAAGACCCAAATAGTCAAATTTCTATATCCCGAAATTCTCTGAAATTAAAATATCCTTTATATATCCTTTATTTTACATGTTAGAAGTTCGACTACCTAATAGTATACCGGGTGCCGGTGTACATTTATAAAAAGGCAAATCAGAATTATAAATAACTGTACGAATTAAAGTGCACTATGAACAAAAGTAGGTACTAGGCAACTTCGTGGATACACGAAGATTATATCCGATTACCAAGCGAGAGGTCCCGAGTTCAAACCCGTTCGGCAGATTTTTTCTTTTTTTTAAACCTTTATATCTTTTTAAATCATATAATGTCCAAATTTGAAAAACCTGTTTAAATGATTTTTTGAAGTGACCATATTAGATGTTTCTAGCATTAAATATCGTCTAGATGTTAAATAATTAATTCTAATTTCAGTTATCTTCAAACACTTTTAGTCTACGAAGTGGAAAAAATAGCGTATATACCACGAGACTAAAGTGCCTTTTAATCTTGGGTGACAAACTTCACCCGCAGGATTAAAAGATGCACTTTAGTGCCTTGATATATAATACCGGGTGCCACAGCATACTGGCTCACCCCTATATTTCCTTTATTTTTTAACTTATCCATTTGAAATTTGGGGGGCATAAACTATCGTTTAAAATGTATTTCTGCACATTACAAACTCTATGGTACCACTTCCGGTTTATCCGGAAATTACCTCAACTTTCAATTTTCAAATGGAACACCCTGTATATTTTTACATACTTGGATGCAGGGCAACATTCTGCATACACCATGTAAGTTTCGCGAATTTTTGAGCCGAAATTCAATTTTTTCAAGCATTTGCAGAAATCCGTCTAGAGTGCTTTATAATTCCAAACGAATGAAATAAAATTGAAAATAAATAGCACAGATATAAAATAGATATCAATGAAATCAGAAAGAAAATTATAATTTTTCAAACACTATGAGCCACCACCTTCCCATTTGAAAAAAAAAAGTTTTCGATTAAAAAGTGATATGTTCAACTTTGGAGGCTTCGCAAACAGTTGTTAGTGAAACGAAAAGAAAAATTATATTTTTCCTTTGAAGTTTACCTACCGTATATTGAATTTTGTTCATAGTGCACTTTAATTCGTACAGTTATTTATAATTCTGATTTGCCTTTTTATAAATGTAAATATTAACAAAAGTAATACATTGTTCCCTGTTCACACTCGTACATGTAATTATTTTGTTAATTTATTAAAGCAGTTGGTTAGTATGTATTGTACTTGTTTATTCATAGGGATTAAAAGTAGCACTTTAGTCCTCAAAAATAGGGAATGAAATAGCTTTTAATCTATGAAGTGCAAAAATTAAACTTAACACCTATCTAAGCTAATTTAAAAAATAGTTACTTACTATTAGGCAAATAGAGAATTTTTTTTACTTCCTCCTCGTCCTTATGGACGGTAATGAAATGACGACCTATATTTGTTTTTAATTCCATACAGAAAGTACAAAATTCCTCTTTTGATTTTTTTCTCACGGCAGGTGTCACGTCTTCAATAATTACATTTTCTAATGGTACAATGTTGGAACTTGTTGGTTGGACTTTGTCGTCCCACATTAAAACAGTAACATCCTGGAAATCTGTTTCCACAGCATGAAACAAACCATTGGAACAAATTGTCCCTTCAGTGACCATAGCTTTCTTAACCTCCAAACTGGTGGGGTTTTCATCAATTTTTTGGCTCCTTTCGATGGCAAATTCATACATTATTGGACTTGATATATAATCACTAGTCTGCTCATACATAATTTGAGGTAGTTGAGAAAAACTGGCATAGTTTAAGTTTAAAATATCAGGGCATTTTTTCTCTAATTCAACCTTCTCAAAATATAGTTGATGAACCATTTTTTTGGCTACTTGAAAACAGGAAGTAGTAAATATACAGGATGCCCTGTACCAATACCCATTATTGTAACGAGCCATTAAATTGCCTCTTACATATTTCGTATCCGATTGTTTACAAAGATGGACCACACCATCTTCATGATAATACACAACAGACAGCATGGTATTGGTATTTGACCTGGAAATATAAAATATTTAATGAACAGAACAAAACTAAATTTAATAAAAAAGACTTAACATTGCAAAAAGATTATTTACTTAACAGCATCCTCATTTTCAAATTACTGAATATATTTTGATTATTTTGAATATGCAGAAACAATATTTAAAAACAATCAAAAGGTAGTGTTTCCTCACATATTTTGAAAAACTTAGAAATAGCTTTTCAAAGAACTCGTAAAGATTTATTAGATTTTATTAAAGTGAAAATTCTGTCAATGGATTTGTGCATTTTACTTAATTTCATCATTATGCAATGCAGATTTAAATATAAACCAAGGCATAAAAAATGATTGACTATTTAATATAAAACAAGTTGATCGCTAATGACTTTTTTTTAAAAGCAAAACTGTATAAACTGTCCCTAAAAACATGAACTGGTGTAACCAACAAAATTGCAAAAATTGAGTTATGTCGGTTACAGAAATAAAGTGGCGTAACTGAATCCCTAAGGCCGACCCTAGACGCTACTGTGCACTTGTACGGTATGCTTGCGCAAGTGAATCGTTACCAGCAGAACTGAGCATGTAGAAGAATAGTTTGTGTAGTTTCTGTTGTTTTTGAACTGCATAACTACACAAACTATTCTTCTACACGCTCAGTGCTGCTGGTAACGATTCACTTGCGCAAGCATACTGTATAAGTGCACAGTAGCGTCTAGGGTCTGCCTTATAGTAATCACACAGTGCAAGTTGACTTCAGGCAGCTAATCTAAATAAATACCGAAACAAAATATCACGATGGCGTAACTACAGATTCCGCAGATTCATGAAATGCTGGTTACGCCAGTTCGTATTTTTAAGGACAAAATGTTCATTTAACTTGTCTTGTCATCTTAACGTCTTAGCATACAACTAAAGGTGAATTTATACAGACCTATCTTAATCTAATCTTAGTCTTAACTTAGTCCTAAGAAGTTAAATGTTCATTTTTATATGAAGTTTATAAGGTCCTGTCCTAGTATTAGTAGTATTAGAAAGTTGCCCAACTTTTTTAAGTTATTAATAATACGGCTGTAAATGGTGTTTATGCGTTCTGCCTTGACAGAGTCGAAATGGGCATTAAAAGAAAATAATGAGATTAACAGCAATGCCAAATCCAGTAATTATGTTGAGGAAGATAAATTTAGGTTAGGATAAAATAACACTTACCTTGCGGTACAAAAAAATAGCAGAGCAACTATAACACAGAACATATATAAAGAATCTATAAGCAGTCTTGTACTATTAAGTTTATTATAAGTAATATTCGCACAACCGTTGAATGAAATTTTTTCACTTAACGACACAACGCAATAGTCACAAAACGGAACAAAACAATTTGGCGCGAAATCACAGAATATAGAAATCTTAAAACCGTACTTCTACCAGAGACATAGAGAGGGGAGAATGATCTTAGAACCTGCGTGAATGGCAAATCACAATGGCTGCATTCAGGGAATTGTAGCAATAGAGCGCTGCAGCGCTGTGGCGCTTTACACTCACTGAATGAACATTTTTCGAATCATCAGTAATTTTAACTGTTTAATTTTCTGGTTGTCAACATTGACTGCTTTCATAACCTATAATTATAATTCATTCCTAAAGTGTGTATACAAAAGTGTTTTAATGTTTATGAATTATGGAGAAAGGATGAATAATTTATAGAGTTTATTGGTGCCGACGACAATTTTGATTTTGTTTTTTTGTTTTGTTGTTTTGTTTACACGCTGCACTGCTTTATTACCTACCCAGCGGTAAAGCGGAATAATTATATGCTTTAACGCTTTACTAAAGCGCTGCACGAATATCACGAACTATTCAGTACACCGCTTCAATACAGCGCTGCAGCGCTGCGGTTCCCTGAATGCGACCAATGAAACTAGACACTTTAAGTTGTTCGTGGTACGTAGATGCAGATGTGCACGTTAACGTACAATTTTCACGTTTACGTCCTGTTTCACAATTCAGTTTAAGTAGTTTGTAGGTCACCTTAAAATTTTGGTTGTCAACAATGTCCACAAAAATATAACCTTAAAAATCCGACGTACATTTGTGTTTGTCGAGTTGAAATTTTGAATTTTTTATTTATTTAAGGAAACCCTATAAAGCAACTACGTAAGTTATTAAGTTATTTAAAAATGCGTCAAAATAAACTTCGCGAGTTATCGTCACCGCTTCGGTACACTTCGGTTAGCGTACGTTACCGTTTTAGGTACACGTGAGGATCCGTAAGATAACGTAGGTACGTAAGACGATAACGTGAAAATTTATGATCTGCGCAAGCGCGACTACCAAAACGTACGTTTACGTCTACGTCTTTGATACAACTTAAAGTGTCTAAATATCATTAAATATAACGTGCAGCCACAGACCTATTTTTTATAAAATAATTAGACTGATTATGAACGCACTGCGCAGCCATTGGCGCATGCAAATACAGGAGCCGTCCATTTTTCAATACTTTTTGTTTACACATATAAATTGAACCAATGAAATGCTATCAAGTTTGTTTTGTTGTGAGGGTTGCATAATATGACTTTAGCTGGCATTTGGGAGACGATCCGAAACAACAATACTTAGAAGGGGAAAGTAGTTTTGTACGTTGTACGTTGTATGTCCTCTATGTAGTTTTACATAGATATATTTAATTTGAGAATTTTATGGGCTTCAAAAACTAGTAATTAAATATAAACTAAGAGTAATTTTAATTTCTAAAGTACCTTCTACTTTTTTTAGTCCTTTATCTGCAAGTGTACAAGTATATTAAAAAACTTCCAACTCTGAAATAACTTTTTATCGGCATGAAATACATTTGTAAGCAAACGGAAATGTGTATATAAGGATTTACCAAAGTCATCCATATACTATTATTGAAAAATTAGATTTTGTAACGTAGTTAAGAAGTACTTATACAACCTTTCCATTTCGGGCATTCATATTAGAAAAGAACTGAGTAAGTTTGTTTTATTTCAACATTATAATAAAGTATTTATTCTACTGCCGTGCGTAAAGTACTAACTTTACATACGCTGTGTAGTGCCTAAAGTAAAAATTTCATATAATCGCCTATAATAATAATCATATCGTATCTCAAAAACGTTAAATATGGTTACATATTTAATTTTATGTAGTCCATTATATTGATATAAAGTTCCATTTCCGAAAAAATTTCACTTTACACACTTGTTGCATAGGTATATAACTATTTTCACAATAATGTTTATTACCTATTACCTAATATTATTTTTAAGGCACATTTAAAACTAACTACAGTAAAATATTAGTTATACTTTCAATAACATTCTTGACTCAAAACTACTTTCTGTTACGACTGCGATGTTATTTTTAAAAATTCCCGCTTCCAAGTATATAAAAATGGCGGTGTTCAATATTTGCAAGTAGCTAGGCTTGAAAGAACCTTCTCCTATTTTAAGTTCTGTGCGTGCAGCGCATACGACGGCGAGAAATTGAACTAACGTGATTTATTGATAACAAATATGAGGCTGACGGCCTTGGGTTAGGTCATCGGTCAAAAATATGTGCGGAATCGTGTTTCTCCACCCCAAAGACCCCTCTTGGCAATATTTCATTTCGAACCCAAGTTCTTTGGTTCAAATATCTTGAAAAATGTGGATCTTGACAATAATCGGATTCTTTTATATCGGCTTTCTATTTAGAACTTACAACTTTGTGACACCTATCACAATATAAGTAATTTGGTCTAAAATTTCGAATGGTCCAAGTCGTAACCTTCCAGCTCCAACAGTATTTGAATTATGGCCGTTTTTTCGTGGAATATGGTGAAAATATCAATTATTGGATTTATTATACGTTTCTCAGAAAATTTTACTCTTCGTAAAAGTTTCTGAATAATGCTATGATTATGAAACTATCATTAAATACAACGTGCAGCGCATGCGACGGCGAGAAATTGAACTAACGTGATTTATTGATAACAAATATGGGGCTGACGGCCTTGGGTTAGGTCTTCGGTCAAAAATATGTGCGGAATCGTGTTTCTCCACCCCAAAGACCCCTCTTGGCAATATTTCATTTCGAACCCAAGTTCTTTGGTTCAAATATCTTGAAAAATGTGGATCTTGACAATAATCGGATTTTTTTATATCGGCTTTCTATTCAGAACTTACAACTTTGTGACACCTATCACAAAATACGTAATTTGGTCTAAAATTTCAAATGGTCCAAGTCGTAACCTTCCAGCTCCAACAGTATTCGAATTATGGCCGTTTTTTCGTGGAAAATGGTGAAAATATCAATTATTGGATTTATTATACGTTTCTCAGAAAATTTTACTCTTCGTAAAAGTTTCTAAATAATGCGATGATTATGAAAATATCATTGAATGTAACGTGCAGCGCATACGACGGAGAGAAATTGAACTTACGTGATTTATTTATAACAAATATGGGGCTGACCGCCTTGGGCTAGGTCATCGGTCAAAAATATGAACGGAATCGTGTTTCTCGACCCCAAAGACTTCTCTTGGCAATATTTCATTTCGAACCCAAGTTCTTTGGTTCAATTATCTTGAAAAATGTGGATCTTGACAATAATCGGATTCTTTTATATCGGCTTTCTATTTAGAACTTACAGCTTTGTGACACCTATCACAATATAAGTAATTTGGTCTAAAATATCGAATGGTCCAAGTTGCAACCTTCCAGCTCCAACGGTATTCGAAATATGGCCGTTTTTTCGTGGAAAATGGTGAAAATATCAATTATTGGATTTGTTATTCGTTTCTCAGAAAATTTTACTCTTCATAAAAGCTTCTGAATAATGCTATGATTATGAAACTATCATTAAATACAACGTGCAGCGCATGCGACGGCGAGAAATTGAACTAACGTGATTCATTGATAACAAATATGGGGCTGACGGCCTAGGGCTAGGTCATCGGTCAAAAATATGTACGGAATCGTGTTTCTCGACCCCCAAAAACCCCTTTTGGCAATATTTCATTTCGATCCCAAGTTCTTTGGTTCAAATATCTTGAAAAATGTGGATCTTGACAATAATCGGATTCTTTTATATCGGCTTTCTATTTAGAACTTACAACTTTGTGACACCTATCACAATATAAGTAATTTGGTCTAAAATTTCGAATGCTCCAAGTCGTAACCTTCCAGCTCCAACAGTATTCGAATTATGGCCGTTTTTTCGTGGAATATGGTGAAAATATCAATTATTGGATTTATTATACGTTTCTCAGAAAATTTTACTCTTCGTAAAAGTTTCTAAATAATGCGATGATTAAGAAAATATCATTGAATGTAACGTACAGCGCATAGGACGGCGAGAAATTGAACTAACGTGATTTATTGATAACAAATATGGGGCTGACGGCCTTGGGTTAGGTCATCGGTCAAAAATATGTGCGGAATCGTGTTTCTCGACCCCAAAGACTTCTCTTGGCAATATTTCATTTCGAACCCAAGTTCTTTGGTTCAAATATCTTGAAAAATGTGGATCTTGACAATAATCGGATTCTTTTATATCGGCTTTCTATTTAGAACTTACAGCTTTGTGACACCTATCACAATATAAGTAATTTGGTCTAAAATTTCGAATGGTCCAAGTTGCAACCTTCCAGCTCCAACGGTATTCGAAATATGGCCGTTTTTTCGTGAAAAATGGTGAAAATATCAATTATTGAATTTATTATTCGATTCTCAGAAAATTTTATTCTTCGTAAAAGTTTCTAATTAATGCTGTGATTAAGAAACTATCATTAAATATAACGTGCAGCGCATAAGACGGTGAGAAATTAAACTAATGTGAATTATTGGTAACGAATAGGCAGCTGACGGCCTTGGGCTAGGTCATCGGTCTAAAATATACACGGAATCGTGTTTCTCGGCCCCAACAACCCCTTGTGGCAGAATTTCATTTCCATCCTAAGTTTTTTGGTTCAAATATCCTAAAACATGTGGATCTTGATACTAATCGAAATCTTTTATATCGACTTTCTATTTAAAACATACAACTTTGTGCTATCTATCGAATAACACGTAATTTGGTCTAAACTTTCGATTGGTTCTAGTTGCGATCTGCCAGCTCCACCGACATTCGAAATATGGCCGTTTTTTCGTGGAAAATGGTGAAAATATCAATTATTTAATTTATTATTCGATTATCAGAAAATTTTATTCTTCGTAAAAGTTTCTAAATAATGCTGTGATTAAGAAACTATCATTAGATACAACGTGCAGTGCATACGACGGCGAGAAATTGAACTACCGTGATGTATTGATAGCAAATAGGCAGCTGACGGCCTTGGGCTAGGTCATCGGTCAAAAATATACACGGAATCGTGTTTTTCGACCTCAAAAACCCCATGTGGCAGACTTTCGTTTTGACCCAAAGTTCTTTGGTTCAAATATCTTGAAAAATGTGGATCTTGATAATAATCGATTTCTTATATATCGACTTTTTATTTAGAACTTACAACTGTGTGACACATATCAAATAAAACGTAATCTGGTGTAAAATTTCGAATGGTCCTAGTTGCGATCCTCCAGCTCCAACGATAATCGAAATATGGCCGTTCTTTCGTGGAAAATCGTGAAAATATCAATTATTGAATTTATTATTCGATTCTCAGAAACTTTTATTCCTTGTAAAAGTTTCTTAATAATGCTCTGATTAAGAAACTGTCATTAGATATAACGTGCAGCGCATACAACGGCGAGAAATTGAACTAACGTGATTTATTGATAACAAATAGGCAGCTGACGGCCTTGGGCTAGGTCATCGGTCAAAAATATACAAGGAATCGTGTTTCTCGACCCCAAAAACCGCATTTGGCAGAATTTCATTTCCAATCAATGTTTTTTGTTTCAAATATCCTAAAAAATGTAGATCTTGACCTATATATTTCTTTGTTTAGTGGTTGATAAATTAATGTAATAACTTTACATAAGGTTAACGGGGACTTCATAGAAAGAATACAAAAATGCTTCGAGGTTGGAGGAAGTTGTATGGAATAAGACAAATATGTTTTTAATTATCTCTGTCTGATGAGAGATTGTAGTGGTGGGCGTGGTTTGGGCGGAGAGCGGTTTACTCATCTCAAAATATTTTATAAAACGTGGCAATGAAATTCAAATTATTTTAACTGCCGCAGTTTCAACTTCTATTTGCTGCGCCATTGTTGAGGGGTTACTATTGGATTTATTACTCATCTATTTGCTAAAAGTTGAAGGGAATACTACAATACCTTTAATATTATTTGTAAATGGTAATTCGTAATGTTAAATTTAGGATAATACACATTTATTACTTATTAGTCACAAGTTTGACAGTCGATACACGCAAACTTCAATGACCTGTCAACTCGTAATCGTAAACGCCATTGTAAACCTACCCGACTCTGTAACCAATAAGATCAAAGCGCGTGCTTTTGTCGTCCCTTCCACCACTGCAATCTCTCACCAGACAGACTTTAGGTATGTTTTTATTGTCATTAGTACAGTTTATTTCGTATAATTTTTATTTTATTGTCGTAGCGAACAATATTTATATTTGATTTCTTATAATTAGGGCTCGGATTCTAGGCAAAATGCCTTTAATGCCATTTCGTTGTGTATTTAGGCAACTTAAAAATATGTCGACACAAATGCGTTTTGAAATAAACTGAACATTTTGAACCATATTTTATTTTGCCTAAATGCCTATTGTTGACGGGTGAAGCCTAGAACATAATCTTTGGACCTAAAACGAAAATTAGAATGCCTAAAATAGGCGCGCTGTTATTTAATACTATATTGAAAGACCATTACAGTACTAATCTTTTGGTTTCTTGAAGACCGCTTGGATGGCGCTGTTAGTGGTACGTGGTCTTGGTCATTTGTATGTAAGCGTCCCATCTAAATCTAATTTATCTATGCGTAATGCAATTTATGCAATATGTAATGTATAACCTCACTTCTTCGTGCTTTACTCGTTGTTCTGCAATCAATAAATTATTATTGTTGTATTAGATTTTCTTAAGGCTTAAGGAATCCTTCAGTGAAAAAGTTAAGAAGTGGTTGAATGGAGTGCAAAACAAGGTAGTTTTTTAACAACACCCAACTAAAAATGAATTATTCTGCATGCGGAAAAATGGTAAATATAATATAACCACGTTGTAAGTTTCTATGTGACAACTATTTATAATTTTTGTAGTTTTCCTGTAAAAAGAAAAATCATATAGAACAGCATGCTTCTGCACCTGGGCATAGAGCAAATGTTGCAAGGCCTCAAAGACACACACTATTAACCGATGCCTTAAATCAATCTGAGAAGGATGAAATTAATCAAGATTTGTGTGAGGCTTTCATGGCTGCAAATATTCCTCCGCATAAATTAAACAATCCTAAATTACGTGCTTTTTTAGAAAAAAATTGCAGCAGAAAATTAATAAGTGAATCCACAATTAGGAAATCTTACGTACCAAGATGTTACGATAAGGTACATTATCATTAGGGGTCGATGTGTTATTCTAATTTTTATCGACTATCAATATTATCCGAAAAGGCATATGTGACAGTGACATATGGGTGTCAGTAGATGAAACAACCGATACTAAGGATCGTTTTACGGCCAATATGATTGTTTGTAAATTATCTTCGGAGGATGCAGGAATGCCATATTTACTTGCCTCAAAACCATTAGAAAAAAACAATAATGAAACAATGGCAGATTTGTTAATGAATCGTTCGGTAAGAATATAAAGGTAGTGTGCAATATGAAAAAGTAAAATTATTGGTTATCGATGGTGCGTCCTACATGCTTAAATGTGGCATTAACTTGAGGACTTTTTACAAAAATATTATACATCTCGTGGGTTAAATTTGGTAGGTATGTGAATGCATACACAATCAATATGAGAATGTAAATGGCGGCTCTAAAAACAACTCCAGAATCAGTGGAAAAGTTGGCCTATGAGAAATTCAGGAATATAATGGCAAAAAAACCAGGTGCCCAAAAGGTGCAAGATTTTGCCAGACTCTTAAATGGAGAAAATACATAGACTGACTACAGTAATGTTGACTGGTCCGCCTATAAATTTTGTCCGATTACATCTTGTGATGTGGAGACATCATTGTCTTCCTATAAAGTTTTAACAGACAGAAGAACAAGTTTCACTACTGAAAATTTGGAGAAACATCTTGTTTGTTACACAAACTCTAAATTTGAAAAACATTTATAATTCATAAGTGTGTAGTTTAAATGATTTAAAATAAAAAATAGTTAACCTGTCTGTGAAATATGTGTTTAATTGAAATTAATAATGAATATATTAATCAAATAATGTTTTCAAAAAGTAATAATTATTTCGGTGATTACTCTTTAATAGCTAAATATTAAATTTGCTTAAAATTGCCTATTTTTGAATTTTTATGTCCTAAAAGTTACCTGCTTTTTATATCCTAAAATCCGAGCCCTAGTCATAATTAAGTATTATCGAGAGTATTATGTAGCTTATGTATTTGGTATTACTTTTATACATGCGTTTTTTTTGCTATCCCTATAAAATTTGTGCGTTTGACCCTGTATACAGATTTGAAAATGTGTAGGTATAATTATTTAGGGGTTTTGAGAAACGGATAATATTTTACACAAAAGAATTTTTGTAACCAATATTTTTAATTTTTGCTTCATTCGTATATAAACTAAAGTTTGAATACGTATTTAGGTTCTTTAAGAGATGCAGACTTTTATTAAGATCGAAATTTTGACAGCATTCGTGGACACCCTGTATGCAAATTAAAACTTGATCAGATATATAAGGGTTTTAGGAGAAGCAGAATTTATTATAAAGATATATCTACCTTTCTTCCTAAATCACTAAATAAAAAAATTTTCCTCTTCCCAACTCCTTCCGTGGACACCCTGTATATAGCCATTACTGCAGAGTGTGCAATATTTCTTTAATGCATGCACCTACATAATATATGAAGTAAAGAAGAATTAAAATTTGCCGTTCTTGATAATAATCTGTTATAATATAGAACCGAGTATAGAAATATTTATTTTACAAATATCTGTTAATTGCAAGATTTATTCCAAAAAGAAAATATTTACTAGAAAGTAGGTGTCATTTGACAAACCTGCATTTCCCAGAAAATGTAGTAAATATGTGAACCTTTTTTTGAATATTGACCCTCTCCTCAAAGTGTTTCCAGTATACCTACTTACAGCAAAAAAAAATTCGATGCTGGTTCTACACTATATTATATGTACAGGGTTTCATAATTAGACATAATTCTTCAAGGGGATGATATAGATCACAGAAAATAAGTTGTATACACTACTACAGGGTTACGATAAAGAACCACAAAATTCATAAAATGTATTATATCTGAAAATAATGTAGACACGTCAAAAAGTATTCATCAAACTGCACCCATTTTGACAATTTTTTGAGAAAATTGGTATCAAACACAATGAGTTTGCTATCATTATTTCGAAATAGTGATTTAAACTAAACTTATTGTGTTTGTTAGTAATTTTCTCAAACAATTTGTTATGCAACCCTACGATTGTGATATGTCGTGTCACGTAGAAAAATGCTCTTTCGACTGACATAATAAAAACAAAAACTATAGGTTATTTTTAATTATAGTAATTAAAAAAACCGTTGCCAATTCTGGGATCAAAACTTCCTCACCGTGTGGTGGAGTTTATAATAAAAGTAATTTATGACGTATTTTGTATTTTGACGTATTTTGATTTTTTTGACGTATTTTGATTTTTTTGACGTATTTGGTTTTTTTGGCGTATTTTGTTTATTTCAACATTTGGACACAATATTATAATGGATTTGTATATTAGATCCTATTTCTAATCTTTCATCACGAAAATTTTTTTTGTAAAGTTAGAAATAAAAATGTTGGGGTCCGGTAGACCCCCTTCCAGTGGACCGATTTTGCTCATCAACGAACTCAATCTTTTCCTTGGCTTCTAGAACGTGTGTACCAAATTTGAAAGCTTTATCTCAAAAACTGTAGCTGCTATCGCGATACACACACACACCCACACACACAGACAGAACATTTTTTTTGTCTGAAATTTTGTGTATCGACATAATTCGTCGAGATTCGTCCAAAAATGCAATAAAAATTTTCAAAAATTTTTTCACGAATACATACCTTCCTCACTTTTGGTGAGGAAGTAAAATCCCAGCTCTTTGTTCTGGGGTAAAATGTCGAAACATCCTATACCCAGAAAAAATCTTAGAGCATTTTAACAGATTATCTAAAACAAAAGTTTAAATGTTCTTATAAGAAATGGTCAACATCAAGTACAAAACTTATGTCGGTACATAAAACAATGTTTGCTCGTATATAATGAGAAAAGAAAAATGTTTTGTGTGTATATTCATTCCCTAAGTTTATATCGCTAACATGTAAACAGAAGGACCTACCTAGTTCACATATCAAAAGGTGTAAAATTATTTGTCTCTTTACCGACAATACTTTTGTACTTGATGGTACACACACATAAATAAACTTTTTTTGATCTTCGAGTTCAGAATGTTGTGAAATTGATTGTTGGGAAAAAACTATATTCTTCCAACACTTATAATACCACCAATACCTAAGTATAATAACGATGCCAACTTACTAAAATTTACTTTATACCTACAAGGTCTAAAATTGTCTTGTCTTATTGACTTTGCTTCTGGGAATAACAGTAAGTACACAAAGTTTGATTGTGGCGTTAGATTTATAACACCACGAGTTTGATGAGTTTACAGCACTACAGACTAGCATTTTTTTCTTTATCATCTGCAACAGCTATGGTATTTAGATTTGACATATTAGGTAAAATCATGTATGCAGTAACTTTACTTTTGAAATAAAGCACTTGGTGTGTGAAATAGACATTTATATCATAAATTAAGAGCGTTATAAGTTCAGTGAGGAGTGGATCGACGCGCAGTTCCGCTTTCACTTTACTATTCTGTTTCACACACATGTAGGTACTTTATTTCAAAAGTAAACTTAGGTAGGTACTGTACTTATAGAAACTCAGAATATTAAATTTTTTGGTTATAACCCTTTGATAACTATCACTGAAATAAATTAGTAACCACTTTATTTGCTAGTAATATTGCAAAAATTGGTACACTTTCAGAAACTTGAGAGATTCATATAAGTAATCCAACTATGAATAATATTCCAAATGAACGGCGATCAGCAACTTGGTAACCTACTGACCTAAATACTACCTACCTACTGACAAGGATAGATTCATTGTCTAAGGTCACAACAGAATAGAAACAGTGTGGCAATCATAAATCATAGCAGTGGCACCAATTTAATGACTTAATGACGATCAACCCTTTGAACACGAATTTTTTAACACGAATTTATATTAAGAAATTCGTACGTTTATATATTAGCCTTGTTCGTAGAGTAGTCAGAAACCATCAGAAACTGTCCGACGCATGCGCATTTGGTTGTAGAGTTGCGCGTGTTAAGTCAAGGCACACTTAAATTTCAGAGCTCTATTAAAAATCACATCTCTACAGTCATCAAACTATCACAAATCGGTTCTACGAACAAAGCTATTATATATTGAATTATAAAATAAATGCAATAGATTACCTCAGGACACCTAGCGGCCAGTAGACCAAGCTTTTCCCCCTAGTGTGAAAACGAGCAACTATGAAATGAGCATGTTTTCCATAGCTCCGCCCAACAAACGCCTAAAGCTCCTCCCATTGATGCGATAATGACCGGTAGACATAAAGGGCAGAATGGCATCGATGCGATTTGAAACGGTTTGATGAGGGTATGACCGGAAGACTCAAGATTATGATGTCATTATATCCGATGTACAAACATATATATATATATATATATATATATATATATATATATATATATATATATATATATATATATATATATATATATATATATATATATATATTTATACAAAGAACTTTGGTTATGCGAAATTTTGCGTACTAGGATGAGCAGACAAGAGAGGCATGGAAAGTCTTTGTTTTATTTGGCTAGTTGATAATTTTTTAATTGGCAGATCAAAATGGCAGAGGACAGTAAGCCATTAACGGCCTTCACAGTGCCGGGGCGAGGACTGTTCCAGTTTTGCCGTATGCCTTTTGGGTTGCATAATGCCCCAGCCAGGTGGCAACGACTGATTGACGGTGTCCTCGGCCTGGACCTTGAGCCATATGTATTCGTGTATCTGGATGATATAATTATTGTCACCCAAACATACGAAAAACATCTGGAGATATTGAGAGAGGTATCTCGTCGCCTGAAGCAGGCAGGTCTTACTGTCGGTCGCGACAAATGCAACTTTGGTCGTCCGGAATTGAGATATCTGGGGTATGTTGTTGATGCAAAAGGGTTACATGTCGACCCAGAAAAGGTGTCGGCCCTATTAAATATTCCCGACCCGAAAAATGTAGGTGAGGTACGTAGGATATTGGGAATGGCAGGGTGGTATAGACGGTTTCTGCCAAATTTTTCCACTCTCGTTGCCCCGATCACAAATTTATTGCGGAAACATACAAAATTTTGTTGGTCGGAAGAATGTAAAGCGGCGTGGGAAACGGTTAAACAACATCTAGTAGCGGCTCCTGTCATGAGCTGTCCTGATTTCAGTAGGCCGTTTATTATACAAACCGATGCGAGCGATTATGGTCTCGGTGCGGTATTAACCCAATCTTATCCAGAGGGCGAGCGGGTAGTAAGCTTTATTAGTCGATCAATGAGTGCTAGCGAGCGGAAATTTAGTACCACGGAAAAAGAATGTTTAGGCGTTTTGTGGTCAATCGAAAAATTCAGACCGTATGTGGAGGCGACTCATTTCACCGTGGTGACTGACCACTTTGCACTTCTTTGGCTCCACAACCTGAAGGACCCATCTGGCCGTCTGGCCCGGTGGAGCGTTCGCTTGCAACAATATGACTTTGAGGTGGTACACCGGCGTGGCAAGGATAATATTGTGCTCGATGCGTTATCACGGTCGGTACCGGTAGTGGATGAATTAAACCATCAAGTTGACACGTTCCCGAACCACGGAGATACCTGGTACTCCAAAATGTTAAAAAATATTAATAGTCACCCCTTAAAATACCCGCTTTGGCGTGCCGATGAGACTAACCTTTTTAAAAAGTCTAAAAATCCTTACCCTGGACTAGAAGACCCCTTGTTCGATTGGAAGATCGTTGTGCCAAAAAAATATCGCACTAAAGTCATTTCCGACCATCACGATAACATGTTGTCTGGACATGCGGGAGTGCACAAAACCTTTTATCGCATCAGCCGTAAGTTCTATTGGCCGCGAATGGAAGCCGACGTAGCTACATATGTCCGCAAGTGTCAAGTGTGCTTGGCTCACAAACCTGAACATAAGGCACCTGCTGGATACATGCTGAAGCGTCCAGGTGTTGATAGACCTTGGGAACTCTTGTCTGTCGACGTAGTCGGCCCATTGCCTAAGTGTAAAAATGGGAACATGTAAATCCTAAGTGTCCAGGATTATTTTTCAAAGTTTTGCCTATTTTTCCCAATGTGAGCCGCAACCACCGCTAAAATCGTCCAACTGTTGGAGGATAACGTATTCCTAATGTTCGGTGTCCCCAGATTATTACAAACTGATAATGGTAAACAGTTCGTGAGTAAAGAATTCAAATTATTTGCGCAGACTTATAATGTTCAACACCTCACCACGGAATATTACCATCCACAGGCCAACGCTTGCGAGAGACAACATGGTACCGTAAAGATCATGTTGTCCTCTTTCGTAAAAGATAACCATCGGAACTGGGATACGGTACTTCCAAAGGTCGCATGCGCGATGCGTACGGGGATACACGAGAGCACAGGATTGACGCTTTATTTTATTAATTTCGGTCGCGAGATGCGGCTATCTGGGTCTGATCATATCCCACCTGACATCGGGAATAATCCTACAGTAGAACCGGGGAACTCGAGCACAGAAAAACGCTCCGAAATATTGCGGAAGGTGTGTAAAGACGTCAAAACGCGATTACAGCAAGCTCAACAAAACAGCGCTAAAACTTATAACCTGCGTCGGCGCCATGTCCAGTATAACGTCGGAGATAGAGTTTGGCGCAAGAATTACGCCATATCGGATGGGGCTAAATACTTTACCTCCAAATTAGCTCCCAAGTTCCTTGGGCCGTTCATAATCACTAAAAAGATATCCCCATATATTTACGAACTCAAAAATAATAACGGGAAAAGTTTAGGAACATGGCACGTGAAGGACCTGAAGCCGGATACGTCTTGCGTGTCGAGTGACTCTGAAAATGATTAGAGAAACCCGTACAAAAGAGAAAAAAAAATCCTTTTTTTTTTGTTAGAAAAAGGGGGGATTGTTATGGGGCAAAATCTATACAAGCCAAAAAGAGAGAGAGGGAAAAAAAAGTAACTCATCTTCTACAATTGCCTTTATTTCCTATTATCACATTGCTAAAGAAAATCGGTTATATCGTATCACTCATCACTTAAATCTAGGCCACCCTGTAGCGGTGCTTCTTATTTCCTGTTACGATCGCACAAGTATTACTCAGCTCACAATTTGTAACGTTGCGACGGTAATGTTCACCCACATAATCATTATTTAACAGGCTTAATAAATCCTCTTACAGACCATGGGTTAATCCGCGTTCAATTTAATATCGGGAGCTCGGGCTAGATACCTAAGACAATACGAGACGTATGAACAATGGTTGTTAGAAATATGCGGTTAGGAAAATAACAAACAAGAAGGAATAATAATCCTGGTGTAGATTAATATAAGTGTTAGAGATACTCACGTTATGGGTAATGTAACAAACAGATAAATCACACATCATCTAATTAGTTATGTCGGATGAATTAATCTAACATTACTGTTTACAACACGGACATTTTTGACATCACCTAGATAGAATTTCATCGAGGTTGTAAAATTCCGTTCATCGAAAAGACGAGCAGCGAGACCGGAGAAGTAGGCATGATCGATCGAACACGTCTCATTTTCAGTCTAATGAATATTTCTAATATAGATTAACTTCACTATATAAACACCTACGTATTCTCTACTCAGCGTACAAAGAACATCTCGTAAGTCTTAACTCTCGGTAACTCCTTAGTAAGTTGTTAAACACATTTGCGATTTTTGACGTCAGCTGCTGTGGAAGGTATTTGGATGCATGCAAATCCGCCAGCCCATTCGATGTAAAGGTATCCTTGATAGTTGATCCTGCGACGCACACTCTAATTAAAAAGGGAGAGATATACTCGGCCCGCCAAAGCATTTTTTTTTTATAAGTTTATTATTTATATGTTATGTATGTTGTGAATGGTAGAACAAATCTTTTAGCTTACGTAGATTGTCTTCGAACCAGTTTTATATCTATTTGTCCCTATAATTTCTGAAGGTGATTCGTAACATACCACATTGCGCATGATCCACTTATCCTGCGGATTCAATTTCCTGTTTTTTTCTTAAATCTAGACGTTCTAGAAAGGACTCTCGAATTCCGGTAAGCCATCTTGGGGGCAGTTTCAAGCCAGTAGTGCCCAAGGATACACGTGTTTTTTCTATCGTGTCCAGTGTATAGAATCTGGGATTTCTCCTTGGTGCGCTAATAGAGTTGTTCCCGGTTGTGTTGTATATTTTGTACGGGTTCAATTGTCGACAGTTGTCGGATTTGGGGTTTGAAACCAACCTGTTGTGTTGTCCATCCCTGGAAGCAGGAAGGCGCCAGGCCGCCGTATTTTTGCAGAAGAACCGCAGTTAATGCGTAGGTGGTTCTTCTCCTTCTTCTTTTTCTACATTTTTTTTTGTGTTGTCTCCTCGATACCACCGGCTTCCACCTATCTTCCGTTGTGGACTTGTGGAGATTTGGCGTCTTTGGATGGCAGTCTACCTGGAAATTCAGGGAATTTTTGGTACTTGAAGTCTTCTTTGAGTCATGCCTGTGTGATATTCTGCTAAGGAACCACCAGATTGCCCACGTTGCTGTTACGTAACCCAGGACCACTGGAGGATCTACTCTGATCTGCCCTTCCACCGCTGGACGCAGATAAGTCCTATCCTTTTAAGATCCATCATTTTTTTGCTCAAAATAAATACGTATTATATAAATATATCGTTAACTTGTATTTTAAGATCTTGAATGATTATATTTGCGAAATCCCTTTACTTTTAAAGGTATGCGCTTACCATGTCATGTTGTAAAACCTAATTTATGCTATAACTGTTGATATATATATAATTATAAGTCGTTCAATTGTTAATTCTATTTTTTTATCACGATTAATATACATATTTACGATTTTTTTTGTTTGGCAAACCTATTATTGTAATGTGGTTGCGTGATCACGGAAGTGCACTGGTTTAAACTGTGATATTATTTTTGTGTGTATGTACTGAAAATTGGTACAATTTTTACGCCTGTGGCAATACGTAATACCCTGGCGATTTAAAGATATTAGGATATTTGTTAATATACATCATTTATTTATAATTTTTCTTGTTCTTATTTTTGTGTTGTACTGTGTGTGTGAAACCTACCAACCACCAACGGCTCAAAGGAACCCACCCCCAGCTGGAGTTAGTCGAGCAGTGGGCCAGTTCAGGAAGGAGAGTCATTGAAGTGGCGCACTCAAAAATAAATTTTTGTTGCACACGACCGCTCTCGATTCAGTCAGATTTAACATTTCCATAGATTTAATTTTATTGTTAAATTTAACCTTTTCATGCATTTATCTTGTTAATCCCTTAATCTTGCTTAACTATTTAAATTTTGAATTGTCCACTTAATCTTTAAATTATTATTTAAATTATTATTGTAAATTATTATTATTTTATTTTTTTTTTTGTGCAACAAATATAAATTTAAAAAATTTGCGTTATTACGCATTTTGTCATTTGTGATTGTTGATAGAAGTGCTGACTTTTCTCTAATAGTTGGCGATGTAGTACCTTTCAATAAATCAGTTCGTTCATCGCATTTTGTACATTTTTAACAACTACATACCCTGCAACATATGCCACTACGTTTTCGCGGATATTCATTACGTTTGGGATAACTGCCATAGAGTATTCATACATTTTCTTCGATTTCAATGCTATATTTTCTCATTACATTTATATCATCTGATGTTATGGCCATGGGTACAATAGTGTTTTTGCATTTGGTAATTTCTGATCTTGTATTTTGTAGCAGGCTTTTAAGGATTTTTATTAATTACTGTATTCCCCTGCAACACAAAACGAAAAAGGAGCTCTAAGACATGAGGAACATTAGCAAAAACTAAACTGATTTCTTGTAACTGCATGCTCAGAAAACACCTTTTACCTTTTATTCATTAACGCCCATGGTTTTCCACAATCCATGGTAACCTTTTCGATTTACAAAATTGCGTTTTTCTTGGGAAGACATGTATACCATCGATTGCTCCTATAACTCCCAGGAAACCATAACAATAGAGTAAGTAGTAAGTAGAGCTCTTGGTAGAAGATAATATTGGCCATCAAAATTGGTTTTGACGCAGATTTTTCCTTCGCTGTATTTGAGAGCCTTGATGTCCATTACAGTTGGATCACCAGTCACTCTGCCAGGTCTTATCGACTTATATGTCAGGAACTCCTCCCACAAATAGTCTATAAAGAAAGTGTGATCAAGGTAAAAACTTCGGAAATGGTTTACGTCTAGCATCTTCTGTGATATCGCAATATTGCCCAGGTAAAGAAATGTCTCTGTTTTTTAATTTTGTTTCAATTGCACTCCATTTGAGTGTGTCCTTTGGTCAGGAATTTCTCCTCAATAGACATTATGTAGTACTCTTTGCTCAAAAGTAACAATGCGTTGGATAAACCTGCATTTTTATTTTGATTATTGCCGCCATCTGACCAAAGGATTACTAGGGTCCGTCACGCATGCAAACAAGCTATAGAGACGCGCAATCGGGATAATCGAAAACAATGCACAAATTCAAGTAGTAAATTGCACACACAAATTATAAAATTTGTAGAGAATCGAAATGTCCAGTGGGCGTTACCCAACAATAGGTCTTACTTACCCTTACCTTTTAAGAGTCCGCTTCGCTGCGAAATAAGTGTTATTAACACCGTATTAGAAGTTTCGATGTTGAAAATTAAATATTTATCTTGTGATAAAGAATGTTACATACAATTGAAGAAAACATAATTTCACATTCCGCAGCAAAACCGTTTTCTTAATTTTGTTATTTAAAAAGGAGAAAATTATCCAGAAAATCCTTCAAAGGTCACTCTAATTAACGAAAAATAATCAATAATATAACGGTTTAGTATGCATTTAAATAAATAAATGTGTTTGTAACGCAATTCTATGATCCTTACTACATAAAACTGTGAAAGAAATAATTAAAATTTGTTCAAGTGGTTTTTTTGTCCCAATACTTCTGTACCCTTGCCAACGAGAATTTTATTGTTGATAACTGCACTTTGCAGTTATAAGTAAAACATATTGGTTAACGCCCAATGGACGCTTCGATTCTTCGACAAACTTTATAATTCGGTTGTGCAATTTATTACTTGAGAGTGTGCGTTGTTTCTCAATTATTCTGACCGCGCATCTTTATGGCTCGTATGCATGCGTGACGGGCCCGTAAGGGGTTTTCTTGGAGAATTTTTTATAGATTGTCAATAATACATGACGCAAATGAAGATGCCACTAGGTCTGTTGCTGTTTTATCAAACCAATAGCAAACTACGTCATGCGTCTGGAGATTGTACATTGTACATAGTAAAATTATGTACACTCAACTTTTGTTTGAAATACAACGCGCTAGCTTGGTTTACTGGTGCCAATTTATCAGCATCTAGATCTTGTGTAAAAACGTGTACCTCACTTCTAGTCGCCTTTTCCTTATCTTGATTTTTTTTTTTCCTTGATCTATCTTCTTTATGTTTGATAAACTCTTCCTCGGAAAGATTTCCTGTTTCATAACCGCAACACATATCACACTGATCTTTTTTGGGACGAAGAAAGGATAGATTCTGTTCCTTGAAAAGTGATTCAAAAGTAAATCTGCTCACCATTTAGAAGTTTTCCTGTGGGAATTTCTCTAAATATAAGTTGTATAATTGAGAGTGTAACTATGGCTTTCAGATATTTACGAGTACTTGATTGCCTACAAGAATAAGACGGCATTTTGGGCAAAGAGTCAAAAAATATTTTCACAAATTCCTTGTCACGTTTTCGCCTGCTCGATGCAATAGCAGCTGTTTGACTATGAGTAACAGAGGAGAGCGGTGCCATGCCGTGATTGTTCCATTTATTGTCAATCCAGTAGCGCACTGTCCATGTTTTTATGCCAAATGTATTCAGATATGTTGTACAACATACTTGTTTTCTAGCGCCATTGATTATGAAATGATAACCGAATGATGCATCACGTCTAGAGTTTTCACTCCGACTCCTACGACGTTTTACAGGAATTTTCTCAACAGTGTTCACTATAAATGTCCTCCTTTGATCCCAGTTCATATTTTTCCAAAAAGAGTGAAACAGTTCTTGTCTCTTTTCTTCTGTTATCTGGTTACATGCTCTATTTTTAGATTTTCTACACATTTCAGACGCACTAGGTGGTCCCAATTTCCGGTTCCCTCTCTCAACATCATGAAATATTTTAGCTTTTCTAGTCCTCCGGTACCCGATATAAGCCTCTCCCTGTATTCTTAAATTTTTATTTTTATTACCTTTCCATTCTTTCTCATTTTTTGGATGTTTTCGTTTTTTGTTCTCATGTGCATGTGCATTGCCATCGAAGGGGATTTCTGATATTACATCATTACCTACTAGGCTGGTTGGATTTGTATCCTTTTCATCCGCTTCAGGATTGTAATCACTTTCCTTGACTGAAAGTGATGGTGTGCAATCGCTTTCGGCTTCAGGGGCATTTTCTACTGATTCACATTCGCGAATTTGTCGATTTTTACTTGATGTGCTTCGATGTTACTATCCTCACAACTATTTATGAGCAGAGGAACATTTTGCAATTCGGCAATAGTTTTAACAAATGTCGGATATGGGGTATTGTCAATTTTTTCACAACAGGTAGCTTTGGTCTTTTCTTCTTTATATAGAAACAACATTCCTTTCTCTAAAGAAAACTGTGCAGTTGTAAAAGTTAAAGGTGAAGTGTTAGAAGAAATTTCTTTCAAAATCTTTGTGGTGTTATCTATCACCCCTCTGCTTGTCAAATTACCTTGATACTCTTTTAGTGCTTCCAAAAGCTCCGTATCAGTGAAAAGGTCATCATCATTTTGATGTGTATCTTCAGTTGAAGACTGTCTATCTTCCCAATCCATATTTTCTGCTCTGTTAACAATAAAATACAAATTATTAACACATTCTCCAAGAATACTACTGTTATCAATTTGCAGGAATCTAATTTTAGCGCCAAAATAATGCTGTCTCTTTTCTCCTATGGAAGGTAAAGCATTTTGAATCAATCAGTATTATTGTAACTTTCCAAAAAAAGCCTGCCATAATACCGCCTATATACAAAAACACCGCTAAAATTGGGATTAAAATATTAAGGCAGGACATGTATGTTATTTATAATTATTAGAAAAAGCATATTTTATAAATTTAACTTACCTTTTAAGTAAAATTTTACTAAACAAAATGGAGCGATGCAATTTAACCTCTAAATCACATAGGTTAACTGGGAGATATACCGTATTATTTACCAATTCCACTTAGGCGGTATTTTTTAGAGCGTGTTTACAGCGAATTTAACAAAAAGAAACCTATTTTATCGACAGTGCATGATGGAGATAAGCTTTATTTACTCATTTCTAACATTAACTCAATTTTGGTAAAAATTTGACTTAGGCGGTATCGTTACTTCGCCGACGATATATTTAGTTCTTCTCTGATACATGCAGAAATAGAATTGGTTGAATGAAATAACATTTGATCACTTTAAATAAATAAATGCGTCATATATGCACAACAAAACATATTTTTCAAACGATTTAATATGTATTTTGAATTTCAAAAATGTATTCAATTAATATAACAAAACATTTGATTGTGTCAGAGCCCTATAACTGATTTTGATATTTGACACTACTTGTATTGACAAAATAATTTGCTCGTCTAAAAAAACATTTGTTCCCTTTAAGGTGATCTTATTTATTGTGATAACATTATATTTGGTTCCAACATGAAATAACTTATTTTGTTCATCGATTTTAATTGAATTGACAAAATGTGTTGTTATCTGAAGAATAAAATGTACCTTTATTTATAGCAACAATATATTTTGTAACACCATAAGAATCATCAATTCATTTAAATAATTATTACAGTTGCGATGACAAATTATTTAATCAAGTTAAATGTTATTAATATTATTGTGTTTTATTAATTTTGTTCGTTGAAAATATAATTTAATTAACTAAACACTGTAAGAAATCTATATGTATTAGTAGTAGTTCGCTAAATATCAAGGCATGAGTTTGAATTTTATTTTACCATTCGTTTTAATTTCCTTTAACCAAAGTATTTACGTAACCTTAATACAATTTAGAATTTTAAACCTGATAACACGGAAAACTTAATTTTAATGTAAAAGTACTGAGTTTTAATAATTTTATATTTATCAAGTTTTTATCTATTTTTATTGTTAACTTTGAAGTTATTTTAAATATATCAATTAATTTTTATGTTTCAAACTATTATTATTCTTTTTAGCATGTTAATTATATATGTATTCCTATAATTTCTCATAACTTTGTAGCGCCCTGAAGATGGTACAATAAATGTGTCGAAATGTTGGCCTTTTGAAAAACTAGTTTTCTTAAAAGCTGACCTAATTCCCGTTAACCATCGTTAATAACTAAATTACACTAAATTACAGGTCGTAAATAAATTCAAATAAATTATATATTTATTTTTGAAAAGCTATTTTCATGCTCTTTCATTTCCTCAAGTACATACAGCATGTTATCAAACAAAAAGCACAAGTTTGTATTATAACTTTTTTTTGGCGTTATACTCAATTGTTTTTCTGATATCGTATTTAAAATCTACGTAAAAATAACTGAAACCTATGTCTTTGCACTTTTTTTTTCTTTTTCCAAAAATAACAAAGTTAAGGGGGGTGTAAAAATATAAATGATCACCCAGTACAGGGATATCCAACGAAAATGACCACCCCTAATAACTTCTTTATTTTTGATGCTATAAAAAAAATTTTTCTATAAAAGTTGTAGGGTTTATTGAAAGCATTTAGAATATGTATTCAGAAAAATAAATGAAAGTCGTTTAGAGGAGATATGGTTTTAACTTGCATTTTTTCAAATGGAACACCCCATTTTTTTGCATTTTTGAAATCAAGGTACTTTTCTCATTTCGAATATATAAATATATATCATATTATCATTTAGGGTTTTCCAATTATTGCAATTTTTGTGACCCGAAAACAACAAGGAAATAAAATAACAAATTTTTATTTTTAGAATGCATTAGTTTTGGCTAATTTAGATATTAATTATAATAATAATAATAATAATATTAATAATATATGTTTATTTGCATACGTTTACATGAATTTAATAAATAATACAACATAAATATGAATATAAAACATGAAATATACGATTTTCAATAAACTAAAATATATAAAATAAACAAAGAAAGAAAATCACAGAAATAGGGAATCCTACTTGTGCGTGATTCATATACTTAATTTTATTTTATGACTGTTTTCGGGTTTAGACTAAATCTGGTTATGTGTTCAAAATATAGGGTTAGTTCTAAGAATGAGTTAAGTAAGTATATTTTGATTTACAATATTATGTATTTTCTGTCTGGGCATTTCAATTAACCATTTTTTTATTTTATTTTTAAATACATTTAAACTGACACAATTTTTTATTTCTTTTGGTATGACATTGTAAAATCGTGAAGCTAGATACATGTGACTTTTTTGTCCAATCTAGGATTAAGGCAGCTATAATGTGTTCGCCTTGTTGCATATCGATGTTCAATTGGTTGGATATTGTGTTTATTTTTAAAAGTATACGTAACAATGCTTAGACAATACAGCTGACGTACATCAAATACCTCAGCGTCTTTAAATAAAGTATCCGTGGGGTATGTATAGTTTTTATTAATTACTATCTTGAGAATCCATTTCTGTATTACATTTAAATTTTTTAAATGAGATTCGTTTACGCCCCCCCAACCCAGAATACCGTGTTTTATATGAGATTGGACTAAGGCATAATAAATAATTTTTAGTTGTTTGAGATCTAGGTATGTTTTAAGGTATTTAATTCTTGACAGCATTCCTCTTACCTTTTTTATCACATGTTGAATTTGTAGGTCCCATCGAAAATGCCTGTCAATAATTATACCTAAATATTTTATTGATTCTGCTTCCGGTATATTTAACTTATTATCAATACATAATGGGCCAAGATTAGGTAAGTTGTTAGCATAGGAGGTAAATGGTAAGTATACTGTTTTATTAAAATTTACTGTTAAGTGTGTTGGCATCAAACCATTTTTTAATTTTTTTAAATTCACATTCGGCTGTTCTTTTTAGGTCTGCCCATGAGTTTGACCTAAAAATTACAGCCGTATCATCAGCAAAACTAAGTATATTTCCTGTGACATTAAGTGATAGTAAACTATTAATATAAACAGAAATTAAGATGGGCCCGAGAACTGTGCCCTGAGGAACTCCATAATTTACATAGGCTGGTTTGCTAAGTACATCATCTATTTTTACGTACTGCACGCGTTGTGATAAATAACTTTTCATTAATTTTTGAGCACTACCTCTCAGGCCACAGTTTTCAAGTTTGTTAAGGAGTCGACTGTGACATACCGTGTCGAACGCCTTAGCAAGGTCTACAAATATGCACAGACAAGGTGTTTTCTCGTCCAGTGCGTTATAAATATGCCGTGTTAAGCAAGCTATTGCGTCATCCGTGGATATGTTTTCTCGAAAACCAAATTGGTTTTCCGATAATATCTTATATTTATTGAAAAAATTAGTTAATCTATTTTTCAAGATTTTTTCAAAGATCTTTGCAATATTAGAAATTAGTGAAAGGGGCCTATAATTAATCATTTCATTAGTATCGCCACCCTTTGGCATTGGTTTTATAATACCTATTTTTAATGGGTTTGGGAAATGACCGGTACTAATACTTTTATTAATTATATAACTCAAAACATTTGCTATTTCATCGCATATTTCTTTTAAAGTTTCCGATCTTATTTCATCATATCCAGGAGCTTTTTTTGGTTTTAATGATTTTATTATTATTTTGATTTCCTCAGGTGGGGTTTAAATAAATTGAATTTTCTAATATTTTTTCATTTTCATCTTTAAAATTCGGTGGTATTATTATTTTATTTGCATATTTTTGTCCTAGTTCACTATAATATTCTACAAAAGCATTTGCAGTTTCAATTTTATTTTTTGTCAATGTATTATCATCCTTTTTTATTTGTGTTATTGTTTTTTCAGGATTATTTTTATGGCACAAATTGGTTACAGTTTTCCATAGATTTTGACTAGAGTATTTATTCTTTTGGATTTGACTTTTATAATATTGTATTTTGGTGTTATTTATAATATTTTTTAGTTTATGCTTGTACCGTCTGTAATTTTCTAATAAGATGTTGTTCGTTGGATTTTTTAAAGTTTCTTGATACATTCTGCTTTTTAAGTTTATCGACTTTAAAAGACCTGATGTCATCCACCCTTTACGTTTGATATTTTCTCTTTTAAATTTAACTATTTTTGTGTTTTTTGCTATGCTAGTTTTTAGTTTGTGTAGAAAAGTATGTGTCATATCATCAACGTTTTCCGTGTTATAAATCTCAAGCCAGTTTTCTTCTTTCAAATCTCTCTTTAGGCTTTTATAATTAATGTATTGTTTTTCCTTTTTAGCATGACGGTTCTTTGTTATATAATTGTTGATTTTAATTAAAGCAAGAATTGGGTAATGATCAGTTATATCATTTATCAGAATGATTGGTATAATATCGGAGAGACGAGTTTTTATAAAAATGTGGTCAATACATGATTTTTGCAGCCCCTGTACTCTAGTACATTTATTTATATAAGACAAAAATCCATTGGTATTTAAAATATTTAGATATTCATGGGCGTAATCAATTTCTGAATGAATATTTATATTTGTATCTCCTACTAGAATAGTAATGTCATTTTGTTTAATATTATCTAAATATACTGAGAGTTGGGTATTGAATGTATAGGGGCATGTTGAAGGAGATCTATAAATTGATGTTAAATTAATTGTTTTATTTTCTAATGATATTAGTAAGTTTAAAGCATCAAGTTCACCAATTTTAACAATATCATACCTATAATTGAAATGTGACTTTACGTACATTATTACTCCATCATTCTTATTAACTTTACCCTGATTATATAAAAGATCATACCCAATAATATTAAAAATATCCCTATCGAATATTTGCCACGTTTCGGGAAAAATAATTACATCAAAGTTCTCCGAAAACAGATTTAAATATAATAATAATTCATCAATGTTTTTTGTTATGCTTCTAATATTTACATGAAAAACTCTAAAATTTGGTAATAGTCTATTCTCTATTTTATTATATTCATCCATGTTATTAACTAATTGAGTTTGTATGGTTTCAGTATCGTAGTTTCTTATAAAAGAATACATTTTTTTCTTACGTTAAGAATCAATAATTTTCAAATCTATTATACCAACTGGATAAGTGAGTAAATATTTAAATTAATGGTAGTGACGTGAAATGGGTTATTATTTTTTTTTTTTAATTTGCAGTTTATTTTCAGGTTCAGATATACATGACATAATATTAAAATATAAGAGTAAATAAAAATAATATGAACGAAGAAGAAATAAAAAAATAAGAAATGCGTGACGTTTAACACGGAAGGACAATTTAAATTTTTTGATAGCAGAGTTCAATATCTCTTGTTCTTTTTTACAACGCGCTCAACTACAGTTTTCGGTTCAGGGTTTTTTTTTCCCTCTAGTTCTTCCTGTTGTTGTGTCGAGATTGTTCGTTTTTTTTCTGGCTTTTCATCTTTTGTTTTAGAAGGTTTTTCTACTGGATTATCTACTTTTGCATCAGTGTCAAAGAACACATTGGGGGTTTGTGGTGCACTGGAGACCTTTCGCATAGACGGTGACTAATTCGGCGTAGTTGGTGATGAAGGACTAGCAACGGTAAATTGGACAGGGTTCGTTTTCAAATCCTTGGCGGTATACAATTCTCCATTTACCATTAACTTATTTCGGACAATTTTAGCATTATATTGCTTATCACGCGCTGATTTTAAACCATTTACCAACGTTTTTCTTTCTTCAAGTTCTATTGCAGTTAAGTCTGGATTTATATATAATCCTGTACCTTTGAGACATCTGGTATTCTTTAAAACTTCCACTTTTTTGTTATAATGTAACAATTCAAACAAAATGGGTCTTGGTTTGTTATTACTTTTTTGTTTGCCAATTCTAAAGGCATCGCGAACTTCCGAAATTTCCAAAGTAATGTTTAGCTTCTCATTTATTGTATTATGGACCACTTTGAGAGTATCTGTTTCTTCTTCGTCTATTCCATGTATAACGAGGGAATATTTCTTTTGCTGCTTTTGTATTATATGCAACTGATTTCTTAATTTTTCATTTTCGTTTCCTAGGGTTACTAATTTATTTTTAATCTCCTGGATTTGAAGATCGAATTTGTTTTCTATAACATCCAATTTTGCATTTATATCCGTGTTAAGCTTCTGGAGCAATTTATATATGTCCCCATTTGTTATTTCTTTCGGTTCTTGAACCATACCTATATTTCTTATTTCCAGCAGTTTTTGTCTTACTTTTTTAGATTAATGATAGGTAGTTCTATTTTATATTAGGTTTATTTTCCTATGTTGACCAATAATATAATATAATATAATTACACCTATAAATAAAAGTAATTAAAACTATCCTACATAAACTGTTCAAAATGACGCCCTTCATGTTCGATACAAAGCCGATACCTTATTCGAAATGAGAAAAATACCTTGATTTCAAAAATGCAAAAAAATGGGGTGCTCCATTTGAAAAAATGCAAGTTAAAACCATATCTCCTCTAAACGACTTTCATTTATTTTTCTGAGTACATTTTCTAAATGCTTTCAATAAACCCTACAACTTTTATAGGTAAAATTTTTTTATAGCATCAAAAATAAAGAAGACAATGGGTGGTCATTTTCGTTGGATATCCCTGTACAAGTCTTGTCTTCGCTATCGGACAAAATTTTAGCGCTGTTGGTATATGTATTCAATTATATCCAAGGCAGTTTTATTTGTTGGGGTTTCCAAACAACCATTTGAAGCTAATGCCATTACCATGACCCACATTTTCCTCATTATTTAATTTTAAACTCTCTTTTACAGCGTCGAGTTTCTTGTTTCATTCTCAATTAAAATTTGTGTCGCTTTATTATCTAGTGCGTCCATGGTCTGTATCCTCCGTCCAGTGTTAGCCCTTTCTAAATATTGCGTTTTGGTAATAGTTATGTACAGAAGTAGATGCTCTGGAAAATACCATACATGAACTCGTAGAGGATAGACAGATGAAACAAAATCATATTTTAAAAAACAAAACACAAAATGATTTATTTTTAAAGGAGGTTTTGGCTACGAAAGAAGAATCAAATATAATAATAATGCAGCATAAAGAAACTATAAGAACTAAACACATGTATAAAGGAGCTTAAAAACTCTGCTAAAAAACAAATTAAGACAAAACAGTCAGTATTTAAACAGTTAATAATTACAAAAACATGTCCACAAATACAATAACAAACATTAATCATCCAGAAAAAACATTAATCGATAGGGACGATGATAAGAGTGTGCAAACTAACAATAAAACAAACACGAGGGCAATTCAAATACCCCGAATATATTATTACTAACTGATGAAACCGGTGACAATATTTGTTGACTAATGCGGAAAAAATAGACCTAAGTATGTATAATATAACTTTAATAAAGAAACCTGAAGCATTAACTAAACATTTTACATGTGAGGACTGTCGTAGTAATGGACGGACTTAACGATATTCAGGGCAATAAAACACCCTCATTTCGTTATACCTGCGACAAACTTAAGAAATGTACACATACTAATGTAATATTTACATCTGTCCCATGCCACAAAATTTACCCGGCATGTGTATAAATTTAATAGGAAATTAAATGAATTTTTATCCAAATTTGAAAGATATGTATGTATACTAAAGGATATATTGGCTATATCGATATTAATAGTAGCCACTACCTTAAACCAAATAATAATACTATAGCATAGCTAACTTACTTATTGAAAATATAACTTCCAAGAAATACCTCGGTAAAACATTAATATTTGTCGACTTCAACGACAATCCTACAGAATGTACTCTACAACTTAAAACTAACAAGTCTCTATGTCCAGCAACTACGGTACCAATTCAAATTGATCAGTCCATATTGATGAACCATATAGTGAGAATATAACATCTACTTTCTTATATCCAGTTCTAACGGACATAACCCTGCTGAAGTAAATCGTCATGAAACAGCGTCAGTGAATGAAGAGAAGCATATAAATGGTGTAAGAAACAAACATTATATCTATAATTACAACAAAAACTATCGGGTGTGCCACCTTAATATACGAATCTTTCGCAGCAAAGCAACTGAACTATTCGTATTCTTAAAATTATTAAATTTACCAGAAATTGTGTGTCTTACAGAGACCTGGTGCACAGTGGACGAAGTGGAAACCATTACCGTAGAGTAGCAGTAGCATATACTCTCGCACTGAATGCAGAGGGGGGCATCATAATCTTCATTCGAGAAGCCATTGAATTTCGACATACACGTCTGGCCACTTACAAATTTCTGGTAGGATTCTTAAATTTCACAAATATTGCACCAATCTCCCCTAACAATTTCAACTCCGCCCTAGTTTTATGCTAGTTAATACCAGTGAACTCTATATACTACCTGGAACGGAACGGCCTTGGGCGACAAGTGAGGCAAAACGATTGCATAGGCAACCCGCATCGGTTACGGATATCTATCTCTTTCTATCTCATGTTAGTTAATGGAACGATCGCGCATTTTTTTAAATGTTTTTTAATTTTGCATGTTTATTTAGGAGTAAACCTGACTTTTTCTAAATAGATCATCAAGAAAAAAGTAATAATGCAAACAGTACAACGTTCAAGTAAAATTTTAACTGTTCTCCTATGGGGTTGGTAAATAAAATAAAAACAAAATTAGAAATACAATTTTTATTTAAATATTACAATACAATGTACAGGGTCATCACGCGAAAATGTCCTTTTTTGAAATAACTTGGTTATTTTTGAAGTTATCAAAAAGGTGCGAAGACATTAATTAACTATTTTTTCGCAGAATCCCAATTTCCAACCAAAAGATAATTGTGAATCGCTTTTAATAAATATAATATTATAATTTGTTTTTCTAAATGTATCACATTGTATATTTTTAAATAATTCGATTTTTCTCATTTTCCTGAAATCGAAAATACCAACTACATTTAACAAAATCATTAATGATATTTTAATGCGAAAATTCAAATATCTCAAAAATTTTTGTGATAACATGACACGTTGGTATTTTCGAAATCAGAAAAATGAGAAAAATCGAATTATTTAAAAATAAACAGGGTGTTTTATTCAGAAAACCAAGTATGATGATGTTTAGTAAAAAAAAGTTTAAAGGAAAATAAATTGCTGTGTTATCTTTATAAAAGCTAAGTATGGTGTTACATTTCTTAAACGCGATGCGCATTTGATTTTTTTAATCAAAATTAGGGTTCTGCGAAAAAAATAGTTAATTAAAGTCTCTGCACCTTTTTCATAACTTCAAAAATAACCAAGTTATTTCAAAAAAGGGCATTTTTGCGTGATGATATAGCTATTAATTTAACAATTGCTAAATAAAACAAGTTTTGTCATTTTTTGTCTTATTATGGCACTTTTTCCGTGCAATTCTAAGTTTAATAGTTTACTTTGGCGATACATTCGGCACTTTAAATATATAGCAGTTGTTTTCCGAATGATCTGGATTTCGTGACATTCCTCATCAACAAATTCTTGAATTACAGGGTGCTTAGGTTTAAAAAGATCTATATTTACAGCAAAATGATTTATAACTGTATTTATAATTTTTTATTTCAAGTTTATTTTGCTTCTCAAAAGGTTTTCACTTTATAATAGAAGGCGAATTTGCTTTTCTGCAAAATGTAACATTTTGTACACCACATCTGAAGCATAAAGAAGACCACTTCGAGTGACAAAATTGGTGAATGATTTATAAGCTTCTGGAGGAGCGGTATAGGAGTGATCAGTAGATATACTACCTCTATATAGTAATACTGCAATGCAATGATTACATGTAGTGGCATTAATGAGGTTACGAAATATGAGACACTACATTTTCTTGAAATTCACTTTAATTTCGAAAGCCTAAACACCTAATTAAATTAGCTATTTCATCAGTATTTGTAGCCTCGTCCATCTTATTTTTGCCTACCTTCTGAGCGGAATTCAAACACAGGAGTGCAGTAACTTTCAAGATCAGAGCAATTTGCACTCACACTCGGAGTTACTGAATTCCTATAGAGTAACCGTCTTAACGACCGTTTTAGTTGCTGGGTGTTTGGATTGTTATCCCAACTACCTCTGGATCTAATGCAAGAAAAAAAAATTTCCAAGTGATCTTGTGAGTACTTATATGTTAAAAAATAAGTCAGTGGATTTTCATTCAAAGTTAAAAGGTCACTAGCTAAACCTAATGTACTCTCCATTGTTAATATGAAACCAAGAGCAAATGTTTTACGCATATGTTGTAACAACGGAATGCCATCAATTTTCAAAGTTCCAAAATAATCCTTTGTCTTTGAGAAAATATCTTTAAAATAATCCAAAGTTTTTGACCTAATAGGTGCCTTATACCCAAATGGATTTCTACAGTTTAGAACATCAAAAATTCTGTCTACAGTACGTAGAAATTTCACAGTGGCAGAACTCTGTTCAAAACCTGTGACGCTGGTTTTTTGCAGATATTCAATGGCATCTGCCACACCACTACTTATTGTTTGTGCAGCAAGGCGTACATTCAAAATCTTATTCTTGTAGTTGACATGATGAGAACTAAGTGAATTTGCCAATTTTAATTTTTCTCTAGTTTGAATATCGTCCAGAGCTTTGACATAATCCCAAGAAATTTTGCCTGAACTGGAAGTTATTTTTTCAGCAAAACAATTCCTGGCCAATTTCAACATATGGCAAACATCTAGTATACAATATACTCGAATTAAAGGATCATTAGGATGAGTAAAATATGGTTTTAGTTCGTCATACTCAATATTGCAACTCAAATTGTTATATGTTTAAATATTAACGTTGGCCCCATCTGAAGTTATGGACCTCACAGTAATACCAACTTCATATAAACTTCTTAAACAGGTCATTATTATCTGTGTTTGCAAATATGCATCTGCCTTATTTGTTAAAAAGTAGGCCACTGGGCATTTGAAATTATTTGTATAGCTTACGATTTGCAAAAATAGTGCCTCTGTTGCTGGCATTTCAAAATCAGTGTCAATTAGACCACCGTAATCGACATTACCAAAATATCTGCCCTCATTGTCGTCCCACAATACTTGCTTTCTTATGGACATAGCATCCATTATTAAAGCACAATCTTTCAAATGAGGTTTATCATGCACTTCTTTTTTCAAAAATTCCAAAACTTCACCCAAAATCCCTGGATGACAATTTAGGCTACTGAACCACTTTCTTATAGTTCTTCCATTAGGCAGTACATTTGTTTGCGCAAATTGTTTCATCAAAGGTGAATGTCTGCGTTGTCCAGAATATACACCTTCATCTTTCCCTTTTTGGAGAAGTTCAAGTTCCAAAGGCAAACCTAAAAAGAAAATATGCTGAAGCTCTTTGTTTAAAAATGTAATTTTGTTGTTTTTACCTTGGAAATGTTTCTTTAGGACTTCCTCCAGATTTTCATTGCTATATCCGCTTTTTGAAACGAAATGAATGACTTCTTTCATGTTGGATATTTTCATATCTTCTTTTTACCTTCTGTTTTAGTGTTTTGACTTTTCTTCGTAACAATATATCTTTGTTATATGAAACAGTTTGGGTTTCGCGATCAATCAAGGTTGTTGAAGTAGACGATAAATCAATTTCTATAGGAGATATGGTATGCTTAATAACATCCTCATTATGAACATCCACAGATGATTCCTAAAAAAAAATAATAATCGTTTTCATTGAGGACAGGTGCAAATATATTTTTCTCTCATTTTTTACATCATACTATATAGGTACCTACCAGTTTTTTTATTTTCCTCCGAGATTCAGCAATTTTTGATAACAAATGCTTGGGATATGAAAATACAGCATTTGGTTTTAATAACTTAGCAGTACATCCTGGTTTGACTATGTAATCGGTTGGAAGAAAATGCTCCCCACAAAGTTTGCTGCTTTTAGATGGAGCCCAATTCTCCCTGCGAACTGCCTTTATCCATATCTGGTCGTTTGAATGGAAAACTATACCAAATAAATTACTTTCAATCTATTAATGTTCTTGCTAACTATTTATTATTTCATATCCAAATCTAGATATTATTAACTTAAAAGATATCCGCCGATAATCTTGTTCGTTCTTGCATCCAAACGCTACACAATAAATAACCATTGTTTATTAACTTTATTTGTTTATTTACTTTATGTCAACTAAACTATCGCCATTCCCCAATCACAAATTACACCAACAAAATTCAGTACTTTTTAAACCACACACGACAAAGGACACGAAACTAATGGCATATTAGAACATAATAAAGGTTTATCTTTACTAATATTATACGTTTTGAACAAAAATAATCTCCAAACTACCTGAACTTCTACTTAAAAGATAATTATGCAAATAAAAATAACTCATTTGTCTGAGTATGACAAAGACAGGTTACCGTAAATAAGGCTATCTTTGTTTCTGTTGCCCCTGACACACTGCAGGCTATTACAGAAAACGGTTGGGTCCGTTCCAGGTACTTAATAGAGTTCACTGGTTAATACCAAAGGTTAAGGTGGAATAAATAATAAAACAGCAATGTCCTTTATTAGGTATTCGGTCGGTTGACAAAAAACATGACGAGATACGTGTGCCCAGTGGAGTAGTGTGCCCCAAAGCATCATTCAACTAATCACGGCAATCCTTCAACAGGTTCTAATTCGAAATTGATAGGGGAGATGTGTGCAACTTACTATATCCGAAATAACTAAGATGACAGACGTGTATAAATGTTAACATTATTATTGAAAATACTGTTATTACAGTATCCTGTTTTTTATCGTGCCCCGACGGCTGATATAGAAAATATTTTATAAAATTCTTTGAAAGAATCAATAATAAACCAAGGTACCAAATAATGTGTGGTGATTTTAATGAAAATTTTAATTCTAATGTAAATGATAAAAATGCTTTTGACTTAGTTAATTTTCTTTCACGTTATAATCTTAAATAATGTATTCACGAATTTACTCGAATACAAAATTCAAAAAAATGTGCAAAAATGTTGTCAATTATAGTTCTATAATTGACAACATTTTTGCAAATCTAGATGTAACCAACTCTTATGTAGTATGTACAGGGTGTCCCAAAGTTGATGTCTCGGGACTATATCTAGAGAATGAAAAAAGTTATCACAAAACCGTTCACGTGGTTTAATTTGGGGTGCACTAAGGTACATTTTACGCTAGAAATTATTTTTTTCGAAATCTGGAAAATGGCGAAACTGACGTCATTCTCTAGATATAGTCCCGAGACATCAACTTTGGGACACCCTGTACTTACCTGTCTGACCACAACATGCAAATTTTTTTTCCCCTTGATGCTACATTTAAAAACATTACAAATGACAAATTTGTTCATAAACAATTTTTTAATAGTCCGACAAATATTCAAAATTTCAGATATTTATTATCTATCGAGAGTTGAAAGTCATTTCATGGAATAACAAATGCAAATGATAAATTTAACTATTTCGCAGATAATAGGTTTAAATATATCATACACGAAGCTTTTCCCTTAGTGTACATTAAAATAGGTAATAAGATTATAAACAGGCATCACAAAGGTTGGCTTTCAATAGATATTATAAAGCAAGGAAAATTCCTGCGTGAACTTTTTGCAGAATGTAAATTAACAGGTGACGAGGAACTGATAAAACGCTATTTTAAAAAGCTAAAAAAGAAATATTTCTGTAGCCAAACGTTCTTTTAACGACTTAAAGTATAATACCGAAGATAATAAATCCAAAGCAGTCTGGGAAGTTATCAAAGGTGAATCTAATTCTACCTCTAAGCAACCTTATCCATCATCTTTTTATGGTCAAGATACTACCGAAATCACAGATTTTTCCCAGGCCGCTCAAAAATTTAATGATTTCTTCATAACTTCTGCTGATGAACTTGTACATAAAATGAATATCACAAGTCCGCTAACTTCACAAAATACAATTGATTCCATATTTTTAAAACCCATTGACATCAGTGAAACTACACAAATAATAAGAAATATGATGGTATTCCCTGCTCCATTTTGATACATGTCATAGAATTAATTACTCCAATCCTTACGGATTTAATTAATGCCTCGTTATGTCCACCCTATAATAAACATTACAAAGTTGTTTGTCAAATTTCGAAATTAATCATTTCAGCTTCCCAGCGAAATGAAAAATGGTATGTTGATAGTTTTTAAATAGAAATAAAACAACAATAAATTTTATATATTTTTATTAGAGGGGTAAGCTGTAAATAAAAAATACAGAATTAAAAATGTGAAAAAATACTTACATAGGTTTGTAAACTATATTTATAAATGGTTGAAAACGAAGATAAAATTTGACAATTTAAATAAATAATATTGTTAATATTATTCGTAAGGAGCCAACAATAAATTTAAAGCTATTTATTCCTGTTTCCTATAACCTGTTAGAACTAATAAAAAATAACAAATATCCAAAAAAAAAAAAATAGTTAAAACCTTAAAATTAATATTTTCACTACGCACTCTTTACAATTTACTGATAGAAAGGCCCCATATATTTAAAATTATAATTAGAGAAATTGTAATTTCTTTATTAAACTGCTATATGTATTACATATTTACACAACGTGAATAATAAATGTTGGCATCATCGGGAGATGATCGGAGACTGTCTTCGATCATCTCCCGATGATGCCAACATTGTTGGCGAAACGCGCGTCGAGAAGAGTGCAGTATAGTATTTCGGTGTTTAGTGGCAGAGGCGATTCCAGTTTTTTTTTTTTTTTTTGAAATGTCTAATTAATAATTAAATTGGCTCACCTTGCGTATTTAATTAACGGCTCATTATCCGATTCCTCTGTAAAAGTTTCAGTATCAGTTGAGTCATCATATATTATGTCTATTTCCTCCTCACTTGTGGTCGAACTTGTGGGCGAACTTGTGGCTTCAACTTTCTTTATTTTCTTAACAATTTTATTTTTTTTTGCCTTAGGTTGTGAATGAAATCGTCTTGTCCTATCAGTACTCACCCTTCCGTTTCCTTCTTCTAATAACCAGCAGAAAGTTGATTTTTTTTAATGACTACCTTTTTATCTAACTTAACTTTTAGAAATGGACTGTCTTCTGTAATTATTTTCATCTCGTTGGAATAGTCCCTTAGTCTCATATCACTCCCAATACTTTTTACCTCAGAATTCTTGTTAACATGTTCTTCCTCTGGTATCACTTGTTGTAATAACCCACTTATGTTTTTTTCTTCGTTAACAGATAGTATTACATCATCTTCCTCATCTGTCATTATTTCTTCTCTTTTTGAGTCCAAGGCAATCTTTACCCACGCATATTCATTGTAATTAGATATTCCAAGTAAATTCAAATCAGCCTGAGCCTCACTTAAGGCATGTTTAATTATATCAATAGCATTATTTGTGAATTTTTCGAATTCAACAAAAACAGCATCCTCTCCTTCCTTCAAAATCCGCATTTGGCGTTTTTCTTCTCTTGGAAATATTGCAGTATCCTTCAAATCAAACATGATGTCGTTTAGTACCTTAATTTTTCCTATTCGCTGAATAATGTCATTAATGTTGAAGTTTACAACAGTAGAAAAAGTGGTGGTTAAAAATCTGGTGCATCTGAAAATATTTTAACAACACTGGCTACTTAACAGCCACGGACAAAACATGCTCGAATCAAGATTTTGGTTTCGAAATGTAAGTACTAGATTTATAAGATAGTGTGCATTTAGTTCCACACAAAGATAAGCGTTATCAGAAATAAAATTATCTTTTAGTTTATAATTTTTTATCCACGTTCTTCAAATACGGAGGAAAAAAACTCCATACCAGATATTATAAATTCTCTTCTCAACGCATAAATTATTTTCCAAATATGAACTCAAAATATAACTGATCAGTTTTAAGTAATTGCAGGTTCCTCTGCATTCAGGAATATTAGCAAGCATGTTTTGAACTTGGCAAGAAATTATTTTAAGAACACTCTGAAAATTCATACGATCGTCAGGGCTAATATCGGAGATGGTTAGTAAATGCTGACTCTTGTCGTATTTTGCGATTAGCATATGCAAATGGTCTATGGTGATAATATAGTTTCCTATTGGCAGTATACTATTTTTTTTCAATAAACGGTTCCTTAACTTGGTGCCAATGTGAACAGAATCCTGCACATATGATTCAAATTCGGTTACATTGATGTGAAACCATGGCCACAATTTTTCTTGTCCTGTCTCTTTCTCATTTTCAAATTTAGCCTTAATCCGCATGGCCTTCAAAAATCTTGAATCACCATCAGAAGAATAACCCATTATTTTTAAACCATATTTCTCAGCCTCATTCTTCAAATAGTGCCATCTCGAAATTACTGATTTATAATCATAACAATTATCTGTCCCGAATACTGATAAACATATGGCATAGGGGCTGTCTCTGAGAGTGGTTGGACCATAACTGTATAAGCGTAATTAGCCTTTTTACTGTTGCGAAAAAATGTTTGGATGTCATCCGCCGATTTAGCCTTATAAGTATCTGTTTTACTAAGTGGTAAAACAAATCCCATGACCTTATTATTTTTAGCATTATATTTAATTTTCTTAACAATTCTAGTTGCGTCTTCCCCGATCCAAATGAACAGGGGCAATTTTCTTTCTATTAAATATGTCTTTACTCCTTCAAAATCAAAACACCCTTCTTCGAAGTGTTTATTCGTATGACTAGCCACATAACGGTTAAGAGTGGTGATACTGGGAATAGAATTTTGAAGATTTGATTGTAATACTTCATACAGGAGTTTTCCTCCTATATGGTAAAGATACACTGCAAATTTTTTGATTATTTCATCGTACGAGTTAGAGTTTTTTGACCCCCTTGAGTTTTCAATCGATTTGTTATACAGAATTTGAATTAGGGAACTTGTTCTTTCAATGGGGCTCCCAGTAAAATTATCATTACGGTCTGTGAGCATTCCGATATTTCTACTAAGATTGAAAATATCTTCATCACGATCTTGTAGAACTTCATTTATTTTTCTTAGAATTGGGTAAAAATCGGTTATAAGAGCTTGGTCCACTTCTACATCACGACATTTTGATGTTTCTCTTGATTTCCTCATCTGTCGAGACGGTGGTTTCTCTATATATGGTACTTTATCGAGTACTGTATATAGTGCTTGAGAAGTATCACTGATCTGGTCACATGCAGGCGAGCATGCAGACGAGTGTGTAGATGAATTTTGGTATTGACAATCATTTGTGTTAGATATATCCGAGATAAAATCCTCATTTGGCGAACATATAAGAATATTCTCAATGATATTTAACTTTTTATCGATATTGTTTGTGCTATAAGGCACAAGAGACGACGGAGGTCCAGTTAGAGGTCGAAACCCAAACTGGTCGGCCTCGGGGTCAGCTCCAAAAAAGTTTTTAATGCTTTGCTGCTTATTTCCCGAGTTATTTCCTCTCTTATTATTGTTACCATCATTTGCGTCAAGTTTTCCTTCACTTGTATTGATCATTGGTACATTTATATGTTTTGTCAATAAATGCTTCTGCACGTTAGAATACACCCATCTAGGCTTGTAGTTTTCTTTCCTGGCAACAAGTATCCTAATTCTTAGACCGCAGAAACAAGTTATGGAACAGTGTGGTTGCAGCGATGGGTTTTTCTCAGATGGTAATTTTACTTCAGCTGTGAGATTCTCCACTTGGCTGTCATAATCTGTCCAACTACTGTTTGAACCATTCTCAGAGGCTTTTCTTTTGAACTATTTCTTCAAATTACTCAAAATAAATTGACTTTCTGAAACAAGATCTAATATGGTGGCACGGTACCACTCGAGACTCTAGGTTTTGTATGTGATAGAAAAAAAGGGGCGCTGACTCCTTTTTCTTCAGGGAATTCATCTCTGCATTCCTCTGTTTGAACGCTAACTGATTTATTTTCCAAGGTGCCAATTTTTTTCTGATAGAATTCGGTAATAAATAAAATTTGCTTCTTCAAACCAGTAAATAATTCTATAATAATCCTGTATTTGATTAAAATATATGCCATAAAATTGTTTTTGTTGTTCGGCAGATAAATGTCGGAAATACTCTTCTTTGATAAATTTTTCTATGACGACTATATCTTCATCAGTAATCTTAGATATCATAAAATGTGAATCGAATCCGTGGATGATTAGAACATCTTTAAAAAGATCGCTTAATTTAAAACCCAGTGCGTCCTCAGCTTCTTGAAAAGCTTTACGTCTTTCACAGTATATTTCCATTTTTACCTAAAATATTTATCCAAATATACTCTACCATTTATTATTAAATTACATTTTTAAACCGAGTTTTTGTGAGACTTTCTAATTTACATTTTTTACCATGAAAAATCAGAAATGTTTTTACTGTTCAAGAAACAAATACATTTTATTTTAACTTAATATTTTCTACAGCATGCTTTCAAAATATTTTAAAAGACGTGCTTGACCGAGTGCTTGACGCAATATCGAGCGCAATATTGGGTGTCCGCACACTCTCTTTAATCTACAAATTTTGAAAAATGAAAATTAAATTTTCGAAAATTATGACTCTAAAGTATGTTTGAATAGTTCAACATTCAAAAGAATTTACCACTGTTTTTTTAATAGTACCTGTGTGTGTGTGTGTGTGTGTTTACGTTTAAATGGCTTTGGCGTAACCAATTAGCCAGTCTTTTTTTTTTGTAGAGACGGAGATGATGTCTTCATAACCAGTAACACTACATTAGTTAACAATTTAACAAATAAGATTATTGGACTTATGTACTATCCTACGTAATTAACAATAATTATTAATAAAATTATATATTATAATTAACATATTTTATATATGTATTTTTTTTATATATACCTATATACATATAGTTTTATCATTTTTTTTTTTTCTTTTTTTTTTTTTTTTTATTATTCTTTTTTATATCTTGAGCTTGAAACATTTTTTTTGTTGTTTAATAATTGACTTTTTTCTTTTTTTTTCTCATTTTTTTCCCTTTTTTCCCATTTTTTTTTTTTTTTTTTTTTTCATATATAACTTACAAGCTACTAACAAACAGATAATATACATGTCTAAATTTCTATTTTAGCATTTTTCACAAATTGGTATATTGAGGAATAAACGTTTAGGTTTGCATTATGTAGTAAGGTATCTAAGTTTATTGGGAGATTTATTCCTTTTCCTATCAGTTCCTTGTAGAGTGAGTTCGTGTACAGTGAATATTGTGGGCAACCTAATATGATATGTTGTAAGTCGCCTGTTTCTCCACACAAGCAGTTCGGGGAGTCTGAAAGCCCTATTCTGTGTTTGTGTTCTGGGCAAAGTGCATGTTTTGTTCTTATTCTGCATAGATATTGGATAAAACGTCGGTTGGCAATTGAGTGAAACCATGGTTTTTTGGGGATGCGGGGTTGGATTTGTTTGTATCTAAGTCCTGTTGGGCTGTTTTCATATTTGGACTGCCACTCATTATTTAATTGTTCTTTATATATGGCTGTAATGTCTGATGGTGGTAGGATTTTTGTTTCTATATGAAATCCCGATGTTGCCGCCGATTTTGCTAACTGATCCACTATGTCATTATTGACTATGCCTGAGTGGCCTCTTATCCATATTATTTCTAGCACTTTGGCCTTTGAATGTAGTTCTTTGTAGATATCCATTATTTCCACGATAATATTATTTGAATATGTTGACTTATTTAAGGATTTTAATTTATCTACCGAGCTCTTGCTATCGGTAAAGATGGCGAAGTTGAGTTTTTGATGGGTCAGAGCGTACTCCATAGCTTTCTTTATTGCAATAAGTTCAGCCGTATATACTGATGCCACATATGGAAGTTTGAATTTCTGAGACATAGATTCGTTGGAATGGTAAAAGGCACAACCAACTTCATTATTGATCTTAGATCCATCTGTAAATATGTACTCAAAGTTATTCCATTTGGTTTTCAATTCGTTTTCAAAATATAGATTTCTTTGTATTTCTGGAACATCATCTAAGCCTAAATAATGAGTGTTAATATTTTGCTGATGTATTTCGTAGTCTATCGTAAAGAATGGCAAATTATTATTTTGATAAATGAATTCCGTGAACTGAGAGAGCCGGGTGTAACTTTCAACCATCAAAGGTAGCTTCTTGTTATGCCAATATGGCGCTGTTAAGCCTAATATGGTGACTTTATAGAGATTATCCATGCATCTGCTGTTTTTAGAATACCACTTGGTTGTTAGTTTGTCAGACAAAAATTGTCTTCTTAATTCCAAAGGTGGTTCGCCGGATTCGGCTTCGATAGAGACTATTGGGGTACTTTTTAAGAGTGCTAAGCATACTCTGAGGCATTTGTTTTTAATTATTTCGATTTTTTTCAAATGTGTGTCTGCTGCGTTGCCATAAAATATACTGCCATAATCAAGAATAGACCTTACCAATGATTTATAAAATATAAGAGCTATGTTAGGATCTGCGCCCCATTTATTTTTGCAAAATATTCTTAAAATGTTTATGGCATTTTCACTTTTTTTATTGACACTGTTTATATGTTCTTTCCATAGTAACTTCTTATCGAGTGTAATTCCTAGGTACTTTACGGAGCTTTTATAAGGTATTTCTTAAGAGTCTACCTTCAGTTTGTTTGGTTGCTGGAATCTTTGCCGAGTAAAGGTACAAATTGCTGATTTTCCTTCGGAGATTGTAAAGCCGATATTGCTGCACCATCTATTTACTTTTCGCATTTCGGAGATTAATTTTGTGGTACTTACTTCGATTTTCCGTGCTTCAGTATAAAAGCAATAGTCATCTGCGAATATTAGTGTTTTTGTATTTGGATTGAAAATGTTTTCAAAGTCTCTAGTATATATCATAAATAGGAGTGGGCTTAATATGCTACCCTGAGGTAGTCCTAATGAGGTCGTTCGGGGTCCTAAAATATCTTCATTAATTTTTAAGAATATTTGTCTGTTCTTATATAGTGATATTATGTTGTGGGAGATTTTGTTAGGTATACCGATATCCCTTATTTTGTCTGCCAATATATCTAAGACAACGCTGTCGTAGGCACCTTTGATATCGAGGAATATTGCTGAGATGGAGTTATTTTTGGTAAACGCCAGTTGGATGTCCGTAACTAATATTGCTATAGCTTCCTGAGTAGATTTACCTCTCCTAAATCCATATTGTGATTTTGGCAGCAGATCTTTTTGCTCGAGCCAATGTTCTAGCCTGTTTTTAATTAGCCTTTCGTAGGTTTTTAGTACACATGATGCTAGTGCAATTGGTCTATATGAGCTCTCCTCATTTTTTGGGTTTCCCTGGTTTGAGTATCGGTATGATTATATAATCATACCAATCATTTGGTATTGATGTTTGATTGGTCCATATTTGGTTGTATAAATTTAAAAGCTGGTGTTTCGCACTAGAAGGAAGTTGGAATAACATAGAATAATGAATGTTGTCCTTGCCTGGTGAAGAGTTGTTATTTTGTTTCAAGGCTTTATTTAATTCTTGCATTGAAAATTTTTTTGTTAGGTGTATATTTGTATTTGGTGATTGTTGTTGTTGTTTTCCTTCTGGCTCTGTGTTTGCCCAATGTGGCGTAAGTCTCGAATAAAACTGTTCAGTCCAATTAGATGATTCAAGTGGTGTCCTGTTGTCTTGTTTTCTGTTTTTAAAACGGTTTAACTTGGCCCATACTTCTTTGATTGGTACATTTTTATTAAGTGATGAACAGTAGTCTTTCCAACTTTGTCTGTTGGTATTTTTAATAACTTTTTTTGCCATCGCATCCTGTTTCTTATAATTTACCAGGTTTTCGACTGTGGGGTTTTCTTTATAAATCTGGTAATATTTTTTCCTGTCTTTGGTTGCCTTTTCACAATTCTCATTCCACCACGGTTTGGCTTTATGTCGTTGGTTAGGATTCTTGGGATTTTTTATTTTGGGGATGGATCCTAGGGAAGCCTCGTTTATATTAAAAATGAACTGGGTGTAATCGATGTCAGACATACTTTCACTATTTTGTAAATGTAATTGATATGTATCCCAATTGGCTTTTTGAATCTTCCATATTTTATGAGTTCTTTCGGTGTGATTATATGTAGTGAATTGGCATGTAATAAGGATGGGAAGGTGATCTGAGCCATGTGGGTCGTTGATAACATCCCAGGTAAATAAATGGGCTATTTCGGGTGAGCAAAAGATTAAATCGATGGCGCTTTTTCTTTGATGTAAGTCGGGTACTAATGTTGCTGCTCCTGTATTAAGATATACCAGATTTTCCGAATCTATAGCGTCCATTAAATTCTTGCCATATGAGTCCTCAAACTCGCATCCCCATGCTTGATGGTGTGCGTTAAAATCCCCGGCGATTATACAAGGCTTTGATATATTTGAGAGAAATGTTGCCCAGTCAAGAGAACTTATTTTAGTTTGTGGTTTTATATATATGGATACAATTGTTAGTTTACTAATTTTTGTGTTATATGTTTTGATAGACACACATTTTGACATAATAAGAGGATTTACTGGTAGAGGGATTTCACAATAGTTTATGCTTGTTTTTAGCAACAAGGCTACTCCTGCTTTGCCATCATCTCTGTCTTTACGGACACAATTATAGCCAGAAAAATTATAATACACTTGTGGTTTAAACCACGTTTCAGATAAAATGGCAACTGAAACGTTGTTTTGTTCTAACAGATGCTCCAAGTTTACTTTGTTAGCCACGGCTGACCTACAGTTCCACTGACATATATTTATATTCATATTTATCGCTGCGAATGTGTAAAAGGATTTAATTGTAACCGATTCTGAATTATGTTTTTTAGATCTGCTTCGTGGATATTGGACATATTGTTTTGTTTTAACGTGTTCAAGACATACATGACCATTTCCATAACCTGACTTGTGATATCATTTTTATCTATTGCATTATAACTAATATTTTCTTGATATCTATTTTGATTTAATACTCCACCCGGTATATTTGGTATGGGGACCGGAGTTATGATTTGTTGATGGGCTAATAAAGTGGGATCAGGGGAAGAAGGTCTAATGCGTTTTACTGCTGTTTTGGATGTGGATGGCATATTCATAGTTGATGAATTATTTATATTTACATGAGGATGTGCATATCGAGTTGGTTGATTTGATTGGTTAGGTATCTCCTTTTGACCGGTTTGGTCATGTATTGTGTCAAGCACGTTAAATTTATTACCTGATACAATATCTGCATATGTGTTTTTGGGAGTTCTTTTTGCTGCGTCATTGTAATTTAAATTCAATTCTGACATAGCTACCTTTATTTGCTTTTGCCTTTTGAATTCGGGGCAATTTTTGAATTCTGTGGTAAAGTGGTTGCCCTGGCAATGAAGACATTTTGATATGGCGTCATTTTGGCAGCTAGTGGAGCGATGGCTCTCCGCACATTTGTAACATCTAGGACTACTTCTGCACTGACTGCCTAAGTGTCCGTATCGAAAACAATTGTAACATAGCAGAACTTTTTGAATATATACTTCTACATTTGCAACTACTTTATTTATTGAGATGTACTTTGGTAAAGTTTGGGATTTAAAAGTAACAATTATTGATTGCGTAGGGACGTATTCAGTTTTTTCCCCGTTTACTACTTTTCTGTTTATTCGCTTGACATTTACTACCTCGAATTTACTATGATGGTCAAACGGTCTTATTCTATTTTTTATGTATTCTTCACTGTATTCTTTTGAAATTTGTCTTATTACACCCTGCCTATGTATTATGAATTTTGGTAGATAAGATTCTAAGTTATATGTCTTAAAAATGGTTGTATTATTACAGTTTATTAAATAATTCGCACTATTATAGTCTTTGAAATGAATTCTCACCCTATTTCTACCTATAGAGTCAATGCTCTTTATTTTATGGTCTGATTCTGGCCAATTTGTTAATATTATGTCACCTACTCTAAATGCATTTAATTGTCCCTTAAAGTTTGGTTCTGTATTTTCAATGTAAACATGATACGGTCCCATATCAGTTTGTGCATAATTAAAAACCTCTCTTGCTTTTTGTGATTGTTCGTTTTTATCAGTTGTACTTTTTTCTGTAACAGGTTGTTTGCTAGTATCTGTCAAATTATTGCCGATCATATTATCTTTTTCAATATTTACCTCCTTATTATGTCCTAATTCTAATAATTTTCTTAGTGGATTTGTACTTACATTTTGACTGCTTATATTATTTTGTGATTGTACGTTACCGGGAGGAGTATCCAGAATCATGATATCGTCGTCGTATCTTTCACTGAAATTGGATTCTGTTAACACTTTTTCAGGGGGTTTCCCCCCACTTGATGCACTCATAGTCCAAGAAAATTTATAATTAACTTTCTATGTATTTAAATGGAAAACTTAATGTAGATCACCAAATACACGGTATACACTCCGATTCACTCGCTAGCTAATTCGGAACTGTGCAACAGTACATTAAACTACAACTGTAATAGTACCTACAAGGACATATAACCGAATAAACAATCAAACAGACTATAACTGACGCAAGTGGATAATATTAGTTATATTGAATTGTGCACGTTATATACCTATATAACACTATCATCACACTAGATCAGAGTACCAGCGTTACAGAATATTTTTTAAACATGGCAACGCCTACTACTCGGACCATATCTGCTCCTTAGTTTGGCGCTTAACACAAAAGTTAGGTTATGCCAAGCTGTTCATGTGAAAAACTAGCTATTACGTTGGGCGTTGAATACTTACCCCAAGTTATTGGCGAAAAATCAACAAATTCCCTGTATTCTTCTAAATAACAATTATTCGCAATACTCGTAAAAGCTCGCATAAAGTATAGCACAAATTTCCCGGCACTAGAGGTTATGGTTTACCTTGTGATTTACTTTCCACTCTTGAATAGGCGTTGCCAGATTGCCGGAATAAAATCATTTCTATCCAAATAACATTGTAATATTGCCTCAAATTGCCTTATAATTCATCTGTAATACCTCAATATTACCAAGTAATTCCTCATACTACCACGTAAGTCTCATACTACCTCATAATTCCTTCGTATTACCAAATTTCGGAAAATAATTCCACGGTGGTTTCCCCCTCGGGGTTTCCTTCTTAAATTGAAATTTTGATAAAATATGCGCTTAAATACCGTAAAACTAACTTTTGGATTACCTTCTTCGCTGTATAACTCATACATTTTCCTCTCGGTTACATCATGTGCCAAAAATTTTGATTGTGTTTCTCCTCGTGCATAATGTGATACGTAAGTGGGAAATTTATTAATGTGATCAATTATTTTTTGGATTGTTACCTCATCAATTTTCTTTTTGCCGCCAAATTTTCCACGCTCATCTTTTAAGCGACTCTCACGAACTTTACCCAATGCAGAGTTTATACGTTTTGTGGATACTTGGTAGGTATTGATGTACATATTTCGACAGATATCCGTATTCCCAAGCTGGTAAATTCTGGTATAAGACTTTCCTGGGCCATTTTTTGCGCGTTTTCTTTTTACCGGGTTTTCTTTAACTGTTGCCGCAATAAATCCCGTTTGAAAATCGTATGATGCCAGAGCCCAGAACTTTTTGAAAAGTGTTTCTCTGAATTGTTCTGTTACTTTATCATTGCATCGCTTTGGGCAATTGCATTTGTAGTTAAAGAACTGTTTGCTTTCTTTTATTTTTCCCTTGACGGTGTAATGGGTCAAGTTTGAGTCTTTTAATTTTTTTCTCGTTGCAAACGTCTGACCAGGATATTTATTATTTCTACCTTTTTTGGACGTCCTTTCCACATTTTCCTTTCATCTTGTAGTTTCTGATTTCTTTCGATTTCCTCAGCGTCCATTAAGTCATCCGAAGTCAATTCAGTATCACTCGCTTCAGAACCAGTGCTAACATTATCCTCTGGATTGAAAACGCTCTCATTGCTACTGTCTTCTAATTCCTCAATGTTACTTTCTGTTTCTTCTGTAATGGCCTCTGAAGTATGTATATTTGAACTACATGGCTCACTAATATCATTCTCTATAGTAGTACAGTCTAAATCATAATTATTATTAACTGTGGTTTTATTTTGACTTTCTCCATTAGAAGATTGCGTATCTTGTATAATGTCTATTTCTTTAGCAACTAGGCACATTTCAATTATTACGTTCTCAGTTGCTTTGTATGGAGGAAAATAATTTATGGGTCTTGATTCATCCTCTTCACAAACTTCTTCTAATTGTTAATCACAATTATTATTATTGTCATTGTTTGGCATTAATATAACGTCATGTAATCGCAAATCTGAGTCTGCTGGAGTGTTTGAGGCTATTTCTTTCATAGATGTTTCCAAAATTTGATCATACTTTAGATCTTCTGGTAATTGCCCAGCAGTGGGAACATCGATTAATATGACGTTCTCTAAATCAGTCTTGATTCCTTGCTGGCAAATATTGCCTATTGCATCTAAAGGTTCAATCTCGTTTGATATTGTATTGAATAAAATTTTCCCGGAATCATCTTTCGATAAATGTATATTATTTGAACTACTGTTATACCCAGTTATATTATCAGGTGGTACAATCTAGAAAAAAGAATTTGCTCGAATTTTGATCTCAATTGCTTACATAAAATTATTCATGTAAAAATTAACGCTAGTTTTGATTAAACTAGAAATGACAAATTTACTACTTATTAAATTCGTAATATTATTAATTAAATCTATTTGAAAATTGTCAGCATTTAATTCTAATAACATAAATTATTTACAACCTTTTATGTAAACAGAACCAACCACCACATGACTATCGATAATAGCATTTGGTTCCTTTATAGTAAAGACGCATTTTCAATTCTATCTGGTTCATGCAACTTTAACAAATTTAATATATTCTAGATAAAATTTTAATATATAAGTATATATTTTACTTAAATAGCGTTAAGACGTACTGACATACAAAATAATAAATTTATTATAACCTAAAAAGTATACTTACGTTTTCAGACGCGCTTATTTTCATCTTTTTGTAGGATACATCACCAATATTACTGACATTATTGTTTTTATTGACATTAAGGGCTTTATAAAGAATGCGTTTGGCTCTTTGACTCATTTTATTTATCACTGTAAAACACTAGGAGTGAAATAATACGTTTATAAACAAATATTGCAAAATTTAAAAAGACTCAAGTGACATTTTCTTGTATTGTATAAAAAGTTCTGTCACTTGGATTCGTTTAGAGTAATTATGAATCACACGATTTAAGAATGTCGCTTGGGCCACTCCTCCATAGATGGCGTAAATATAAAACTAGAGTTTGCATCTTTTTACACAAGGTAAATTAGGTACTACTTTACGACTTGGTGCCATTTATAGATTTTTTCAAATTTGGCGTTTGGTTCCTTTTCAATAAATATTATCCAAATATTAGTTCTGTCATAGAACCACCCCAGAAATACCGAATTTCACAGCTTTGTTTTATTGCATACATCTACCACAGTATTTCCAAGATTTAACATGAGATGATTACAATATATTTTTTTTCAATCAAGGATATAAGACAAACTCACGTGATGGCAACATGCATCAGGCCTTCAACCTCATACACATGAGCACCCACATGTACCCCATGCAGCTCTTCGTCCCAAACGATTTGTGCGGGGCCTGGCGGCCTCACCCCTCCGCATAGGTAGTTAAACTAAGAAATAAAACACAACATGAATAATAAATTTAGGTGGTTAAGCTAGACCTATCATAAATATTTTCAAATATTTTGTCATGTACGTACACAGATATTATTATAGTTTAAATGCGTGATGAAAATAATCTATTCAAGAAAAAACTACAAATATTAGTTCTGTCATAGAACCACCCCAGAAATACCGAATTTCACAACTTTGTTTTATTGCATACATCTACCACAGTATTTCCAACATTTAACATGAGATGATTATAATATATTTTTTTTCAATCAAGGGTATAAAACAAACTCACGTGATGGCAATATGCACCAGGCCTTCAACCTCATACACATGAGCCCACATGCACCCCGTGCAGCTGTTCGTCCCAAATGATTTGTGCTGGGCCTGGTGCCCTCATCCCTCCGCATAGGTATTTAAACTAAAAAATAAAACAGGGGAATGTACGGATAAATAAAAAGCAAAGAATAAAGTAATACATACTTCTTCGCCGGGGAAAAATCCCCGATCACCCCCCACATAAAATCGATTATCTTCATTGTAACTAAAAGCAGAAATGTTTAACAAATTTAAAATTAAATAATTAATTGAAGTACTTACGGTCAAACCCTACGGGGCTCGAGATGAAAACTGAAATAAAAAAAAGAAAATTTAGGTTTCCCAGAAGAAATATCACAATAATCACTATAATGATAACAGAAGACTATTTCACTATTTCAGACATTATAAAATTTAATTGGTGGTAAACAAAGAAAGAAAATTGTAAAAACACTTAAAATATTTAAGCAAGCAAAAGTACTTCTAGATTTAAATTACCCTCGACACATATAATACAACACTTTGGCTAACATGGCGCTAATGATCAAAGGTAATACTTGTTCGTGTATTTTTTGGTTTAATATTTACAATTTTATAATCTAAATCGTTATACGAAGTTTTGTAATAAAATCTGTCAAGATTCTCTTTCTATTTTAAATATCGAAGCATCCATGAATTTTACATTTCCTCCCAAGGTATCTTTATTAAAATTGAACGATGTCAGCATTGTTAATTTTTTTAAATCAAAAAAGTCTTTATAACCCAGTTCCATAAGTGTGTAGGGAGTACCTGTCTTTTTTGCAGTTTTCACCAGCGTAACATATTGATCTGGTGTATAGATCGGTCCAGATTTCAGGCACCGCTTAATGTTCTTTTCAATAACCGAATGGGCGTTATATCCTTCATTTTGGGTATGCCCACTTACTAAAAATTTATGTGTTATCGACTTTATATTGTAGTTAGCAATTGCGTAAAAGTATGCGGCCAGAATAAATTTATTTTTTTGCTGGCCTGTGCAATTATGGGAATAAAATACAAATAGGCTACGATGATTAGCTTCATCGCATAACACTAAGCAAACAATAATGACACAAGTCTGAAATGTGCCAGTATTGTTATATATATTATATTAGATAAAACATGTATCATTGGAAAACAATAGTGCCACATCTTGTAATAGGCAATGCCCTGCAGCAAGCAATAATGGCATATTTTGAAATGTGTCACTATTGCTTAATAACATACACATGATTTGTAGAGGACTTATCGTAATAACACAAAGATGCCACTATTGCACTTACTACACAATGTACGTCTGTGGTATACTTTGGCATACTAAATACTTGTGCCAGTATTGCAACTGAAACCGGTAACAAAGGCGCTAAACGCAATAATGACCTAGCGCCATCTATCGGCTAAAATTTGAAATATCTTTGTGCCGGTCTTATTAGTAAGTGGAATACACGTACACCAATAACATGAATGACTTATCTCGATTTAGGTATTTTTTTGAGTTGTTCCACTATTGCAGGCGGTGAACGATATTGTAGATGTTCGAAGTATTGTGATATAATAACACGACTTCTTAAGTAATATGAAATTATTTATAATGTACTACAGTAAGAACAATGTAACACATAATATATCTTCTAAATTATTCACAGAAAAGAAATTGGCAAGTGCATAGTCTTTCTGTACTGCTTTGTTGTAGTTCTTTGATTTTTCTGTCAAATCTGCTGCTTTTCGCATCGTTTCGATATTTATCCCCCTCTTTTTTTATTTTAGATTGGTTACATTCCGCAGGGTTAGTGACTGTAGATTCCAAACTCAAGTGTATTATTATTATTTTACATTTTTAATCCATTTACTGATGCGTTTCTGAGGTTTTCTTGTTCTTTTTAATGAGTGGTAAGTAAACGTATATTCTGGTTTTTTTTTTTTTGGTTCGGTATAATTGCAATCGCTATACAAAGGGTAAGTTTCTCTTTAAAGACTTTAAAGAAAGGGAATATTAGTTGCTTTCTGCCTGGATCTAAAGTTTTTCAAATGGATAGAGATGGCGATTCTATTATTCTCAGAGTATTTTATATCAGCGATTTTAATCTTGGCTAAATTACCCTTTGGGCCGAAATTAAAACAAGTGATAATGATAAGTTAATGTTAAATTTTTCTAAACTTCGTGTTTCTAAAGAGTGAAACTTTTGCAGATACGGAAGAACTGACTGAGAATCCCAAATATAATCATATCTAGGATAGGCTAATCGGTTTTAAAACACGCCCTTGACATACATATTTACAATTTTTTCATTTCCATTACTTGATATAAGTGTTTATTGTAGAATATTTAGCACCCTTTGTATATTTAAATTGTAAATAAATTTAAAAATTCCAGTACTTGCTGTCATTTGCGATTGTAAAAATTTTCTAATGAACCCTCACAGAATTTCCACCATTTTGACAAGGTGGTGTTCTGTTATTTAAGAGTTCTGATACTTATTTAATTTAGCATAACTGGAACCACGTCCATTGAAACTCCGTTTCTTAGAAACTCTCGGCTGATAACCTACCTACTCCCATGGTAAGGGTTTTCCACTGCTGATGCTTTTCTCTAAAAAAAGAGAGCAGTAAATATTTATTTGGTGGTAAAATTATGAGCTCAGAAATTCATCATCTTCTTAAAGAGATAATTGAGATTGGTGAAAATACGTAGAAATTTGGATTGAATCAATCCAGGGTAAAAGCATTTACCGCAAACGATTCCAGATCCCTAAACCAGGAAACGTATTTGTTCATTTTGCGTTCACTTTAGACGCAAACAAGTCTATCTCTGGGGGTACCAGAGTTGTTGGAGAATTTTCCTGAACAAGAGGAGATCAATGTCAGTCGACATGTTTGTTTTACTTGATTCCCGATTTGCTTTAAAATTGTCCTCGATGTAATGTAGGATGCAAAAATAAACACATTTCTACTTTCGCACTACTCCCATATTTATTAATATAAATTATTTAATTTATCGTGGTGGTATTGTTTATTCTTAATAAAATTCTGCAGCTATGTAGTAGCTCTCTTAGGAAGCATTTCCGGACACATGTTTATAGGAACTTTTCTTACTATTTTTGCATGGAGAATTAGCACCTAGAGGGGAAGGCGGGAGTTTCGGGACACCCTGTATTCAAGGAAATTTTCACTTTTTTTATCATAATCACCCTTATGAAGTTTTAACGCAAGGTTTACTATTCTTTTGATGTGGTCCCATCCATATGCCACTGCTGGACAGGCAGCCACTAAAACGCCAATTAGTTTTGACAAACCCCTAATGTTTACTGTGTGTTAGTTTTTGGATTTTTTATCGTTTGTATTGGAGATATACAGGGTGATTCTAAAATGTATGGCCAAATTGATACAGCGTCATCAGGAGACCAAAATAGGTTGATTCAACCCAATTTACCTATATACAAAAATGCACCCCTAAGAAGTTACAAAAACTTTAATTATTAATTATTATTATTTAATTATTAATTAATTATTAATTTAATTAATTGTTAACCAGCCTACTTGTACATTAAATAATAATATTACATATTTGCTACTGAGGTTAAAAATAGTTCGATGCATCTTCTTCATTTTTCTTGTTTAATTTGCAAACTATTGATATTATCAAAAAAATAAAAGAGAAAAAAGTTTCCAAATTAAATTATCTATCAAACGATACTGAAAAATCGACTATACGTTAACGCACAGAAAAATAAGGGTGTGAAATATAGGGTGACTACCCCTAAATTACCCCATCCCTTTAATGTATTTTATTGCTGTTAATCTCAAAACATTGGCGTTTATTGGTAATGAATGTACACTGAATTAGAAAAAGATATCTACAACCATTTGGGAATAATCAATAATTAAAGTTTTTCTTATTTGAAATTTAAAGGGCTGTAACTTCTTAGGGGTGCATTTTTGTATATAGGTAAATTGGGTTGAATCAACCTATTTTGGTCTCCTGATGACGCTGTATCAATTTGGCCATACATTTTAGAATCACCCTGTATATATTTTTTTTTCTCTCGACAACGATATGGACTTTATTCTAGTGTTGTCAATCCTAAAAATTTATATTTCCTGCTTGGAGTAATATTACTGTTTTCGTAATTAGCTTTTCGCAATTAATTATAAATTCCAAATTATTTAACTGTTCGATAGCGCAGATAACATCTAAACATTCTGATTCTCCGAAAAATTGAAGATCTCGATATATAATGGATAATAATTCTGTTGATCTAAGTTTTTGTGCACGGGGTATTAAAACTTTTGTGAATGCAAAGGGTGTACTGTGTCTAAAAAGAAGACAGGCAAATTGGTACAGGGTGTCCCTAATATTTTCTACTGTTTTTATGGACATGGATAGCGTAATAAACATCTTTTAGATCACAAAACCGTTTACGTGGTTTAATTTGTGGTGCACTAAGGTACATTTTACGCTAGAAATTTTTTTTGTTTCGAAATCTGGAAAATGGCGAAACTGACGTCATCAGAAGTTTTTTTCCAGGAACATAGACTTTTTTGTACTATCTGGAAAGTGCTATTTCTGAACATTTTCTATTAAAAAAGTTTTTTCGTATCTTTTATATTTAAAAATATACATGGTAAAATAGTTTTGAAAATACCCTTAGCCATGATGTAATCGAGTGGCCTATGCAAAACAATGATAGGGCTGTTGACATAAGTTTGTTTAGTGAATATATTGTTTGTGTCAAATAGTTTACGGGTGTGAATTAATTTAAATAGCGCCGAAATGTTTACAAACAGTGAAAAAGTAGACATGATTTTAATCTATGGTGGAGATCAAAAAAAAGATTTAGAATTTTATTACTGTTTTGAAATATTTTTTTTTAAATATACTGTTACAATTCTTTGATAAAACGTATAAATAGCTTTTGTTCATTGTTTTCCATAGGCCATTCGATTACATCATGGCTAACTCGTATGCACTTGAGGGTATTTTCCAAACTATTTTACCCTGTATATTTTTAAATATAAAAGATACGAAAAAACTTTTTTAATAGAAAATGTTCAGAAAAAATGGCACTTTCCAGGTAACACAAAAAAAGTGTATGTTACTGGAAAAAAACTTCTGATGACGTCAGTTTCGCCATTTTCCAGATTTCGAAAAAAAAATTTCTAGCGTAAAATGTACCTTAGTGGGACACCCTGTACTGCAGCCACAAAGCCGTTTTAGAATAGTATTTTTATTACAGAATTGACCTTCCCATTTTAAAATGAGGGGGTTCAATATATTTATTTAGTTGTTATAAGTTCAGAACAAATCTGTAGCTGCCGTTATTCTTTTCTCTTAAATAATAGTATGCTGAATTAAATTCGCCCGCTTCATGTGTGCACTGACTGCTTTATAGCTTCAGTTCTCAAAACTGTATCATGATATTTTACATAAAGGTTAAGTTTCTTTTTAGAAATATTGTTTGGGTGAATATTATTATTATTATTATTATTATTACTTGACACTTGACTAGGCTTTCAAACAAACGGGGACTTGTAGCCCTTTACCCAATTTGGGATACTTTTATTAACAGTCAAGTTCGCCCAACTGAAATAAAAAAGTTTCATTTGATCGCTGACCTTTACGTCTCATCGTTTGATGATGCCCTTGATCCTATTGGTATGTTCGGCTCCTTCATCCTGTTGGCCTGGCTCCTTGATCCTGTTGGCCTTGTCTCTCTCCTTTCTTTTTTCCTTAGTTTGTGTAACGGCGCTTGTCGTTTAATTAAATTCTTTATATTTGGAATCGGGGATTCCTTGAAGTCCTTAGTTGAAGTTTCAAGTGTTTTTGATTTTTTGTATCGGGTGCCGAAGTTGTCACCAAACAGAAATTCACCCATTGTGCTTTTGAGTACTATTTATTGTACGGACTAGTCGAATGGTGAATTTATGAGAAATGAGAGAATAAATAGACAAAAAATGGTGTAAATCTGTCTGAATTTTGCCGGAATCTACTAATGGAGTTATTATTCATTGCTTAGAATGTTTAAAATGGTAACTGCCATAACACCTAGCCCTCTTCCTAAGTTTTTTTGTAGAGTGACAGTATAGCTTTTCTTCTTCAGTGCCTGCGAGGTCAATACTGCTGGAATTTCTGGATTTAACTTTGGCGCTTCCAGTGCAAAGCAATTTAGGTTCTTTATCCAAATATCCAGATCGTTTAGAAGGTAATTAGTCCACTTTCTAAATCAGCATTGATGTCTTTCCCTACTTGGGAAGTTTGATTTGGGTCATCTCCAAAAAAAACCATTTTTAATTTTATATGTATAACCAGCAATGTCCCATTCAAAGGAATCCTCACTGTTAGCCTCATTCAAGAAGAGGTTAAATTAGTTCCATAATACAAGTTATTATGTATTTTGTCCTCCTTGTACAATCATTTTATTTCCTTATCAATAATAAAAAGGAACGGCAAAAAGTATCAATGCTTATTGATATTATAAAAACTTGTCAAAGACCTTTATAAATAAGTAGTTGTAAGCCCCTCGATAGCGCTGCAGCGCCATCTAGTGGCATAATACGGAACTAAAAGGTTACAGCGCCATGCCAGGCTATTTTGAGCTCAACGTGCTCGGGCGATAAATTATGTGAGTGGTAATTTAAAACAAATTTTATTTACTATTCTGGCATTCAAACTCAAATTGACTAATTATATTTTAACCAGGGGACAGAGATTATTAATACCGGGGGTAAAAATTTATAGCAAATAGGTACTAAATAGTAAGGTGTAGCTAGGGGAAGGTTGCCGGGATTGGACCACTTTTGGGTTTTTAATTAATTACAGACCAGTATTTATCTTTTTGGCCATAGTTAGTGCTATGTGGCATTGGTATATATATATATATTCTGCTGCCTTATAATTTTAGACAGACTTTTTTGGACCACACTGCTTAGGAAAAAAACCGTTTCTCTAAACACTTGTAAGTGGTCCATTTGTGGAAACAAGTTGCCCCAATTGGACCACATGTTTTCTCAATTGGACCACATCCTCCTCAAATTGTAGCGGCAATTCAATAAAAAAATACTTTATTTATTAAGTTAGGTAGGTTAATCCCATATGAGTAATTGTTCATAATGTGGAAAAATAGAATATCATAAAATTCCTTTATTTGACGTTTTGTAATTTTTTGCGTACTAATTATTCCTTCGAATACATTTTTCTAGACGTCATTCCGAATCCAATGAGCTATCGCTCATATTTTTAGGGGCTTTATCACTATTTTTCACCAATTTGAACTTGTTGATTAGACTAAAAAACAAACACTAAACATAGAATTATTTAAAAAACGTACTAAAATATTTAGATAACACTATTTAAAAGTTAAGTTGGTTTAATTAAAACAAAATATTAAATAAATTAATGAACAATTATTATAAATAAAGAAAAAAGATTTAATGTACTTACATTTTTATAAATTAAAAACAAGGGTAGTCAATATTTTTGAATTGTTTTCCAACATAGTCCGTAACAAAAGCAATATACTATATGTACCTATTAATTAAATAATAAAAATATTTCTTTAAAATTTTATTCTTCTTATTAAATTTCAAACGTGACAATACAACGAATTAAAATCAAATAAGAGGAATCATTAGTCTAGAAAATTCCAATTAAAAATATGACGCCCTCTATCGGTAAATTTAAAAAGATATAACAATAAGTTAAAAATCGATAAAAAGGAAACCACGTATAAAGAACCAGGTGATTTGGAGCTTATTCTATTTCATTATAGATGGCAAAAATAACAAATGATTGAAAAATGGAAAATAAACTATCCTATGGTATCAAACTCTAGTCCAGTGTAGTGTGTTGCATCTTCCATGACCTTTATGTTCTGTGGTATAGTTATGTCTTATTATGAATGATAACGGATTGATTAGAGCAAATAAAAATTAAATAACAACAGAAAAGATAAACGAAGATTCAAATTGTACTTGTGAATTAAGAGATAATGAATTTGGGTTCTTTGATTCTTTCAGAATTTCCAAACTTTCAAGGTTATTAATCAAACGGCCCTTACCCACGAGATATAATATTTTAAGGTTATTATCAAATTTATGATTATTATCTACTAAGTGTTTAGCAAAATGTGAGAAGCCTGAAGATGAGTTTATACAACGAACATGTTCTTTTAAACGTGTTTTAAAATTTCTATACGTACATCCGATGTAAACGGCGTTACAGGAATTACATGAAAGTTTGTATAACCCACACCTATCAAGAGGGTCTATTTTATCTTTACCATTGATAAATAAATTTGCTATGGAATTGGATGATTTAAAAGCAATATGAAAATAGTTTTTGAAACAATTTGAAATTTTGTATGAAGCAGGTCCTATGAAAGTGAGTGTACGATATGGGATTTCTGTAGGAATATCTCTATATGAATTTATGTAAACTGTAGTTTGTATATATTTATTCAATCTTTTAATTAGTAAGGTATATATTACGGAAGTATTGTAATTGTGAGTAATTGCTATCTGTTTGATAACCGAAAGTTCTTGGTTATAATTTTCTAGAGATAAAGGTATTTTTAATAATCTATTAATGTAACAATTGAAAGCTGCCATTTTATGTGAAAAACGGTGCAGGGAGGTGTTGTCAATGACTACACCTGTGTGAGTAGGTTTCCTATAAATATTAAAATTATGTTTGTCATCTTTTAAGGTAATGGTTAAATCTAAGAAATGTAGGGATCTATTATCAGTTTGTGTTTCCAAAGTGAATTTAATTGAATTATGTATAGAGTTGACATAATATAGAAAATCTGGTAGCAAGTCTGACGGACCCGACCATAAAATTAAGATATCATCTACATAACGATAATAATATTGTAAATGTTGAGTAAAAGGATTATTTTTCAAAATATGGGTTGATTCTTGGCTATGCATAAAAATATCTGCTAAAATAGGGGACAAAGGACTTCCCATTGCTAGACCAGTTTCTTGTATGAAAGTATTGTTAAAATTAAAGAAATTCTGTTCTAAACAAGAAATTAATAAATTAGAAATATCCATAACGATAATGTCTGAGTAATCACTTTTCAGTCTCGGTTCATATTCGACGACGAATAGACGTATCAATCGAGTGTGCTAAAATAAAAGTGTAAAAATGAACGTAAACGGTAAGGATCCTCCTGACAGAGAAAAGGATAATGAACTAATGGAATTGGATAATACAAACGAAAACGCTAACGGTAACAGAATTATGACATTTGGTAACAATCAGGTAACAAGTAAAACGGATAATGTAAGTACGAATTTTAATTTTAATTTAAGTCAATCAGTTGTCGATCTTACTAAACAAAAAACCAGCCAACAAAAAACGGACACAAATAAAACTCGTAGAATCATTTTATATGATAAATATGATAAAGGTCCCTTTACAGTATATGTTCAAAATAACGCAGGTAATATAGGTAGGGCCCATCCAATCACAATAGCTAAGACAATAAAAACTTACATACCAGATGCATTTGAAAATATAGTAAATATTACAGGAATAGGAAAAAATAGAGTAAAAGTGGATTTTGATAATTACGCAAGTGCTAATAAACTAGTTGAAAATATATTAATAAAAACGGATAAGTATGAGGCATACATCCCGGTCCACCTTACACGCAGGCAGGGGGTTATAAAATTCATAGATACTGACATAACGAACGACGAAATATTAGAAAACACAAAATCAGTGTTCGGGGAAAATTTTGAACTTTTAGAAGTGCGAAGAATAAACAGAAAAAAAATTGAAAATGATAATGTTACATATATCCCTACTGGGACAGTAGTTTTAACGTTTAAGGGGCAGATATTGCCATCAAGGGTCGCGTTACATAGGGTGTCACTAGTAGTGGAACCTTATATACCTAAAATAGTCCAGTGCCTTAAGTGTTTAAGATATGGACACCTGAGCAACCAATGCAAGGGGTCAGAAAGGTGCAAAAAATGCGGAAGCGATGAGAAAAGTCACATATGCCAAATAGAAAAACCGTTTTGCATTCTTTGTAATGGGGAACACGTAGCTACAGATTTTAAAAATTGCCCTGAGTTCAACAAACAAAAAACAATAAAAACAATAATGAGTACTGAGAATATTAGTTTCAGAGATGCTAAAAATAAATATGATAATAATTATTCCACAAAAATAACTAAAAACACATTACATTCACAAATAAATCAGCTCTCACAATCTTCAGTTGTGAGAAATGGGGTACAAAGTGCTCCAAAACGAAAAAGATTAGAGGGTGGAAACCCACTGGCACAGGCACATAGGGAAATAATTTCTATGCCAAGCATAGAAAAAACCACTCCCTGTTATACATCTACACCGCAATATCACAATGTAGCAAACGTCGATGACGTGGCATCACAAATTTCTCAATATATTCTCAAGTTGGTAAAAGATATCTCAAACAAAAAAAATAATTCAACACAGGAAACATTAGATGTAATAAAGGAAAATATACTCTCAATACTTTCCAATAATGCTTAATATATTACAATGGAATGCACGTTCTATAATATCTAATAAAGGAAGTTTAGAACATTTCCTGTTTGAAAAAGATATTAATTTAGCTCTAATATCGGAAACATGGCTAAAACCCTCACAAAACATAAATTTTCAGGGATACAATATAGTCCGGACAGATAGGTATGATGAAAGAGGTGGCGGTGTGGCCATCCTCATTAAAAATGATATTAACTATATACCAATTAATAACTATCATAACGTCAATAGCATAATGGTTTCAGGTGTGAAAATAATTAAACAACAAAACAGGGATATGCATGTTTACTCTATTTACGTCAAACCGCAAGCTGCTATTTCACTACCAGATTGGACAAATTTCTTTAATAGTTTAAAAAAACCATTCATGATTGGGGGTGACTACAATGCCCATCATATATCATGGGGTTGCAGCCGGTCCGACCAAAAGGGAGAAAATCTGCTTAAGGCAATAGAGGATTGCGGTCTAACTCTATTAAATACGGGGGGCGAAACATTAGTTCGCCGTCCACATAGCACTTTTGATTCGGCTATAGATTTAACTATCTGTACAGGGGATATCGCCCCAGAATATAGTTGGAATATCTTAAAGGATACTATAGGATCGGATCACTATGCTTTAAACATAGTTCATTACAATTTTAATACTATAGAGCATGCATATAACCCTAATAAAAAATTTAATCTATGTAAAGCAGACTGGGAATTGTACTCTTATCTAGTAGATAACTTCGCAACAGAATTACTAAATTCAAATGATTTCAATTATGAGCAATTTTATACAAAATTGAAAAACTGTTGTGAATCTTCAATCCCTACAAAAAAAAAAATTATAATAAAAAATTTCAAAAACATTGGTGGAATGATGAGTGTAACCAGGCCATTCTATGTCAGAAGGATGCGTTAAAAAAATATAAACAAAATTCCTCATTTGAAAATTATATAAATTTTCAAAAATCAACTGCAATAACAAAAAAAATCATATTAAAAAGTAAACGAAATGCATGGAAAGAATTTTGTCAAAAATTAAATAAAAATACACCCATTGCAGATATTTGGACACAAATAAAAAAACTTAAAAATTCATTTCAGAATAATCGCATCCTCCTGACAGAGGATGACTGGGTATATAATTATCTAAATAAACTTACCCCATCCATGGCAAAAGAGAATATTATATTTACTCCAGATAATATAAACTGTCCTGAATTAGTAGATAGGTTCGATTTAGCTGAATTAGAAAATTGTATAAAAACCAATAACAATTCTGCACCTGGTATAGACTGTATGCATTATTCAATGCTAGCAAATCTATCGGAATCTGGGAAAATTCTACTTCTAAATATATATAATAATATATGGACTACCGGCATTATACCAAAAGAATGGAAAACATATATTGTAATCCCAATTTTAAAACCCAACAAAGAACCCAATATCCCTAGTTCCTATAGAGCAATAGCCTTAGCATCGTGCCTCCTAAAAACGTATGAAAGATTAATAAAAAATAGATTAGAAATATATTTAGAAAAGAGAGGGAAAATGCCAAGCTCACAATTTGGATTTCGCAAGGGACACTCAACAACTGATAGTCTAACACACCTAATTTCCGATATAAACATATCATTTACTTACCAAAAATCCACTGTAGCCATGTTTGTTGATATTGAAGGAGCTTACGACAATATCAATCTAAAAATATTATACCATAAAATGATCAATATTGGCATTCCTATGATATGTGCTAAAAACATAATAACACTCTATGAATATAGAGAGATATACATTAGGGTAAATAATAAGCTAATTGGTCCTCAAACCACTAACCTGGGATTACCTCAAGGGGGAATATTATGTCCCATACTATACATAATATATTCGTCTGATATAGAACCAATTATCGCAAACAATAATAAACTGCTACAATTCGCAGATGACATCTGTATATATAACAATAATTGTGAGATAGAACAGGGCATATCAAATATTAAAAATGACTTCATACAACTCAATAAATGGGCAGATAACAATGGTTTGACAATTTCAATACGGAAAACCCAATTATGCATTTTTACAAGGAAAAGACAATTACTCCCTAATTCAATCACTATAAACGGGTCACAGTTTGAAGTAAAAAACAGAATAAAGTTTTTGGGCCTTATCATAGACAAAAAATTATTGTGGCATGATCATATTAATTACGTAATAACAAAAACCGAAAAAGCTATAAACATAATTAGAGCAGTTACATATATCCGTTGGGGCGCAGACCCATCCATTTCATTGATGATATATAAAAGCTACATAAGACCCATTATCGATTATGGCTCTTTTTTCTATTCTCAGGCATCAAACACATATTTAAATAAATTAAACGTTATTCAAAACAAATGCATAAGATTGTGCCTGGGACTATTAAGAAGTACACCTGTAGATGTATTACTAGCTGAAAGTAACATTCTACCTCTCAGTTATAGAAGGAAAATTATCTGCTCTAGATTTATTATTAAGATCTATACTAGAGATGACCCACTAATAAATAAAATTCACAGCCTATACCTGTTAGACTTATCACATAAGTATTGGATTAAAAAAAAATCCCTTTTACATATAAATTGTTATGAAGATATATTACAACATCAAAATCAGCCACACATCACACATTCAGATTTTAGATTTGAAATAAATATTCGACAAACTAAAAAAGAATTAAACATCATATATCTAAGAAACTACAGCATATTTCCTGAAAGAATACGTAACAGCATGTTTAACTCTGACCTAACTCAACTTTGGCCTAACTCTTACCAAATATTCTCTGATGGTTCAAAAAATGCAGAAGAAACTGGGTGTGCAATTTTTGATCCCCAAGTAAACATGAAAAGAATTATAAAATTACCTCAAGAATTCTGTATATATAACGCAGAACTTATAGCGATTTTAGAAGCCCTCAAATATTTACAAAGCATAGATCAAAATAGATATGCAATTATCAGCGATAGCAAAAGTGCTTTGGACACATTCAGCAACATACAAGGTAACACAAAGTTAAACTATATAATAATGGAGATAATAAAAATAATACACACACTATATATGGATGGAAAAGTAGTAGCATTGATTTGGGTCAAAAGTCATTGCGGAATAAAAAATAATGAAGTAGTGGATATTGCAGCAAAAGAAGCTCTACATAATGGAGAAACTTATGATTACCTAATAACTCCTGAAGACCTAAAATCATCAATAAGAAAACAACAGCTCTCAAAATGGAGAGAAGAATACTTAGGAAGTGAGAAAGGTAGCTATTACAAATATATCAATCCTACTCCAGATAGAAAACTATGGTTTTCCGGCATACCAACAACAAAGAAATTTGTAAGCATAATATCTAGACTTCGTATAAATCATGGACTATTCCCTACTCATAAGTTTAGAATCAACCTTGCTCAAAACGAAAACTGCGAATGTGGTGATACGGGCGACGCTGAGCATGTGATCTTAAATTGTAACATACGACAGGACTCGGTACAACAATTTATTAAAAAAATAAATAACAAAAACTTGATACAACCATTTAATCTAATAAGCATACTAAGTTCTTATAATATAGAAATATATTTAGCTTTATATGAATACATTGTAAAACATAAAATTATAATTTAATTAACAGGACAATCACTAATTTTGTAATAGAATTATAAGTCTCCTTTGTGTTTTACCTATGTATAACCTTCCCTTTCCGTGGTCTAATTCAGTGATGTCGACGCCATGAAGGATCCCTTGGCAAATATGTGTCCCTTGTCAATATTCCTAAAAAATTGAAAAAATAATAAAAATATTAAAAGTAAAAAAAAAAAAATAAGAATATGTATGTATGTATTTATATATTAAAAAAAAAAAAAAAAAAAAACAAAAAACCAAAAAAAAATATGATAAAAAAAAAATAAATAAATAAAAAAAATATATATAATAGTTGTGTATAAAAGTGTGTGCACATGTAAAATCTCAAATCATACTTACTGATCCTATAGTAACCAAAATGATCTAAATCCTCTAATGACAACAGCAGGTGATACGGTAGATAAATTGAATGAATAAACAGGTATATCCTTTAATAAGTATGTGTCTATATAGATTGTACCTACTTTAAGGTATATGTAAAATCAGTTAGTCTTAGTCTCTCTATGTGTATTCCTAATTTTTAACATTAGTTTTGTGCGAATGGCCCGCCGCCACAGCCATATTCCTAAATATAGATAGATAGAGTAATCACTTTCGAAAAGTTTTTCATTAACGAGTTTGATTACCTCTCCTATCGGGATATTAGTAAATAAATTAATTACATCCAGTGAAATCAATATATTATCATTATTAATATTTACATTATTAATTTTTTCAATTACAACATAAAGCATTATTACTTACATATTTTTATTGTCCAAAATCAAAAAAAGAGAAAAAACTATTAATCACATTTATATTGATTCTTAAATTTTAATTTAAATCTCTTGCAATGTGCTCAGAAATTTAATGTGGTAAATTGAATCAACCATAATAGAGTATCAGGTTAATTGCAATCTAGATTCCTTCTTTTTATTGGAAAACGATTTTGTTTTTGTCTGGGATTCTCTTTTATAAAACTGTTTTTTTTTAAATCGGCGATTTTTGTAGTAGGCGGAGGTGACAGATAAATGTAATTTTTCATTGCTTGTGACAATAATTGTGTTGTAATAAAAGGTAAATAAATACAGTTTTTTACATTCAGAATTGTATTTTCACTATTATAATTGCTAAAAATAATGATTTTCTTACAAAAAATTATTCCGATTTGACATTTAAAAAAAACGCTGCCAAAACCGTTAGAGTTATGAAAAAATGGACATAAACAATTTTATAGAGAATTAAATTTCCTATAAAAAAGTCAGTGACGGCATAATATGTCTATCTTGAATATTTTAGGCGTGACGGTGGCTGAAAGTTGTGCGCTGGACAACGATAAGTTTAATTTAACAAAAGATCAGCGCGCGAATTTGAGGCGCCCTCACACCAAAACTATTAAAGATAGACTAATGCCACCACTGACTTTTTTTATAAGAATTTTCGACAAGTGACCATATTTATTTTTTTCATAACTCAAACGCCCTATTTTTCAATTGTTTTCCACATTGGCAATTTAGAAATATATTTGTAATAGGCAGGTACATATAAATATATTATGTTTTGCTGTATCTTTGCCAATATGGCGAAATTTAATGGAATTTTTTGTCGTCAACGGATTCTAACAAAAATTAACGACCAATAATTTATATCAATATAACCATTACAATAATAGCAAGTGCCTAAAATTATTTTAAATATGCCATGCCGCATTTAGTTTTTAAAATATTTGTAATAGACCAAAATAAATGTGTCTATTTGCCTCACGCTCTACTAAATCTCAACCTTAATTAATACAGGAGGTAAGTAATAAAAAGGCGGCGAGTTTAAACCAATAATGTATTAATTGGTTTTAATAAATATCACGGTACAATAATTATAAACCATTAGTCATAAAAATAAAAAAACCCAACGTCCCTACCTAAGTTAAACATGCGTATAGCATGAGATACCATGTCTATCTTCAATAGTTTAGGCACAGTCTATAGCTGGTCTGTAAGCTATTTACTGTGGCTTAGGCGTGACTGAGACGTCTTTATTGTATCGTTGTTACATTCAAAATATAAAACAACAGCGCGCGCGTCAATTAAAAGTTTTGACAAGCTGTTATCACTAACACAAGATAGGTTGAAGAAAAATGATACTGTCATGAGAAGCTCGATAGGTGCAACAGAAAGATTAGTCATTACTTTAAGGTAAGTAAGTAATTTTATTAATAAAACTTTTTTCTTCTTATAATTCTTAAAAAACAAATAAACATATAATAAACTGACTTATAAGTAAACTGAAATGAATTAATACAAGTCTATTACACTACTACCTTCACTCATTAGGGTTTCTTCTGAATTAGTTGAAGGGCTATGAGTATGAAGATACTGTCCAGGCGATGGAGTTGGAGTAGGAATGGCTGACGTTGGTCGCTGTGTAGCATACAAAGATTGCTGAGAGGTCTGAGGTTGTGAATAATTATAGGTAGCTTGATTGGGTGATTCCCAAACATTTAAAAAAAACGAGTTAGCATAGGATGCATGAGATTGATTTTGAGCTGCATAATATGATGGCGTAGTTTGTATAGAACTAAACATCTGGAATAGTTCCATAATTTTGCAGCGAATTGCAATTAACTGATTTTGACGCATATTGTCCATGAGAGGTAACAGCGACATTAAAAATGCTTTGTTTCCCATACGATCTTCAGCTTTTTCTTGTTTTTGCAGAGCTACACTTTCTGATAAAATATCTGTAATTTCTCTTATCTCTGAAGTTTGTGACATTACCTTCCGTTTGAGCGGTCTTTTTTTTGTGTTGGGTTCTGTTTTGCGCTATTACCTAGATTCTCATGATCTGCATTTTCATCAAGATGTTGTTGTGATTCTTCAAAGTTGGATGACGTTGGTCTGTTTGTAATGTATGTTCTCAGGAACAGTAACTGGTCGTAAGATATATACTTTTTTTTTTATTTGGCTGCTTGTCCACTCTTTATCTTAGCTTCCAATGCCACCTCTTTTTAAAAATGATCGCGTATTGACTTCCACTTAGTCTGTAGGTCTTTTCCTGAAAGAAAAATATTTATAATTTTTTTTTTCAGATATTTGGCAACAGGTTCGAATTTTTCGTATACATTGGAGTATCATTTCCATGTAGCAAAGTCAACTATTGGAAATATTGTTAAGGAAACATGCAAGGTTATTTGGGATATTCTTCAGCCACTAGAAATGCCTATGCCAACTAAAGAAAATTGGATGGAGAAATCAAAAGTGTTTTATAAAAAATGTTACTTCCCTAATTGTTTAGGTGCCATAGACGGCAAACATATCCGTATTATGTGTCCGAAAAATACAGGAAGTGAATATTTTAATAATTATAAAAAGTATTTTTCAATAGTCCTGTTAGCTGTAGCAGATGCTAATTATTGTTTTACCGCTATCGACGTAGGTTCTTACGGTAGAGAATCAGATAGTAATATTTTTAAAAACTCTGTGTTTGGGAAGCTATTACAGAAAAGACAACTTGAACTACCGGAAGATAAACCTCTTCCTAATACTAACAATACAGCATTACCATTTGTATTCGTTGCTGATGAGGCATTTGGGCTAGCAGAACATTTACTGAGACCATACCCACGAGCTAACCTCGATGATAGTCAGAAAATATTCAATTACAGATTAACTGTACCCAGAAGAATGGTAGAATGCAGCTTTGGTATATTGACACATAAATGGAGAATATTTCTTACAGGATTGTTGGTTAATGAACAATTTGCGGAAGATATTACCAAAGCTGCATGTGTCTTACATAATTATGTCAGAAGAAGAGATGATTATGATTTTAATGACACTTTAACCGACCCAATGGAAGATATAGCAGCTCGAGGAACAGGAGGATAGTCTTCAGTGATCACAGTTAGAAATAAATTTAAGGCCTACTTTAATAGTCCGTCGGGAGAAGTTTCATGGCAACATGATAGAATTTGATATACCTAATTTATAAAAATAATGTTTATTTTTTTATTAAAACATTTCGTTACTTACCTAATTTATTTCGTTCTTCGCTACTTAATTCATCCCAGTTTTCATATAATTCATTGCCAATTTCATTCCACAATTTAGTTTTGTTGTCCCTATTAGCATAATCTTTTAAAGGCTGGTCATAAAGTGCTGGTCTTTTGTCCACCTCTACGATAAATTTTTCTGTGTCGAACATATTGTGTCACAGGCCAGGAATACACGATAGTAAAAAAATTAATAAATTGAGCACTACTGCCTACTGCCCGAGTTGAAATGGCGAAGGTCGCCTAAAAATATTTTAGACAGTCTATACTTCTCCACGTAAAAAATCTGCTCGTGTATCCGTGTGCATAATAAATAATGTATCTTATTGACAGCGTTTTTGACACGACGCGTGCAACACGTAAACAGAAGCGTTCGGCCAGCGAAGACGAACGTGTTCAACGCTTGTGTATTTGTTTCAATTTAAATACAATATATTCATTCCACCGGAGAAAACGCGGCGTGCAGCACGCGGCGTGTTGTACGCTCGTCTATTACTGGCCTAATTGTCTTACACCGTGCTTTGTATGTTGTTTTACGAATATTATTAAAAACAAATGAAAACACAAGATTATTTAAAATTTGTATAATTAAAATATATAGTTTATTGATTATTCTTGGACTTTGATTTCATACCTTTTGAGTTTTTTCGTTTTGTTGGTCCAAAATGGTGGAATGGCCACAACCACGTTTTAACTGTCTCCACTGTAATTATAAAATTTTAATAAAAGTTTAATATTTTAACTATTATTGTTATCGATTTTCCTGTTTAGGTATGTATGTTTGCCAACTTTCGATCATTAATTTATCTATATAACCTTGTAATTTCAGACTAAAAATGTTTAATTGTTTTTGTTTCTCTTTTAGTAATGTTCTTAAAAATGTAAAAGTGTTTTGAAAAAGCCCGTGATCATGGGCGAAACGTCAACTAACGTGTAGAATAATATAATAAACATGACTTTATAAAAAAATTTTTAATAATCGTTATTCCCCCCTTTTGATGTTTTAATAAATTAAAATTAATGGAAGAAAAAACCTAAGAAAGAATAAGAAGCTGTTTAAAATATATATATACTGACATGAAAATTTTAATTAACTTAAATAAATATGTATGAATAAAAAAAAATCAATAAAAAATATATTACTTGTGTTGTGTGTGTATAAGTACAGAATAAAAATTGTGAAATTACAAAATAATAAAACTGAAAGACGCGGCTTCAACCACGAAATTCAGTTAGTTTATATTTATTTTCTGGTAAACAGTTTTGCAATTATGGTAATTTAAACAGGGTATGTTTTATTTGGATTAAAGACAATGAAAATTGTGGTACTATGAGTGAAATTATCCTTTAAAAAAATGTTATGTAGAAATAAAAATATATCAAGATATCAACCTAAATTTAGAATGTTAGTGATAGTAATAAGTAAATTGTAAATGATCAAAAATAACATATAATTTAAAAAGTGAGTGCAAAAAGGGTTTTAGTAGATAAAAAGCAACATTAGGTAAGAGTTAGTGAAAAATGTGACAATGTACCTGATTTGAAGAAAAAAATAAATAAGAGGATCATGTAAGCATGAAAAGTGAAGGGAGGAGACGAATTTTTGATAGAGATTGACAGAAGATAATAAAATAAGACGAGAACAAAAAAGTAAAAGTAAAAAGTTTCAACATTGTTGGGTCAATTTAAATAAATTAATCAGAAAAGTAGAAGTAAGCTGTTGGAGAGGATAGTGAAAGAAGAAAAGAATAATTAATGAGATAAATTTCAATTTACCTAGCAGCTACCAGGTGATCGCTGAAAAGTATTATTATTCACATCCTAGCTCTGTGAAGCTGAGAAATAAGTAATATACTAAACCCAAACTATTAGTAAAGTGCGATAAATTGTCTGTTAAGGCAATAAAAAAAATATATATATGTATTGAGATTTGACATTTAGTTAATTAATAAAATCTGGTCTAATGTTCTGTCAGAGATGTTATTAGATATATTTTTAGAAATAAGGTATTTGAGCAAGTAGGGAATAGGAGAATATAAGAATTGTGTATTACAAGGTTTGTTTCACCATAAAATTTCTATTTGTTTGAATTAAAAAACAAAATAATTTTAATATTGTCTTTAATTGAAATAAAACAAGCTTGCAACGAAAAATACATAGTTAATAGTTTATATAGTGCAGATATATTATCTAATTGGCTATATTAGGTTCAAAAGTAAATCAAAGGAATTCAGTTTTAGACCCTAAGATTAAGAGCAAAGTAAGTATAAATAAATTCATTAATTACTAAATAAAAAAATATAACAATACATATATATATTACTACGATATCCACCATCCAATAAAATACAAGGTTCCAAAACTTGAAATAAAAGAAATCAATAAAAATAAAAAATTACAATAATATTGTTCTAACCGTTTAGTATAAAGCCAACCATATTGAACAGCGGGGCAGGCTGCAACTATAAGACCAATAACTTTTGCAAATTCTCTTATTGTTTGTTCCCTTTTAGTTTTTGTTGAAATTATAGTTTCAAAAATTTTTTCTTTTTTGTTAGTTGGCAATTGCAGGGTAAGAGTTTTACTATTATAAACGAAACCTAAATATTTACAATTTTGTGATGGGACTAAACAACATTTCTTATAATTTATAATGAAACCTAAATTTTCCAGGGTTGTAAGGTATATTTTACATTAGTGTTTAATTCACCCTGATTTTTTCCTATTACTAAAATATCATCCAAGTATATTAGACATAAAATCCCCTTTGACCTAAAGTTATTTAATACAGGTTTTAACAGTTTTGTGAAGATATAAGGAGCAGTACATAATCCCATTGGTAACACATTATATTCGTACAGAGTATTGTTGTTTTTATTATTTGTCAACGACTTACCCAATTACATAACTGAAGGTAAAGTTTTTATGTATGCTGATGACACAACTATTGTTGTGTCTGATGCACAACCTGATATTGTTTTATACAAAGCCAAAATGATTTTAGATGGGTTTAATGACTGGTGTTTTAAAAACCGTCTCATTATCAACTACGGTAAAACTAGCTGTATTGAATTTAAAAATAAATCCACTAGTAACAACCAAATTATGATGTTCAACAACCATGAAATAAAAATTGACAGTGCTGCTTCATTCCTGGGAGTGATATTGGACAAAAATCTTTGCTGGGACCAGCATATAGACAAATCTTCCTCGAAATTAAACAGAAGTTTTTATGTCATCAGCTCATTAAGAAACAATCTAAATATTGAGACTCTGTTAAAGGTGTATTACGCTTTTGTTTACTCAACAATTTCGTATAATATTATTCTATGGGGCCAAGCGAGTGAGGTCTCGAGAATCTTTATCCAACAAAAAAGGATTATTAGAATTATTTTTAAACTCGATTACAGAGAATCGTGCCGGGAAACTTTTCTAAAATATAGAATATTAACAGTGGTGTCGATATATCTGCTGAAACTTTTGAGTTATATTCACATCAACAAAAATAATCTCACAAGAAACGGTTATTACCACAACTACTCCACTAGAGGCAGAGATAACATATATCTTTGTCAACATAAACATGAGTACTACAAAAAGTCACCTATATACGCCGGATCTCGTATCTATAATTCCTTACCAGATGACCTAAAGAATATCACATCCCAAATTATTTTTAAAAATAAACTGAAGAAACTTTTACTGTGCAGGTCTTTTTATACAATAAATGAATTTTTGGCATTCTTATAAATCATTGTCTCCTGATGTGGCAAGTTTTGTTGTTTTGTTGTATGTGTTGCATTTTATTGTATATGATTTTATTATGTTTGTTTCAACCAATAAGTTATTTACGCTGATTTTAAATAATGTTTGTACTTCTTTTTGTAAATATCGTTATATACAAATTTGTAAGCCTACCTCAATGACATTTGTTGACTTATCTTATCCGTATGTTTGTATGGCTAAAAGATGAATAAAATTTATTATTATTTATTATTATTATTATTATTAAATTTGAATCTTAAATATTTTCTATCTTGTTCCGCTACTGGTATCATATAGTATGCGTCTTTAAGATCAATGGTGACCATAAATGTATCTTTTAATATCATGTCATTAACATTTTTATAATTTTCCAATTTAAAATGTGGAATGGAAATAAACGAATTTAATTTTTTTTAATTTAATATAAACCTATAGCTCTTATCTGACTTAGGTACCAAGAAAAAGGAGGATAAAAACTCCCCTTTTTTATGTTCACACTTACCTCTCTGTGTACTTAACTCTCTGTGTACTTAATTTCGTTATAACCGTAATGTAATTTTTAAATTCCAATTTTGATATTTTCCTACCACTAGGAACATAACCCTGAAAGGGTACTTTATCAAAAGGTATTTTATAACCTTTGATCCAAGAAAGGACATTTTTATCCCTTGTAAAATATTGCCAATTTTGACAAAAATATTTTAATCTGCCAGCGTATAACTGACTACTTACGACTATTTGTGGTATTTCTGGTGAAATTTGTTGTACATCTGGTTGGACTGCTCCCGAGGTGGTTGGTTTTTGATCTTCTCCTTGTAGTACCGGCCCTTGAAGTTTAAAGAATTGTTTGGTCTGTTGATGCGAGGTACAATTTGTGGATTTGTTGATGTTGACGGTTTGTACAATTTTTTAGCTGTTGATGGTAGTCTTAATTCAGTTCCAGTTCGTATTTGATTTTTTGTTTCTTTGAACTTTTTGGCAAAATCTCTGCCACATAAATATTGATCTGGTTTACCTGCCTGGACAATTTTCTTTACAGTTGTATTTAGTTCAGGTTCAATATGATATTTTCTATTCGTAGATAACATGTGAAAGGCATCACAAATTATTTTTCCCGCATCAATAATGTTAGGCAAAATTTTGGATTTTATATCGCTTACTTGTAGATTATCAGGTAACATATTATCTAATGCATATGACAATGCAGCTAGCCCATTCCCCATTTGTGCCTGAATAGTGGACACATATTTATCTTCCTTTTTACTTGTCTCATTTATGGACGCTGAAATTTCTGGGTTTAATTCGGGTGCTTTTAATAATGAAATATTTTTGGGAATTAAATACTTTTTTCCCAAGGCTTCCTTTTCCGATTTTTCTATTCCTAAAGTAATGTATTTGTTCCACCTGTCAGCCACTAGTTGTTGTACCTCTATCCCAAATATAGGATCCAACTCTGTAGGTTCTTCTCCTAAAAGTTGTAACACGTCCTCATTTATTTCGGGGTGCACTGGGCCCTCTACATTGTTCAGCCTTTCAACATTAATTTCGTTTGCAGAAAACACATTATTTGATATATCTAAACCGACGTTATTTTAAAAATTTAAGAGGGGTATGGAATAAAGCAACAATTATAAAAATAAACTGGTGTTTACAAAAAGGTTTGATATATCGGGTTTTTCCTAAAAAATTATCAGGAGCAGTAATTTTAAATTATATATGAATTATGCTGAATTTCCTATTTAAACATCCAAATTTATATGTACTCGAGCGACCGCAGACTAAAATTAAATAAAAAATATGCCTACTTACTGTATTATAAAATACACTATTAGCCACTCCGGGTCGGCCACCACGTCCATCCACCTCCCGAATATTTCATCTTCCCATATCTTTTCAAGCCCTGGGGGGCAATTTGCTGTACAGATAAAAGTGAACTAGACAAAAAAAAAACAAGGAAATAAAAATGTATAAACAACGAAAAATAGTACATACTGTTTCCCCGGGGAAAAAATCCCCCGCTACATCCCATATGAAATTGGCAAAACGTATGGTTTCTAAAAAAAGTAAAAACAATATTCTTAATAATTTGTACTAACAGGAAAATAGTATTTTACTGCTTTCAAATTGAGATAAAAAACGCGGGCTTATTCGCAGCGGGTGCAAAACGGGGGGACCAAAAGAATGTTAAAATCAAGGATAGACAAAAAAAAGAAAGACATGCATAAATCACTATAGTTTTAGGTTACATCCTGTCTGCAATAAAGCCGTATGCTATAAATAACATTAACCAAATAAATAATAATTTACTTAGCGCTAAGGCATACGGGAGACTCTTCGATTACTGTAATAAGAAAAAAAAGAGTGTTTAAACCTCTACACATAAATATCAGCTATAAATTACAATAATCGCTTTACAGTGATATTATAAATTAGCCCGGATGATTTACAAGATTTTATTACATATGTAAACAGAAATCTACAATTGTTCCGCAAATTACTCACTATAACGCCCGGCTAATGCAGACATAAAGCTCCTGAAATTTTGAAAAAATGAAAAATTTCAATAACCACGGAAAATGTAAATATTTATAACAAATCACTTAGGATGTACTAAATGTACGACTGTAAAACATTTAGGCTTTTTAAAATCACAAACTTAATTATTCACTTTAATCAGTAGAACTTACTGAGATTGTGCGAATTCATACTGAATACTAAAGCTACGAGCCCTGAAGCAAGAACTTATATTATTTTTTGAAACGCGTATAATTTTCTTTGTATTACCAAAAAAAAAAAAAAGATATTAAAGCTACATTGTAAATGCAGCATATACCCTACAAATGTTGTTGTGGTAATTATACACGAATCGTTTAAATCATGCAAAAAATATTACAACTGCTATGTTTGTGGTCCAATTCTAAATTTAATACGCTTTGCATCTTGTTATTAAGAAAATGTTTTTAGTCCTGTTCTAACTAAAAAATCGGAAATTAGTCAACTGGGTTAAAGGTATCGGTAGAATTAAATATGAGAATCCCTACACTTACCTTGTTTGATATTGCTTAAACCTACCCATTTGTAAATTTTGCAGGTTATACAGAGTAACACCTATTAAGAATATCGCTTTTAATAATTTTATATACAGTGGACTATGTATCGAGGAAAGCATAAATTAAATACTGATGATTAAAACGTATACTTAATTCTTTGTGTTTTCAGTAACAACTACATTCTAATATCGAATAAGGAAAGTGAACTGGAGTAAACAAGGAAAAATAAAAGAATATTTATTACAGCGAAGGATAAAATTATCCCAATGGAGGACAAGATTATCCATCTAGTGGTCAGTTGTTGCTACTAACTGTCGAGACATACAATGTTACTGTGACAGATAGCGACTTTTTAAAGTACCAAAGAGCAGTCGACCTCTAGCCCTGGTGGACTAAACTATTAACAATAGATAGGATTATAGGAAACAACTATTCAACGGACTAAAGTCCCGCTTTGTATTATTCGTCTTTTCTACACCAGACACAGACCGGTTTCAAACTTTTTATGGTCCACCAGGGCTAGAGGTCGACTGATTTATTAAAAGAATATTGGTATTTTAAAACAAAAATGCAACTATAAAAACACGTACAGTATTTTAATTATTTATTTCCATATTTTACAAAATGACGAGTTATAATACAACCTTGTATATAAATTTTCATATGGTAATACACTTAAAACCCTTTTATAAATGCTACAGTTACACGACTTTGCGATCCAGCTTCTTTTTCTCCCTACGCAGATTTTTCAACTTTTTCTGAACTGTCGCAGTATGAGTTTTATTAACGTTTTTTAATAAATTACAAAAAATTAACAGTGCAGAATTAAAAAATTATTACCTAAGCGTTTAGTATGATTATCACTTTATATAATTTAATTACATTCAGAGGTGTGTGTGAGGAGTGTTAGAAAATATTTACGAATACGAGATGTATGCTGTACGATATATAAAAACTTTTAAACATAAATCATTTAACTATATATCTTAGGACGGATTAAACTATATGTTGTACAATCAATGATGCACCTGCTCCGTTTCCGATTCTGATTCTTTTTCTCCCGACGTAGCTTTTTAAGTTCTATCTTGATATTACGTATTTTTTCAAGCTTTCGTATATTGCCCTCTCTTAAAGTACTCTGCTTTTCTTCCAGGTCTAAATTTTCAGGAAACAGTAATTTTATCTGGCGGGTATTGACATTTTTGCTTAATAAGATACCAAGCTCTTCGTTAAGATCGCCATTTTTCTTCGTCATCTCATTAGCAGCTCCCTCCAGTTGACTCTTAACACTTAAAATTCACAACAGTTTTTACACAAATATTGATTTTTTCAGTGAAATTGTTTCTCAGCTCCTGTAGTTCCAAATCTTTTAAAAATAGCTCACTAGATTTACTTCTTCGCAGGTTCCTTATTATATCGTTTAACGAGGTACACATTTTATTTAATTCAGGCACAACTACAGCATTCAAATTATTTAAATTAATGCGACACAACCGCAGGTTCTCAGCTATATTAAGTATAAGGGCAGCTCGAAGGCCTTATTGCACAAAACACAATTATGGGTCATTTGTATTAAGGGCTTGTACGGTTAGACGCCTTTATTACCGCACAATATTATACAAAGAAAAAAAATGATCCCTCGCTTGTTATTGCCCGTGGAGACATAGAGGTTGATTATTGCAAGGGACATATTAGAAGTTTAGAAGATAATTTAATGGCATCGGCATATGAAATGTTTAAAACCACAAAATCTACAAAGTTTTATTTCATGCTGGCTCCTCAAGAGATACTCAAGTAGAGAGTAAGTGCTTGAAGCTTATAATAAAAATAAAATTTCCGTTGAATATTATAGAATAGGTTCTGTATACTGTTTTACACCCTGTATTTTCTTTTTTTTTTTTTTTTAATGTACTTTACAAATTTCTTTGTATCTGAATAAGAAATCATTCCACATCTTAAACGAAGAAACACGAGAATATTAGCTCTCTTAAATTAGTACATTGTATCCGCAGTAATGTGTGTTAACTTTTTGAACTAAATATTGGTAAAAAGACACAAAAACTCCCTTCAAATTATTTTATTTTACTTTAACAGAGCTATGGATCTATATTCGATATGTCTCAGTTAATACTCTACTGCTCGCGCATGTTTCCCCTTCCTCATTATGTCGTTCGCGTTCGGCCGTCCTGTCGACTAGGGACTCGGCTCGACATCGGTGGGGTGCGGAAGAGAATATGTTAACACGGCCATCCTGAAATCGGAGCGTCCTCGCTCCGTATCATCTGAAATTCAAAATATTTACACAGACTAATGTGTTGATACAAGCACTTTAGCATCAGTTAGCATTACACAAGACCAATATAAAAGAAGTTATACTGTCAATACTATAGGTGGGGCTGCCATCTTTTCAGGCATAGTGGGTCTGCCACTATCCTCACCATTCTAAACTACTTTAGGTGGGGCTGCCACCTTTCAGGTATAGTGGAGCTGCCACTATCCTCGACACTCTAAGTACATCAGGTGGGGCTGCCACCTTTTCAGGTATAGTGGGGCTGCCACTATCCTCGTCTCTTTGCAGACCAATTCATGTTAGAACAAATTTGTAACTTATAGCAAGTGGATAATCGAAATAAATTCGTACAGTAACTAATAAAAGCAACATTTGTTTCAAAACATTTAGACGGTCTCGGTCACGACTGTAAAGTAATAAATAAACAAGCCCATGATAACCCAGACGGTTGGGTTAGGTTATGGCCAAATCTTGTTATTGAGCACGTTTTGAAACAAAGTTTATAAACATCCAAACATATTATATTACGTTCAAACTTACGTGTAAGTTATTTGCTGACTGGCCAAGTCCGCAGTTGTTCATGGGCAGCCACTGTCAGTCGTTGTCCCTTTTTCTGCAACACATACCTTTTGTTTTGCAGTACTTTCTGGATGGTGTAGGACCCTTTAAATTTAGCCTTGAGTTTCCCGCCGCCAGCTAATTGGGAATCTTCGACGGCTACCATATCGCTAGGCGCGAATGAATTAGTTCGATATCGGGTAATATCGAATTTCTGTGCACACTGATATGCACGGTTTCTCATCCGTCTTTGAGCCTCGAGAATAGCTTTATCTGCTTCGATGAAGTTATCAGTCGGTGGTGCATCGCCTAAAAAATCGCGGGTAGCAGCGAGTCGGGGATTCTCACCCAGATGCAATACGGCCGGTGCGAATCCAGTTGCTGAATGAATTGTAACATTCAAATTGTCTTCAATTGCCACTAATGCAGTAGTTCTTTGAATACTTTTTGTCTATTTTCTTCTGTAAACTTCGTGAAACATTTAAGTCGACATTTATCATTGCAAGGGGGCAACATTTTCTTACCGTCACGTGTTACTAACATGCGCTTTTAGTTCCATCCTCTTTTCTGATTGTTTTTAAAGATTTCTAGGATAGCCCACTATTTCTGAGACGTTTGGCTTCGTTTTTGTGCCACTTATCTTTATTACATTTTTTTTTGTATTTTGTTCTGTTTGAGGATGATGTTTAACAACACGACGTTTCTTGTGATTATTATCTGTAGGCATAGTTGCATCTTCATCTTCATCAGAATCAGTGCAAGCTGTGGATGAGCCGCTTGTGAAATTTGGATCGGCTATTGAGTCATCGGAGTCAAAAGGTTCGAACTAAGGTTTCCATCCTGATTATTTGTATCACTGTTTCTATTATTCAAGTGTTCATCAAATAAAGAATTGGAAAAGATGGCTGCAACAAACAAACAATAGTACGTAATGGTAATAGCTCGAGATTTACATAACATGTTATTTCAGTCCTCACCATTGTCAGAGTTTTCATTTTTATTATTACAAACGTTGTTTATTTCTCCTTCTATGATTTCTGCGTCCAGATTAATAATTTCTGAAACAAGATTACAATATTATTTAACAAACGTTACATAGCAGCAATAGGTATAGTTGCGCACCTTTTTCATGACTAAAACCATATAATCAGCATCTGCCACATCAAAATAATAAAATAATAATAATAATAAGTTTATTGTCCAACTGAACTTTTACAAAAAAAATTATGGGACTCGTCTTTCTGAAACAGGGTCAAACCCTGATTTGTATAACAAATAGTATAAACACATAAAAGATCAAAAGATCAACAGTTTACAATTTAAACATTTAAACACTATTGTCACCAACAAAACAAAATAAGAAGAAAAATACAGATATGGTGCATATATCATCTACAGATTAAAATTGAGACTACCAATGAAATTCCTGCAAACTGTATATGGATTGAAATAATAGTCTTTCTTTTATTTTTTTTTTAACATTAAAATTTTCACCTGCTTTGATGTGATGTGGTAGGTCATTAAAAAGTTTAATACCCTGAAAAAATGGTGAATTACGTGAGAGATTAAGCCGATTTTTTTGTTTCTTTGATTTATTAGTTAGCGTAGAAATGACATTCCAAGCTATCTTATTTTGATCTTTTGGACTTGAGTTTAGTATCAAATTGTTATAATATTGTTTTTTGGTAGTCTTTACTAACCGTTCATGGGATGCTTTGGCCACCGTGTATTCATCCTGCAAATCTGGAAAGCACCTTTTTAATAAAAACAAATCTTTCAAGTCTGTGCTAGACTTTTGTAGTTCAACGCTAATCCATGTTTTCTTATGCCTACATGATCTTGATTTTACAAGCGGAAAACATAAGTCAAAATGAAACAGAAGCGTGAATTTAGTATCATATTGAGGCGTAGAAAATACCTCTAACCACTGTTCATTTTGTAACCTTAACATTAAATTAAACATATTAGCATCGTTAAAATATCTTTTTCTAAAATAAATCTCTTTGTTGGAAGCTATAGTAGATATATTGGTATTAAATAAAACCGTATTATGGTCAGACAAAATATTACTTTCTACCTGACATTTATCTGTACTATCTAAATTTGTAAATAGATGATCAATCATAGAGAAGCACCAGGAGGTTACTCTTGTTGGCTCCTCCACCCTCGGAGACAGACCATAGGATGAGAGACACTCATTTAATATTTGAAAATTAACTTCCGATGACTTCGGATTAGCATTAAAATCCCCGCAGAGTATTAAGTTACACTTTGGATAGTATAATCTGTCAAGAATTTCTGTCAGAATATTTATGAATACCTTAAAATTTCCTGAAGGGGAATGATAAGCAGATTATTTAGAGCATCTACAGGAACATCAGTCATAGCTCCTTTTATTTTCCAAACCACATTATTTTCATCTTGTTCTTCTGGCGGCATTACAGTGTCCAGCTCTTGCTGTTCTTTGGCGAGTTTCAGAATTAAATTTGTTCTGCTATTCATTTTTCACATATAAAAAGTGAGACACTGAAACAAAATGAACATGTAGTATCTTGTAGTATGCGTAATGATTACCTCGTTTTACAATAATAGACTTTGATTATTATCTATTACATTATAAAAAAATATTAACAAAATATATTTTTTTTAGGACAGAATATTTGTTTTTGGATGATTTTTTGATGAAGTCCACGTCAAATTTTGTGTTTAATAAATATATTAATATGGTGTTCCATTCCTTAACATTCTCACCTAAACTGCTAAGTGATCGAAAATGCGTTAAAAAAGTGTCTAAGAAAGTTCTTAATGACACATGAGATTATCTTATTACGTTCGGTAGATCAAAAATACCCTTAATATGTGCATTGATGATCGCTCTTTTATTTTGAAACCTTTCTGTTAATAATTTCCACGCTACCTCATTTGCTTCCGATACAGTTAACGACTCTATTACTTGAGCAGCCTCACCCTTTAAGGCTGCTTGCAAATAATAAAATTTTTGTATATAAATAATCAATACAAAGATAGTAAAATGGTCAGTGAGATTGTAGGCCCTTTATATTTTACACCTATTCATCAAAATACACATGTAAACTTCTTACTTGTCACGGATGCTGAAGGGAATAGCCATTATACTCTTATTAAGGATTTGTCGTGACTAGTATCTAGCCAAAGAAAAGATCAGGGTCAAAATTATATTTGTGATGGCTGTCTTCAATTTTCTAGATCTCCTGAGAAATTATGCGACCATGAAAGGTTTGACTGTAATCATATATGTACGGTATTACCAAAACCTGATCCACAAAGTAAATGTGGAGAAACAATTGCTGGAAATATATTAAAATTGGTTAACATTGAGAAACAGTTACCGCTTCCAATTGTGATATATGCGGCTGTTGAAAGTTGTGTTTTCATCTTATATTTTTTTATAACATTCCCGTGCAACATTTTTAAAAAATCTGTTTCGTTTTGTCAGTTTGTAATGTTTTGTAAGTTTCTGAAAGTTGTTTTTATATAACTTCTCCAGAAAGAAGATTACTCTTAACCTCTCCTACCTTTTCAGGATTCCGCTTACTTTGCTCCAACAAACTGTTGACTTTCGTCATAGAAGTATCATCTGCGTGTTGTGAAACCTTAAGCTATTTTCTTCCATTTTTTGTTGTAGCCGTTTACATCTCTTCTTATAGCGACGCAGTGTTTTCTTTAAAGTTTGGTACTTTTTTTACGGCTGCCCTGCTTCTCTTAATATTTTCACAGAGTCGTACAGTTACATCCGACAAATTTCGCTTATACAATAATTTCATCCAGTCAGGCCCTTTATAATTATCTTTAAATATTTTTGTTTTCTTTCCAGCATGATTTAAGTAACCTTTAACAATTAACCGTACATCTGCCTGAGTCAGGGGAAACCCCCATTCTGCACACTGTATAATACCTTCTACAAGATATTTTTCTTCTTGTGTATTTAGCATCGGTTGACTCCCCGGTTTTAATTCGTGAAAATTTTTAATTTTGTAAGATACGGTGCTTTTAGGCACTGCATACCTTTCCGAAGCTTGCCTTATACTGAGCTGTTTTGCTTTGACCGCTTGTAGGGCTCTTAACATATAGTTCTTATTATAATTTGAATATGGACGGGTGCCTAGTGGTTCCTTGTACACTCTAACCATTGTGTCCAATCTTGCCCTTTCAAATACAACAAATAATTAATAAACTATTATCAAAGGAACCATAAAAAATTCAGCTATCAAACAAACATAACCTTAATAGCAAAGAGTCGATATTTCTGAATATACAAGTAGCTGATGTCTAAAATTTATATACTAACGGGTTACATGTAAAGTTTACATGCCATTGTCAAAGTCGTTATATATTGTCTCTAATTTATCATTTTTTAATTCAATATAAACTTACCGATTCACACAAATAACCACAAAATAACTTGCTTTTCACTATTGTCAACCTGTTGCTATGGAACAATTGCTCCATCTATTGTGACTTTCGTGATATAGAATTTATATCCCGCGAAATACAAATTGACGGTACCTAAAACTCAAAATTCAATTGAAATGTGTGAGTATCGTCCTATAAACACCTTGCCTGATATTGAAAAAATATTAGAACTGTCAGTTTATGATCAGGTTGTAGACTATTTTCAAAAGAATAATTTATTTATAGGTAACCAGTCGGGATTCAGAATAAAACACTACTGTGACACATCAGTTCAATTAACAATAACTAAATGGAAGCAAATTATTGATATTGATAATTACATAGTGGCTGTTTTTGTTGATCTCAAAAGAGCATTTGAGACCATTGACCGAGAAATACTTATAAATAAATTGAAATATTATGATGGTATTGGTGGTACTGTTTTGAGATGGTTTCAACAATACATTTCTGACAGATACCAAATTACGAAGATCGGTAATTCAAGTTCTAATGCATTGAATAATAATAATATAGGTGTACCACAAGGAAGTATTCTTAGTCCTCTTCGTTTCATTATATATCTCAATGATTTAAACCACTTAGATGGATATGATTTCAAAAATTTATTTGCAGATGATACATTGATTGCTTGTTCGGGTAAAGATCTCAATGAGATAATAATAAGAATGAATTTTGCATTAACAAAGTTGGAGAAATCTATCTTAATGTAAATAGACTTAAGTTAAATGTAACTAAAACTAAAGGTATGATACTAGGAACAAGATTCAAGTTAAAGTTGAAGCTCTGGATGAGAGAGAGAGAGAGAGAGTGTACGTTTATTACGCCATTTGGAAAGTATAAATTTTTGAGGCTTCCATTTGGGCTAAGTCCAGAGGCTTTTCAGAGGTATAATGAGAATATTTTTGGTGACTTGGATATAGGCATATATTTTGATGATCTGATAATAGCGTGAAAAGATGAACAAGAGCATGATGAGGTAATGAGACAAGTTTTAGAGAGAGCTAAGAAATTTAATATTAGATTTAATAGTGAAAAATTGCAGTACAAAGTAGGGGCAGTTAATTATTTAGGGCAAGTTATAGGTGGAGAAGGGATTCAACCTAATCCTGAATATGTAGAAGCAATATTAGCTCTAGAGGAGCCGAAAACTAAAAAGGAGTTATTGAGAGTATTAGGCACGGTTAATTATTTGATGAAATATATTCCTATTTTGTCTGAATTATCGTCATCTCTTAGAGAGTTAATAAAAAAAGATAATGAATATATTTGGACAACAGATCATTCGGTTACGTTTAACAAACTAAAAAAGGTAATAGCTAATATAGGGTCGTTAAAGATTTATGATCCAAAGTTAGAGGTGATTATACAAACGGATGCGAGTCAAAATGGTATTGGAGGATGTTTAATGAGAGTGGTAAACCAGTGGCATTTTTTTTAGATCCCTCACAGAAAGTGAAAAGGAAAGGTCGCAATGGTTACAGATAGGATAAAAGAAAAACTTGCAAATTGTAAAGCCATGGCATGTCGTGGCGATCGCGGCCGACAGTGGAGATGCTACGTAAGTTCACGTTACTCCGGCCAGGCAGTCAAAAAACGACTCTAAGCTTCAGCGCGTTTATAAAGTCGATACTCGCTTGTTATCGTGCCATTACTGTGTTTTAGAAGCATTTTAACAACTTTTAGACTGCATTTTAAGTGTCTTGCGATATTATCCTATTATTAAATATTTTATTAAATGATTTCGATATGATTTCTTTATGGTAATAAGATTTCTCGTTGATTTTGTTCAATAATGATAAGTAATTGTAAATAAATACAAAAAAATATAGGTAAGTAGTAGGTACTAAAATACATAAATAGTGAAACAGTTTTGTTGAATATATCGAGTTAACAGTAACAAAAATAGTAATATCAAAATAATAATTAATATCTACTACAACAAAATAAAAAAGTTTATTTTATTTGTTTTACTGACCAGTTGGGAGTAGTTAATTAAACTCAAGTGTACAATTTCAAAAGGCAGACCGGGGTAAAAACTTCCGCCTGTAAGAAACGAATAATTTTTATTAATAATTTTTATTACCATAAGAAATTGTATTACCTCCAGCGGATTAATCGGAATCGGAACTAGCCTCATCGTTAGATATAATGTCTTCTGGGGCAAATTTACGGCGAATATTTCTATCGCCTTTATTGGCACATGTTAATTGGGTCATGCATTTGCAGGAGCCAATACAATTAATTTGTTTTTTTTTACAAGAACATAGCGGTCCAGTACACCCTGAATTAAAAATGTGTTAATTTAAAGTGTAAAGGGTGGGCAACAAGTATATTTCCAATTGAAAAAATTCACTTTTTTGTTTGTGAACATTTTATTTCGTTTTTTTTTATTTCGAACAAGCTTGGGAGATTATAATATGGAAAGATACACCATTCCAGAGAGCAAGCGAAAATGATCACATTATTTGTGTTTTGTCTTTTGTTTCATTTCGTTTAAAACATATGAATTTTTTCGATTGGAAACGAACTTGTTGCCCACCCGTACCACCATAAGTAATTTAATATACCTTTTTTACAATTGCAAGTGTTTAGAACAGAAGTATCTTCTGCTAATACTGCTTCAGTTGTCAATACAGCTAGTAGTTTCCCATTTTTAATATTCCATCCGCAATTTAATACATTAGGTAGAGATGGTCTGGGTATCGTACTGTTCAGCCATATTTTTGTCTGATAATGAACACGATGAGAGTGTTGTTTTAAATTAGCTAGAGTTGGAGGCAATTTGTTGATAGGCTTAGAGGAAGCCAAGATTCCTCTAAGATCGTCTATGCATTTAATACTGTCATTCGTTGTATATAAACAGATCACAAATTTAACATCATTAAAATCTTTTTCAAATATGCTGTTCAACTCCGACTCTAGCAAGTAGACTATAATGCATCAAAAAAACTTTCCAACAAGTTCTTTTGCCGATTCTCACAAATTGACTGGTTGTATCAGAACCTGTCAGTGCGTGAAAGGCTGGTAGACACTTCGTCATTGAACTATCCATTTTTAATTCATGAATCGCAATAAATCGCTGGTTTTCTTTGGTCCCAACTTTCATCCAAATTTCTAGAGTCAATATATCTTTAAAGTAAGAGCCGTTTGACACTTAACTGATTTTGGTACTATTTTGTATACAAGCGATGCGCGCGCCGATTCAGTCCAAGAAAAATTATCGCATACGAGAATTTATCTGTATTTGGTATGATACGTGCACTAGGTTTTTATGCAATATCGGTTTAGTTTTTTTATAAAATGCATGCGCTTGACGGATAGGAAAGTGTCATAAGTAGTAATTTAGTGAGAGTTCTAACTCACTTTGACCTTGACGGTCAAGAAGGTCATGAATAGGGTGGATACCACAATGGTACCTCCTTTGCTGTTGTCGATACTTCCCGTTTCTCGAGGGAGCGCCCTTCTTTGGCTTCGTCTCCCTCTCTGGACGTGCCGGCCGTTTGCGGTTTAACTGCTGGTAACCAGTATGCTGTCGTTGGTCACTCCGCCCTCATTTTCTTTGAAAAATTGGTAAAGAAAGAAGCCTGGCGATTCGGTGGACGCAAATCCTTACCCATTATTTCCAACGTCTTAGATATTTTAATTTCCTCGCCTATATCAGGCCCAAGTAAATGTTCACCACGACTCGTTTTCTCTACTATGTCTTTCACAGACTTGCTCAGGACGGGCGTAATCAAATTGCGTCTAGTCTGGGATATAGTATACAATAAATTACAAAGGATGCGGCCAGAGTCCACTAAGCATGGTAAGAGTTTCTCCTTTATAAGATATAGGAATATGTTCCTCCTTGAGCAATATATCCATACCCTTACCTAAAGCTGTTACGCCTCTACTTAATTGATCGATCTTGAAAATTTGCTTGACATGCATCTCTTTTCACGTAAGGCATGATAGAACTGGTATTATCTCGGGATTATTATTAAGAGATGCTGCATTTAGCTGGCAAACCATGACGAGCTAACAACTCCTCGCGCTCTTCCTTCGGGGGTGGTGTTCGCCGTTTCTGATACTTGCTCTGTGGAAATATAACCAAGGCTAGTAGTCGGTCTTGAATTAGAACTACAGTTAGGTGATAATACTACATCAAACACTTCTACATCCTCATACTCTTGGGAGCCTTGGGCGTCTTGTTGTGTAGAATCACACTATGTTCACAATAAATTTTATGTTGTGAAAAGAGTTCTGAAATTTGATTATCTAATGATGCTGTTAAAGATCCAATACTATGTCAGAAGTCAACTTTAATATCGACACTAGAAATACGACTTTCGGAACTTTATCCACAGCCTACACTTTATGTACAGGTTGAAACAAGCAAAATATTTTATAGCCAATAAGTAAATCAAATACCACTCACTTCGACTTGTGTAATAATTTATAGATTTGTTCATTTTGGTCTTCTCTTATACTATCAAAGGAGTTTCTCGGCAGGTTGCCATCCACAACAAAAAACATCATATCGTAATACCAAATCGTTGAATGTAAACCTTAAAAATATGTATTTTTATAGATAAGTACTTCGAAAAATGGTTAAACAACAAATGAAAAAGTAACTATATAGTACATTCTATTAAACACTTATTCTACAAAAAATATATTTATTGCTACTTATATCCTCGCTCATTCCTGAACGTTTCGAATTTACGTGTTTCTTATATTCCTTTAGGAAGTTTGTCTTTAATCCCTGGAATTTAGATTGAATACCGTTTATAGTTACTTCGGGCTTCATCTGTTCAAGAGCTTTCTTAATATTTTCTAATGCAGTATTTCACATATTACGATTCTTAAAATTGGGGCACTTTGGTTGGTATAAATTTGGTTACATTTTATACTCTTCTATAAGAGTTGTAACTTCCACTCTCGACCAAGACATTTCCAAATTCAAAGGCTGTTTTTTTTCTTTTTGTAAAACAAAGCATAAAGCAGTAAAGCACAGAGACTCTAACCAGTCTAACCTAACCTCACTTCTTACTTTATGTTCTGATTGTTCTGTGACATGTGAACTGTGAACAAGACTATTTAGCGTCTTTCGCGCAAATTTCCGCGACAATTTCGCCAGAAAGTAGAACTTGTTCTAAATAGTTTATAAGAGAATTATTTTCATAATTTTTTGGAAGTTTTCCTATATGCAACTATAAAATAATTTTTTAAATATTTTTTATCGAAATTATTAGACAAATTCTTTGTAGTGACATGCAGCCTTAAGAGTATAATAAATTTTTTAGCTTTCCTCTTTCTTTTATTTTCAAACACGGACTTAATGTTGAAGGGATTCGCCAAAACCACTGCTTTTTCCTTAATAGCTGCAAAGTTTGTTCTCACATAGCGAACTTTTGTTAAAGTTTCATTAAGTTGATGGTCGCACAATCAAGAAACAAATAATCATTTTTTGTTAATTTAATAATCAGTGTTGCCACATCTAGCCTCAATGCATGCGCGAATTCGACGAGTCATGCTTTCGATTAAGTTATTAATATTTTCTTGGGGAAGATTTTCCCATTCTTCTGAAGCTGCTTGAATCAGTTGGCCTGTGTTGCCAGGGTTATTGACTCGAGCTCTAATCCTTCTTTTAATCATATCCCAAAAGTGTTCTATGGGATTAAGGTCAGGTGAACAACTAGGCCACTGTAAAACAGTCATACCTTCTGTTTTCAAAAAATGTGAGGCGACTCTGCCTGTATGAGGTGCATTATCATGCATAAATAAAAAATTTTCGCCAAAAGCAAAAGAACCCGTTAAGTTTTGTCTTATGGGAAGTAAAAGTGATTTCTGATCCATCATAATTCCACTCCAAAACATTGCAGTTCCTTCTTTGTATTTGGGGACAGATTTGGCAACCATGACCTCTCAAAACTCGAAAGTCGTCAGAACGAAGGCCAATTCTGGTTTCATCTGAAAATAAGACATGTCGTCAGTCTTTTATAGTCCAGTTTTGATGCTCCAAACACCATTGTGAACGATCAATTTTATGTTGTCTTGATAGTTCGGGAACCCTTAACTGACTTCTGCTAGAAACCGGTCCTGCTCTTCAGTAGTAACTTTTCCACGACTTCTTGATCGATTTTTTAAGGTTCCCAATTCTAGAAACCTTGTATAGATTTTCGAAACGACCCCTTGTGTAACCCCTACCGTCCTTGCAATTTCTCTTTGTGACATTCCCTGTTCTACCAGAGTAATAATTCTTCCCCCTGCACGTCTGATAACCCCACATAAGACATTTAAAAAAAAATTTCACACAGAAACAATTTATAACCGAACTACAATTTTACATGTGTACAACAAAATCACCACTGTAATAGAAAATTTCATTAACTTGGAATGAACCTACTTTACGCATATATTTGTAGGAAAAAAAATGTTTGCCGGGGATACCATGTGATTCCATATAAGTTTGGTTGTGCTAGCAGAATAATAAACTCAAATTCTCTTAATTGCTAGGCCTTCGTCTCTTTCATCTCTTTTTTTGCTGGTCAATATTATGTTAGACAGAACCTTTAGTATAGACACAAAATTGTACCTAATTGCAGACACTGAGTGCCATCGAGACGACCATCTTGTCGTACATGGCGTTTTAAGAGTAAATTTTATATCCTCATTTTTTGCAACTTCGTTCCATCTTTTTATACTATGTCCAAAGAAAACATAAATCTTTTTGTCGAAATATCATAAAAGTCTTTCAAGATAGGAACATTTGAGCAAGCATCATTTATTACTAAATTTAAGATATGAGCAGCACAATGAACTATTCTGCGGTCGGTTCCTTTGGTTTAATTAAAGTTTGCAATACGTTGTACACTCCTCCCATATTTGGGGCTCCATCGTATCTTTGGCCGTGACACTTACCAAAGTTCAGGCCCATTTCTTCTAAAATTGTGACAATTTTATGTTCCACTCCCTTAGAAGATTGATCTGTTTCTTCAAAAAAGCCAACAAAAGCTTCTTTAATATACACTATTGGCAAGTTTCAACTTGGAGTGCGAAATCTGTAATGCAACTAAGAGAGAAGGTACATAGGGGCAAAACCTTCAGTTACCAAGAGACGCCTAACCATTCCTACACTCCTACTAAAGAGGGAATGTGCGTGTGACACGCGCGACCCTAAGTCGTGCCGAGAACGAAAATTATGTTTCCGTTTAGTAAGAAAGGAGCTTCGGTGAAGCGAGTATCTGATGTTTACGGCCGTGCGATATTTTTACGATGTTTTCATTCATTTATCATGTTTATTTGCATTTGACAATACAACAGCGGTTTAAGAGTTGATGTAATAAATATATTAGCCATAAACCTAAAAACGAAATAAAAACTGGTATTCTAAAAATAATAGTAATCCCAAAGAATTAATAAAATAAATAATAACCCTTATTTAATAAAAGTAAATAAACTCTCATTTTAACAAATGCTCAAAGACATTACCCTGTTGGGCTTCGCAATATCCGAGCCGGTCATAAAACTCCGTCCTAACATTCGACAACACTTCCGGAGTAACGGAATTAGTGACGTCGAATATTTTTGCCCTTAACTGATTTAAGTTTGCAGGTCTCTCATGTGGATATCTGTAAATTAGTTCCGTTAAGTGGCCCCACAAAAAAAAAATCGAGAGGAGTTAAATTCGGTGACCTTGCCGGCCACGGTATGGTACGTCTACCGCAAATGAGTCGTTCAGGAAGTTGTGCCTAAAAATTGCTGAACTGCCCGAGCATTATGTGCGGGGCGCATATTCCTAAATAACCGTCAATTCATCCATTCGGCCGCAGCCGAAGGGAGAATGCTAAACAACATACTATTCATCCTCGGCTGATTCTGAAACGTCGGCTATATAGACAAGACGTGCACAATAAAAAATTCACTTTGTTATGTTATAACCCATGCATATATTAATTTATTGTCGTAATGTAAATAAACTACGTATTACTAAACAACTTTATTTTCTTCATTAACGACATTAACTACTAATAAAAATAAAAAAGGCATGTAGCACTATCTCTTTTGTTTTGGGGTTCGGTGAAGTTTAAGTACGGCCGATTTTTGATATTTTCTAAAAAGCAGTAGATGGTAAAAGGCTTATAGAACAGTAAAAAAATCATTGAATGAACCATAATATACAGGGGTGAAAAAAATTAAAAGGTAATTATTTGCAAAGCCAGAAGATGCTTAAAATTCGCTGAAATTTTGGCTACTCCCTAAATTGGGTCTTCTTCTGAACACGAATATTTTTTTTCTTCGGAAACCTATGGTTTTTCAAAAAAAAAAAATTTTTACTTCCGTTTCTATCACTTTATACACTTTAAATACGACTTTTTACACAAATTATAAATCCGCGTAAAGACGTTGTAATTTAATCATTTTAATATATCATGATATAACATAACCATGTTGGCACACCTAACCTAACCTCACGAAATTCGTATAAAGACGTAATTTAATCATTTTATTATATCATTATTTAACATAACCATGTTGGCACACCTAACCTAACCTCACGAAATCTGTATAAAGACGTTGTAATTTAATAATTTTATATATTATACAACATAACTATGTTGGCACAATAAAACTAACACGAAATCTACTCGTTCCATATTTAAATGTAGTTTAGAACTTTATCAATGTAAGTGAATGCATTAATTATACCACATTCTAAAGTACAACTATATTTTTAACGAAAAAAAATTAAAATGTCTTTACCGATGATACGTCTGGTCACTCGTGATGGGAAAGTAATATAAAACGGGGCTTGAATTATAGAAAAATTATGCTCTTTAATATTAAAAATGCGTAAAAAAACACTGCAAATCAAATCAACAGGTACTTGCCACGTCACGTTTTACGAAGAAAAGAATATTAAATTGAGATTTTTTTGATCCGCAAAACTTCGATTAACAGAAAACTACCTCGTATCCTATCGAACCCCCTTAATACTGTGTTATACCTTAAATTTGTTAAAACACACACACACACAAATTATGAATAATTATAGATTAATATTTACCTCAGCTTCTTCCTTTGTATAAATTTTCAATTTATACGATTTTTCGGTTAATTGGATATATTCTACACGTTTTTGGTAAATGTATTTTTAATTTATTATAGCTAATTATTTAATAAATATATCTACAAACTATGACTTATCATCTACTGTCAGAATAAAATAACTGACATACCATAAAATAGCGTCGATTGGTGGATTAGTTGCAAATTTGATTGACTAAACAACCGACTTTTCGGAACGCGAAAGTGACCCAAAAGTATGTTGTTTAGCACTCACCGTTCGGCCCAGTTCGATTGCGGCCCAACAGACGGATTGACGGTTATTTAGCAATATGCGTGCGGGGCAACCATCCTGCTGAAACCAAATTTCTTCAAAATTGACATTTAAGTTCCGCACAGCTGGTATAATTTCCTCTTCAAGCATTTGCAAATACCTTTCTCCATTTAAGTTTCCATTAATAACAAAAGGTCCGACAATGTTATCGCCTAAAATACCGGCTCAAATATTTTTTGCGGATATTGTGTTCTTAGTGGCACACTTAAATGTTTATTTTCTCGCGACCAATATCTGGCGACCGAAGGGTTGTAATGACCATGAAGAGAAAATGATGATTCGTCTGTAAACAGAATATTTTTAATAAAGTCTTCGTTTTCATCAATTTTCTCTCTCATGTTCTCACAAAACTCCATCCGCCTGATACAATCATCTGGGAAAATTTCCTGGGTATTTTTTAACTTATATGATTTATACCCATGCTTTTTTTAAATGTGTCTGACTGTGCGGTCCGGAATGTCAATTTCTTGTGAAATTTGGATGCTGGACATAGGCTCTTCTAAAAAGGCACATACAATTACGTCCCTCTCGACTCTTTCTTCAGGGATAGGACGGGCTTCTGGTTCCTCGTGATAGCATTTAACGCATTTGTTAATGCATCCCGATTGTTCAAACCGATGAAAGATATTTAAAATAGTTTGAATACTTGGAACTTGTTGATCCGGACATGCAAAAGCAAATCGCCCAACAACTTTCTGAGCACTCTCAGCTGTTAAATACCACATAATAATATTAATTTTTTGTTCGCGTGAATATACAGGGTGAGCCACGGTGGGTGGAGTATTAGAAGTATATGGAGAAAGGATCAGCCGATTGCTTTGAAATTTTGGTTACCAAGATAATCGAGTATGATCTCTCCAACTAAAATATTTTCGAAAGTGCAGTGTTGCCACTTATGCGTAAAACTGGCAACAACTTCGTTATTTTAAATGGAATGCCCTGTATATTTTTGCATTTTTTGGATCGTCGTCTCCTTCTGAGTAACTGTTGTTAATATTTCCCTATTATCTCAAGCGGTTTTCGAGATAATAATTTTTTTCTGAATTTATTGTCAAAAATTTGAGTTTTAGTAAATCGTGTTTTCTCCTACCTACGCAGCAATTAAAAGATAATTTTTTAGTTGCAGCTAGGCAAGGCCTGGGGGCATCTCCTCCATTAATCAAATGTTTTAAATTTTATACAAGGTGAGTTAGAGAACGCTTTCTATAAGTGACTTAGAAAAATGCACGAAACTCAATTTTTTTAAATGAAACGCCCTGTATATTATTACTGATTCGGAAAGGTGATACTTTTACCTATTTAAAAAGGTAATACACTCTATACCTAGTGCTCACCGTTTTCGATTTATGGGCACTTTTCTGTAACCTTACTAAGAATATTAGTCTTTTGGTAGGTATCATGACGGGTGGGCCATGAAATTTTTATTTTGTCATTTTGTAATGACAACAGACATGCTACTTTTCTAAATAAATTTGACGTTAGTGATATTTGCAGTTAATTTGAATAGCTGTAGCACAAATATGGCAGAAAATAATTATACAAACACAGTTTTAATGGATTTGTTTATTATCCACAGACAGTGCAATAAGATTATCAGCAGAACTTGTAGAAAATTTAATGAGAAATATCCCAATTTGCCGCAGATGAACAATAGAAAAGTTCTACGAATTCAGAGGAATTTTATAAATTTTGGTTCGTCATTAAGAGAACAATAACAGTGCCAGTATTAGGAAAAAATAATACCTAAGGAGCAATAACAGTAACAAAGTCTAAGTAGCAATAACAAATAATATCAATAACAGTAATAAATATAAAAATCTTACAACTATTGCAATAATTGTTCGAAATGTAGACCGTTAACCTCCCTACACTTTTGTATACGACGAAACAAATCCATTAAAACTGTGTTTGTATAATTATTTTCTGCCATATTTGTGCTACAGCTATTCAAATTAACTGCAAATATCACTAACGTCAAATTTATTTAGGAAAGTAGCATGTCTGTTGTCATTACAAAATGACAAAATAAAAATTTCATGGCCCACCCGTCATGATACCTACCAAAAGACTAATATTCTTAGTAAGGTTACAGAAAAGTGCCCATAAATCGAAAATGGTGAGCACTAGGTATAGAGTGTATTACCTTTTTAAATAGGTAAATGTATCACCTTTCCGAATCAGTAATAATATACAGGGCGTTTCATTTAAAAAAATTGAGTTTCGTGCATTTTTCTAAGTCACTTATAGAAAGCGTTCTCTAACTCAACCTGTATAAAATTTAAAACATTTGATTAATGGAGATGCTCCCAGGCCTTGCCTAGCTGCAACTAAAAAATTATCTTTTAATTGCTGCGTAGGTAGGAGAAAACACGATTTACTAAAAGTCAAATTTTTGACAATAAATTCAGAAAAAAATTATTATCTCGAAAACCGCTTGAGATAATAGGGAAATATTAACAACAGTTACTCAGAAAGAGACGACGATCCAAAAAATGCAAAAATATACAGGGCATTCCATTTAAAATAACGAAGTTGTTGCCAGTTTTACGCATAAGTGGCAACACTGCACTTTCGAAAATATTTTAGTTGGAGAGATCATACTCGATTATCTTGGTAACCAAAATTTCAAAGCAATCGGTTGATCCATTCTCCATATACTTCTAATACTCCACCCACCGTGGCTCACCCTGTATATACAGGGTGGTCCGGTATCCATGGCGGAAACTTCAGGGGACAATAGAGTACCAAAAAACAATATGACTTTGCTTATAAACATAACCTTCTAAACGTACCGTTTTTGAGATACAGGGTGTTAAAGTTTTGATTTTTTTAAATATATTTTTAAATATCTCTCTAACGAACAACAATATTAAAAAACTATTTGGTGATGTGAAATATCTCGCAGAGCACTAGTATTTCACCATTAGAAAAGTTTGCGAACATCACCAGTGGCGTCGATCTGGGGCATTGTGACCCTTTTTCCTATCAGAACTTCTACGCCACTGGTCCTAGACACCAATTCTATCTTGTTTTATATTTTCTGATGTTTTTTGCACAAAAAGTCACTCTTGTGATTTTTTCGTAAGATGCACCATTTTCGAGTTAATAGCATGTAAAGATATTAATGTTTAAAAAAAAATTATTATTATTAAAAATTTATTAACATTATTACATTTTATTAACAATTTTTGAGCTCTAGTTAGGAAGAAAAACATCACAAAAATAACAACAGATTTAATAGCATCTTACGAAAAACTCACAAGAGTGACTTTTTGTGCAAAAAAAATTAGCTAATTTTTTTTGCACAAAAAGTCACTCTTGTGAGTTTTTCGTAAGATGCTATTAAATCTGTTGTTATTTTTGTGATGTTTTTCTTCCTAACTAGAGCTCAAAAATTGTTAATAAAATGTAATAATGTTAATAAATTTTTAATAATAATAATTTTTTTTTAAACATTAATATCTTTACATGCTATTAACTCGAAAATGGTGCATCTTACGAAAAAATCACAAGAGTGACTTTTTGTGCAAAAAACATCAGAAAATATAAAACAAGATAGAATTGGTGTCTAGGACCAGTGGCGTAGAAGTTCTGATAGGAAAAAGGGTCACAATGCCCCAGATCGACGCCACTGGTGATGTTCGCAAACTTTTCTAATGGTGAAATACTAGTGCTCTGCGAGATATTTCACATCACCAAATAGTTTTTTAATATTGTTGTTCGTTAGAGAGATATTTAAAAATATATTTAAAAAAATCAAAACTTTAACACCCTGTATCTCAAAAACGGTACGTTTAGAAGGTTATGTTTATAAGCAAAGTCATATTGTTTTTTGGTACTCTATTGTCCCCTGAAGTTTCCGCCATGGATACCGGACCACCCGTATATACAGGGTGGTCCGGTATCCATGGCGGAAACTTCAGGGGACAATAGAGTACCAAAAAACAATATGACTTTGCTTATAAACATAACCTTCTAAACGTACCGTTTTTGAGATACAGGGTGTTAAAGTTTTGATTTTTTTAAATATATTTTTAAATATCTCTCTAACGAACGACAATATTAAAAAACTATTTGGTGATGTGAAATATCTCGCAGAGCACTAGTATTTCACCATTAGAAAAGTTTGCGAACATCACCAGTGGCGTCGATCTGGGGCATTGTGACCCTTTTTCCTATCAGAACTTCTACGCCACTGGTCCTAGACACCAATTCTATCTTGTTTTATATTTTCTGATGTTTTTTGCACAAAAAGTCACTCTTGTGATTTTTTCGTAAGATGCACCATTTTCGAGTTAATAGCATGTAAAGATATTAATGTTTAAAAAAAAATTATTATTATTAAAAATTTATTAACATTATTACATTTTATTAACAATTTTTGAGCTCTAGTTAGGAAGAAAAACATCACAAAAATAACAACAGATTTAATAGCATCTTACGAAAAACTCACAAGAGTGACTTTTTGTGCAAAAAAAATTAGGATTTTTTTTTCATAAAAAGTCACTCTTGTGAGTTTTTCGTAAGATGCTATTAAATCTGTTGTTATTTTTGTGATGTTTTTCTTCCTAACTAGAGCTCAAAAATTGTTAATAAAATGTAATAATGTTAATAAATTTTTAATAATAATAATTTTTTTTTAAACATTAATATCTTTACATGCTATTAACTCGAAAATGGTGCATCTTACGAAAAAATCACAAGAGTGACTTTTTGTGCAAAAAACATCAGAAAATATAAAACAAGATAGAATTGGTGTCTAGGACCAGTGGCGTAGAAGTTCTGATAGGAAAAAGGGTCACAATGCCCCAGATCGACGCCACTGGTGATGTTCGCAAACTTTTCTAATGGTGAAATACTAGTGCTCTGCGAGATATTTCACATCACCAAATAGTTTTTTAATATTGTCGTTCGTTAGAGAGATATTTAAAAATATATTTAAAAAAATCAAAACTTTAACACCCTGTATCTCAAAAACGGTACGTTTAGAAGGTTATGTTTATAAGCAAAGTCATATTGTTTTTTGGTACTCTATTGTCCCCTGAAGTTTCCGCCATGGATACCGGACCACCCTGTATATATATATATATACAGGGTGTTCCAGTTTTTTGTAGCAGGACTTTAACAGTCGATAGACAATTGAAAATTATTAAAAAAAGTTCCTATAAACATAGGTTGAAAAATGCTTAGTTTTCGAGATACAGGGTGTTAAAGTTTGAAAATAAATACGGATTTATATTAATATTTCCAGAATGCTAAGAAGTATCGAATCCAAACTTGCCAATTCTTTACATATAATTTAGAGGCCTATTTTAGAATAACAAACTACTACTTTACTTAACCATGGGCGTAGATATATGGGTTTACTAAGGCTCTTTTTTACAAAAAAGTAGTACGCCACTGATATTTTCCCATGTTTTCAGTTTAATTCAATAAAGCAAGAAAAAACAAAAATTTAATGTCTCTTGGCAATTTTTGATATGTCAAGCCGTTTTCCTGAAAATTTACATTTAATCATTTGATGCACGCATCTGGACGAATTTTGGACAAACTTGAAGTCGCTCAGAATTTCAAAAAATTTGATGGTGCCAAAAATTTCTTAAAAATAAAGAATGAAACATTTAAAATATTTATTGTAAAAGTATATTATTATGTAAATCAAAATTTTTATAACACAAATGTATTAAAACGCAACGGTCGAACTAAAATAAATTATTAGAAACACAAACACAAAAGCTAGCAACACGTAAAAGTGTCTTACTTCATTACAAGCATCATTAACGATGTTTCATTCTTTCTTTTTAAAAGACTTTTCGTACCATCAAATTTGGTGAAATTCTGAGCGACTTCAAGTTTGTCTAAAATTCGTCCAGATGGGTGCATCAAATGATTAAATGTAAATTTTCTGGAAAACGGCTTGTCATATCAAAAAGTGCCAAGAGACATAAAATTTTTGTTTTTTCTTGCTTTATTGAATTAAACTGAAAACATGGGAAAATATCAGTGGCGTACTACTTTTTTGTAAAAAAGAGCCTTAGTAAATCCATATATCTACGCCCATGGTTAAGTAAAGTAGTAGTTAGTTATTCTAAAATAGGCCTCTAAATTATATGTAAAGAATTGGCAAGTTTGGATTCGATATTTCTTAGCATTCTGGAAATATTAATATAAATCCGTATTTATTTTCAAACTTTAACACCCTGTATCTCGAAAACTAAGCATTTTTCAACCTATGTTTATAGGAACTTTTTTTAATAATTTTCAATTGTCTATCGACTGGTAAAGTCCTGCTACAAAAAACTGGAACACCCTGTATATATATATATTTTTTTTTCATAAAGCTTCGAATTCGTATCGGTGATATCGTATCAAGTGTGTCGCTAAATTTATGGTGATTTCGGTGGTTTCTAGAACCCCAACAAAATCTAATTTTTCGGCATTCTAATTTTCTAGACTTTTTTGTGTATATAAGTGTTTTTCTATTGTGTGAAAACGTCTAATTTAAGTGCAGAACGCCAAATTTCCACTAATGTGGAACTGGTGTGGTGTAAAAAAAACTAATTAAAAACTATGTCTCGCTGTGGCCTTTGCGATAGTGCTATCTCCCGCAATAAACAGAGTATTATTTGCAATGGTTTTTGTAAGAACCAATTTCATATTTCTTGCATCGGTATACCTTCTGAGTTTTATACACTCTTCACAAAAGTTGAGGGTCTGTCCTGGAAATGCAACGCTTGCTTATCTATCGGTGGTTCCTTTGATGAAACCCGTATTCTTGAAATAATTGAGCAACAATGTTCAACGGTCTTTATGGAAATAAAAAGTAAATTCGATTCATTAAAAGAAGATCTCTTGAAAAATGCCACTGAAAAATTATCTGAAATTTCATCTCAATCTATCTTGAATAATGCACAACCCTCTTATTCGGAAATATTATCTCGAAAACAGCCGAAAATTATTGTTCAACCCAAGAATAAAAATCAAGAAAATTCGCTTACAAAATCAGACATTCTGCAAAATGTTGACCCTATCAATACACAAATTTGCATCAATAAAGTAAAGCATATTAAAAATGGTGGTATTCTTGTTGGATGTAATTCCGAGAGCGAATCGAGCAAATTTAAAGAAATTGCTGGACAAAAACTCGCTGATAATTATGAAATACATGAATTAAGAAGCATTCACCCCCGTATTAGAGTAGTTGGAATTTCTGAGAAGTTTGACGAGCCTATTCTTCTTCAATATATTCGGAAACAGAACATGGACGTATTTAGTGACAAATCTGATTGCGAAATATTACGTATCTGGCCCACAAAGAAAAAAGAAAAAATATTTCAGGCTACACTGCAGATTGATTCATATACATATGATAAGGTAATAAATAAGGGTCACTTAAAGGGGGTGTAAACCAAAAATCAAAATTGTAGTATAACACATTCTAAGATCAATAGTTCAAACCGCACAATTTTGCGTTCGACAGTTTTCGAGATATACGCAATACAAACGTTCGCGTTTAATATCGTGACGTCACGACCGCTTGGCTAGCGTGTAGGGGTCTATACTGTACATGTAAAGAAACGCAACTCGGGGCATTACCTGACGGTATTTTCTGTATTTTTATTCAAATACGTAGTGATAGTTAGGAGAAACATGGCATTTGGTTTTGAACCAAAGTACACAAAAGCAGAATTAGATAATATTGTAAAACAAAGGCAAAATAAATTAAAGAACGATGTGGAAAATATTAATCGCCTACACGAACTAATGTGGTGTAAATGTGAAAATTGCATGTTAATGCCTAGTGTTAAAGAAAGTGTGTGTTGCAAAGAAAATGCTCTTATTGATACTTTAAGGGGTGAAAATAATTGCATAACATTTCACGAATCTCTCGAAAATGTAATTTTAAACATAGACAGTTTAAACATAAGGAGACATGAGATCATTGCACGGTCTAAAACAAGAGAAGAAAAAAATAAATACCTGGAGACTTCCAATAGTTTGTGGCGTCATTTGTCATATGGAATGTTCGTATCTTGGATTAATTCTTGGAATTCAATTGGAAGACACAACAGAATAGTGATCCCAGCCTGCGTAGTGAGGGAGGTTCGAGAAAAATTCCCAGAAGCAAGCGGTATATACACAGGATTTAAACAATTTTCTGAAGATGGTTAAACTCTGTTTTTATGCACTTTATGTTTTTATGCACATTATATGTAATCTTATTGGAAACCTAAAATGCACTAGTTTGTAAATATGTTAGGTGGTATTTGAGCACTGTATACATTAATAATAAAAATTGTTTGTTATTTCCTATTTAGCATTTAGCGTTTTTATTGAATCTAGACAAATGTTTTTCTTTGACTTCATGCAATGTTGGTTTTTTCGTACTATACATATTTTGTGATAAATTAATGTTATATTCTGCTTCAGCTATTGACAAATTATTGTAGTTTTCATACAGTAAAATCTTATCCATTATTTCTATTCTCCATTCATAAGATTTATTACCGTACTTATTCTTGTAATGCCACTGTTTACTAGATTTTGAATACTGCACATCACCTCCAATTACAGGCCTAGCAACATTATAATTGTTGTCAATGATAGCTAAAATTGATCTGAGGAACATTCCTCTGTAGGAAAAATGAATTCTTTTAGGCACATACTTCAGTCTTACGTTGTGATAACTTTCCAAACTGCTGGTATGGCAGTAGTGATTAGTATGTTTAATATCATTTAAAAAAGGTTTATTCATAATTGTGCTGTGCAAGGTAAGATAATCTTGAGTACCCATTTTAATCCATTTTATAGATGCGGTTTCATCTTCAGTTAAAGATCTATGTTCACATCGCTCTTTTTGTCCTGCTTCGTTGGTCCACTCGTGAATATTCGCCACATGTTTCAGAAGACTTGAAAATTTTTTTACCGCCAACTCTCCGTCCCCTTGGCACGTTTCAGATGACCACCACAAATGGTTCGTTATGGCACGCTTCCATTCAGAAAGTATTTTCGATTTTTTTTCTGCAGCACTTAGTTTCTTCATGAGGCTTTTAGCAAGATGCCATACATCAAATTCATGGTGAATTTCGGAAAACTTTGTTCGAAGAAGTAGCCCCACTCCACGATGTCGATCAGAAAGGAAAAGTTTTACAGGCAGATCTTTGGTGATTTTTACCAACGCCATTTCACATGCAGCCTTTTCTAGGTCCCCGTCAACCAACCCTCTTTGGAGTAATACAAAATCAAGCACTTTATTACTTTTCAAATCCATAATAGAATAAGTAACGTATTTTGCCGAAAAACCGGGGGAATCATATTGTCCGTCTCCTGATATCCATACTTCGTCCTCAAGTTTAGCTTCTTCAAAGTTTTCCTTTTTATGCTTTTCCCAAAAATCTATAATTATGGGCGCTACACACTCTCTTATGCATTTGTAATATGTTGTGCCAGAAATAAATACTAACTTGAGTGTTTTTGCGAAATTCTTGATAGGCACAAAATTAATGCCATTTAAAAGTAAAGCGGATGATAAGTGAACAGACATTTTGGATGTATTTTCGTACGAAGACCAATGATAGCTGTGCCCTGTTGAACATGTATACTTCACATTCACAATCGCTCCTTTTATATAATCGTTCAGGTTGGTTATAGGTGATCCACAAATATGACAATGTTTAAATAAAGCTAATAAGGAGCTCAATTGGACAAAAGCAAAATTATAAGAAATTGTAGTTTTACATTTTATTGATGAACCTGCAACAGCATCCTCATCTACATCTTCATCCCAATCCTCATCGTTAGTGGAATGATCTTCAGATGAATTTCGTTCACACTCTTGTACAAAAACCTTACCTGTATCTTCTTCCGTTACTTCACAGCCCATTTCATGTTCTTCTGGGACATACGACGAAGATTCACTTCCATCAGGATCGTACAGGCTAGAATAATTGAAATAAACTTCAGTACCTAGTTCACACTGAATCCCTATGTTGTACGACCCTTTTTCTTCTGTATTTATATCAGACAAATATTCAGAACATTGCATATCTTCGGTAGATTCATGATGAGCAGAAGTTGTGGCAAGTTCCAGAATTTTATTAATCTCTTTTTTTCGTACGTGCTTTGAAGTTCTGCCTTTTTTAATATCTACATTCGATCCAGTTAAAAGTAGTGTTGGAACAGCTGATTTCTTTAGTCGCTTAAGAATTTTCTCATTCGGCATCAGTCGCCGTTTCAATAACGTTTCGAAATCGTCATCTTTAAAATGCGCACTACACACTACATGTTTATGGTTAGGAGTAAAGTTTTTACGATTAACCTTATTTTTCCAGATTTTATAACGTCCTGGTTCTTTGTCTTTTCGAGGAAAAGCATGCAAAGTTTCATTAGAATTTTTTGTGCTGTTATTACAGCCTACTACACAACAATTCACCATTTTACTAGCTTATACCCAAATAACACAGTAAATTATGCACTTAATATTTCAGTACGTATAATGTTAAATACACAAAATTATTCCACAAAGTAACTCTAAATAAAATAATATTCGAATACATTATTAACTGCATTCAATCACCGAAAAAACAACTGATTGCACATCGGATATGCGCAACTCTCGGGCGAATGTCTGGGCGCTAGGCGGTCGTGACGTCACGTCTACGCTCTTGCGAAATTTACAGCAAGATATATTTTGACAGAAATCTGATAGAGAGGCGCGGTTTTCGATGTTGTTCTTAGATATTTTTTCTACATAATTTAATGCAAAAAAGTATTTTTGATTTACACCCCCTTTAATAATAGGCTTAGATTTTTGTACAGTGTATAATGCTTTGCAAGTACCACGATGTTTTAAATGTAACAATTTCAATAATTGTCACAAATTTTGTAATAGCTTAATCTCATGCCCCTTATGTTCTGAAAAACATGATGTGAAGTCATGCACTGCCAATAAGGAACAATACAAATGCAGTAATTGTATCTCTATTAAACTGAAACAAAAAATTGATATCGACACAAATCATGCAGTGTGGGATTACGAAAACTGTTTTGCGTATAAGAAAGTTTTTGAAAAATTTAAAGTCGACCTCTTTGGTACAAAATATTTAGACAAATGTCACAGCAATTCCTTGATTCTGAATATGAGTCAAATTCTACCTCTCAAAATCATGCTCCCTCTATTTCAAGCGCGACGTTTCTAAAACACCAAAATCTATCAGTCTATTATCAAAACGTACGGGGTTTAAATAGTAAAACAATTAATCTCTTTAATGCTTCTATTACTTGCAAGTTTGACATTCTAGCTCTTACTGAGACTTGGCTTGATACTAATGTAAATAATTCTGAACTATTAGACTCAAGATTTTCAGTTTTTAGATCTGATCGTGATTTTCTCAGAACCGGATACTCCAGAGGTGGTGGAGTCCTTATTGCCGTCGATTCTGTACTTTCTGCTACTCAGCTAGATTTAAAAACAAAATTTTCAGATTTGTATTTTGTGGATATTGTTGGAGTCAAAATAATGTTGGATAATAATGCGTTATATTTATTTGTCATATACATACCTCCGAACGTAACAGTGAATGATTATCATTCGATAATTGATATGCTCAGCTCCATTGAATACATTTTTAACCAACAGGTTATGATATTGGGCGACTTTAATATCCCAGATTACTCTAAATATTTAACAACTAACATCCCTGAGGGACGAACTATCCCTCTAATAAATTTTCTGAACTTTTTGGATTTAGAACAATGTAATTTTACAAAAAACTCTAATGAGAGATTGCTAGATTTGGTACTTACAAACGTTGACTGTAATATTCAAAAAGCTATAGACATTCTGTTAATTGAGGACAATCATCATCCGGCCTTATTAGGACTTGTGAATATTGCTCCTAAGTCAAGTAATAATAAACAAAAAATTAATACAATTTATTATAATTTCCGTAAGGCTAATTATATGGATCTATACAGAAGTCTTGCGGAGATCAATTGGAGTTTTCTGAATGATTTTGGGGACGTCAATGTAGCATGTGAGCAATTTTATATTAAACTATATGAGGTACAGGACTTATTCGTTCCTAAAATTAAGAAACATAATAGAAATTATCCTCCATGGTTCTCTATTAAAATAATCAAGGATATTAATTTGAAACATCGAGCTTGGAAAATATAAAAAAAATGGGGATCCTCAGTCCCTTGAAAAATTTCAAATTTTGAGAAAACGAATCAAGGATTCTATTAATATTAGTTACAAAAATTACTGTAAGGCGATTGAAGATGATATTTCTAACAATCCAAAAAAATTCTGGCAGTTCGTGAACAACAAGAGAAAAACATCGGGTATCCCCAATACTATGAATTATAATGGAAATAATATTGATGATGAGCAAAATATTGCTAACGCATTTGCAGATTTTTTCCAAAACTCGTATACATTACCTAGTCAAACAAATATTTCGCAAATTAATAAGACAACTGACAATTTCTATTTAGATAATTTTAAAGAATCAGATGTTATTAACAGTCTTAAGAAATTAAAGCCCAAGTTCACAACAGGTCCTGATAGATTACCAGCATTTTTGATTAGAGATTGCGCAGCAATATTTGCACAACCTCTAAAAATACTTTTTAATCTTTCTATTGAAACGAAAACATTTCCAAGTGCATGGAAGATATCTAAAATAGTACCAGTTTTCAAAAAAGGTGAACGAGCGAATATTGAAAATTATCGACCAATTACAATTGTTAACAATTTTGCTAAAGTATTTGAGATTTTATTATATGATTATACATATTACTATATGCACAATCGCTTAAATAATTGTCAACATGGCTTTATGAAGTGTTGATCCACTATTACAAATCTTTTTTGTGTGACTCAATTCATAGCAGAATCTATTGATGCAGGACTACAAACTGATCTTGTTTATACTGACTTTTCTAAGGCATTCGACAGACTTGATGATAACATACTTATTACTAAACTTAAAGCTCATGGTTTCTCTTCGAGTCTCCAAGAATTTTTTAAATCCTATCTTACGAATCCTAAGCAATATGTTGAATGTTCTGGTCATCAGTCTGTCGAGATTTCAGTAACATCATTTCTTAACATATTCATTGATGATATCACTTGTAGTCTAAAGGTAAATTGCTTACTGTATGCCGATGATATGAAACTGTACTGTAACATCAAAAGCATTGAGGATTGTATGGAGCTGCAAAATGACTTAGTAAGCATCAGTAATTGGTGTTTTGCAAATAAGTTACCCTTAAATGTAGCAAAGTGTAATGTCATGACATATAGCAACAAAGCAAAGCTAATTACCTTTAATTATTCTATAAACGACACAAATTTAAATCGACCTGTTACCTACCGAGATTTGGGAGTGACATTTGATCAGAAACTTTCATTTGTTAATTCACATCAGTAATCTTACCTCAGACTGTTTTAGAGCTCTAGGGTACATTATAAGAAACTCTAACGACTTCAACAATATTAGCACATTAAAATTGCTTTTTTATTCGTTTGTAGATCGCGTTTAGAGTATGCCTCCAGTATTTGGAAGTCCCTTCTACAATGTCCATATTCAGAGTTTAGAAAAAGTGCAGAGAAAATTTCTAAAATATTGCTGTTACAAGGAAGATTGAATCTATCCTCCAATTGGCTTCTCACACTCTGTCATGCTTAACAGATTTTCTTTTGAAAGTTTGCAAGTTAGGCGGGATAAGTCTCAACTAATATTTTTGCACAAACTATTAAATAATGGAATAGATTGTCCCGAAATTATGGAAATGTTATATTTTCACGTGCCGAGACTATCAGCGCGGGAACATCTAACTTTCCATTTAAGTACGTCTAGAACAAATTTTAAACAGTTCTCCCCACTGCATCGAATGTGTGCTACGTATAATTCGAAACAAAATTTTATTGACATATTTCAATGCAGTGTAGCCTCAATCAAGAATTTGAAAGAATGACCTATTGTTTTCGATTTTTTTTTCTTTTTTGTGTTGCATCACAATACATATTATATATGTCTATTTATATATATATATATATATATATATATATATATATATATATATATATATATATATATATATAAATATATTCTGTATATTTTCAATAATGTTATGTACCCATTCTGTAATTGGATTGTTAATCTGTTGAATGGTTGTAAATAAATAAATAAATAAATAAATAAATATTATTAACTTAAAATACCAGTTTGTACTTCGCAGGAGAAAGGCTTATTGATGAATAATTGTTGGGCGCGACGCGACGTCGCTGCCGTTCGACACATTCGCCCGATTCCGTCGTCGACCGCGTGTTGTAAAGAATGGAAGGTGGGAGGTAGGGGATAGTGCGTTGTCTGTTTAACTTGTAAATGCTTTAAGTTATTATCTCCGTCTGATGCATTTATATCGGCTACCTAGATTGGACCTTACCAATAGTGTATACTGACACTGGTTGCTTATTTTCATCTTTTTCTATTAACACGTACCGCACAATTTGACTAAGTTGGTCTATTTTTGAAATATAATAATAATAATAATAATAATAAATGGCTTTTATTATTATTATTATCTTGCGTTGTGTCACAAATAATAGTAAAAAAAAGAATTCCTTTATTTAATTCAAAATATTTTTAATATTTTTTTTATTTCAGTCGCAATGATGTGAATTATTTCATTTTGAATGTTTGACTCGGGTACTTGTCTCTGTTGGTATTATTTTTTAAAAGTGTTTCTAATAATGGATCTTATTTGGCAAGTAGTTCTATAATAGATATAAAATTTCCCTTATTAGTCGAAACAGTAGTACCTTCTCTATGGCCACGAAAAGGTAAATGACATGTTATCAACATAATACTTACGTCAATTATTCGTTTAATTATTTTCTTCCATCTATTTATATTTTATTGATTACCAATTCTAACTTTTTATCTATTTGAACTCCTTTTTTCCATGAATCATACACAAAACAAGCTCGTAGATGTACAACCGACTTTTCGTGGTCCTTTACTTTTTTGGAAAATTCTTGAGAGTCTTTAACTCTTCTGCATCATGAGTCTTTAAAATGTTTGGCGTTCCTGTCTGCAAATAACCAACATACTTCACAATATGCAGCCTTTAATCTATAGGAATAACAAAGCCAAGTCCAGTTTTTGCGATAAAATTATAATAACTGCTACTAAATGACCGCCCCTTTTCGTCATTAGTGAAATTATGTTGCAGGATCCAATTACAAAATTTTCTCTTTCGTTTTAGAGTTTAATATTTTCTCGCTATAAAGGGCTAAGTCCGAATCAAGTACATCTAATTCATTGCTTTCCTTCTGACAGTTAAGTAATAAATCTGAGTCTGTTATTACATCGAATAGTTCGGATTGGGTATTAAAATTTTGTATTTCAACTTCACTTTCGCTTTCCTTACTAGTTGTTGCTACAGGTTTGGGTTCTGTTGCTGGAGTTGCAATTACACTTGCACTTGTTGTTGCTACAGATTCGGGTTCTGTTGCTGGCGATGCACTTATACTTGTATTTGCACTTACAAAAAAATTGTCAATTTTAACATATTTTTTAATTTTTTTTAACCCTCTTTTCTTTCGCTTTGGGCACGTATTTCGTTTTTTTATCCATTATTACTTAACAAAAATTGAATTACAAACCGTGAATCTAAACATAAACACAACGCGAACACGAAATGCTAAATATTTAGTATTCACTCTAAAAAACTCAAAGTGCAACTGACGATTTTTACTGGCTGTGTTATTTTCATGAGTGCATAAACTAAACGAATAAAAAATTTAAAACAGTCTGGCAAAGGCATGCCGAAAAGGCAGAATTTTTTCAATAAATAATTTTACGACGTCTTTGCTGTTACAAATGCGTCCTGGCATAATAGTACCATCAAAGGTGAATGTGTTTGTGTACCATAAGCCGCTAGCGTTTTGTTAATCCATGTCAGCACACCGACAATTTTTTTATGGTGTTGTGTCTAGTATTAATGAATGACACGAATTTAAAAATAAAATAATTCAATAATACGAATAATAGTATTTGTGAAATATGGAAAGGAAGACTAGCTACGCAGTTTTTAATGGGACCCGGGCAACGCGGGCCCCTCGTTTATTCCGTATTTTCTACTGATCAACATTCTGTAATACAATATTCTCATATTTATCCAAAGAAATTTTCAATGTTTTTTTCACTTTTTTTTTAGCAATTTATAATTAATTGTCTCATTTTAGCACAATAACCAATCCGTTCGAAAATATTGAAAACGTTTGGTAATTTTCATGGAGAATCGCAAGAAGTAAGTATATAGAGGTATTTTTTAATATCTTTTATAATTTAGCATGTTATTTATTTTAGTAAACATTATAACAGAATTAAAATAATTGTCAGTTTTTTTAACTATTCTTTTTAAGTAAAAGATTTACGTTGAGCATTTTTGGTATTTATTATTAACATGAATAATTAACCCCATTCTTAACCGTACAAGTTAAAATAAGTATGTTAATGTTGATAATGCCAATATTTTTATTTGGTCATTGCTTAATTTTTTTAAATTGTACATTTTTTAAGAGCGCTCTTTAAAAATTTATTAAATTACACTTTAAATTATTTCACCAAAACCCCCCACCGGACAAAAAATTTTCATTACAATTTTCTATTTGTATAATCGACCTGCACCTTCTCTTAAATTTTCTCAACTTATTTTCTATTATTTTCCATGTTATTAACTTTCTGAAAAATCAAAGTTATATAATTTTTTTTTGGGAAAACCGTTCAATTTTCGACACATACTGTATAAGACTTTTTTGTTCCTTTTAGGTGAATGTATCACCTGTTAAAATAATGGTACTCATACTTAATACACCCTGTATAGACATTATTCTAAATGGAATAATTTTTAAACAAAACGCAAAAAATTAAACACCTATACAAATAGGATATGTACTATTTTTTTCCTTTGTTTGTATATTAATTCTGAATATAGACTTTTATTTTTAGCCAGTCTTTATTTTTAAATAATTCAGAATACTTTGATTTGAAATCATCTCATTCAGCTCTCTTTGGAGGTCGTTTTTCCTTGATATGAGTTTTGAAGTAGGTAATAACTGTTTCCTTTTGCTGTTCTGTCCACATAACGTGCACTCTTTTTTGCCTAGTTGGTTTTTTCTTTATTTCGCTCTTTAAATATTGCTCGTCGGGCAATTCACTTGCTTCATTTAGAACCTCATTCTCCGCTACTAAAACTTCTTCTGTTTGTTCTAGGTCATCAAAAGAAACATGATCTGTCTGTTCCATCAAATTTTCTTCTAAATTCAAATTAATTTCATCTAAACTGTTCCCTTTGAACTGACCAGCTTCGCCCTTTTCCATGAATATAAGAAGTTTGGGATGGAATGGAATGCATTAAAAGTAACAAAAGTTGGTCAAGTCCAAGTCCATTAATTTCTATTAATTAATATACATTATCTGACACTACGTCTATCAATAATCCTCTAGTAGTGTTTCTAAAGTCAGTTGGAAAAGCATAAAAACTTGAAATTTCATACCTGCGATAGCCTGCGACTAAGATCTAATGTGATAGTCAGTGCGATCACTAAAGTTGTTAATTTCATTAGAGGCTCATCGACTACCGACGGTTTTTCACATATTTTTAACAACGCTTCAGAAGTAATTTTCCAATTTACTTTAGAAATACCATATTATAACAAAGTTGATTAACTATAATAATTTAAACAAAGGTGCAATAAAAGGATAGACATTTTTACTTGCACGTTACGACATCTATTTTAAAAATGTAATTAAATAGATTACAAACAAAATTTTTAGTTTATCTTGAATAACTTTAATAGAATTTATATCGTTCACGCGGAAGTTATTCCTTTGACCAGAGATTATAAAACCGTGAGCTCCAAGCTCATTTGTAAAAAGAATTCTTAAGACTCTATTTACATTGTCTTTGGCAACTTTTCCACCAATAGATTTAATGTAAGTGACCTAAAATATGCAAAATTGTTTATTTATGCCACATTTGTGAGCTCAAGTATTTTTTTAGATTTTACCACAGATTCTACCTAAAGATACAGTCAGTTCATAGAAATATAAGGTTTGTTTCAACACAGCAGTCGAACGAGTTTGAAACCGTTAGAAATATTCGCCAAGTTAAATAATGATTAAAAAAAATCAAAATATCAATAGATATTATGACCATGATCACAATTACTCTTAAATACTTAATACAATTTTATTAAATTAAGTTGCTGAATATTTTTAGCCAATTTATATGACTGATAGTCGAGATGGTAGCGTACCTGCCTCTCAGCTAAAAGTCCCGGATTCGAATTCCGGTCGTGGCAATGGAAAATACTGTGAGAGGGATTTTTCCATTATACACGGATATTGGATGTGTGTCCCTTGTCTTTAAATGTGTAACCCCCTTCCGCACAAGGTTCTTCTAGAGTCTTCTGGGATAAAAGGGTCGTAATTATATGTGGTATTATTACTATTATTATTAACAAAATGGTTTTAGCAAATTTGATTTGGGGGGTACCTATTAAATATAATTTGTAGGAAACAAATATAGATCACTTTTTTGTGTGAGCAAGGACCAATGAATTTGATTCACGTGCTTACAAAAGTATTTTTTACATCCGGGGTTTTCAAAAAATTATCAAATTCTTTCAGCTCCTCTACAGTAGTTATTGGTAGCCTATCTTCAATGATTCTGCATATATCAACTATTACATTCTCGTCTTTAATTTCTTTACTATTTAAAGACCTACTTATCTGCCCTACTTGGTGAAAACCTAATAATTACATTTTGACTAAGTTTACAGGAGGAGTACTTTTCGAATTCTTTCTCAGCCATACATAAAGCAATAATATGAAAACATGAAACGTATGCAACTTAGGTAATATTTTATGAAATTTAATAATTTTTCATCAAAATTTGGAAATAATCGCAGCCTTCTGAGATATGTAACATGCTAGGTTTAATAAAGCTGATTAAAGGTATTATTATAATACTGAAAATTTTTCAAAAACTAGTAACTGTATATACTATGTTCTTAACATTTATTTTTATAGTTTCATTTAAATTTTTAACTGTATATATCTCTAGCACAAGCATTTTAAGATAGGTGAGTACATCCTTATTACTGAATGTTTTACATTTAGGTAGGTATGTTAAATAGATCAAATATAATTTAAATTTTTTTAACAAGAAACTTAAAATATTGCACTACCTGGTTAATTAAATATAATAATATTGAACAAAAGCAAAACAGCCTTTAAATTTTATTGATTTTTATTAAAATTGATTATTTTTGCAACAAAAATAAAAATTTACATAAATTACATACGTAGTAGAAATATATTATAGGTTACCGCATAAATCCCTGCCATTATTATTATGGGGCAAGTTTTTCCAAAATAGTTTTTTTCTCTCTGGCATATAAGGAACTAATTTCTGAATAATTTTTTCTTTTTTCTCAGTATTTAAACCTGTCGCTTCCGTGTAAATTTGGGGAATATTCATTGGAAATTTCTTCTTCAAAAAATCACATGAATGGAACGTGAGATCAGACATACATATTTTGTAAAACATTAATGTTGATCCCTTTCTAAATTGCACCACTTTAATTTTCCAGAAGAGGAATGTTGTCTTCTCCATTAGCACATTTTTTTCTCTGTTCACTACCATCTGTAAAGGGAATCTAGTTCAAGTACAAATATTTATTTCTGGGAGAACTTTTTGTGATAATATTTAGCAAATCATCGATATCTAATATATTTTAATTTTTCTTCATCTCTGAGCTAATTTGTCCATGCACAGAATCTGCGGACATAAATGAATGTCCTGGCCCAAAATATTTTAAAGTTATTGTATTCGGTCCCCAATCAGCATTAACCAAACAAGTAAGAGATGAATAAAATAGCCAGTTTTTATTTTGAGCACTGCAGTTGTCTACCCAAAATGTAAAATTCATTATATTTGAATCACATGTACTCCTTTCTTGCTTCTGTATATCTGATCTTGTGTCTTTCATAGGTTTTACATTCTTCACAGACAGACTGATCATGTTCCACATTCAAATGATTTTTTTCATACTTCTCACATATCTCGCAGTCATCTTGACTCGGTCTACTAAAACCAATGTTTTGCCCATCAAAAATTCTCCTATACACGTCATATGATATTGAATTCACATTGCGAAAGTCTTTCCATAAGTATTTAATAGAAAGTTCAGATGGTAAATACCTACGATGGGGCGCGTGAGCCAAATTGTAATGACTAACAACCGGCTGAAAAGAGTTAATATGCTGAATGATCATATTTTCTGTTGCAATTTTTGTTTTATGTTTTTGTTCCCTCGATGCCTGTACCCCTATATATATTTTTACTTATTGCTGCATCTAAGTCGTCAATTGTTTTGTTTCCATAGTTGTATTTTCAAGATTGTTACCTGATTCATCTGGAAAAAAAATTGTAAATTTATGTAGGCAAAATATTTTTTTAGTTTTTACCTTGCATAATAACGATAAGCATTTCATTAATATTATTAAATAGTCCCATATCCGATTCATCTTGCGGTTCAATATTAATACGTGCATTATCCAACTCTGCATTATCGTCCTGCCAATTATTGTTCGTATCTTGAACCAGGTCCTGACTATTGTTATTGTCACGACATATTGTCCCAGATCCTATATTGATTTGTTTAACTGTATTATATATTGGACGACAACTTGAAAGTGTTGAGATGTCTTGCGAAACAAATGTAAATGTTTCATCCTGTTGATCATTAGGTTTTTTATGCTTTTTTAATATACCTCTTTAAATAACCTGGTGAAGAGGGAGGTGTTACCGTACTTTCACTTTCAGATGAAGAATTTCAAATTGGTTTCCTTAATCGTCTAGGTACCTCTTCCTTTCTCAGTCTCATCACATGATGTCGCGTAGTCTGAATTTTCGGCTCTTTTACGAGCACTTTCCAACGTCGCTGAAAGTATTGAAATATTTCATTAATACAAAAAAAAAATTTTTAGTGCTACTGTACAGGGTGTCCCAAATTGCTTGATTTTGGCTGGTTTTCCTATTTCCAGACCAGGTAGAGAAAAACTGACATATGAGTCTAGAGCTCGATTTTTGTGAAACGCCGATTCGTGAAAACCACATTTCGATATCTCTAACCGTTTCCGAGATATCGGCAAAAGTTGACATTTTATTTTGACTCATATGTCAGTTTTTCTCTACCTGGTCTGGAAATAGGAGAACCAGCCAAAATCAAGCAATTTGGGACACCCTGTACACCAAGCAACAAATAATATTTAGATACCAGTATTTTCCACTGCCACGACCGGGAATCGAAACCAGAACTTTGGGGTGGGAGACAAGTGCGCTTACCTCCCAACCGTCAGTCACATAACATTATATTAAATAAATCATCTCTAAATGTAGTAGCCATAATGGCCATCAGGGTTGCCAGATTTTCGATATGCAATACCGCCAATTTCTAATTAGAAAGTAGCCCAAAGGTGTCAAATTTAAAAAAAAAAAATTAAACCAAATGAAAAATAAAAAATAACTTTATTTATAAACATTACACATGTTCAACAATCAAACATAAATACGAGTACACATTATATACTAAAACATTTCGGGGATACTAATACACGGAGGGTGTATCTCATTAAAACAATCATATATTTAATCCACCTCCACTGCTCCGAAATATCTTAACTTGTCTAGGCTATGTCTCTGCTAAATGACAGATAAAAATTTGACCCAGTCGACGCGCGACGTTCGACCATAACCAGATTTACACAGATAAATAATAGGCGCACGGATGTGAGATCTGAAAAGATCTGTGCCGATCAATTCAGAGTACCTAACTTAAAAATTGTGTGAACATGAACAACCTTATACATTTTCTCGTTAGATGGCGCAATTAAAAAACAACCTAACTTAAAAATTGTATGAACATGAACAACCCTATACATTTTCTCGTTAGATGGCGCAATTAAAAAACAAGTAAAACCTTCTGACTAATCTAGAAGTAGCCCAAAATGACCGCCAGTCGCCAAATGATTTTCTTTAACGTGATTTGGGTTAAAAAAAATTGCCCAATTGGCGGAATTCCGCCCAATAAACAAATTATAATTTATAAACACTTACAACAATAAGTTTCTATAGTAATTTCGTACTGCTCCCAAGTGAGGTCGGGTACCACCTCACTTGCCACTAGCGGAAAGGCATTCTTAGTTTTTGGCCACCAGCACTTTTTTTTCTACTGTAAGCCAGCTGATTGGTATCTCGGAGAAAGATTTTTCAGCAGTAAAAAAAACAGCAAATTTCTTTTCTTCTGCCATTCTAGGTAAAAAATGCAAATTTTTAATAAAATTAATTACAAAGATACGTTGTTCGAGAGAGGGCGACACATTCAAAGACAAGGAGCAAACACCCAAAATCCGAGTATAATGGGATCAATTTCTGCTTATAAAAAAAATGCCGCGCCCGGTAATCGAAAACGGGCTCCATGCCAAGTGTGCTTGCCTCTGAACCAATAGCAGTCATATATACATTGGTGAAAAATGTTTAATGAAGTAGGGGAATCAATACATAAAGTGTTATGTAGCCACAACCTCAAACATTTCTTTAAAATTCAATTTATATCGAAACAGTCATTTTCTACTAGATTTTCTTCTAATGCCCTGTATATTCCTAACGATGAAGATTCACAGGGCGTTTGAAACAATTGAGGCGTTAATTTCAAAAACAGCACTAGTCCCAAAAAATTGATAACGAGATAATGAAGAAAAACTGTTTTTACTGATAACCAATAAATCTATGAACTTGAAGTTTTTCAATGATTAAGGGTGTTTTTCTGATTTAAAGTTGTAAAAATAATTACTTTAATCATTTTAGGAAATTGGGTGGGGGGAAAAAAATTTGGACATATGCACTTTTTCCCAGAAAATTAATATTTTTTTGTAAAAGAACACTTCATTTTAAACAAAATACTGATTATGTCTTTCCTTTTCTTTTTTGGGATTTATTACCACATTCCTTGATTCCTATTCAAATAAATTCGATTTATCTAAAAAATATTCAAATTAACCAGTTTAAAACTGGGAAATAACCTCTACGCCTTTGACGTAATGTCAGAGGATCAGTTAGAGGGTGTTTTTTGACAACTAATAGGAATTAAATTAATACAAAAATACTGCGCTGGCGTTTCGGAAACTATATCCGTTTCCTGTTTCAAAGTTTAGGTTTTAGATTTTTATGTAACGTGTAGAATAACACGGCATAAAATAAAAATTGTTTATATCATTTCCATAGATACTTACCATAGAAATGTTGAAAAATATACTAAATAATATTAATTTTATTGAGTTCTTCTCTCAACGTTGGTAACCAAGTTGAACAAAATTCTACCGAACAATTTGATACGCATTTATCTTTGAGTCAAATTATTGCAGATTCTTTGATTTTTCTTTTTTTGTTGTCTGCTTCTTTGGTCAAAATTTTTGCTGAATCCCATTTTATCCTGTGATCGTTTTCCCAAGCATGTTCACAAATTTTAGATTTTTCAAAATCACCTTTTCTACTATAAATTTTGTGCTCTCCTAATCGTACATTAAGTGGTCTAGATGATTCACCCACATAATGTTTATTACACTCGCACGGGATACTGTATATACAATTTTTTGAATTTTGTTCAGGATTTAATGGTTTCGTTTTTGTCAATATGGATCTTAAAGTATTATTAAATCCTGAACAAAATTCAAAAAATTGTATATACAGTATCCCGTGCGAGTGTAATAAACATTATGTGGGTGAATCATCTAGACCACTTAATGTACGATTAGGCGAGCACAAAAGTTATAGTAGAAAAGGTGATTTTGAAAAATCTAAAATTTGTGAATATGCTTGGGAAAACGATCACAGGATAAAATGGGATTCAGCAAAAATTTTGACCAAAGAAGCAGACAACAAAAAAAGAAAAATCAAAGAATCTGCAATAATTTTACTCAATGAAGATAAATGCGTATCAAATTGTTCGGTAGAATTTTGTTCAGCTTGGTTACCAATGTTGAGAGAAGAACTCAATAAAATTAATATTATTTAGTATATTTTTCAACATTTCTAAGGTAAGTATCTATGGAAATGATATAAACAATTTTTATTTTATGCCGTGTTATTCTACACGTTACATAAAAATCTAAAACCTAAACTTTGAAAAAGGAAACGGATATAGTTTCCGAAACGTCAGCGCAGTATTTTTGTATTAATTTAATTCCTATTAGTTGTCAAAAAACACCCTCTAACTGATCCTCTGACATTACGTCAAAGGCGTAGAGGTTATTTCCCAGTTTTAAACTGGTTAATTTGAATATTTTTTAGATAAATCGAATTTTTTTGGATAGGAATCAAGGAATGTGGTGATAAATCCCAAAAAAGAAAAGGAAAGACATAATTTATGAAATGCCACAAATAACATTTAAACAAAATACTGATATAATACGTTAATTATTAATCTTCACACCCACTACTATTATCATCTTCATCAATGTCTGGCACTTCATCATTTTCAGTAATGGGATTATTTGAAATAAAAATTTCCTCATAGATCTTTTTATTTTCAGGTTTTCAAGAAACCCCATAAGACTTTTCAAGTTTTTTATTTTCAGAGGAGATATTTTATTTGGTACCTCATACAAGCGCTGTAGTTCGAATCCAATAGGAATACGAATTTTTGTACGAAAAATACTAGATCTCCAGGGACTGTGATATGAATCTCTCATATGCACAACAGAAGTGTCTTTTTCGACTTTCAACATTCGTATGTTTTTTTATTTTTATGGGAGGCTTAGCCGTTTTCAGGAAAAATGATTCTGTTGCTTTTCTAATATCAAATATGAGAGGTATCCATCTTTATTAAGTTGAAAGATGAATGCCTCTCACGAGCACTAAGAATGACTTTGTCCCAATCTTCCGGTAACTCAGCTTTTTCCAATTTCCTTTTTTTCTTTTCTATTAACTTATATTTCGAAAAAAAAAAGAAAAACAACATTTTTAGATTGTTTTATTATACTTTATAAACCTTAATTAAGACAAATTTAGAAAACAAAAAATACATTTTTTTCTAATTTAAGAGAAAAGTGATGGTGCGTTTTTGCACCACTGGTAAAATACATGAATAAAAATACTAACTACTTTTTATGATAAAACACAAACATTCAGTATGAAGATGGGTGTTACATTTCTTACACAAAAATATAGTGTGATTGTGGCAAACTTTGCACCTTCGTCTCGTCTTATTGTCACTTTTAGTGGCCAATATTGTCAAAGCGAAGTTCAGTGAGAACTCTTGACGTGGACGGATTTGAGTTTTCCGCCTTTAGTAAACGGATTGCAATGTACCATTTGAAATCCAGCTGTGACATCTTTTTGTCATTGACGATGTTATATAATTTCCAGGCATTGACTACTACGCTATCCAGAGTATTGATGAACAAAGGCCACCACCATTTCTTTCCTGTTATACGTATAGGGTAGTTTGCCACCCCATCGCTATCTCTATCGCTATCGTGCAGGTCTACACCGCCCATGTGTTTGTTATATAATTCTATAGCGTTGGGTTGCTGGATGTTTACCTCCTTTTTTTCTTTTCTGTTATACCTTTTTGCCATATACATTGGTTCAGAATTGTAGTGGTTGCTGATTACAGTCACAACAGAATTGTCATTCCATCGAATTAGTGATATACCGTTGTCCTATCGAAAGCAGAATCACGCGCGCCTCGCTCCTTTTTTAAAATAAATTTGGTCAACTCTAGAAGGCAACCACTTGTCCTATTTTCTTGTATAGTGCCCGTAGCGTAAAATCCTTTATCAGTTAGACATGTGAATAACTTGTATGAGGAAAAAAAATTATCGAAAAACACTTGATGGTTCCCAACGTTCTCTACAAAAGATAATAGATCTAGAACTACTTGGCCGCCTATACCACAACAGATTTTTCTTGCGTACGGAAAAAACTGGTAAAGGTATCCATTAGATGAACATAAACACCATAGTTTAAATCCAAATCTCGCAGGTTTTCCTTTTATAAACATCTTGCAAGAGTGTCTACCAAAATAGGGAACCCATCTGCTCGTCAATGGATAAACTAAATGAAAAGATGCCAAACTGAAGATTTTTTCTCCTACTACTTGACGTAGTAGCCTACACTACATGGCACATGCTCTTGATATTTACCCCCTCCTCCATCTGTTGGCTTCAGTACACACTCAAGGTCAGCATAAATAACGAATGGCGCCTTTTCTTTGTTTTTAAAATTTTTAAACTCACCATTTTCTGGTCCTCAGTAGGCAGTCGGATTTTGCACTCATTCATTTTTATACAATCCTCTGTATGCTTATCCAGACCAGGTTGCATATAGAAATAGTGCAGGCAACGATCACAAAAGTATTTTTTGCTTTTGTGATGGCTTAGCTGCTTAGATATCAGCCTGGATAGATCCTTTATCCATACATAGTGGTACTGGATAGGGTTGCCGTGTATGACATCATCTTCATCGTCATAGTTGTCTTGGAGAAGCAGATTGATATGTCTTGCCATTTTATTTTTAGTTAGATGCACAGGTCAAACATCGTATGACTTCTTCCTCACCAACCGATAAACATTAACCGATATCCGGTTCTGCTTTTCGAAGCGAGGTATTTGCTTCAAGGTCATAGGGAACTGGATACCGGTTAGGTTTAACACCTCTGAATAATGCGGGTAAGAGGCGGTACGGTCTGGATGGTTTAGTCTGTCCACAGGATGTAAAGCGGAGGTGACAGCCCACGCAACGCACGCGTTGTCATCATTTTTTACGTTAATGCACGCCTGCTTTTTAGCTATGGACTTTGGCAATGGAATGTATGAGGATCCAAGTTGGGGTGTGAATTTATTGATGTTAACGCTTAAATTGGTAGTGGCCTTCAACGAAAATCCGGAGTCTCTTTCTTGGAACTCTTCCAGCTGTGTTGAAATGGGGTTAATAACATGCTCTTGGAACCATGCAGACAGATCACTGTCCCTGTAGATGGGCGCATTTTTGGTGTTGAAATATTTAAATTCTTTAATGAGTCTATCAGCTTTCTGAAGGATAGATAAACTGTCCCCCAAACACAGCATTTACCTTGAGCGCCTCCTCTTTCTTCAACGCGTTTTGTATGCGCCGACGGAAGAGGGCCTCGCAATCCTCCAAGAACAGCTTAGGATCTGAATGCCGCAAGTTTGTAATAACCCCCGTACGGATTCGACTGGAAATGCCAATTCTGTATCATCCCAGCTTACTCGCCGATATGCGGTTTCCTTCCTTGGTGCCATCCCTGCTCCACGTTTCTGCTCAAATTTAATTTTAGCCCTAAAACTTTTAATTTGGGCGAGGGATGCGACCAAACTTTATTTTTCTCCAATGGTCTTGGTGTTTTTTAGCTGTTTTTTTATATTACGTACGGCCTTAGTGCATTTCCTAAGACCATCTCTAGCAGTGTTCTCGCTATACGTGATAGTCAGAGCGTTAAGCAGAGCAACAATGCTCACACACAAATATTTTAATATATCTTTAGCAGACATGTTGCTCCTTCAATGACTAACTGTTGAATGAGGAGACGTCTTCGTGTTCTCTAGTTTTATTAATGTTGAACCGATTAGTAGCGGTGAGATATAACCTGAAAATAGATCATGTGATCAGAGCAGTAGATATACTAGGTGCGTTCAACGCCACTTTCAAGGCCACGCATTCTCGATGGACATGGGCCATCAGGAGAGCCCTTGGTTCTTGTAGCTACACTCTGGGGGTCGTGCAGAGGTCATCCTTCGTCTTCAGATGACGTCTGCTGCTGCTGCTTTAGCGGGGGTGCTAGGGGGGTGGTGGGGTTAACGCTTAAGAGCTCTTCGGAATCCAGCACCCCAGGTCTGATGCATTAGCTGGAGGATGACGTTTCTTCAGACCTAACGCAAGAGGTGCAATGCACTAACGCATCCTGCATCCTGCACCCTGGTCCCTGGCCCTGGAACCTCTTGCGTTAGGTCTGAAGAACGCCGTCTCCAGAAGCTTTTTTTAGTTTCTAAGTTGGTACTCCTGAGCAAAGAGTATTGTATACGAAGAGAGCATAGGCGTACCAGCTTGAAAAGGGGGTATAATTATATTAATTTTGCTAGAGTACGCCTATGGTAGAGAAAATAATCAATGCCGCTATTTAGGTATTCTGAGATACGTGTCTTTTAAGTAAACAAACCCGACTTCCGAGAATGCTAATATAAACATCACCTTCACTCAGTTTGAATGCATCACTTATTATCGACTAATATATTTAGGTTAATTAAATTAAAAAAATAAATGCTCTTTAGTTAGAATTAAAAATTTGAACTTGCAATTACATTTTAGAGTGATAAAATAATGCGGTCTAGTATAATACATTATTAAGTTATTATTTAATGAAGTTCGAAATTAACGTTTTAAAAACCAGATGAAATCAAGACGTATTTATTACACGTATAATTTTAGATTATTTTTAACTCAATTGAAGCTACATGACATTGAATTTTTATCGCTGACTAAAACGATACGTGCTTTTATACCAAATTACGTTATAGAATCCACTTTACACTGTGTACCAAATAAAAATTTTATTTTCTTATTAATTAATAATTTAAGTTACACTCTTTAGCTAATTTTGACTGTGGAAATAAAACAATTGATATAACAATAAGCGGATATATTAATTTTAAAAAACAGAGTTTTTTAAAAATTCTATTTTTTATGTGCCCAACAAATCACTGTCTGCCGGGGTTCTTCTTCTATGAAGTCACCCAGGTTAGCGACATCCTCATCGCAAGCGTCACTGTGAATAATTATAACTGTGGAGGCTTCTTCTTCTTTTTCGAGGGAGGGAACCTGAGGTGGAGGCTCCATGAACGAACTTAGCGGAATCAGCTTCGGAGGTCGTGGTTCGAAATCTCTGCAACAATAAGAAATACATATAAGTATATATTATTACTTAGCGGAGAAAAAAAAGCAGGAAAAATGAACGCTAAAAAAAAAAACTTACGTTATTCTTAAAGCAGTATCTTCAGACATGCAGAATAAATCTGGTGACTGGCTGGGGGAGTAGATATTTGTATCGCTGTAACAATATGAAATAAATATAAGTATATAGTATTACTTAGAGAGAGAGAAAAAAGAAGCATAAAAAATTAACGCTATTATTTTCAACTTACGTCATTCTTAAATCTGGTACACTGGTAGACGAGAAATGAGCGTCTTCTGATGTACGAAATAAATTTGGTGACGGAAATCGATGGGGGTAGACATTTGTATCACTGTAACAATAAGAAAAAATATAAGTATATATTATTACTTAGAGAAAAAAAGCAGCGGGAAAAATTAACGTTATTATTTTTACTTACGGCATTCTTAAATCTGGCAAGCTAGACCAATCAAGCTCAACTTCTGATGGTGACATGCTGAAGAAATCGGACGTAGACGAAGTGGATGGACTTGGTGGTAAATCGACAACATCATTTAAGCTCAATTCGCTAAACACGATAAAAAAAAATATATTGTAAGTACAGAAATGTAAAAAAGAACAAATATCAACTTACTTTTCAAATAGATATTCCTCCAGGTTCCTAGGTGGAGTATATCTATTAATAAGAGAACTTAGACGATAAAACTCTTCGCTACACATTTTAAACTTAGGTACGTGCGCACATACAGTAACAATGATGAAACAAAACTGAATGAACTACGATTAGAAAACCGGTAAAGAAACGGTGTGTGAGGAGGGACAATTATGCCGAATAAGCTAAATAAAAAGTTTCTAGAACGAAATCGCAATATCTCAGAGACGCAAAACAAAATACGAAACACGTGACAAATAAATGATTTAATTCAGGGCCAACCGAACCATGAGAAAAAATTTTAAATGCGCATTTAGCAAAAACAGCAGTAGGCGATATTCCGGGAATTTTAGTCCGAGTGTAATTCAAATTTAGGTTAATATAAACAATTTAAGTCATTAATCTTAATGCATGTCAATATTAAACAAATCAGCGCCTTTATGCTTTAAATGCCGACCCATGGGAAATAAGTAATTAGCACGTATTTTTCTTAGAAAAAAGCGTGACGTAAGCCCCGCAGCTGCAATTGTAGAACAAAGCCCCTCGTATGATGGGTATACGGTATACGTAATAAAGATGACGTCACAGATAATATAAATAAGCCGTACACGTCACCGCAGGCGTGATTCTCATCATAACTACGTACCAGTTATCTCATCGCGTGCTTTTGTGTGTTTATTAATATTAACTGACTGAAGTTAATTTTACAGACATTTAAAAAAATACGTTTTTATAAATCTACATTGGTGTGCTTTGCCAATTTTAAATAATATTCAAACGTGCTGTGCTCCAGCAGATAAAAATGTAAGTTATTTTTTTATTATTTCTTTAAAGTATGACTTAGTAATGTGTGATATTTTTTAGAAAAATGGACTTAACTCAATTGAATCAAGTATCCCTTTTAGAGACCAAAGAATTCGTTAAAATTTACGAATTACCAATTAATGTGGCTCACCCGATATATCGAGCACAAATTATCAAAACCAAATACGGTGATAGTGTATTATTGGAATTACATGATAAAAATTTATTTTTACCCAAACGTATGGTAGCCGTAATGAAAGACAATCTGGAAGAATTTATTGACGGGAAATACAGTCTAATATTCGAAGGCCTAATTGAGGAAGGAAACCCCGCATTAGGATCCAGATTTAGATTCTTAGAATCTGTATAAAATGTAAGTAAAAATTATTTTTTAATTTAATATTTTAAAATTAATAAGTTTTTTATCTTTTTAGTGGTGAAAATTTTTTTATAAAATATAATAGACGGAGCAGCAAATTCTATTTCATTTAACAGACGTCTTTCGTGCAGACAAAACGTACACCAGCATGGCGATCAACTCAAGTGAAATAGCAGTCCTTAGCACCCAAATTACGTCTAAATTTCAAGAAGTGGAGGCTCTCTTAGAAGAAGGATGCACTCCAACGCAACGTCTCATTTGGGTAAGACAGATAAATTGTCACATTAGACTGTTCAATAAAGCCATTCATGCAGCAGCTTTACCTGTAGGTGTACTGCGAAAATTGCAAACCAATTTAGGTCATTTAAAAAGATTTAAACATATCATTCGAAATTATAGTGTGGGTGCTGGAAATGTCGTGAAAACTCATATACGAGGGAATCGCGTAAAGTGGGAGGATTTAACCACTGCTTTTAAAAGTCGCGTTCGTACCGGAGTGATAATTAATTTAACTCATAAACATATCGAGGAATTTTTTAATGATGCTTCACATCTGTTTAGTGCTAGAGTTAAAAATGCTTTAAAGAAATTACCAATGCTGAAAATTAACGCTTGCTTTTGTGCTGAATTTATCAGGAAATCAGGAGAAATCGAAATAACAGAGCGGAAATATTTCAGTACGAAAAACAAACAGGTGGACATTTCTACAAATTTATCTGAATGGTTTGACAGTAACATAAAAGCCGATATTTTTCACGCTATTTCAGAATTTTCCGAATCAGGTTCGGGCTGGGCTCTTTCACGTATATTATGTTTAGAAATAAATTTAAATAAATATGAGGTGGGAAATGGTGTTTCATCTTACATTAGATTACCGGGACAAATTGTAAAAAAGCATGCATGTGTTAACGTAAAAAATATGTACGATGAAGCGTGCTTCGCCTGGAGCATCGTCAGCGCTTTATATCCTGTAGATATGAAAAACCATCCTGAAAGAATCTCTTCGTATCCGTTTTACGCAGATGTGCTAAATTTAAAAGACATTCAGTTCCCCATGACTATACCTCAAATAGCTAAATTTGAAAAACAAAATAACATTTCGGTTAATGTGTTTGCGCTGGAAATGGATTATAGGGCGAATTTTTCAGTAGTTCCCATACGTTTAACGAAAAATAAACAAGTTCAACATGCAAATTTATTAATTGTGCAAGATAAATATCATCCTAAACTAAAAGAATTCGAGACTATTCCAGAAGATGATGAACCAGAGGAAATCAAATATCATTATGTTTTAATTAAAGATTTATCTAGACTGTTAAGTGGTCAACTGTCTACAAAACATCAAAAAAAATTTTTCTGCGATAGATGCTTGAATTATTTTAGTTCGGATGATAAATTGAAAGAACATTCCATCATGTGCGAAAAATTTAACGATTGTAAAGTAGAGTTTTCGCGTGAGCCTTTTGTTAAGTTTAAAAATTTCGTTTACAAGGAAGATGTACCTTTTATAATGTACGCGGACTTTGAATCTCTGCTAGAGCCCCTCAATGAAGATAGTAGTCATTGTAAAACAAACCGATATCAGAAGCATACTGCATACAGTGCAGGATATTATTTTAAATGTAATTATAATGATGAGTGGTCATATTATAAAAGTGAACGGAGTTTGGACTGCATGTCTTGGTTCGCGGATCAATTAAGTAATATTGCAAAATTTGTCTTTTCAAAATTGAAACATGTGGAACCCCTGAATACTATAGTTAGTTTACGGGATGCCAGTAAAACGTGTCATATATGTGAGGATGACTTCAACGAAAAAGATAAAATTGTTCGCGATCATTGTCATCTTACTGGAAATTTCAGGGGGTTTGCGCACAATAGATGTAATTTAAATTATAAAAATGCCTTCGTAATTCCTGTGGTATTCCATAATTTGGGAGGGTATGACGCTCATTTTGCAATTAGAGAGCTTGCCGAGAGATATCAAATTACATTATTACCTGAAAATAAGGAAAAATACATTAGTTTCACCGTTTACGATGAAGAAACTAATTTAAAATTCCGATTTATAGACTCATTCAGATTCATGGGCTGTTCATTAGAGGAGCTTGCTTCCACGTTAAAGGAAGCTAATTTCAGTAATTTAAAACGAGAATTTCCAAATTTAAATGACGAAAAATTAAAATTATTAAAAAAGAAGGGCATATTTCCCTACGATTACATAAACAGTTTAGAACGACTTGACGAACCACAATTACCAGACAAGACAAATTTTTACAATAAATTAAATGACTCAGACATTAACGAAAATGATTATCAACACGCGCAAACAGTTTGGGATAAATTTAACTGTCAAAATTTAGGTGATTACAGCGATCTGTACATGAAAACAGACATCATGCTATTAACTTGTGTGTTTGAGACTTTTCGCTGTACTTGTCACAAGACGTACGGCCTAGACCCCGCTCACTATTACACCATTCCAGGTTACACTTGGGATTGTATGCTTAAATATACAGGGTGTAAACTAGAAACCATCCAAGACGTGGATATGTTAATGTTCATCGAACGCGGCATCCGAGGGGGCATCAGTCAATGTAGCAATAGACATGCCGAGGCTAATAATAAACATTTAGACAGCTATGATAGCACCAAACCCTCGACATACTTGCTTTATTTTGATGTAAATAACCTTTACGGATGGGCCATGAATCAACCTCTTCCATATGAAGGGTTTCAATGGGTAGATGATACCAATATTGACGTAACCTCAGTACCTGATGATGCCGAAATTGGGTACATTCTTGACGTTGATCTTGAGTACCCCGAAAATCTTCACGATCTTCATAAAGATTTACCTTTTTGCGCCGAGCATCGAGCTCCTCCAAATTCTAAATTTGAAAAATTAATGACCACTCTGTACCCTAAGCAAAATTATGTTTTACATTATAGAAGTTTAAAACAGGTCTTGCAGCACGGATTACGCTTAGTTCGTATCCATAAAGTGCTGAAATTTAAACAGTCTGCCTGGCTTAAACCTTACATAGAATTAAACACTAGATTGAGGACTCTAGCAGAGTCTAATTTTGAAAAAAATAATTATAAATTAATGAATAACAGTACATTCGGCAAGACGATGCAGAATGTTCGTAAGCATAGAATCGTTAAATTAATAAAAAAAATGGGAGGGGCGTTACGGGGCTAAAAATTTAATAGCAAGTCCAAATTTTCAAAATAGATCCATTTTCAGCGAAACACTTATGGCTATAGAAATGAAAAAATCTCGCATTATATTCGATAAACCCTTGTATATAGGAATGGCTATATTAGATATTTCTAAAACATGTGTTTACGAATTTCATTATGATTACATGCTGGAAAAATTCCCCGTAGACAATTGTAAACTTTTATATACCGATACTGACAGTCTAACATATGAAGTACAGTGTAATGACGCGTATGAAGAAGTCATCAAGAAAGACATTCATAGATTTGACACCAGTGACTATCCTTCAGATAATCGCTGGAATATACCTCAAATGAATAAAAAAATTCCCGGCCTAATGAAAGATGAAAATAACGGAGTACTGATGACTCACTTTGTTGGTTTGCGATCGAAGCAGTACACGTATAAGCTTGCGCAAGGTAAAGTTGTGAAGAAGGCTAAAGGCGTAAAAACTAATGTGGTGAGAAACAAAATCACTTACGAGGATTATTTTAATTGCCTTGAGAAAGCTTCAAATAAACAGTCACAAGGAGAGTGTTTACTCCACAAAACACAACGCTGTATACAATCAAAATTACATAATGTGTACAGCGTTGAGCAGACTAAAATAGCTCTTAATCCATTCGATGATAAACGTTACACTCTACCTAACTCATATGACACTTTGCCTTGGGGTCACTATTCAATCATGGATGATGATGATGCCCACTAAAAAAAAATCTCTCTGTCTATTATATTTTATTGTAAAAATTGAATTAATTTTATTATTATTATATTTAATCGCATATTATTATTATTGTATATTGTATTTACCCATATATTATTATTTTATATTGTATTTATCATATATACTCTGTTTTAAGTTCAATATATATTATTTAAAACATCATATTTTTATTCCATATACCTAACCTAGAAATAAAAAACACACACACACAAAGGTTTAATTAATATTTTCTTTATTCAAGCTTTTAATAAAAACATTTTTCTATCTAAATCATTCAGTATTTTATCTAAATTATAAGTTAAGCATTCACGTATACAGTATGTGTGAATGTTACAAGGATATATTTCACTTAATTTAAATAGTACATTATTAGGAGATAACTCGTATTGCGATTCGCTTAATATGTTATTTGTGACATTTAAAAAGTTATCATAGAATTCAGTAAAACTTAAACTATGCAGTAAATCCATGTGTGATGATACAAGTTTGCTAATATTTATAATCTCGTATACAGTGTTTCTTGAAAAATAAAATAAACTTGAAACTCCAGCGGCAGACAATTTTAGCATCTTGTTTCCGATAAAAGGAGCCTTTATTAGTGCATATTCAGAGAAATGAATTTCTTCCTCCAGTTCTTCTTCTTCTTCTTCTTCAGCTTCTTTAATCTCACTATTAAAATAATCTGAGGTAAATTGCTGAAGGTAAGTAATAAAATCATCCCAATCTTCCCTTATGAATGAAATATTATCTGGTTTCGTGAATACAGGATGTGACACGTTCAGCAATATTCTTACAGCAGGAACATAACCTCTTGCAGGAGAAAGTCCAGTAATTATTTTATAATTAGAATCTTTAATGTAAAATACATTTTCACAAATATATCGTTCTTCAGCGAGTATAGCCTCATGATAAATGTCATTAACGCGATCAATTTCACTCCAATAACCGGAATCTTCATCAGAGGAAAATGATGCACTAGCACCAGGTGATTTCATTATTATTATTGATTCTATCACACTCAAAGACTAACAGACAACTAAGCTGTATAAGGTATAATCTATCTTGTTTATGTAATTAGATAGAGGGAGGGAGGGAGGGTACTAATTTTATTTTTAAAAAGGCCTCCAAGTTTCATAAATGTGTGCTATTCTCTCATAAGATATAATGTAATTTTACGTATTTCATGCCGGGTATAACACATTTTCTCATAAGAGCGCATGCAAATCGATGAACACACGTGCAGGTTAAAGAATGTTATCTGAATCAATCCAACTGTTGTGCGCAGAATCAAAGCCTAGCCATTTCACGTAAGACTTATTACCGCGCTTACGTAACACCTTTTCTACGAGGTACACATCGGGTATTTTCGTTTTTTGTAGCTCATCTTCGTAGAATCCTCCTCTAATTGGTCTACCCTGCATATCTTCAAGTAAATAGGTGGTAGGATTGGTGATTCGAACCTCGGATATTTTAAATAACTCTGTACTCCAGTTTGGCGTGTATCCTTTGCTAAACACATGCTTACTTTTACTAACTCGCACTATATCGCCCGCCTTGTAGCGTCGTGATGCTGCTATCTTTATGTGATTGTAAGCCGAGAGTAAAATTTGTTTTTCATTCTTAGCGTTAACATCTACCGGTTTTACCTGGGTGGTCCTATGTTTTCGGTTATTATACTCTTTAACAATGTCCGGAAGCACCTCCAGCCATCGGTATGAGCCGTTTAAACTGAAATACTTGTATAAACGCTCCTTTAACGTTCTAATAACACGTTCAACTATGGCGGCTTTCTTAACAGTAAATGTACTGTAGTGGTTAACCTTAAATTGCTTCATCAAGCGTTGAAAGTGAACATTATAAAATTCCGTACCCTGATCTGTATTTAAATTATTACAAGATCTCTTGATCCCCTTGAAGACGTTCTCCATAGCCTGGGTGACTTCAGGTCCGCTCTTATTTTTTATCGCTTTAGCCCATACGAATTTAGAAAAACAATCTATCACCACTAGAATGTATCTAAAATTATTGTTATCCTTGGAGTAGTTTCCCATCTCAGCTAAATCTGCCTGCCATAAGTCATCTATTCCTTTTATTACTATGCGCCTGCGCCGCTTAATATTTCTACGAGCAGGTTTATGCAGCTCATTAACCAATTGAATTTTTTCTTTAGAATGCGACATCGTACAGCTAAGATGATGATGATGGAAATAGCACGGTATCAAATTAAATGAACATATATGTCGAAATTTTATAATTTATACTCTTTTGCCTGCTTTAATTTTATTAACTTCCATCTCGATATTTTTCACTGTGTTAGACAGAGAGGTGAGATTTGCTTGCATTAGAACAATTACTTCGTCATTTAATTTTTTTATAGATTTTCGGAGGTCTTGTATGGAACCTCTCTGTTTATCTAAACGAGTAGACGCGTCCTTTTGGCAATTGTTAAAGTTCGTCGCTAGAGTCGTAGCAATAGCGGTCATATTATCGTCCACGTACTTTTTATTGACAGCATCGCCATCTTCAGTGGGCGGTTGAACATTACACAATTTCAATTTTTCCACATCAATGTTTCCATCTTTGGTGAAATTAAAACCTCGACCTTGCGGTAATAGACTGATGTTCTTGCTAACGCTGCCACCTCGGGCTGAACGACCGAACTTATCGAGACTCATTGCGAATATGATGGGTGTAGGGAGCCGTAACACACTAATATATTATTCCCGCTTCTTTCAGTTCATTTAAAATGGCTAAGATTTCGTTATCATGTGAATCCGTATTTCCTGCAGCTTTGGAGGCATTTAAAAGTCTTAACCTGTCGACTAATTCATTGATATCGTCCCAGAAGAGGTATTCTATCGGTTTTTCATTGTAAACCATATTCATACCCTGTCCACTGCTATGAGGCTGAGTATGTTTTATTTTAGGAGTATCATCACTATTGTTTTTAAATAATGGTTTTATCACTTTAGTATATTTATGAGATCGAGTACCATTTAATTGACTTGCAGGATCATAATTTCGTTTATGTGCGTTAGAGGTTTCTAGAATTTCCTTGTAATCAGCCAAGTCCTGTTCGCTGTAACCTTGAGGCTTCTTCATAAATAGCAGTTCATATAAGCCTTGTCTTCCGGTAAACATTTTATTGCCAATACTCAAGCCGGCATTAGAACCGATATTTAGTTCCATAGATCCGATGTATAATTTATTCATTTCGGTATTAAATCTCACGCCATAGGTTTCATCGTAATCCTTACTACTTTTATCATAGAGACCTGTTAAATATTGCTTAGCTAACGTAGGATACTGTTCAGCGGTGACGGTGGCGGCAGCATCAGGGTCAATCGTACTACTTGAATCTTCAAACATTTCATCATCATCATCTTCTTCTTCTTCTTCTTCCACTTCTTCTTTCACTTTTATTTTTTTCTTTATATCAGATTTAATGACATTCTCTACTTTTAGAGTATGCTGCTGCTGCTGCTGCCAGGGGAAATTCTTAACCGCACCGAGTTCTCGTATTGGATCAATGACCGGTTTCAATAAACGTCTAATTGTTTCGTCTTGTTCAGCTCGACCTAATTTTAAAGCCAAGTACTTTCTTCGAATGGAATCTGAAGCTTTTTTTATCCTCCTTTTAAGTGCGAAATCTCGGTCAAAGCTATACACCTTCTCCCTAGGTGGTTTATATTCCGCGAGAGTAAATTTTTTATTACCCTTCATTGTTAAACAGGTAAACTGGTATGTTAAACAGGTAACAGGTATTTTAAAACAGGTAATAAACAGATACAGGGTTTTTCACAACAGATAACCTGTTTTTCAAAACAGGTCTGTACAGTCTGAGCGTCTATCTTATAATACTTGATGTTATTGAAATCTCATATACTTATATACTGATCAAAGCCTTTTCTATAACGTCCTTTATGTAATTCGAAATCTTTTACGATAACCAGCACTCCGAATTTATCGTTCCAACATTCTCTGCATAAATGTTCAAATTGTTCAAAGCTCATATCAGGTGTTACGTGATCATCAAACGCGTGACGTAAATTCATTTTATCCTGTTTAAATAATATTAGACAGTTACAGTTATCTCGAATGAGATGTTTCGGTATATGGGTATATGTCTGACAGAGATAGAAACAATCTACAAGCTTATGTCTCCCCATTGAGAAAAAAGCACGTATCTTATCCTGCTTGTCGCATGCTACGTCATCAAATATAAATATGGAATTCGTTTTAGCTTCGGATGGATCGATGATATTTTCGTTAGAGGTGTATGGAAAGTAGCCTACGCCTTTTACCTTCTTCAGCACATCTTCCAATAATTTATATTTAGGTTGATACAGAGACTTGGAGTACACGTATACATTCTCGAACCACAGACCGTTAGAGTCGAATAATAGACTTAGTAGAATATTTGTCTTCCCCGCTCCGCTAGGTCCGCATACAATCGTTCTTAAAGCGTTAGGAAATAACTCTCCATGTTTATCACATTCTTCTACAGAACCATCAGAAGTTAATAAATCTAAATTCTCTACAGGGAGAGACGTCTTTTGTCTTTGAATGCGCATCATGAACTCTATACTTTTCACTCTGTACATTCCTATATATAGAAGTTTCGATCTCGTACATCATCAGTTCTAGTTTAGATGACGTCGAGGAAACATCGTCGTGTAACAGGCAGAGGTGTAGTTAACACTCTTATCAATAAGCTACCTTTCGAACTGCATTTACCTGGTTATCAGTACTGCGGCCCAGGTACAAAGTTACGTAAACGTTTAGCTCGAGGGGATCCAGGTGTTAACATTTTAGATCAAGCGTGCCGCGAACACGATATTGCTTATAGTGAAAACGCAAACTTGGAAGACAGACATAAAGCTGATTACTTACTAGAACAGAGGGCTTGGGAACGCGTTAAATCTAAAGACGCCAAATTAGGCGAAAAAGCAGCAGCTTGGGCTGTCACTAACGCTATGAAGGTTAAACGTAAATTAGGTATGGGTGGTGCAGGAGGCTGTAATAATAAGAGAAAAAAGAAAATTCCCTTCCGCAAGGCCATCATATCGAACATTGCTAAAGCGCTGAAAAAGCATGCAAGTCATGATGTGAAAAAGGATATGGCTATGAGTGTTAAAACGGCGCGAATTGCCATCAAGAAAGCAGGTGGAAGGAAGAAAATCAATGTCCCCCGGATTCTACCGCTGCCAAAGACCGGAGGCTTTTTACCTCTGATACCGATCTTTGCAGGTCTCTCAGCTCTTGGAGCTCTGTCGGGTGGCGCTGCGGCCATAGCTAAAACTGTTATAGACGCTAAGAATGCGAGGAAAACTTTGGAAGAAGCTCACCGCCACAATAGAGCCGTGGAGGATGTAGCTTTGGGTAAAAAATGTTCCGGGCTATACATGAAACCATATAAGAAAGGATACGGATTATACTTGAAAAAAAACTACCATTGAAGCTACCCAATAGAGCACTCTCTGACCTAGACATCTTAAAGTATGCTAAAAAGTTAAAAATCCCCCATTTCAGAGGTGTCTATATGCGAGACTCTTTACCTTCACGTCCGCCATCACCTAAAGGAAACGAGAGCGCCATCATTAACTTGGACAGTATAAAGGGACCTGGAACTCATTGGGTAGCATATAAGAAAACAGGCAATTCCGTAGTATATTTTGACAGCTTTGGATCTCTGAAACCACCAATAGAATTAGTTCGATACTTTGGCGCGAAATTTAAAATTAAATATAATCCTACCGCATATCAAACATATAACTCTGTAAATTGTGGTCATTTATGTTTACAATTTCTCTATAAAAATAATAAACACACGTGATATGTAATCAGTATGTCATCGAACACCTTCAAGTTAAGTGATTGCGAATCTGTTCTCTCCGTGACTTTTACTAATCCTATAGAACTAGATCCTCGATACAATTATTCAATAGCGTTAATTGGTCTGGACACCTATAATACCATACCTAACATCGAGGACGGTGTGAATAACAAGTTTTATTATTGGGAGCTGGGTGATAGAAGCTTCAAAGAAAACGTCATAACTATACCTACAGGATCTTATGAAATAACTGATATTGAATCCTATCTGCAAAAGAGATTACTAGCTGACAGCGGTGTAACATCACAGCAGCAGGCTGACGAATACTTCTCTCTGAAACCTAACAATAATACGCTCAAGTGTGAAATTAAAAGTAAACACGAAATTAACTTTAATCACAAGGATAGCTTGGCCACCCTATTGGGTTACAGTGCTAGCAGAACATTAAAGCCAGATATATTATATGAGTCTGATTTACCTGTTAAAATAGTCAGAGTTATAACGATTCAAGTGGATTGTAACATTACTGTAGGAGCATATTCCAATAATACTCCTACGCATACGATTTTTGAATGCGGTTTGAATGTTGATCCTGGATACGCTATAAACATTGTACCTGGAAATTTAACTTATCTACCTGTAAACCCTAGCATTCGAGAGATACGGAATATCACTTTGAGACTGCTAGATCAAGATTCTGAGCTTGTTAATCTTCGAGGTGAGGAGCTGAGTGTGAGGTTAGAACTTAAAAAACATGCGATTAATATTTAACCATAGTAAACCTAATATATACGGAGGAAGCTTACATCATCCTCATTCTGCATCTAATCGTACAAGTGCAAGGTCATCACCACCACCACCACCACCACGATCATCATCAGGACCTGCCAAGTTAACGTATTCAAATTATTTATATTTATCGTCTTTGGGCTATCATGTTAGAAGAGCTACAGCTATTTCAAGACCCTCACTTCGATGATTCAATTGAACGAGTTGAAGTTCGAACGTACCATCCATTCGTTAAAGCCTATGAGAATAATGATGAAATCGAAATTGCTATTTATCAGCATGATGCTTTGATTGATATAAGTGAGGGGGCGCTATCAATCGAGGGAACTTTAAAGAAAAATGCAGCTGGTACGGGCACCATTGAATTCACCAATAACGCTGGCGCCTTTTTATTTGATTCCGTAAGTTATGAATTAAATGGCTCGGAAATAGATAAAGTACGCGACCCTGGAATTGTGAGCACAATAAAAAGTTATATATGTTATGAAAAAGATGATATTTCTCATAGCATCGCAGGTTGGAATTATCCTGCTGGCAGCCTAATTACATATGACGCTACAAATTCCACCTTTTTCTTAAGAATACCCTTGAAACATTTACTGGGATTCTTTTACGATTATAAGAAATACGTTTTCGGTAAACAGGTTCTACGTTTGATACGAGCTCGTAGCGATAATAATTGTTTTAAAGCGTCAAAAGAGGATACAGATGGCGAACTAACCATCACTAATATTGAATTAAAAGTGAAACATGTCCATTTGAATGATATCCCAAAAATGAATTTTCTAGCTCAAGTTAATGCTGATACGCCAATCCTACTAGCATTTAGACAGTTTGAAATTCATGAGATACCCACCCTGGTGGCAGGTGCTACAAAAGAAATTTCAGTTCTTAAAAATGGCACTCAAAGTCCTCAAGCTGCCATCCTTGCTCTTCAAAGCAATAAGAAAGATTCCAAGACGAAAGACTGCACGCAATTCGATAATATTGATATATTTAATGTAAAATTATTGTTAAACAATGATCGTTATCCTTATGAAGATATGAGGTTAAACTTTAAGGCTAAAAAATACTCTGAGGCCTATCATATGTATACCGACTTTAGCAAGTCGTTTGCTTTAAATAATAAACCTATGCTAGATTTTGATGCTTTTAAGAATCACACGCTATTCGTTATAGACTGCTCGAAGAGAAGAGCTCCTATTAAACCATCGATTGTAGACATAAAAATTGAAATTGAAAGTTTGACCCCCTTCCCCCCAAATACCAAGGCCTACTGCATTCTCGTACACGACCGCATTTTGGAGTATTTGCCTCTCAGTGGAGTCATAAGAACCATTATGTAAAAGAGAGAGAGATAGAAGGGATAACTTAGTATGTGAAGAACTGTCGAAGAGTAAACATGAAATTGATGGTCGTAGATATTCAAGGTTTTAACCTGCCTGATTTCTATCCTAAGGAAATCTCGTTTATTAGTGGAGATCAGCATGCCCATTATTTACTTAAACCTCTCTTACCGTACGATTCGTTAAGTTATGATTTGAAGAAACAAATAAATTACTTGGAATTACATCATCATGGGTTGAGGTACAGCAGTGGTTACGTCGACGATAATGACCTAAATGAAATATTACGTAATCATCTACTTAATGGCGCTACTAACCTTGTGTACGTAAAAGGTCATCAGAAAAAGGAATTTCTGGAAAAATGATTACATGCTTTGACGCAAACTTCGTCAGCGGTGCCATCTATCATTAATGTCGAACAGCTTAGTGTTGATGTCGAGGTTCCAAAGTTCGATAAAGATTTACCGTATTGTTTAAATCATTTTACTATTAATAATAAAAAAATTGTATGTAGCTTAAGAAATGTCTTCACTCTTTATTATTGGTTATATTCTAGTTTACCTAAATAAATGTGTATTTTATTAATGATTTTTAATTTCTTTACCCTCCCCACTCCCTCTCCACCATCACCTCTTTGATATTATCCTATATGCAAGCATTATGTACTTTTAGTATCTAGTTGAACGTAATATGAGCAAGATGTCATCCTTTAACTGCTTGTTAGAAAATCATTTACATAAATTACAAAAGTTAAAAGAAATGATTGAGTTTTATCAGGAGAAACAGCGTATGTTTTCGCAGTTTCAAAAATCACTAACAGTGGTGTATTCAGCGATAGAAGACGATGTGGTAAACAATTACATGCTACTGCAGCACGAAGAATTGCTCTCTAAAAAATGCAGTCTCCAGTATTTTTATCTTGCGGCCATATCGCCAATTCTATAAACAGTCTTTGTAAAGTTTGTGAGATTCGTAAAAAGTGTAAAGTTTGCTATAAAAATGATCGCGATATGATATTCATACCGTGTGGACATATTGCAATATGTGCAGACTGTAGTTTTTCTCAGAAAACATGTGTAACCTGTGGAATACGTTTGCATGCTACAGTTCGTATAAAATAATCCTTAAATTTCATTAACTATTACCATTATAAATAAACATTGTTTGAGGTTAAATCATTAGTGTTTATGTGAACGTCATGATGTATAGTTCGCAATTTATTCTGCTACATGCGATATTCCAAAATATACTCTACGTACATAGACCATATAATTCTACGGACGCTTTTGTGTGCTTCGATAATCCACAAAATGATTCATGTCCTTCACAGTGGATAAAAATGACTCCTAGTCGTATTAACGGTAATAAATTGGCTACTTATTCCTCGTTTATATCTAATAATACGGCTGGTTTTAAGATAAAAATAAAATTTAAAGATGACATCATCGAAGAAGAAGAATTTAACTGGATCTCACTTTTCCCCCCTTCACCCCCACCTGAACCTTCGGTATATTCAAGCCCTCCACCGTCGCCTTCAGACGTCTCAGTTGAAGTCTTGCTTTACTACCTAGCAGTTTGCTCGTCAATTTTACTGCTCAAGTGCATAATTAGAATTGTTCAGCGCAGAAAGTGTCTATTTATGCTAAATTAAGAAATACGTAAAAAACATCATGTGTGACTCATCAGCACCTGCATCGCTAAAAGAAGCTGTCGATTTGCTGCTTACTTCATTAAGATGTAGTCTAAGTGAAGGATGTCATAAAGAAAAATATAGCCTGGGCATATATTATTGTGAACTTTATATCGGTGATAATATTACGCTGAATAACTTTTGTGAATCGATGGTAAAATGCGGTCTTCATGAACAATTAAAACAATCTGTTTCCAAGTTTATAACTGATGACGTGCTCTATAATAAATATATTGGTGACGATGAGGTTGACTTAATAGAAAAAGAAAGCTCTCCAGATCCTATTGCAGAAGCAATTGGTTCACTCCGTTTTATTTTGATGTGTAATCTGAAACTATATTCTAACCACCACCTTGAAAAAGAAGATCGCACTACCTGGCGCAATAAAATGGGTATAAAATATTGTGATTTTTATATCTGGGGCTATATTACATTGGATAAATTTTGTGCTACAATGAACCAATTGGAGCTGCATGATTTATTAAAAGAACACCTGTCTGGACTTGTAAGTGATGAACTTCTCAATCTACTTCCCGATTACGAAGGAGCAATTTAATATATTTAATAAAAATGTATTTTATATGTGAATAAATATCTTGTAACAATATCTGTTTTTTATTTAAAAAATGTCATAAAGAACTTTGTTTTATAACCAAGCATCTAAAATACTTAACCTTGAAACATATCTATCCATCTCTGTCTTACTCATTGAGATTGAATAAAAAATAATTAAATAACTGTTCAATTTGCCTTACAAGCTGTGAAGCCTACATGTGAACACGTGCAAATGTTTATAAATAAAATTCCCAGAAGTCGGGTTTGTTTACCTTATAGGCACGTAGGTATATATAAATTTTTCTACCATAGGCGTACTCTAGCAAAATTAATATAATTATACCCCCTTTTCAAGCTGGTACGCCTATGCTCTCTTCGTATATAATACTCTTTGCTCAGGAGTACCAACTTAGAAACTAAAAAAAGCTTCTGGAGACGGCGTTCTTCAGACCTAACGCAAGAGGTTCCAGGGCCAGGGACCAGGGTGCAGGATGCAGGATGCGTTAGTGCATTGCACCTCTTGCGTTAGGTCTGAAGAAACGTCATCCTCCAGCTAATGCATCAGACCTGGGGTGCTGGATTCCGAAGAGCTCTTAAGCGTTAACCCCACCACCCCCCTAGCACCCCCGCTAAAGCAGCAGCAGCAGACGTCATCTGAAGACGAAGGATGACCTCTGCACGACCCCCCAGAGTGTAGCTACAAGAACCAAGGGCTCTCCTGATGGCCCATGTCCATCGAGAATGCGTGGCCTTGAAAGTGGCGTTGAACGCACCTAGTATATCTACGCAGAGCGTGTTTTTCCTGGAATTGTTCAGAAATTTTTTAAAGTGAAATGGGAATATTCTAGAACAATTTTTGGTGGGGAAAATTCAAAATATTTAAAAAAGTTCTATTATGAAATTTAGATATTATTCTAAGAGATTTTTATGAAATCTAATATACTAGGTTTGGCGGGAAAATTTGAAAATTTAAAAGAGATTTTTATCCTGAAATTTAAAGACCGCTATATTTTTAAATGGATTCTGCGGCTATTAATGCTAATTTTATAATATACTTATAGTCATAATATATTAAATGTTTTCAAACTCTATTCAATAGCGAAATTGGAATATTCTAGAACGATTTTGTCGGGGAAAATTTATAATATTCTAAAAAAGTTCTATTACGAATTTTAAACATTATTCTATGAGATTTTTATTATGAAATTTAAAACTGGAATTATGTTTGGATTTCTTCGTAGTGGACACTTTCGTTCAAATGATACACTGACTTTAGAATACTTGTTTTATTCATATGTGTTTCTAGCACAAGTTACAATTTTAATCTCTGACGATGAGGAATCAGGCTTGAATATTTATATGATTCCTTATCGTTTACATTTACGTCAATTTGATATGGAAACCATGTATAACATTAATTATTATGCATAAGTGATATGCAGGTTATCAAAAATATATGGTGCCAGGCACGTGGTCAACACGTGTAACTCCTCCGATCTTAGAAAGGAAGCTGGGGCTCTGCAAGAGTTTCAGCTTGCGTATGAGGTTGAATGGTCGCTTGTTGTGTTGCTTTATTAAAAACGACCTTGAGTTTTTCGTTTTATTTACATTTGAAATAAGTGAGTACTAAAATAAGGATAATTAAACACGTTATAATAAAAATCTTCCAGGCGTAGTCATCATGCCAGGGTGAGGATTTAAATGGATCTATGTGCATAGGTCGTAGTTTTGTGATGAGGTTTTGTTCTTGGTATAGATTTTCCAAAGAGATGTTGTGTAGAGGAACCATAGGGAATTCTTGTAGTGAGATATCAGGTATGAGATATACAGTACTAGTAATAATTGTGTCTTCATATTCGTATAATTTTTCGTCTACTGAAAATTTACATCCAGGGGTCATGGTTATTTTTGTATTTCGTGAAATGGTTTTAGTATTTGAAACTCCTATTTTACAACTGTATTCTATTGTAACGTTTTTGTTAACTATTGATATGTAATCAGAGGACCTTAACTGAAGTACATAAGGTGTTTTATAAACAGTTCTGATTATTTGACAATTCTTTGGTGTCCTATATCTAAAAAGGTCTAGAAGGGAATCAGATTCAGTGTCGTAACGGACTTCAGAAGTATAGTAGAAATCTTCTACAGCGGCTGGTAGGGAATCAAGCCATTGGTGGTTGTCTTGTGAGTGACAAGGTATTTAGGGTGATAGAAGAGGGACACATTGAAGGTAGGGATAGGTGTTACATGAAACAATTCAAGGTGTGGTTGTGTTGCCAAAATTGGTACTAATAAGGCAATATAATAACAAAAGTTTTCGTGATATACTTTTGGTTTGAAATAGGAATAATATGATTGCATATATCTAAATCGAGGTATTTCATTATGAGGATATAATGTATGTACGTAAGTGTGTAATGATATCATCTATTTCTGGAGGACTTAACAAAAAGAAACTAATTTGATCAAGGTTGAGTAAGTTAACAGTCTGTTCAATTTGTTGGACATAATAAAGTATTAATTCAAATTGATTAATTATAATTTGTCTTTGGAAATTTATATTAAGTTGGTTGGAAAAATATTTGATATTTTGTTCTAGTTTTACGTTATTTGCTTCGATTTGTTTGATTAATGTAATTGTTTTGTGAAGTATGCAAATTAACTTCCGTTTCGAGATTCTTTTCATTATTTAATAAGGTATCTAATTTAGAATTAAATGATTCAATATCTTTTTCTGTTGCAGTGCCAAATAATTGTTTATTAATATCTCCAATGAAATTAAATAGACCTCTTTTAGTTCTTTTGATTGGTCTGAATTTCTTAAATTCTTGGTACAGTATTACTTTCAAACCTTCTTCCTGATGTTGGAGTGAGTCTGAAATGCCTTGTGTTGTATTTCTTTGTTTATTTTGATCACTCATTAGTATTATTTTAGAAAAGGCTGTGTATAATGGTTGAAGATCTAATTTATGAATAAATGTATGATATCGTTCTACCGTATGTATTCTTCTACCTATTTTCTCGAATAACGCGACGCTATTGACGGGGTCGAAGGTTATATCGTTTCCTAATGTTGTCAATGCCATAGTCAAGTTGATCAGGATGTGGATGGGATTCATCGTCATCCTGCAAAGAAATTTTCTCAATAATTTTTCTTTGTTTTCTAACTTTGTTTTTATGTACTAATCCTATGTCTGTTAGTATTTTATTATTCTTGTCACTTATTACTGTTGTCTCTTTAAATCTTGGATAATCTTTTGGTCTACGTGGTTCTGTTCGAACAAAGATGTTCTGATCAGTTTGTACTTGTTCTGGAGTCTGTAATTTATTATTACTTTTTGTGATAATTTTTTCTTTATTGTTCTTAATTCTGTCTTTAATTTGGGTGTGTAGAGTTTGTAAGTTTTCTCTATGTTGAGTGATATATTGGTTGATAATTAATTGAGGTGAAAGATCGAATGGTTTAATCTGGGGCCATGAACTACTTCAAAAGGTGTCATGTTGATTACCGAATGGATTGAGTTGTTATATAATAGTACTGCAAGTACCATCAGATATTTGATAGATTTTTGATGTTCTTATTTTAAACATCTTATTCGGCATGATTCTATAAGGGAGTGCTTATGCGTTAACCACTCAGCCGAGAAGTTAAAAGCAGGGTCGGTGATTAAAATTATCACCGAGTCAAATTTCCAATTCTATAGCATGAAAGTGTTTAAATTTTTAACCATTCTAACCTCCAAAACATGATTAGCTGAACCACCAAGATTTTGTGGTGATTATGGCTTAGTGACAGTTGATGAATGGTTGTCAAAGTTTTGGGTTGCAAAATGGCCCTAAACTTGTTACATATTAACTTTTTGAATGTCTTGGAGGAAGTTGAAAGAAGGTAGGAATTAGTTTGTAGCGACTGCTATCACGCTTTTAATTTTCTTCCACTGCAGGAGAGCACATCGCGTTCATTGCAAAATTTTAAGGGACGTTTCAAACTCTTTTGCAATTTCTGAAAGTCAGTTTGTTAAAATGTACCGTTTGCCTCAAGCAATTGTGCAAGAAGTTCTCATCCCCCAAATTCAGCCTTTTGTTCGGCATGGAATACGAGCAAATTATATTCCCATACACATAAAAGTAAGTATAATATCATATTTGTGGTATATCTGTTAATTTTATTACTTGTTTTCTGGAGAGTTAGTGTAACTTTCTGTACTCGATTCACTTAATTATAATTAAGTGAGATAAGAGGAAGTAAATATCCTATTACTTTAGTTTTGATTTTTAGGTTTTAGCAACTCTGCATTTTTTGGCCCAAGGAGATTACCAATCCGGTGTTGGTGCTGATAAGTTTATAGCAGTGGCTCAAAGCACTGCCAGTAAAATAATAAATGAAATTATAGAGATTATTGTCACACATCTATTTAGAAACCATGTGAAATTTCCTACAAATGAGGAAGATGTGAATGATGTAATGCGTGGGTAGGTATACCTTCTTAATTTTGATTAATATTTACTTACATAGATTTTTTCTTTCTTTAGTTTTGTACAAAAATTCAACTTTCCTCGTGTAAGGGGTGCAATTGATTGCTCTCATATTGCAATATTGGCTCCCCCAGTTGATGATCTAGTACAGCCAGCATTAGCGTATTACAACAGAAAAGGTTTTTACAGCATTAACGTTCAGACAGTAAGAACATCGCGATTAAGCTGGAATATTTAGGTTTATTTTTATTATTTTTTTTTTATTTAATAGATCTGTGATTCTGATTTGAAAATTCTGGCCATAAATGCTCGATTCCCAGGAGCTACTCATGACTCTGCCATATGGATGACATCAACTATTAATCGGTACTTGCAGAGACGTTTTGAACAAGGAGATGAGTCGTGGTTATTGGGGGATTCAGGTTATCCACTAGTACCTTACTTGTTGACTCCAATAAATGCAGTTGATCCCGAAGCCGACACACCTGAAGGTCGATATAACCGATGTCACATAAGCGCCCGAGGTGTCATTGAAAGGTGTTTTGGAGTATTGAACAAAGATTTCGTTGTTTGTTAAAGCATCGAGTGTTACATTACTCACACAGAAAAGCTGGATTGATTGTATAATGTATATGCCTGTGCTGTGCTACACAACATAATGGTCGATAGAAGAATTGAATTTGATGAAGAGTATGAAGATGACGATTACGAGGATGCTGATAATAACGATGAGCCTCATGACATCAGTAAATGAATTAAATGTTATTCAAAATGGGCACTAACTACTTCAATTTGTTTTAGATGGTGACTTATTGGTCGCAGGAAGAAATACTAGGAGTAGGCTGATCAGACATCATTTTTAAGTTAATAGTATTATAAAATATAATCAGTTATGATAGTATAGGCAAGTTATAGTATAAGTAAATCGAAAATAAAAATTGAAACTTTTATTTAAATAAATTTTTATAAATTATTTGGAACAATAAATATTACATAAGAACAAGTGAATGAATTAAAAAATCTCTATGACGTTATCTCTTCCTCTTCATTTTCTGACACCATTTTGGGTTGTATTCTTTTTGTCCATCATGGTAGAATATTGGGAAATGGCTGATGCTAATTGTAATAGTGCGTTGCTGAAATTGTTGAGGGAATCTCCAATATGCATCATAGCACCACTTATTTTGTTTGAGCCTTCGGAATAAATTTTTGCCGATTCATGTAGTGTGGACACAGAAGTTAAATAAGTTGCTTTGTTTGTTCTTGGTTTTGTTGTTCTTTTTTTGTTAAATATTAGACGTGAACTACTTGGTTTAGCCGTCGTACATTCAGTGTGTGTTTCTTTCGGTAAATCTTGAAATTGAGCTTGAGATGGTTCTTTCAAAATGGTAGAATCTTCCACGTAAAAATTTAAATCTAGACACAAATTTTATAAATGAGTGAATATTAAAATTTAATCCTTACCTTCTCCAGCAGGGGACAGTGCCATAACTGTCTGGTTTTCAGTTGCTTCGTTCAGAGTCTCTGGAGCTATATCTTCTTCCGGATCCAATTCATCTGGCAGGACCAAGCATCCTGTAACAGATACCCACCCTATTAATCCCAGCAGCTTCTCTTCTGTATCCGTTAGTGGCTTTGCAGTATTGCTGCCTCCACCTGTTGCACCTTGTGAAATCTTAAAAGCTCTTGCTTTCTTTTTTGTCCTAGACTTGAATTCTACGAAAAACCGCCGCCATTCATCTCCAGATTTTTTGGGACCTTTGACTTGATTTATGATTTTGCTAGCAGAATTCCACATCTTACCAATTTCCATTGTTCTCGATGGGTGAGGCTTCAATGTGAGTACTGCTTTATTCTGTGGCAGAGCCAACAAATCAACAAGTGCATTGGTCTGCTCAGCTGTCACTTTTGATCCCCGGCTTCTTTTTGCAGAAGGTGCATCCATTTTTTTATCTGATTTATATGACTGATGGTCGAGATGGTAGCGTACCTGCCTCTCGCCCAAAAGTCCCGGGTTCGATTCCCGGTCGTGGCAATGGAAAATACTGTGAGGAGGGATTTTTCCATTATACACGGATATTGGATGTGTGTCCCTTGTCTTTAAATGTGTAGCCCCCTCCCGCACAAGGCTCTTCTAGAGCCTTCTGGGATAAAGGGGGTCGTAATTACATGTGGTGTATTTATTTATTATTTATTATTTATATATTGAATACGTTATAATTACAAATAACAAGGTACTTACCATTTCTCCATGCAAACACTTACCACAAAAGTTGTCGAAGTGCCAGACAAAACAAGAACCACAATATAACAGTAACAAAATCACAAGTGCAACTCTTACTATCAAAAAAATCAAATCAAAAAAATGTGGCATTCGTCAGTGCATCTGACAAAAACATTTAAATCAACTAACTTCTCACTATTCGTTTGAACTATTGTAATCATGGTGTTTAAGTATTTGATTTTTAATCACCGTGGCTGGGTTTTGATTTAGAAAATACCAAATATGACTAAAGTAACTATGCGAGTGATTAAAAATTTATTTCTAACCACGTTGTTACGCTAATCATTTTCTTAACCACTTCCTTATAGAATCAGACCGATTGAATCAATAAGGGTCGAATGGAATCTTCCAACTGGAGAATTTGAATTGGAATGATAAGGGGCAGTGAAATGAAGTTGGATATTGTGTAAAAGGCAAAATTCTTTAATTATTTGGTTGTTGAATTCCGTTCCATTGTCAGCAGTGATTTTATTTGGAATACCCATGTGAGAAGTAAATGATAGGAGAGCTTCCATGATATTAATACTATTCTTGGTTTCAAGATGATAGGCTTGACCAAATTTAGAAAAGGGGTCAAAGATAGTAAGAAATTGTTGTTTGTCGATTACAAATGTGTCAACATGGATTTGTTCCAAAGGTTTAGAAGGAGTATCTGATATTTGGAAGTTTGATCTTTTGAGGATTTCTGTTATACTTGGATAAAAGGCAGGTTTGGCAGGTGTTTATATAATTTGTGACATCATTTTGGATATTAGGCCAATAATAATTTCTTTGAATTGAATTAATGGTTTCTTTGATTCCTCTATGACACGTTTTTCCTTGATGGTGATATTTTATAATCTGTTGTTGTTCGGGTTCTGTAAGAATATCATCTACAATTTTGTTTGATATTAATATTTTAGTATTTCGATGATGAATAAGGGAAGTTCGTAAAATTCTAGTAATCTTCTTTTCTAATGAAGAGGTTGAGAATTTTAGACAAGTGATATTATCCAATGATATTAAGGGTTTTAAGAATCTAAATGTTTCGTCGTCACTTGAGTTACTTCGGAACGTGATGGAATGTCTGAATTTATTAAATATTATTTTAGAATAACATATATCAGTTGGGATTGTATTTGATTCTGTGATAATTAATTGACTTTTGAAATGATTAAGGGGTTTTTCCGTGTAAGGTATGGTAAAGATGGGTTCTTCATGACTAGTATGTACAGTTTGATTGTCAGCATGTTGTTTTTCATCGGCATTATGGTTTTCATCGGCGTTGTGATTTTCCGATGATAGTAATTCACCTAATTCATCTATTGATATTAATTCGTCTTCTTTTGAATCCTCGTTATGGATTTCATCAATTATTGTATACACTATTGGCAAGTATTAATTTAGGAGTGCGAAATCTGTAATGCAACTAAGAGAGAAGGTACATAGAAGCAAAGCCTTCAGTTAACAAGAGACGCCTAACCATTCCTACACTCCTACTAAAGAGGGGATGTGTGCGACGATAGCCATCGGTTCAGCTTACGGCCGTGAGATATTTTTACGATGTTTTCATTCCTTTATCATGTTTATCGCTGTTGCATTTGACAATACAACAGCGGTTTAAGAGTTGATGTTATTTATTAGCCTTAAACCTAAAAACGAAATAAAAACTTGTATTTTAAAAATAACAGTTTGTACTTCGCAGGAGGAAGGCTTATTGATGAATAACTTTGTTGGGCGCGACTTCGCGGCCTGACGACACATTTGGCCGATTCCGTTGTCCCCTTCGACTGCGTGTTGTAAAGAATGGAAGGTGGGAGGTAGGGGATACCGCGTTGTCTGTTTAACTTGTAAATACTTTAAGTTATCTCCGTCTGATGCATTTATATCGGCCTCCCAGATTCGTCCTTACCAATAGTGTATAGGTCACCATATTGAGCTTGAATGCTTTCGTTATCTTGGTCTTTTTCATTAAAATTACATTCTAGTTTGATTCTACTAAGGGCATCGGCAACTTTGTTTTGTTTACCTTCCTTATATTTGATTTCATAATCATATTCTTCTAGTTTAAGTCTCCAACGGACTAATTTTGAATCTGGTTCTTTTAAAGAAAATAACCATTGTAATGGTTTGTGATCGGTGTATATAATAAATTTAGTTCCGTAAATATAAGGGCGGAAAGTTTTACAAGCCCATACAACTGATAATAGTTCTTTTTCTATAGTTGAATAATTAATTTCTGAAGAGTTAAGAGTTCGTGAAGCGTAACTAATAGGATTGTCATTTTGGGAAAATACAGCACCGATAGCATAGTTAGAAGCGTCTGTAGTTACTTCAAAAGGTTTGGAAAAATCAGGATAATGAAGTATTGGGTTGTTTGCTAGTAATGATTTGCAAGTTTTAAAACAATTCACGTATTCCTCGGAAAAGGTAATTTTCATATCCTTTTTCAAACAGTTAGTTAAAGGTTTTGTGATTTTAGCAAAATTTTTAATAAATTTTCTGTAATATCCTAAAAGACCTAAGAATGATTTTATTTCGGTTGTAGTTTTTGGTATAAGAAAATGTTGGATTGCTTTTATTTTATCAGGGTTTGGTTTGATACCGTCTGGTGTTATTATGTGTCCTAAGAAAGCTACTTCCTTTTTTAGAAATTCTGTTTTGTCTAATTGTATTTTGAGGTTATGTTCTCTAAAGGCTTGGAACACTAATTCTAAATTATGTATGTGTTCTTGTAATCCGTTTGAGAAAACTATTACTTCGTCCATGTATATCATACAGATTTTATTTTGAAGGTTTCTCAACACGTTGTCCATACATCTCTGAAATGTAGCTGGGGCATTCTTGAAACCAAAGGGCATACGGATGAATTCGTAATGACCATTATCTACTGAGAAGGCTGTCTTTGATATCGAATCAGAGTGCATCTCGATCTGATGGAATCCTGAGGCTAGATCAATTGTGGAAAAGTATGAGCATCAACCTAATCTATCAAGTATATCTGTAATGTTAGGTATTGAATACCTGTCGTCGATAGTTTTGTCGTTGATTTTTCTATAGTCAATTATTACTAGTCGCCATTTTCGTTTTCCGCTAGCATCCATTTTCTTCGGGACAATCCATATTGGTGATGACCAAGGACTTTGTGAGGGTCTTATTATGTTGTTTTTTAACATTTCTTCAATTTGTTGACTCACCTCTTGTTTGTGAATGTAAGGATAACGATAACTTTTTGTATGTATTGGGATATTGTCCTTAGTTGTGATGTCATGTTTTACAGAATTACTGAAGTTTAAAATATCGTCTGGTCTTTTAAAAATATCAGTATATTTTGAAGAGTTGAAAGAGTTTTGTACGTTTTTCTTTATTTAAGTGTGACGTTCGTAGTAGGGAATTTAAATCTGTGTTTTGGTTGTTCATTGGTTCACTTTGTATAGTATAATCGTATGTATCGTATTCTGTCATTGAACTAATTCTTAATTTATTTGGATCGAAATAGTGAGGTTGGGAATCATAGTTATGTAATTCGAAACAAATGTTATTGTTGATAACTTTTGTGATTGTTGTGGGGAGGTAACATTCATTTGATCGAATTTCATCAATTAGGATTTCCGTGTTATCAGGACATTGAATGGGTAGGGTTATCTTTGAAATTTGATGAGGAGGAATTTTAATTAATTGATTTATATTTAAATCTTGATGGAGATAAGGAGATCGATATAGTAGGGGTATACATAAATACTCATTAGAAATTGTGTTACGACTAATTGAAATATCGATTTCTAATTTTTTAATATCTTCGATACCAAGAGCACCGTCGAAAAGTCATGAAAGTCAAATAAAATAATTTCTAAATCTATTTGAGCGTTAAACTCTGGAAAACAAGGAATTCTAGCTTGGTGATTAATGGTTATTTCACCTGAGCCAGTTTTGATTTGAATTGGGCTGAAAATGATTTTATCTGGGATGTATTTTTGTACAATTAGTTTTAGAACTACCTGTGTCAAGAAGTAATTTAAGAGGAGGATTATGGAGTTGGATATAAGGGAGAGAATTATTAATTATGTTTTGATTTAATTCTAAGTAGGGTTGTCTGAATCGTTGTCTGTGATAAAATTTAGTTCTTCATTATATTCTTCATTAACAAATTGTGATTCATTACCTTCGTCTATTTCGTTTTGATCATTGTTTTATAGTGATATAATACCTAAAGGATTATTTGAATCAGCTCGCTCGTAATTAAAAGGGCTTTCGTAAGAATATAATTGTGGTGTGACAACAGCTTCATTAAAGTTGAGGTTTGTTTTGATGGAAGATATGCCTGACATGGGAGTTGGCTTATATGGAGTATTTTGATTTTTGGTACATTAAAAGTTTGTTGATTAGTGGGATAATTATTTTTCACTGGATTTGATTGCATCGGTTTTTGCCAATGTTGTTTCGATTGATGGGGTTGAAATTGTTGGAATGGTTGATTTTGTCTTTGATGGGGTTGAAATTGTTCGAATGATTGATTTTGTCTGGGCTGTTGGAATTGATACGATGAGGGGCGAAATTATTGATGTGATTGATTTGGTTTGGATTATTGGTGTTGTTGAGATGGGATTTTATTATTCTTATGCGTGAATTGTTCAACAGTACGTTTGTAGCGTTGTGACAAAAGTGATTGGGTCTTCTAAGTTATTTATTTCCTTAGTACGCACCATTTGTTGGAAATTATAAGGAATGTTTCTAACATAGGTATCTAAACTAAGTTTTATTACTAAAGCTGATTAGTGATTCATGTTTCGAATCATATTGTAAGTGAATTAAGTCTTGTTGTAAAGTGTTTAAATCACGAGGGTCACCAAAAGTCTGGAGAAGAATCTGTTTCATACTTAACCAAGAGTCTACTTCCAATCTAGTGGAGCTATTAAGTTGAGCTTGGCCGTGTAACTTATTTCTAATAGCTCGTAAAAGGAACTTATTTTGAACTTCATTATTTGAAGCATAATTTGTGATTTCATCACAAGCATCTATAAAATCATTTAATAGAGATGGTGTACCATCAAAATTTGCTATTACGTCTATAAACATTTTTAATAATTGATATTGCGAATTCTGATTTGGAGTCGCCATTATATTCTCAATTTCGTTTAAAGCTTCTAGCAAATCTTGCATAGAATAAAATTTACTTAAAATTATTCAAATTATTGATATACAGTAAATTTAATTCGATTATCGATATTCATTCGATAGAAAATTAAAACTATTCAAATGATTGATATGCAGTCAATTAATTTGATTTTACGATTTTTCGATATTCATTCGATAAATTCGTGATTTTTACGGTTTACCGATATAATAATAATAATAATAATAATAATTGTCGGTGGAAAAAATATGGGTCATTCCATTTGAAAAAAAGAAGTTATTCCTGTTGAAAGATTGTCAAATGCAGGTACCGATATTTACCACTTTATACTACTTACCATATTTTTCTAATAGTGGAAATGATATCGTAATTCGTGGTAAATCGAACTATGCAAACCGCAAGTTTCTAGCTCTTATGGCTTAGAAGCTATCTAGCAATATTCAGAGCGCTGTAATCGTGAAATTTCTCAAAAAAACTTGAATATCTCGGAAACGGTATGTTTTGGGCACAATGTATGATACATAAAATCAACTTAAAATTAAGTCAGGAATCCAAAAATACTCAGATATACAGGGTGTTCCATTTAAAATAACGAAGTTGTATAGCGTCCAGGTGAAATGGAACATCCTGTGTATTCAAAAATATTTTCTGTATATACACCGCATAATTCAGCGTAACTTTTATTTGAAACATTTTTCTCTTAAATTTATAATAAGAGAGCTATGGAAGAATCCGACTTAAGTGGAACACCCTGTATATAGTCCACCACACCGACCACAAGGAGACTATTATAGTTAATTTACATTGATATAGACAGACTCACCTACGCCCAATGTGATGAACTAAATATATCTATTACATAAAAAGAAAAATATATATATATAAACAATAGAATAATAATACTTATAAACTACACACATAGTTAAATTAAAAAAAAATTGAGTGTAAATAGAAAGAAAATTTCAAAGAAATTCGTGTAGACATATCACTGAATATCATTGCATATCATTGCTGGGCAAATAGTGATTCTTTCATTTTCTTTTTAAACAATTTATCGCTCAAAGTTTTCATTTGGATAGGTATATCATTGTACATTTTATAAACATTATAACTGAACGATCTCTCAAATTGGGATGTACGGTGAATAGGAGCTGTTAATATACCTTTGTTTCTGGTATTGATATTATGGACGTCCGTTCTAAATGATAATTTGTTAAAGAGATAGGAGGGAACTTTTGTGCGGACAATTTTATTATAGAGACAAACAGCAAGCAGTTTAAATCTATTTTTCATATTCAACCAGTGTAAATCTTTGAGTTTGTGTGATACATGTTCATATTTTAGGATACCAAATATAAACCTTATACAACTATTTTGGACCTTCTGTACTTTATTTTGATATTCAATGTCGAGTGAAGGAGCATACACTTGACAACAAAAGTTAAAATTTGAGAGAACCAGAGATTCACATAGCAATGTTTTAATATTGTGTGGTAGGTATGACCTATGAGGAAATAAGAGTTTTAATTTATAATAAGCCTTCTTTAGACAATTGGAGACATGAATTCTGTATCTAAATGAATTATCCATAATGATACCAGGATACTGTTTACTAATGGAATTTTTGTATTATTTATTTGTAAATTAATATCGTTTTCAATTCTGGAGCAGGAGGGCTTGCTTCCGAAAATAATAACGGACGATTTTGTCGGGTTGATGATTAAGTGATGCTGACAAGACATATCGGATATTATTTACAAATCATGGTTAATTTTTATAAGTGCTTCCTGGTACTCGCTAGGTTTTTTACCTAGCCATGGTAAATTTGCGTGTCATCTGCGTACATGTGTATTTTTGAATATTTTAAATGGTTGTTGAAATTACTGGTGTATATTGTGAAAAGAAGGGGGCCTAAAATTGATCCTTGTGGTACGCCTACCGATAAAGGTAGAGGATCTGACGTGTTATTATTGAGGGTCACTTTTTGTGTTCTCATTTGCAAATAGCTCCTTATGAGGTTGATAGCTTTAGTGTCAAGACCAATAAAGTTTAAAATTGCCAGTAGCAGTTCGTGATTGAGGGTGTCGAAAGCTTTGCTATAGTCCAATAACACTAAAGCAGTTAACATACCTTTATCAGTTGCGTCATGAATATCATCTGTTATTTTCAGAATTGCAGTAGTGCAGCTGTGAGCCGGACGAAAAGCGGATTGATTTTCTGGCAGGATGTTGTAGGCATTAATGTGATCCCTTAATTGTTGGTTAATTATTTTTTCGAATATTTTAGAGAAGGTTGGAAGAATACTGATTGGTCTTAAGTGCTTAAATTCTATAGGTTCCTCAATTTTTGGAATAGGAATTATGACGGCTTGCTTCCAGCTCAACGGAAAGTAGTCTTCTAGTATGCAACAATTAATAATGTTAGTAAGAAATTATATAATGTATGGACAGCATAAATTTATTAAGGTAGTGTTAAGTTTGTCATTACCGGTTGTGTCGAAGTTATATCTTGTAAGAGTTTAGCTACAGTAGAATTATCCGTGAGCTTAAATTTATAAGTTTCGTTAAAATTGCATTTTTTATTATTTTTGTAAAAATTAATTGTTTCTTGGTTGTTGTTATTGACAGTTATGTTTAATAAGATACAGTGCTAAGTTTCAAGATAAACAATACATTTACTATCTAAGATTTAAAATGGAATCTTGGGATTATACAGAGAGTAGACCTGGAGGGGAGAGAAAAAAAAATTAAAATTAGAATTAAAATAGGGACACAAGAAAATGACATGTATATAGGTACAGGTATTTGAAATAATAAAATTTACATTTCATATACTTTTCACATGCCTACTAGGTTTAATTATACATTTAATTATCTACTTAAAAGTTAACAAAAACAAGAAAAAAAAAATTAATAAATTTTGCAGAGAAATTAGTTTTTGGTCTTGTGCCTTAGTGCCTTTCCTGATTGAGAAGCAGAAAGTTTTCTAGATTTAGTTCCAATTATATCTTGTGAGATGCCTGTTCGCGTACTAGTGGATGTGTTGGTAGATGTAAACACGGGAGGAAATATTTCTTGCTCATTAGGCTTTGGAGTCGAGGGTGCGCTTTTATTTTCTCGTACATCTGGTGAAGAAAAGGCCTCTATATTTATATGATCTTGTTCAGCACAGTCTTTATCAACGTGAGTACTTTCTTTTAAATCTTCATAAGAGTAGACATCACCATTGATAAATAGTTTAGAATTCTTTATATGTGCTGGTAGGTTCTTCGATCTTGCTTGTAATAAGTGTTGTGTAAGTAGCTTTCTTTCTTCCCGATCTTTTAATGTCAAATCGTCTCTGATGTAAATTCCGGAATTTTTAAGTCTAGAAGATTGAGCAAGTATTTCAGTTTTCTTTCGATAAGTTAGTAGTTCGAGCAAGATAGGACGAATTTTGCCTTCCGTTTTTTTCCCAAGTCGATGAGTATTATTGATTTCTTCTAGATTAAGCAGGACTAGCAGTTTTTCATTTATCAAGTTTAATACTATTGTTTCCGTACTATCATTATTTTCTTGGACACCATGTATAATCAAATTATTCTTTTTATTATTTCTTTCAACTGCTTGTATACGCTGTTTCAGATGTTTATTTTCTAATTCTAATTCAAAGTGCTTCTACTTAATTTCCGCTAGTTCAACATCAAAGCGAGTTTTAATTGAAATTAGTTCTTTTAATTCTTTGTTTTGATCAGTGGACTGTTTGGATAACTTCATAACGCATTGTAGATTTCTGCATTGGATACAGTTTTGGGATCATTACTAGTCATAATCTGCAGAAACTTTCAACCTACTTGGTAACAGAAAACAGAACTTTTGCGATTGTGTATTAGATGGTGCTACTATGCTAAGTTATACATATAAGTTAATATACATATATGCAGATGGAGCATTCATAGGGATAAAGTAGGCAATAAGTATACACACCACTTAGTTTGCAAAAATTGTGTTTCAAGTATGATAGCACCAATTGATGGAGCAGACACTTAGAGGACGTACTTTGTTACCCAATCATAAGATTTTGATTATTATGAGGTTATATCACTGTGAGTCAAGAGTCAAGTTCACAAAAACAGTATACCTTGGCTTTAGAGATCTTCAATCAAGTACACAAGTTCCAGGCTTTTTTTTCACCAAACAACACAAATACTATTCACAATCACTAAGAGTAAACAAACCGTTCACAGCTGATGAGTATGAGTATACGGTCGATAACTTCGGAGAGATAAAAAGTATGTGCGTGCCTTGAATTATATCAATAGAAATGGGAAATATGGACAGGGAAAAAGACTCACAGACTTACCAACGCTTGAGGCTCCAAACAGAGAATTTGTTGAACTGGGTCGATTTTCTTTTCTGATCCTGGTTCCTTGATTTTGATAGTGCCTTAATGACTGAAGTCAACCAATGGATGATCCTGTTCCTCGGTGGATGTGAATATACCAAGTGGACACTATCCTACCGACTGCGCCATTATGATGTTTGCCAAGTATGGATTTCTTCGTAGTGGACACTTTCGTTCAAATGATACACTGACTTTAGAATACTTGTTTTATTGATATGTGTTTCTAGCACAAGTTACAATTTTAATCTCTGACGATGGGGAATCAGGCTTGAATATTTATATGATTCCTTATCGTTTACATTTACGTCAATTTGATATGGAAACCATGTATAACATTAATTATTATGCATATGTGATATGAGGTTATCAAAAATATAATATGGTGCCAGGCACCTGGTCAACACGCGTAACTCTGGTGTATTTTTTAATTGGGTTCTGCAGCTATAAATGCCAATTTTATAATATACTTATAGCCGTATATATTAAATGCTTTTCAAACTCCACTCATATAAATTCCTCTATCTAATAATTAATTTTTATTACCGACAAACTATATTTTTACTTTTATTGCTAGCAATGAATTGATTTCATGTAAGTCAAGTCTTAAGCTTATAAAATTCATATTAAAGTCGTTTTTTAGAAAGGTCATAACAGTGTATATTTATTAGCAAATTGCGCGCAATATATGAAATGTTCTCAAAATGTAAGTTAAGTCTTAAGCGTATAAAGCAAATGTAAAAAAGGAATATAAATGCTATTTTCAAATTATAAATATGCTTTCATTCTCAAAAATTATTACTAGTAATGAAGCTGAGCTGAACGTTATTAATCACTAAATATAAATACTTTCATCTTAAAATGTAAAATTCCGGCTTACGTACAGGGTGAGCCATGTAACTTCGACCCCCCCCCCCTTATTTAAATATTGAAATATTTAAAAAATTTAAAGTTGCACTTTATATAGTTTTTTCAGTAGATTTCGAAAATGCCATTGAAAATTAAATAGAAGCCAAAATATACGGGGTATGCAAAAACGTGTTTTTTTTTTAATGAACGCCCTATATATTTTTACATATTTGAATTGGTCAAGTTTTTCTGATTAGAAAAATACTCTGCTGCTTTTAAACATTGAATCCAATCCTCAGAAGCTAGTACCTCCCCGATTACAAAAATATATGTATATTACTTGTATGTTTTATCCAATAATCCAGCAGTAAAAATAAATCCAACAAAATAATTTATTTAAATGTATCAGAAGCAGACAAGATTTATCGAATTTAACATTAAAATGAGACACACAAACTAATGGATAAGTAACAGATATTACACCAAATTTTCAATGTGGCCTCCATTTTGTTCAACACATAAATTATATCTTCTTATTATGTTAGTTATCACATTATTTAAAATAATACTATTGTTATTTAAGAATTCTATTTCTTCTGAAATTACATTTTGAATTATATCCAAAGTCAAATTTGGCAAAGAGTAGACTTTATTTTTTAGATGTCCCCACAGAAATGTGTCCAAAGGAGTAAGCCACTTGTTGCCAAATTATATCTCTTATTTCATTGAAGGGAATGTCGTCTAAGAGATTATTTATACTATCCCGTAAAAATCTTAAATATCTTGCTTCCATTAAAAAATATTGAACCAATTATTTGACTGTTTAGAAATCCGCACCATACATTTATAGATTGCCTGCCTTGAAATTGAATTTCTTGATATATATGTGGATTTTCAGAGGCCCAATAGTCTGTGTTTTTTCTGTTAAAACAACCTGACGTTTTGAATGAGGATTCATCAGTCCATAAAATATTATGGAATATATTAGGATTATTCAAGTTGTATCGGCCCAAAATTGTTTCACAAAAATGAAGACGTAAATTATTATCAAGTGGTAGTAATTTTTGAACACGCATTTGACTGAAAGCTCTATATTTATGTTTTTTTAATATTCTGCGTATAGTCCCATATGTTAGATTTAACTCCCTGCAACAGTTTCTAATGGATTTACCTGGACTATCTTGAAAATACAATAAAACATTTAACTCCACTTCTTCTGTTGCAACAGAAGAAGTGGAGTTTTCTTCTGTTTCTTTTTTCATTTACAGATGTTGGGTATTCCACCGTCTCAGTATATCTGAAAATTCCTTTTTGCGGTTGCCTCCTTAACGGAAACTTTCCTTGGTATTCTCTTAATGATGCTCTAGCATTCCGTCCATTAGATATAAATATGTTATTCATGTCGCACTTTTCCTGCCAAGAATAACCCATTATAAAAATATAAACTGCATACTACGCTTATTCTGACAACTACATGATTTGTTTTTAGAAGTGTCAAATCATTTTTGTTTTATTTATTTCATGGACTTCTTTGTTAGGCGTAATTTGAAATAAACGAAAATTATTCCTAGTATTTTATGAATAACTTTTTTGTTATTGGATAAAACATACAAGTATTATATATTTTTAAAATCGGAAAAAGTTAACTAATTCAAATATGTAAAAATATATAGGGAGTTTCATTAAAAAAAATCATGTTTTTGCATACCCCGTATATTTTGGCTCCTATTTAATTCTTAATAGCATTTTCGAAATCTACTGAAAAAACTATATAAAATACAACCTCTGATTTTTAAAATATCTCAATATTTACAGAGATTAAGGGGGGGTCGAAATTATGTGGCTCACCCTGTACATCTCCATTTTACTTTATAAGTTATTGAATTTGATTTTATAAAATTTTTTTTTATTAAACTAATCTTAAACCATTAAGCATCTATTTACTTTATGTTAAATACTGTATGTTATCTAAATTTATCCAAAAAACATAATGCTTTTTCAATAAACTTAAAATTAATTATTAAAGCCCTAATAATGCTCAATTATTTCACAAAATCTAATCACATTAATATTCACCTTGAAATTATATAATTGCTTACCTTGGTCTCACCAATATGGCTGATGCATTAATATTAGCACTATACAAAAATTATTGTCCTATTAATTCGCCGTAAAAACACTCACTAAAAAGTTTAAATTAACAATTAAGGAAAATCACTGATGTAGAAATATGTTACTGTATAATAAACTCGTTGATAAAAAGCAGGTATCTATGTAAGTATAGACTATGTAAGTATAGACAAACGTAAGCGTCTTGTCTGCTCCAAGGCGTATTTATAATGTCTCTGGGATAGTCACGTGGCTGTCATTAACCTATAAGATTTTAGAAGTGTAGCTGCTGTTTTATTGCATCATATTGCTTAGTCATGCTTTTTCCTGGAATCGTACGTGCTAATTGCCTCATTCTTACGGTAACTATTTGTGATAATCATATGAGTCATAACTTGTTTAGTCTACTTCACGTCGTAGCTGCTGTTTTGTTGCATCATATTGCTTAGTCATGCTTTTTCCTGGAATCGTACGTGCTAATTGCCTCATTCTTACGGTACCTATTTGTGATAATCATATGAGTCATAACTTGTTTAGTCTACTTCACGTCGTAGCTGCTGTTTTATTGCATCATATTGCTTAGTCATGCTTTTTCCTGGAATCGTACGTGCTAATTGCCTCATTCTTACGGTACCTATTTGTGATAATCATATAAGTCATAACTTGTTTAGTCTACTTCACGTCACTTTTGTTTGATTTATGTAGTCGGCATCGGACTCAAAGGATTCAAGGGCAAAATTATAATATGAATCCTGTTCCCACAGTTGACGGTTAAAATTCTTGGAATCCTAATTGCATATGTAGATATAATTTTTGCTTACTTTACAAAAAATGTTAGTGTTCTTTGTGTGTAAGTAGTTATTTGATCCTTCTTAAAAAATATTCTCTCATAGCTCGATGTCTCTGAGTTGAATCATTTATTTTTAAACGTTTTTGATATATTTATTTTGCGTTTGAATTAACCTCTCAGTTCTTTTTATTAGTATTTATGCGGATATTGTTTTGGATCCTGCTGTTTGTATGCACCTAATTAGTGCGGACATTTAATCTTTGTACATTGGTACTAGTAGTAATTATTGTCTATGTAAAGGAAATGCTATATTATGTTCAATGCTTATATCATATTACTTATCAGTTTATAACATTAGCTGATATTTTCCGGCTATATATTATGTTGTATTTCATAGCGCTGTATACATCAGGTACCTCAACATTTTACAATGATAATTTCCCACACGTACTATACCATTTCAAGCAGCCTCTAGTGTGTGTTTTAACGCATATACGTACGTAGAGCACATTTTACATTGGGCCACCTAAGTTCGTAAAACTGCCAAAGCTGGCGCTGTCGCTTATTATCGCCGTGAACGTGGGGAACTCGTATCGCTGTAGATGCGCGCCTGATTTCTCCTCTGCACCAGCCCCGCTATATTATTTAACCATCGAAAGCTGGACTTAAACATTCTGTAACCCATATCCTATTAATACATTGTCTACCTAGCCTATCATATTATCCTAGCCGTAGCCACACCCCCATCATTAATCACCTGGTGCGCGTGTCCTCCAAGCCGTGACCTCTAATGACCTCTAACTCTGAAGACATCCTCCAGGTCTTCAGCAGGCTAGGTGGGAGTGGAGGGGGTAAAGGGGAACAAAAATGAGCAGAATGAACCTCCATAAGAAATAACATGGGATTTTGGCGCAGTAGCCCCATAGCCTATCTACTCATACAATATACAAAACCTAATTTTCCTATAGATAGGTACAAATGTAATTAAAAACACACCACAGAAATTAGACAACCCCCAATTCCAAAGCCAAAGGCTGTCCGGAAGGTGGCTACACATTAGAAAAAACGTAGACAAACATCCATACCCACCAACATTGCTATCTGCCGGTGCCGGGCTTCGAACCCGGACGCGATAGGCAGTGTAGCCAGAGCCATGACTGTCATTAATGCTCTAGCCCACTGCGCCACCGAGTCGGTTAATTAATTGCAGCGATAAACAGAAAACATATTTTATAACAAAACGTTAAAACTTAATTTCAAGTTATAAACTAATTAAACTGGCTACTTAATTGCTAATTATCATCAGTCGAATCTACAAAATATATTTATATCTCATATTAGAATATCACAAAGTTTGTCACATAAACATTTATTTACTGCACAATATAAAACAAACTATCTTCGTACTTGGTAGCACATACAAAATATTTCTTTAGAACATTTCCAGCATCAAGTAGTATAATGCGTTTAGAAAATCTCTTTTTACTAATGCCAAGTTTGATTGTATAATGAACCTACCGGAAGATGCTGCAATGCCTTTTAGAAAATGAAAATACAAATGCATATTAGGTCATGTACCGTAATTCTAAAATTATACCCAAGTATCTGGTAAGCCGTACTGTAAATTATAATCGACTTTATTCATTGTATTAATTGAAGAGGTAAGTGGATGAAGGTGCTATGTCACAAAACAATAGTTTTGAGATAATTGATGTTATGAAGAAAGTTGTGTAGATTCTTAATTAACAATTATTTCACAGATTTGTAGACTATATATCTTATACGAAAAATTGAGAGAGAAAAAATTATTTGACCTAATTTTTGTGGCTTTATTTGTATATAACACCTCCTTCTAGTACGAACATTTCAAAAATAATAGGTGATTTATATGAAAGAAAGCGGAAAGTGTTAAAAAGGTTTATTCTAAATTCAAATTTCTTAAGTAATTAATTCGTTCTTCTTCGTTTTTTAATTTCTGCTTCTTCTTGGCCAAGAACTTCTTCATACAACCAGCGGTACTCTTCCTTAACGTATTGCAGCTGATCTCTTAAATTTGAAATCTTTTTCTCGGACAACTTTCCTGACTTTTCATGTACTCTTCTGAGTTGAACGCTTTCTGTGTGGGGTTTCTTTTTTCATTTTGTAGTATAGAAACTTTCTTAAATGGTGTACAAGGGTCGTAGTTTTCTTTATAAAAATAAGACCCAAATTCCTCAACTCGTAACCATTTAATACTATCTCGAAATGCAATTTTTTCATTAAGTAGATTTTTCTTTTTCTGAACCACTTTCAGTTGAGACTGAAGATTATTTATATCACGAAAATGATTTGTCATGTCAGTAACATGATTCTTCTTGGAAGCTTCTCTAATAATGTCACGGTATTGATCTGGCACATAAATTGTTTCTTGTTTCCGTAGAACTTTTTCTATCCTTCCGAAGTCACGATCTGAATCTAAGTAGGAATGACCTACTTCTGGATATTTGTGGTCTATAATTGAGAATATTCCTTTGAGGACTAAATATTGATAAAGACATATTATTTGAAAGTTCTTGTTTTGTCCGGCACAAGAATCTGACCAAACGATTAAATGCTTTTTGTCTCTGATAAATTCCTCATTGAATTCCATAAAAGTGCACAATGCACTTGTAACTTCCTGGGAACCTCTACCTGCCACATCTTCTGTCCATGTAAAATATAACCTTTCTCGCCACTTGTTGAAACTGATTGAATTCCCAGGTTATAAAACCACATCTGTCTGAGATAAAAGGCCTTGGATGTGATTAGCCTTGGCAACGGCATAGTCTGTTGTAAATCGACTATGATGTAGAGCACCTCAGGATTTTTGGCAGCGTTCTTTCTGTCAAGTCGTTGAAGCTGAAATGCTGCTTCGTAATTTTCTCTATGTTCGACATTTCCTTTACCAGAATCACATGTGCTACAGGTATCACTGCGGAGCAATCCAAATGAGTAATTGAAGAAAGTATTAAAAATGTTGGAGTATGAAAATTTTTTTACTTTATATTTTTGTGATTTCTTATCGTCTTCGCATTTTTCAAGATATAGGCTGTACATCTTGGAAATACTTAATGTTGGCGATAAAAACAGATTGTGCGGATTTTTATAACGGGAATAATGAGATTCTTCGGCGGGAAATGATTGAATATGCGCTTTCACAAATTCTACTACTTCCTCTTCAATCTTGTGAAGTCTACTAGTATGTTTACCTCGTGCATCAGGAGATGGCGCTGACTTTTCCAATCTTAATTTGTTTTTGAATTAAATCAACTTTTTTCTACCAACATCATATTAAGAGCAAAATGTAGTTTTACAAACCTGGTAGGAACTAGTATTACAGGTAATTTTAAATTTGTATGAAGCAGTTTTGTGAGATTTTGCATTAGTACGTTGGCGCTGTACTGTGCACAACTCAACACTTTTAAATAAATATTAGTGCATTTTTAGCATTCACGTCTAACCTATAAAACCTGGAATGTATTTCCCTACGTCTCTCGGTATCAAACTTTTCTCCGCATTTTAACCTACAGTTTTCAGTGCATAGTAGCCCAAGTTTTAGTTCTTTTGTTGGAATCACCTCTCCTTTGTACGAAATATATTCCTCACCTCTTTCGCGTACAACAGCTGCTTTCTTTTTTCCCCAACTCTTCTCATCTCTCTTCCTTTTCCTCGATTTTTTTTCATATACCAAAATGTTTTCCTCGTTTTCGTCATTTTATACCCTGTCTGTTTCTTTTTTATCTGAATACAAATAATTTTCTGCAGTAATATGAGTTGAAACCAGCAAAATTAGACTTTGTTTCGGATTAAAAGGCACAGTTTGATATCACAATTAGATTTATTCAGGATATGTCAACAGGAATAAAATATGGTTACTATTCTACAAGCTCTCTATTCTAATTACAGTTACCAGGGCTTAAAAGCTATTTTACATACAGGACTTATGATAGTTAGCAGGGCTTAAGAAAAAGCTATTAACACTATGTACAGGGTGTCCCAAAGTTGATGTCTCGGGTCTATATCTAGAGAATGAAAAAAGTTATCACAAAACCGTTTACGTGGTTTAATTTTGGGTGCACTAAGGTACATTTTACGCTATAATTTTTTTTTTTTTTCGAAATCTGGAAAATGGCGAAACTGACGTCATCAGAACTTTTTTCCCAGGAACATACACTTTTTTTGGGCTACCTGGAAAGTGCTATTTTTTCTGAACACTTTCTATTAAAAAAGTTTTTTCGTATCTCTTATATTTAAAAATATATAGGGCAAAATAGTTTGGAAAATACCCTCAATTGCATACGAGTTAGCCATGATGTAATCGAGTGGCCTATGGAAAACAATGAACAAAATCTATTTATATGTTTTATCAAAGATTTGTAACAGTATATTTTAATAAAAAAAAAAATTTTAAAACAATAACAAAATTCTAAATCGTTTTCTTTGGCGTTAGGAAAATTTTTTAAACAAATAATACTTTAAGATCGATCTTGACAAAAACGAAACCATTAAATCCTGAACAAAATTTAAAAAATTGTATTTACAGTGTTCCGTGTGAGTGTAATAAACATTTTATGTGGGTGAATCATCTAGACCATTTAATGTAAGTTTGGGCGAACACAAAAGTTATATTAGAAAAGGTAAAATAGAAAAATCAAAAATTTTTGAACATGCTTGGGAAAACGATCACAGGATAAAATGGGATTCAGAAAAAATTTTGACTAAGTAAATAAGCAGACAGCAAAAAGAAAAATCAAAGAATCTGCAATAATTTTACTTAATGAAGATAAATGCGTATCAAATTGTTCGGTAGAATTTTGTTCAACTTGGTTACCAATGTTGAGAAAATAACTCAATAAAATTAATATTATTTAGAATATTTTTCAACATTTCTATGGTAAGTATCTATGGAAATGATATAAACAATTTTCTTTTATGCCGTGTTATTCTACACGTTACATAAAAAATCTAAAGAAAAGGAAACAGATATAGCTTCTAAAACGACAGCGCAGTGTTTTTGACATTACGTCAAAGGCGTAGAGGTTATTTCCCAGTTTTAAACTGGTTAATTTGAATATTCTTTAGATACTTACCTAATATAAATTGGATAGGAATTTCAAGAGATCTGGTATTAAATCCCAAAAAGAAAAGGAAGAGAAAAAAAATTGATTAAAATCATGTCAACTTTTTCATTGTTTGTAAACATTTCGGCGCTATTTAAATTAATTGACACCCGTAAACTATTTGACACAAACAATATATTCACTAAACAAACATGTCAACAGCTCTAGTCCATTGTTTTCCATAGGCCATTCGATTACATCATGGCTAACTCGTATGCAATTGAGGGTATTTTCCAAAATATTTTACCCTGTATATTTTTAAATATAAAAGATACGAAAAAACTTTCTTCATAGAAAATGTTCAGAAAAAATAGCACTTTCCAGGTAGTACAAAAAAAGTGTATGTTCCTGGGAAAAAAGTTCTGATGACGTCAGTTTCGCCATTTTCCAGATTTCCAAAAAAAAAATTTATAGCGTAAAATGTACCTTAGTGCACCCTAAATTAAACCACGTAAACGGTTTTGTGATAAATTTTTTCATTCTCTAGATATAGTCCCGAGACATCAACGTTGGGACACCCTGTACATCTACTTTAAAGCACAATTCCAAAGCACAGACTACGGACCGACAGTGCAAGTATCTAGCAAGGCGGGCAGGCGGTTAACTAACCGTTACAGACTAACAGCAAAGCGACGCACGGATACGGTGCCCAGGATTAGCAGAAGCAAACACCAAAAAGCATACAAATATCAAAACAGGTTATGTGCAGTGTACAGACTTGGCTTATTGCGCAGCATTAACTAACAGTAGAGTTATGGAATTAATCGGATGCTTCTCGTAGGCCTGGGTCTCGGATACTGGAAATAAATTATAGCACAATTCCAAAGCACAGACTACGGACCGACAGTGCAAGTATCTAGCAAGGTGGGCAGGCGGTTAACTAACGGTTACAGACTAACAGCAAAGCGACGTACGGATACCAGGATTAGCAGAAGCAAACACCAAAAAGCATACAAATATCAAAACAGGTTATGTGCAATGTACAGACTTGGCTTATTGCGCAGCATTAACTAACAGTAGAGTTATGGAATTAATCGGATGCTTCTCTTAGGCCTGGGTCTCGGATACTGGAAATAAATTATGATTAGTACAGTAAGTTGCGCTACATACGTGTACACTAGATAGGAGGAAGTACCCTCGGATACAGCATAAACCGGCAGCTAGCTTACAAAAAGCTGAAAAGAACTAAGATTACTGGAAGCTTTTCTCTTGCACGACGGACTGAAATGAATTTATGATTAGCATCACAAGCTACGCCACATACGTGTACACTGGATAGGAGGAAGTACCCTCGTATACAGCATAAACCGGCAGCTAGCTTACTCAAAAGCTGGAATAAAAAGATATTACAGGAAGCTTCTTCTCGGATGGCAGCAACGGACTGAAAGCAAACTATGATTAGTACAGTAAATTACGTCACATAGAATACGAGGAAGTACCCTCCTATGCAGCATAGACCAGTGGCTAGCTTACAACTAGCTGGAAAGAGACAGGGAGATTACTGGAACGGATGAGAAACTGCGACCGACTAAAACAAAACAGGAATTAATACTTTACAACAGCCAAGTCCTCACTTACAATCTCTACCTGTTTACCTTACTTACTTATGCTTACTCGGCACATCTTGACGGGAACAGCGGTGGACAGCTACTGACTCTCTTGATTTCGGCAATCGGTATATCAATATTCTGAAATGTTCAGAGTAGTAGGGATGACGCCAAATGAGCAGCGCAGTGAATAAAATACGTCACGACTGGACTTTACCGAAATTCGGGCCCAAATGTTACTTACTTCCTGATGGGTACGTCTGGTCTCTGGCGTGGCCAACTATAGACTGACTGTCGCTTTCGGTGGCTCGGAATATCTATTCTTGATGCGTGGTGGGGTAGCGCTACGTCACAGTGTGCTGCCGCTGACGTCTTGGTGCTGGGATTGACGTAGTATAGCGTTGAAATTGCTTACCGCTCTGCGTTCACACGTCTACCCTCGCTGCCGGTCTAGCTGGACTGCTGGACCGGTCACTGATTTCGGCGTGGACTCACTTGTTCACTTCGTAGCAGATATATTAGCGCGTTTTGTTTGCGCTCATTTTAATTACTGAGTTATTTATTAATTAAATAACAGCCAGACTGGTTATCTTATTTAACTGGGTACGAGTGATAATAATATACAGATCATAATACTTTGTTAAGAACAGGTTTTTTTAATAATTGAAATACGGAATTATATTCTTTTACAAATATCTGGTACTCTACAGGTTTTTAAATTAACAATAAACTATTGGCTTTTACTTAGAACCTTGTGTAAACGGAAAGTATTGTTAATTTCTTTAAATACAGGTTACAATATAATAATAACGGTAAAATAAATTACAGGCTTACGGAAAACAACTAAATAAATTTATATACGGGGGATAGCATTTAGTAACGGAAAAATCATTTCGTTGCAGCCTAGTAAAATTAAAACTACATACATAATAAATTGACGCATTTGCAGTATTTAACATTTACAATTTAAATTAAATGTGCAACTTTCAAACTTTTCATTATATCCAGTAAGCTGGAAATCGTTTTAATAATAATAATAATAATAATAATAATAAAGCATTTATTTCTTTTTAACTTATGTACATAAGTATAGAAATTGTCAGCTTAACGCTAATATATAAAAACAAACAAACAAAAGGAAAACAAACAAATGGTATTATTAAAACTTAACTTAGATACTACATTAAATTTAGAACTATATTGTTGCCATGTATCTAAGCATAGGTACAAGAAACTAATCTAAAAACTGCTATAATACCTTCAGTTGGTCCTAAATGCGTGTAATCTGAGTTTGCACCATCCCAGGAGGTGAGCATAACTTTTGAGAGCCAAAAAACCGCGAAATTATAGCACTTTTTTCAGTTTTTGCTTGTAGCTCGAAAACAGTGCGTCGGACGGAATTCTGCGTCGAATGAACATCTAAAACTTCAAATTTGGTTCAGTTGAACCCGGGAAAATTTCCCATTTCGGTGCAAACTTACGTTTTGCGACTTACCAAGACCACATACCTTTGAAACAGATACACCTATTAAAAAAACCCATAGAGTAAAAGTTGTAGAGAAGAAAATTTCACGCCATATAGACACCTCAATTTTCAAATTCAGTCATTTTGAAAGACTAAAGTTGGCATCAATTCAAAATCGGGTTTTTCGATGTTTTGAGTCAATTTATGGAGATTCGAGGTAGTATGAATGAAAAACATTTTTAATTTTAACAAAGGTGTATGATTTAATTAGTGAGTATTATTAATTAATTAATAAGTAATTAATCATAGTTATTAATAATTTAGGTGCAATGAAGTAACAAAAACATTTATAATTGACATGACATTTAAAATATGAATAAATATGTTATAGAAAGGAATAGGCAGCACAAAATGAGGCAGCATACATGTTCGCATTTTCTTAGATGTCGATGGACCTTCATCTACGAAGCTGTCAAGCTACGATGTCATGTCGAGGCCCTCTTCATCGGTATCATCTTGAATGGACTATTGTTACGCATACGGCCTGGCTACTGGTCGTATACGTACGGTAGGGGTGTAGTTCTCCTGGTAATAAAACACGTTGAGTTACCAAACATAACATTTATTTAAGCATAACTGGGTAAATGAAAAGAACCTACTTAATAATTATAAAAAAGAACTATTGGTACTTACATTGCCCACACTTTACTTTTACTATCCATAATGTATTGTCAGAATTTAAGAAAAATGTATACAGACTGATTTTTTTCAGAAACCTCTGAAATTACTTAATCTAATGTTGAAATTATTTATTTTTGATTATTTATTTCATATTAATCATGCATGAAATCACAAAATTTTGTATAACAAATATTTTAATGAATAAGAAAGGAAAATGTAATTTTATAAATTTATTTTGTGCAGACCTTCGATTTTGGCGAAAATTTATCGTTTATTTAAAATTCGCCCAAAGTGTGGCAAAACAACAAAATACATGTTTTCGATCACTTTTGTTGTAGTTTTATAATTCAGTATTAGAATTTAAAAATCACGTACACAGGGTGAATTTTTTCATAGGAGCCCTAAAAATAAAAATTAGTTGAGCCGGCCCTGGAATTTTCTGTCTTTGATTATGTAGGTAAATTGACAATTAATAGTATACTATATACCCTCAATATGAGCTGATTCTAGTGATTAGTTTAACAGATATTACCTTAAGAAGTATTGGACAAAACTCATAAATCACCCTGTAGATCAATAAAACAAGGCTCAGGTTTTTTTCAATAGCCATTTCTAATTCACCTAAGTGAACTCTACCTACCATAACATTTTGTCCCTTTCGTCGTGAGGTTCCCCGTATAATTCAGGAAACAAGTTTTTTTGGTTCGAAATGATACTAAAGAATGACATATAGAACTTTGGCTACTGTTTCGTAGATGGCAGCAAAATCAAAATTTTAAATTGAATATTCTGTCAATCTTTTAATTTATTAAAGGTCGTACAAAAATATTGAAATCAATTTCAGGATGAATATAAACCTCCGCAGCAGTTTGATGTAAAGGGGCATTCCCAACCATTTTCGTTTGCATTTTGCTTTGGTGCCTGAAGTACATTTATGAGGCATCACCAATAGAATCTCGTAAAGTGTTAACGTTTGGTTGAGAATGTATTTTCATGAGGATGCGCATGAGTGCACGTGAATTACAAGTAGTGACAGCTGACAGAAGAAAATGTGTTAACGACTATGAACATTGGAAATGTGTTATTTATTATTAGTATTATTTAAAAAGGTGAGTAAAATTGAAAAGGAATTTGACATTTACGAGTTGTAGACAACGATATGGTAATAATCGATTTTTATATTGCGAACGTGAAATTTTTAAGTGCCGAAGTTCATAATATAACACATAACTAAACATGGCTGCACCAACAAAGGTAAAAACCTTAATTAACATCTATAATCTATAGTATGTTACTGGAAATCAGCTAGTTTGGCAAAAGTGGGAAAAAGTAAAATGTGTGTATTTCAGCTGTATTAGAAAAGAAAGTACAAATTGAAACAGATTTCTACAGCAAGTTGTTCAGAATAATATGTTAGGAACCTACCTACCATTAGTTTGATATGATTGTAAAACAGTTCTTATTATTTTTAATTTTCGTAGCTATGCCGTCGGAGGACGTAGACGATACATCGGAGCGATCAGATCCGAAAAGTAAATTGTGTAAAATTTGTAGTAAATCAGTTACCAGAAGTGGTAGTGTAAAATGTAGCAACAATAGTTGTAATGTTATGTTACATACTAAGTGTTTAGAAAATGTCACTAAGGTATTTGGAAATGTGAAAAAGGCGAATTGGTTATGCAGAATGTGCAATGAAGTACAAGTGCAGGTCGACGATGATGAAGAAGGAGATGATCAAGATATCAATGTGCATATACTATATAAAGAGGCGCAGTGGTTAAAAAAAGAAATTGTGCTCTTAAACAAAGATATTAGTGGGCTGGAATCTCAAATAAAAACGCAAAATGATAAGATAGAAGAAATGTCGACTAAACCTGTAAGTAGCTTATCTCTTGCTGATAAAAAGCCTACGATGCTATATAGCACGGCAGTAAATAAACAAAACACAGCTGTTCTACTTATTAAACCTTCAGGGCAAATGCCGAATGTTGAAAACACAGAAATAATGAGGGAAATTAAAAGCAAGGTGAATTTGGCCGAATCAAATATATGTGTGGATAATACAAAGTTAATAAAAGGTGGTGTATTGGTTCAATGCCAAAATGAACTATCTTTAGATAAACTTAAGGAGACATTAAAAAGTAATTTTGATTCAAAATACAATGTAAGTGAGCCCAAACTGTTAAATCCTCGCATGTTGATTGGAAACGTTGATCTGAACATGAGTAATGAAACTATACTTAGTGATATTAAGTTACATAATCCTGAGCTAGAAAACTCAAATATTAAAATTGTTACTAAAATTAAACGTAAATTCTCTCTGAATGTTATTATTGAAGTTTCACCATCGGTTAGAAATATTATAAATAGAAAGGGTTACTTATATATAGGTTGGCGAAAATGTTATGTACAGGATCATTTACTAGTTGTTAGGTGTTATCGTTGTAGTCGTTTTGGTCATTTAAAGAAAGACTGTGAAATTGAGAAACCTTGTTGTTATAAATGTGCAGGGGAACATGACTTTATGAACTGTACATCGGATATAAAGAAATGTGTTAATTGTGCTAATTTTAATGAGAAAACAAAAAATAACAAGGTTATACCTATAGATCATTGGGCAAATGATGAAAGTTGTCTTGTTTACTTAAACAAATTGGCGATATTAAAAAATAAAATAAATTATGGTGGATAACTCTCAAAATAAAATTAAAATTGGCCATCTTAATACTCGCTCACTTGTCTCTAGTTTTGTAAATGTATCAAATTTTATTATAGAGAATTGTTTTAGCATTTTTTGTGTAACAGAGTCTTGGTTAAAAGACGATGTGTCTTCTGACTTGATTAGTATACCTGGATACAATTTGCTTCGTAAGGATCGTGGAATGGGCAGGGGAAGTGGAGTGGCCATTTACTTTCGATCAGTATTTAAAGTTGAGGAAATTAAACTAGATTTTCTGAATGAGTATGATGTTAATGAAAGAATATGGATTAATGTTAAACTTAAAAATTCTTCCTTTGCCGTGGGAGCAGTTTATCGCCCTCCACACAATGTTATTACTCAGTCTATTGAATGTCTGGATAATATTTGATCATATTTGGTTCCATTGGTTGACACAATAATAGTTACTCGTGATATTAATATTAATTTAATCAATTTAAATAACCCACTTTCTGTCTGTTTTGACGCCTATGGTTTTTCTCAAATTATAGATGAGCCGACCCGTGTTACAGAATTCTCGTCTACTCTTATTGACCCTATTTTCATTAATGACACTGATTTAGTGCAAGACTATGGTACCCTGAATCCAGATGAAATATAAGATCATAGAGCGGTATGGTGTGTATTGAGTATTAGAAGTGAGGCAAATAAACCAAAACTTTATACTTTTCGTGATTTCAAACAAATTGATCAGAATAGGTTCTTAGAAGATTTTAATGATGTTGATTGGGATCCCTTACTATATATACCTGATGTTAACTTAAAAATTCAATATTTAACAAATTTAATGGACTTTTGTCACTATTTAATCATCATGCTCCTATACGCACTGTTCGATTGAGTAAGCCTTATGCACCTTGGCGAACTGATGTACTCAAATTGTTGCGAAAAGAAAGAGATAAAGCTTTTTTGAAATATTCACGTAATAAGACCACTGAAAATTTTACAAACTATAAATCCGTCCGTAATTTTTACACTGCATCTCTCAGAAGGGAACAGGCTGCTTATCTACAACACTCAGAAACTGATAATTCAGGTAGAATTTGGAAGAAGCTTAAAGCTTTAAATATTTTGTCTAAGCAAAAACCAGAATTGCCCATAGAGTTACGCGATCCTGACAAATTAAATGAACATTTCTTAAATAGTTTCAGTGCAGGTAATATTAGTGTTGATACAAAAAACCATTATACTGGTCGTACGCATGGTAACAGTTCTTTCAGTTTTTCTCTTGTTGCTCCGGAGACTGTTCGAAAAATTGTTTCAAATATGAAGTCAAATGCTTGCGGTTACGATAGCATTTCTTTACTTATGATTAAAATGAGTCTGCCAGTGCTGTTATTGTATATAGTTCATATTATAAATGTTTGTCTGGAGCTTGGTTACTTTCCTGAAGTATGGAAAACTGCTGTGATAAGTCCTGTACCTAAAAAAAATAATCCGGCATGTTTTAATGATCTAAGACAGATTAGCCTTTTACCTGTTTTCAGCAAAATTCTAGAGAAAGTTGTTTGTTTACAGTTAACGAATTACTTTAATGAACAAAACCTGTTTCCAAAAAATCAGTCCGGTTTTAGGAAGGGCTACAGCACTACTGGGCTACTGTTAAATATATTAGATGACATAATCCGGGCCTTGGACAAGTCGAGGGCAACTGTTGTTGTCTTGTTAGATTTCTCCAAGGCCTTTGATTGTGTCAATCATGAGTTACTTTGTCTCAAATTGAAATATTATGGTCTAGATGACATATCTGTTCAATTTTTCCATTCTTATTTACTCGGTCGAAGTCAATTTGTTCGTACAAATTTTGGCACATCACAAACATCTTTAGTTGTATCAGGGGTACCTCAAGGGTCTATTCTAGGCACCCTACTTTTTTTGGTGTATACTTTTGATATTTCAAATGTTGTAGATAAGTCCAGTCTGTTCTCGTATGCAGATGATCAACAACTCCTACATACATTTAATCCGATCCAAGATAATGTTGATACAGTTAGTGATGCTATTAGTAGTGATTTGTTAGCGCTTAATACACATTGTAGGGCACACAATCTTAAACTTAATTCACAAAAAACTATGGTTATGTTCCTCAGGGCTTCCCTGAAATACGCCTGACAGAGGAACAGTTTGGCTCTGTGCAGATGGCGCTGTTGGGGCGGATCACCCCCGGTGAGGAGGGAACAGGTCCGCAGTTCAACGGCTGCTATATGCATAGAGGAGCAGCCATTCTCTCCTGCAAGAATGAGGGAACCAGAACCTGGTTACAGGAGATAGTTCCCCAGCTCAAGCCGTGGGAGAATGCAGAACTAAAAGTAGGGCCTGCAAAAGACCTACTCTCGATGGCGAAGGTATTAATGTGGGCTCCAAAACCCTTCGATACCACGCCAACTAAATCAGTCTTGGAGCTTCTGAAAACTCAGAACACAGGACTGAAAACAGAAGACTGGCACGTCATCAATAGCACCAAGGAGCCGAAAGGCATAACCCTTGTGCTGGAGATTGACGAAATGTCTCTGAAGACCCTCCGGCAACTAGACATGAGACCATGTCTGGGACTAGGGAAAGTGGTCTTCAGAGTGTTAGCTACTAGTGCTGGACGAAATGGAGGGGACAACACCAACCCATGTCCTGAGGCTGCTACAAGCGAACCTCCAGCACAGTAGAGGTGCTTCTGCGACATTATGTCGCAAATTAAACACCGAGGAGATAGATGCGGCTCTCATTCAGGAACCCTGGATAGTGAGGGGCCGCGTAATGGGACTCGGGGAAACCAGAGGTGAGTTAATATATGACAAAACTTCCGATAACCCCAGGGCATGCATTTTCATTAAGAAAGGTGTAAAATGTCTGCCCATGTATGATTTCTGTTCTAGGGATCTAGCGACCATCAGGCTGAAATATCAGGAGGATGGGCATGTAAGGGAGCTAATAATCTCCTCTGTTTACATGCCATACGACTCCATAGACCCACCACCCGGCGAAGACCTAAGAAAACTGGTGGAATACTGCGAGGCAAACCGACTCCAGTTAATAGGCGGCTGCGACGCAAACGCGCACAACACTGTTTGGGGCAGCACGGACAACAACCGTCGAGGGGAAGCACTCCTGGAGTACTTGGTGAGTAATAATTTACATATTGCTAACCAAGGCAATGAGCCAACCTTTGTAACTCAACGTCGGCAAGAAGTCATCGACCTGACGCTAGCCACGGAATATCTGTGCGATAGCATCAAACGATGGCATGTATCCCACGAGCCATCATTATCTGATCACAGACATATTAGGTTCGAACTAGCTGTTTTCGAAAGGGAACTAACAACCCATCGAAATCCCAGAAAAACTGACTGGGACGCTTACAGAAGTCAACTGAAATGCAGTTTGGCGGCTGTGAAGTCCGAAGTTCAGACTACCAATGATATAGAGGTGATGGCAGACCAACTTCAGGATGCCATTGTAACCTCATATCAAGAAAACTGCCCTTCTGTCACCAGGGAAACCACCAGAAATGTCACATGGTGGAACAAACACCTGGAAAGTCTAAGAAGGGCCGCTCGCAAAATGTTCAACAAAGCGAAAAAAACCGGCCAATGGGACTTACATGCCCAGGCCCTCACGGAATATAATAAAGCTTTGAGAAAATCAAAGACAGACTCTTGGAGAGGATTCTGCCAGGAGGTCGAAAACACACCTCAGGCGGCACGCCTCAACAAAATTCTGTCAAAGGATCCAATAAACCCTGTCGGGACTATAAAGCGACCGACAGGCGAACATACGACAAGCGGGAGGGAAACACTGGATGTTCTACTACAGACTCACTTCCCAGGATCAACAATAGTTGACGAAGATTCACCGCCACAACCTGAATCTCTTGAGGCAAAGCCTACAAGGTTCGACTGGAAAGTGGCGAATCAGATCGTCAACTACAATAAAATTGAATGGGCGATCAAATCCTTTGAACCCTACAAGTCTCCGGGACCGGATGGAATACTTCCCGCATTATTGCAACGGGCAAGTGACCTCCTAATTCCGTTTCTATGTAAAATCTTTCGAGTATGCTTGGCAATGGGATATGTGCCTCTGGCATGGAAATCGGTAAAGGTGGTTTTCATACCAAAACCAGGGCGCACCTCCTACGACCATGCCAAGTCATATCGACCAATCAGTCTTTCGTCTTTCCTCTTGAAGACGCTGGAAAAACTTGTCGACAGACATATTCGGGATGGGCCATTAATAGAAAACCCACCCAATAGTAGACAGTATGCCTATCAGGCAGGGAAATCATGTGAATTGGCTCTTCACAACCTCGTTAGTAGGGTAGAGGAGTCGATAAACAATAAAGAGATAGCACTGGGTGCTTTTCTTGACATTGAGGGTGCCTTCGATAACACCTCTTTTAAATCAATGATCCTGGCCGCTCAAAGACATGGGATTGACGACACTTGTTGTAAGTGGATGGACAACATGCTGAAGAGTAGGCGGGTTCATGCCACAATTGCGGGCGACACCCTAGAGGTACAAGTAACTCGAGGGTGTCCACAGGGTGGAGTATTGTCACCCCTACTCTGGAACCTCGTCGCTGACGATCTATTGACAACACTTAGCGACAGTGGCTTCTACGCCCAAGGGTATGCGGATGACATCGTCATACTCATAAGGGGAAAGTATACCAACATTATTGCAGAGCGCATGCAAAGAGCTCTAAATATTGTACAGCAGTGGTGCGAAAGGGAAACCCTGCGGGTAAACCCTTCTAAAACGTCGCTGATACCTTTCACCAGAAAAAGAAACGTTGGGAATTACAACCTTAACATCTTTGGAAAACAGATAGAGGTAGTCACAGAGGTCAAATTCCTAGGAATAATCCTGGACACCAAACTCACATGGAACCAACATCTGTCAAAAGTCACAAACAAGGCGAAAGCATCACTTATGAGGTGTAGACGCATGTTTGGGAAAACATGAAACCAAAAATGGTACAGTGGCTATACACCACTGTGGTCAGACCCATATTCGCCTATGGTGCCCTGATTTGGTGGCCAAAGGTTGAACAAAGAACGACCGTCACAAAACTCGCCAGCTTACAAAGGCTGGCATGCTTGTGCGTTACGGGTGCTATGAGCACCACACCAACAGCATCCATGGAAGTCATCCTGGGCTTGATTCCCCTTGATATATTTATAAAGGGGGAAGCCCTAATGACTGCCAAAAGGATGCGGTCCATCGGCTACTGGAACGTTAACCAGGAACAGTATGGACACTCAAAGATTATGGAGGTTGCGGCCGGTGACCACATCTTAATGATGGACACTGACTGCATGCTTCCAAGATACTCCTTTGACAAGCCATCCGTAGTGAAAATTAACCACGATGAATGGCGTCAAGGTACTCCATCCTATTTGTCCAAGGGAATCGTCTGGTATACCGATGGTTCCAGGACTAATGAAGGATCAGGAGCTGGAATTCATGGCGTGCGACCTAGGTGAACATTAGTTTATCCCTAGGGACTAACGCCACCGTTTTCCAGACAGAAATGTATGCCATCATGACATGCATTCGAGAGAATGCAAAGCGTCGGTATACTCGACAGCACATACGTATTCTGTCTGATAGTCAAGCAGCATTAAAAGCACTTGCAGCCCCACGTATAAACTCTAAAATAACGTGGGAGTGCCTACAGGAACTGATATACCTGTCCCGGGTGAACAATGTCGAACTCATCTGGGTACCAGGTCACTCGGGGGTTGAAGGCAATGAAAAAGCAGATAACCTGGCAAGAGCGGGTTCTGCGACGCCATTCACAGGGCCTGAACCCTGTGATTGGTATTTCAAAACAGGCAGTCAAAACGGCGGTTCAAAGATGGTCTTTTAAGGAACATCTGCAACGTTGGGACATGACACCTGGCCAACACCAAGGGAAGGCCACTATTGGAGTACCTTCCCAAAAACTGACTTCTGAAGTCATCCATTTGGGACGACCTCAAATCAAACATGTAGTGGGCCTTTTAACAGGACACTGCCATATGAGAAAGCACCTGCAACGCATAGGCGTGCATAGGGGCAGTACGATGTGCAGACTATGTGAAGAGGAGGAAGAAACCTCCTCGCACATAGTGTACGACTGTGAAGCACTGGGCCGAAGGAGATTTGCTCTTTTCGGTGATTTACAATGCGGGGACAATCTTCCGAATGAAAATCTTGCAAAGAAGCTATTAAACCTCATTAAAGGGACGGAGCTCATGTAAGAATCGGGGATGTACAATAAGCCAATTGAGCTGCAGTGCAATTTGGGTTTGACCCAACCCCGCTATTAATCAATCAATCAATCAATCATGGTTATGTTATTCTCTCCGAAATCCGTTTATACGCGGTTGCAAGAAAATTTGAAAATAAGTGTTGGAGATGACCTGCTAACTTTTGTTGACAATGCAAAGAATTTGGGAGTTGTGTTTGATACCAATCTAAGGTTTCGCGAGCACCTGTCTAGTGTGATTAAAAAATGTTACTCACGTTTGAAAGTATTATATAGCAATAGATTCATTTTAAACTACAAGACGCGTAAAAAATTATGTGAATCTTTTGTATTACCACTATTTTACTACGGATACATAGTATATTATTCTTGTCTTGATGCTTTATCTAAAAACCGAGTACAGAAGGTTCAAAATATGTGTTGTCGTTTTGTTTGTAATTTGAGAAAGTATGAACCATATCTCCATGAAATTTAATGAACTGTCCTGGCTTAAAATGAACGATACATTCACTTATCAATTATTGATATTTGTCCATAAACTGCTGTTAACCTCAGTTCCTTCATACCTTAAGGATAAAATTATTTTCCGAAATCAAGTTCATGATCGCAATATAAGATCTAGTCTTACATTATCTATGCCGCAACACACCACTGCACTTTTCCAGCGATCCTTCACTTATAATTCAGTACGTTGCTATAACAATGTTAGTAATCAGCTTAAGTTCCTCAGCACGCTTTCTTTCAGAAAGAATGTCAAAGCAGATTTAATAAATCCGAATTAAAAAATTTTTTGTTTCCCCCTTTTTATGTTATTGTATATTCTCTGTCTTTTGGTGTTTTTTTTTCTTTCGTTTTTTGGGGTTAAGTGGTAGAATAGCTCTAATAGCTAAACTTCGCCCCTAATGCATGTATTATATTTTACTATGTAATATTTAATGCATTAATAAAGACCATTATTATTATTATTATTATTATTATATACAATAAATATATTATTAAATAATGTCTCTCTGTTTTATCTTATTACTCCTACCTTAAATATATCCGAAAGAAAATTATTTCTGTTTCGCAGGAAAATGGTAGGTATGGCAGGTACGCCAAGAAAAGTATACAAACAGCTGTTCTGGAATATCACAACTAACCTCAAAATTATGCATTTTCTAAGTTTATGGAATATTATGTCGCTTTTATCAAAATATTTTTGCTGGGTTCCTGTACTATCAACAAAAATCTTGTTCAGTGCATAATTATTAAAGTTTTAATTACCTTGATCTAATAAAATAAGATGCTTTTTGTTGGTTGGAAATCCAACCTATAATTAGCAGTCTATTTTTAATAATCTACAATATTGAAACTTTATATATCTGAATGAGCTTTTAAATTGTATAATGGATCCAAGCTAGAACTACAAAATTTAAATTAAAATTGAAAATAAATTTACAAAAACTATAAATTTAGGTTTATGTTAATCATATGGTCGTAGTAACAAAAAAAAATGATAATGCTCAAACAGTTAGATTATTTACAACTCTACCCATAAGAAACACAATTGTCAAGGCACAAATAAATATTACAAATATTTATAATTTATAAGTCCAAACAGTTACAATAGTAGGTACACAAAAATATCTACAAATATCCAAATCACAAAATAATATAAATATTTATAACTAGATAAAACAAGCTGTCAAATCTAAAAACATTATCAGAACAAAAGTCAGTAGTAATTAGATATGTATGATCTGTAAATGTAGTTATAGAAACGAATTAATTTAGATTGCGCGCCGTAAATGTAAAAGTTGTGAGTATAATGTCACCATCTATCAAAAGGTAGATAAAGTACAACACATCACTCCACCTACCTCATAGTAGATAAATTACAATACGTCAATAAGGTTATATTGGCAAAAGCTACACACAGATAAGTCCAGGATGCTTCGAACACGACAGGGATTGGGACGAATACACTAGTGGCCGACAACTAGCCTCAGTTCGAAATTTGTACATTAGAAGGGCGTGGCAGTGCGTTGTGACCAGTAGTGTGGCCACTCACTGCTCAACCTCAGCAGTCAGCACGTCAGCAGACTGTTGTTAGTATCAATAGTATCTCATTAACCGATGTAGAACTCATGTCTGAAAGAAATTTGATTTACGTATTCTGGACCAACGACGTTCCAAAATTATTCTAACTTCAGTAAACCATGCTAGATAGGATTAATTATTGTAATTTAAAAAATCTCAAAACACATTTAAATATTTCCATTGTTTGTTTTTTCGCAACAAAAATGTGATTTTTTTACAATTCTCTTTCTTTGTTTGATAGGCATTGTTTATAAATGACTTTATTTAGGCTTTATACAAGCATAATAACAAAAACATATCCAATTTGATATACTCACATTTTTATCATGCCTTAAAGAAGATCCAATAAACTTAATAATTGTATGTTTAGACTTTAGAGATGAAACATTAATGTGAATAATCAAATTGGATATGTTTATGTTTTTTATTATTATTTATGTTAAAGCCTATATAAAGTCATTTATAAAAAATGTGATTCTACATCATAAAATTAATTGTCGCTGCACCTCGAGTGTTGTAGGAGGTCTAATAAAAATTATTATAAATTATAAAATAAAATAATCCAAGCAAGGAATAATAGACGAGAGAGCCATCGGCTAGAGCGCGGAGATCCACGATTCCCGGGCACTGTGTGTCCGCTTGCCTACAACTGGCACAAGTAAATCGCGCAAGCTAAAATCCATGTTCGAACCTCCTCGGTCTTTACTGTATAGTTCCATCTGTTTATAAGGTTAGCGACGGGGACCGCCGCCGTTAAAGTACAATATATTTATGTGAATAAATTAGTGATTTCTATTCTTTTATTGACTCCTTCCATTTGGAAGTTTCTACCATATTCGACATCGTTGACATGTAAAACCGGTTCATATTGATTCCAAAAACTGCTTTTAATATAGCAGAAATTGTGTAGGACACAACAAGCTACTATTATTCTTATGCTTTTCTCTACAAAGTTAATATTCAGATATTTAAGTAATCTCCATCTGAATTTTAATATTCCGAAGGTATGTTCCACAACAATTCTGGTAATACTGTGATAAGTATTATGACGCCTTTGTAAATTATTTAACAAACTATCCCTAAAATTTATAAAATTCTATACATGAAAAAAGAACAAATAATTTTATCTTAGTATTTACTTATAGGGTGTAATTATCCACTTTCTTAATGGATATGCTTTATCCCCAACTAAATGGTACTCGTATTCTGGAAAATATTTTTTCAATTGTCCATTCTCCACATCTAAATATATCTTCGAGTTCTGAAATACCTGTGAACATATACATATTTTTTATTATATGATAAGTCTATCATTGTGTTAAAGAGTATTTCTTAGCTAATAATAGTAGAGAAAATAAAATATATCCCGTTTTAACAATTTTAAATAATGTCTTTGACATCAATTTCATTTAAAACCATTTAAACAGGAATATATTATATTTTTTTCACCATTAGCTAACACTATAACTTAAAAAGAAATAATCAAATGCAAATAAAAATATATTAATTATTAATTTATAAAACATGTCAGTTCTACTTGTAGTGAAAGTATTATCCTGCTATCGTGTGCTGACCCGGGATGGCCAACCATTATATTTGTAAACAATTTTTCAGTTGTTACAACACCTTGCAATTTTATACTATAGTTGGCGTTTTTGTCAATATAACTTTTCTGTTGCTCTGCTGGGGCTTTAATCTTAATGTTACAAACATCGATTGCTCCAATAACACCTGCGTAAACTACATTATATACAAAACATAAAGAAAATTTCATAGCAAACAGTAATTAACCTGGATATCCACTCCTAGCTCTAAAATTAAACGATCAAACGAATTTACCTGTAAGTGAAGTTCGATCGTAATTATACGAATCGCCTTGCCTGAAATGATCCCTTAAACGTAGTACCCTTACTCCCACATGCCATATCGCTAAAATAAATTTGAACTCCGGCTCAGTCTACAGTTGGTACCATGGTTGGTACACCTGATATGTCATTCTTTTCAAAGCTAGGGTCGCAAAGAAGAAATGATCCAGGGAGGGTAGTTAAGAGGGAGGATAGGGATCATTTCAGGTAAGGCGATTCGTATAATTACGATCGAACTTCACTTACAGGTAAGTTCGTTTGATCGTTTAATTATACTTCACGCCTTGCCCTTCATGATCCCTTAAACGTAGATGTTGAAAGTCATTGCCCAGTAAAGTAAATAAATTTTATTTCCAAAACAGTTAAACTACATAGTGTTTTTCAAAATCGTAGAAGCATAGGCTTCCTGTTCCATCAATGGTCGGTTATAGAATCGTGCAAAGGTTACCATGGCTGATTGGGCCACGAAGGTATAACTAAAATACCTTTAGCTTGGTTAGTTACAATCTTATGCAATACTCTCGGAACTATTGCGAATGGTGGACCAGTCAAGGGTGAATGCACCAACCAATTGGGCTTCAGGATCTGGGAGCCATGAGACAAAACGAGGACATTTGTTATTGAGTCGAGTGGCGAATAAATCAATAGATGGGGTTTTAAAGGTCTGAATGGTTTTTTGGAAAGCATAGGGTGACAATGACCACTCTGTATTTGATGTCAGACGTCGAGATTCAGCATTGGCTTCCCAGTTGTCAGATGGTTTTATGTAGGACGCAAAAACCCAAAGGTTGCGTTGCTCGCAAAAACCCCATATCTGACGAGCAATATCGGTTAATTCTGGGAATTGGATGCCCCCATGCGATGTATATAAGAAATCGCAGTTGTGTTATCTACACGAAGAAGGATCTTGCAATTAGAGAGTGAAGAAGCAAAGCACTTTGGTCCAAACAAGACTGCTAAAAGTTCTAATGCGTTGATATGTTTTTCACATTCTAGACTATTCCAATGATCATGTACTCGGCGATCTCCACAGACGGCCCCATATCCAGTCAGAGAGGCGTCTGTAAAAATAGTAATGACAAATTTAGATTATCTAATAGGGGCAGTAAGAACCGGGGATGTTGTGTTTCCACCAAAGGAGATCTGTCCGGCAATCATCAGGGATATCCATCCACTGATCATAATTGTCTTCAGATCGAATCAGGGCAAGGTACTATGCTCGTTCCATACGCTTGGTATAAAGCCATCCATAGCGCGTAGCAGGGCAAAGTGAAATAAGTGTGCCAAACAGGCGGGCCCGGTCGCGAATCTTGCATTTTTGGCGGCCAAGAAATGAGTGCGTTCTTGCTTAGCAGTAGGGATTGAAATCTGCATCTTCCAAGAACTATATTCAAACTCAAGAAAAAGGCAATGCCTTGCAGGGGTCATGCGACTTTTGGATTCATTAATCAAAAACCCCAGTTCTTGTAACAAACGATAAGTAGTCTTAACATTGTTTTGATATTCGTTCATAGTATTACCAACAAGTAGGAAATTATCTAAATACACAACTAGGCAACTACCGGCTTCATAATTTTGGTAAAAACCAGAGGGGCTGTGTTTAAGCCAAACGAAAAAATGGATAAAGTACATTCTGGAACGAAAAACGTAAGTACTTACAGTGAGATATTGCGATAGGAACCATAAAATACGCATCCAGAAGATCAATGGTTGCCATGAAGCAACCAGGGCGTAATAATTTTAGCGCCAGGGTTCTATCTTCCATCTTAAAGTGATCAACTCCTGTAAAGGTATTAAGGCATTTTAAATTCAGAATAAGCCGTTAAGACCCATCCGGTTTTGGTACCAGGAAGATGGGAGACAAGAATTGATCTGAACAAGGATGACAGACAGAGATGGCTCCCATAGCTAATAATTTCGAAATATTTCTAGAAAATGCCTGTTTATCAGAAACTGACCATTCAGATGGGTGTGGTAAACTGGTCTGAGTAACAGTCCGTACAAACGGAATGTGGTAACCCCTGATCCAGGACAAAATGACCGGGTCAGCCGTGATATCCTACCATCTGTGAAGGAAAAAAGCTAAGCGACTTGCCTTATGTGAAGTTATTTCCGCTGAGGACTCCGACGACTCCGCCTCTCCTCTTGATAATGACGTCTGATGTTCTGAGATCGGTGTCTCTTTTGTGGGTGTGTCTGATAAGGCCCACCCCGCTGTGGTTGACGGAATGGTTTGCGAGATGGGCCCTTCAAGTTTAACGAGGGTTTTGATGTCGGTTTTAAGGAATGTGATTTTGATGGGCCTGGTACAGGTTTTGCCCTCAGCTCTTCAGCGGTTTTATCCAGTGCTGTAGCAGCTTTAATGCGGTCGTCAAAATTGTCCCCAAAAATCTGGGAACTTACAGGTAACTCTGTCAAAGTCTCTGCGAGCGTCTTGTTGCGATTTCCTCTTAACATTTAGTCGTCTGGTATGTGATTGTTCATGATAGACATCCGCCACTAATCTGGCTGCGTCACCAACCAAGCGAATCAATTCCTTGGAGGCTTGGTTCTGAAAGAAGTACATTCAAGGCCCGACCCATGGCGGATAAGCTGGCTCCAAGCCGGCCCTGTACCGTGGCAATTCGTTGATCTCGAGTAATACTCGCTTCAGACAATGTTGGCCGCACCTCTCGATTAATTTGTGGCGGTGCCATCAGTGACAAATTCGAGAAGTAAGGATATTTCGCCAAAAGGTCCTTCCTTGTCTCCTCTGGCAAACCTTCAGCCAATATTTTACTCCATATGTCTGCAACACTTTTATGGATAATATCTTCATTTTTATTCTCCTGAGAGACATTGTAGCCCAGAAGTTCTAAAAGTTCAAGGTCAATAGTCTGAATTGGCGTGGAGGAGTCCAAAACATCAAGAGGGGCCTCCGACACTCCTGGCGCAGCTTCCAGTTCTTCTGGGTCAATCTCCAGCCCTGTAGACCAATGCATATGTGAGTATTAGTAAACCCCCAACTTGGAAGCTAACAGAAATTTAACCAAAGGCAAAAAATCAATAAGTACTGCATAACAGGTTGAGCTTTTGCGTCCTAACAGGACTAAGCAACAGCAAAAGCCTCAAAAAATGTACTGTCTAACAGGCTGAACTTTACCGTCGTAACAACACCATCCATATGTTATGTACAAACATATAACACTAGCCTTCAGGATGTCAATAGTATAAAACCAGACTGGCAGCTGGTGCGCAAAGTGGGTGGCCTATCCCAAATAAGCCTAACTTCATTCTCAGTGTAATAATAATAATAATAATAAGTTATTCACATAATACATGAAATTACAAAGAATATATAGAAAGGCAGTAAATAAACTAGTAGAAAATCACAGAAGTAGTTATATAATTACTTGTTTGTGATACACATGTGAAATTTATAAGAGAGAGCACGTAAATGGAAATGTAAAGCAAATATAAATTTTTTGTTTTATTACATATTTATGGGGAATGTAAGAATCCATTTGTAATGGAATTGAAGAATAAAACTAATTAAAAAAAATCGTATAATAAGCGAGAATATGACCTCAATCTAAAGCGTGAATAACGATTTCGATAGATCAAAGTCTCTTTTTAAAAATAATTTACAAAAACTTTAATTTTATTCAATAATAAAATTATTACATAAAAGTACTACTCTACATGAGTTCTAACTAAAGACTGAATTTTTCAATGATGCTATGAGCGAAGATGCTGTAATCTCTGGGTATCGGATTACTCTGATGTTGCGTTGTCAGCGTCGCATCTTTAACGTCTCTTATGGGGAGTGGTGACATAATTCATCCCCTCGAAGAATCATCCCTTCTTGTTGGTTTCCCTCGATGTCTGGTTGATTGGTAACACATTTGGCTGCTATTGCTTTCTTATATGAAAAATATAAAATTGTTATAAATAATTAATAAAATATATAGGAATAGAGTCCACGTGTTAGGAATGTAAGGTGTTCCATCATCAAAGATTATTTGGGGTTGGTTTTCGATTAATCGCTTTTTGATTCCTTGCAGTTCGTCTAGATTGATATATTCTAAGTGGATGTTGAAATTTTGATATTGTGTACGATTTATTTCTTGATCCAATTCAGGGAAGAATATTGGTTGGTTCTCATCAATGGCTTGTTCCTTGTTGATTATTCTTTCCTCGTTGGTAATTATTTCACATCCCATTGGAATATTGATTAAGTAAGTTCCTAATAACTTTAGGACTTCTTCTTGTTGTTGGCATCTCATGGTGATTGTTTCCTTGTTTGGGAATATGCCGATCCATTGTGTTGATTCGTCCAATTGCTTAATTATGGGCCTTGTTGTTTTGACTTCGATTTGCTTACAGACAGACGTATTTTTCATGTTCAATAATTGTATTTCACAGGGGCTGGTTTCAGTAACTTCTTCGATGTTGAGTTTTTTGCAAGCGTAATACTGTGACGTCATCTTGGTACATAAGTTACTTTCGAATGTGAAGTACAATTTACTTTTTAACAAATATTTATTGATTGGAATTATTACCTTGAATTGACTCTGACTATAAATGGGTATTGGATATAAGTGATAATAATTAAATGTTTCAGGATACATGATTGGTAAACGAAGTAAATAAGTGATTTTGTTATTTAAGATATAACATTCAATTTCTATTAATTTTTCGATTAATAAAGTATTTTTCAGAGTTATCTTAAAAGGTAATTGTTCTGGCTTCTTCGTTTTCTCTAGTTTTAAGAGTTCGTTAAAAAGATCAGCAGTTTTTATTATGCTAGGATGCATGATATTTAATCTGGTGAATGTAATTGAATTCTCTATGTTCTATATGTTCTCTATGTAGAATTGAATTCATTATTTCGTACATATTTATAATTTGATTTAATACGTCTTTTATAAAATTAGAATGTTTACGTTTTAAGTTTTGTTCGGCAATAGAGGCGATACGTTCGATTTCTGATTGTTGTAATAACTTTTCATTATGTGATATTTGTTGTATAGTTAAATTAAATTTGTTGATTATATCTATAGAGATTGAATTTTGTTTTACAATGTTTTCAGCTAGTTTGTTTTGATTACTTTGAATTTGTTTTATAATCTTATCGTAGCACATATCACCACTTTCAACTCTGAATCTTAACAAATCGTTAAAGTTTCCTTCTTGTGATTGTTTTCCTCTCAACGCAATATCGTGAGTGCCACAAAAAAGAATTGTTGATAGAATTGGTTTCAATTTGTTTCTATTTTGTTTTATAAGCTCCCGTTCTTGAATGTTAATCATTTCGTGAACATTTGCACTCTTACCAGAGACATCTGTTGTAAAATCAGTAGCTCTACACACCGACTGCTTATGCCATTCTGAATTTTGATGGGCCCTGGCGGTTTCATGAAGTTTTTTGTAGTTGGAAAACTCCTTAATTATAAAGGAACCTAACACTCCTCTTCTAGAAACAGGTTTAAAAAGTACACACAATTTACACAGGGCGCCTTTAAATTTTGGTGAGTACACCATCCATTCGTAATCGCTAAGCCAGGAAATTTTAAAATATCGGCTAGAATTTGATGTAATATCTTTTTTAAAGTTGTAATGGGAATCCGGAACGTAGGGATCTTTTAACAGCTTATATTTAACATCATCGGTTAATGATTGGCTTTTCAAGTACAAACCCAAATCAAGTGAATTAAAGGAAGGTGTTTGGTGATAAGTTCCACTAGTTCCCGGTAATGGGTCAGTTCTCCCAGACCTCTCCATACAGCGAACTAGAAACATGTCTGCTTTTATATCTATTACTTGACCAGGATAAAAGTTGCTGTCATAATTTATTATAACATAGTCTTCGATATTTATATCTTTAGAGTTCAGGTCCCATACATCTATATTTCCAACAGCAACGGGCTCCTGAGATAAATCAGTTATTGTCGAAACAATGTTTTTATTTTGAACTGATACATACGTTGGCAAATCATCTGACAAATCTGGAGACTGTTCTTTCTCACTATCTTCATCGATTTCTTGGGTGTGGATACCAATTAAATCGTTAACATCTAATAATCGTTCTTGAGAGCCATCACCTTCTTTTTCTGTACCATTTTCAGCTATAGAGTTTCTCTCTTCTGTCTCTTCATTAATTTCAGATTCATCCATTTCATTTTCTTTGACTGTCGTAATTCGAACCCCTAATGCTTTTCTTCTACCACCCCTTGTCTTTGCTCCGCCTCCTCTTACCATTCTACCACCTCTTGTTCTTGCTTCCCCTCTGACTATCTGTTTAGTATTCTCTCTGTTTTTGTAATATTCTTGAACCTGTTCAACAGAAACGCTCTTTCCTGCTACGATTGGTAAGCAAAATTTTCTTGCCCTATGGACAGTTTCCAAGTCATTTTTTCGAACTTCTTCCACATAGATTTTAAATGCTTGTCAAATATTCTCATTTATTTCTAACACATCTTTTGCATAAGACGGCAATTTGGCCAAAACTTTGTGTCTGTCAACTGGGAATATTCCTGCAGTTTCAAAACCTTTTGCTAAATTATTTGATGCTGTCGATAAACTCAGTTCCAAAGTTGAGTTCAATAATTGACAAAAAATGGCCTTGGGTAAGGCCATTGCTTTTTTCCCACCTTTGGTCTCCCTCCATTTGGCTAAAATTTGGCGCCAGTAAGTTTTTAGACTTGCAAAGTATCCAACATCTAGTGGCTGTAATAAGTGTGTAGAGTTGGGTGGAAAAAAAATTAGAGAAATATTAGTGTCTTTGGCAAGCTGTAATGATTTTATAGTGATATGGGCGGACATGTTGACACATATCAAAACTTTTTTGCCTTTTAGTTTTTTAGCCACTGGCAAAAAATGACATTCAAAAAAGTCATCAAAGACATTACCATCAATCCATCCAGACTGAGATGTATTTAAGCGAGTACCTTTTGGCGCTCCATAAACCCAATCAGACCACTTTTGAGATCCCTTCATTATAACATAAGGTGGTAATATATCACCATGTGCACTTCCGCAAAAAACAGTGGTATAACAAGACTTGGTGGAATTTCTTATACGTTCAGAATTTCGGCAGCCTCTATGAAATAAAAGTTTTTTATTTTGGGGAATATCATGAAATCCCGTTTCGTCCATATTAAATATATTTGATGGAGGAATTTCTGCCAATTCTTGTTCGAGGTTATCAAAAAATGCATTTAAGTCATTTTCACTCACTTGTGCTCGTTTTCTACTTATATTGACTTCAAGCCTCTCCATTAAATTTGTCTTATGTCTATTAAGGAAATAATGTCCCCAGTCCCATCCTGGCAAATTATTTTTAAATTGCTGAATTTTGACTTTTTTATTGTCCAAATAACTTTTAGCAATACACCGTATGTCATATAATGATACAGGCAACCCAAGATCGCAGAGAATGAGTGTATGATTCACAAATGCTTGTTCTTCTTCGTTGGAAAAAACCCTTGGTCTGCCCACTTTTTTTTTGAATGTAGCTTTCTCAGTTTGTTTCTTAACGTATTTCTCGCTATCTTGTATTTTTGAGAAGCTTTTCGTTGACTTATTTGTCCATTTTGAATTTCACGGAGAACTTCTTCAAGTTTTTCTTTCGTATATCTAGTTTTGGTTCCATAGGGTCTGGTACCAGGTTTACTTTTTGCGTTTCGATGCATTTTAGAATTCTGCAATTGAACAAAAAATTGCCTTAAATATCACAATAAAGTGTATATAAAAGCAGTTGATTATGGCATTTATTCAATTGAGGTATCCCAAAACTGACTAACCAACGATCCTGGATAACATTTATCAACATTTCTTTAAAATGTACATCATACGAGTTAATTAAGTCAGTTTTTCGCGTTCACAAACGTATTATTTATGATAATAATCATAAAATTGTACTTACATGTTTCAAATAAACTTAAAATCAGTCACTCTAAGTAGGACATGTTTTGGCGGCTAAATATAGACTAGGTTTTAACGGTTGCTGTCAAATAATATGACACTCAGTATTGTTAACATTAGGAAAATATATGTCGATAGAAAAGGGAGCTTCTATTTTATTAGAGAGCAACTAACTAAAAAGAAATCTGTATGTTTTAATATTTATTTATATTAGAATATTGAAGGTGGTTCAAAGTTAGTATATATGGTTCAAAGTAACCCCAAATGACTGTACCTACCTTAAATTTTACAATACAACATCAGATTTTACGCTGTTTCAAAGTCAGCATTGTCAGGAAGTACGCACAACTAATACGGCTAATGCGATTCACGAAAATAATTAACACAGTAGACGTCCTCCCTGCTTCAACATATCATTTAAGACTGGCTATTTTTATGGCGGCGCGGCGAAGTGGACGAAGCGTCTCGAAGCGATGACATGTGATGATGACGATGCAAGATGCAAGCCTGAATTCTCCCACCATTGGGAATAGCGAGAATTATACACCAGATCGCAGTAAGGGCGATTCAAAATTTTTATAGGTATTATCCAAGAATCGAGAGGCAACGACTATAACTGTGTGCCCTAAACAACTAAACAAAACTCCCTTTCGCCGCTAAAGAAATAACCGCTAGCGAAATAATTTTTGCATTGCATTGCATTTTTGCCCCCTGGGGGGGGGGGTCAAAAGGGGCATTTGAAGAGAGAGAATTCAAATGTTGTTTCGAAAAATTTATTAATTAACGAACCAATATTGCAATACCCGGACTTTACAAAACCTTTTAACCTAACAACAGACGCAAGTAATGTAGCCGTAGGCATGGACGTCGTTTGGGGGGGGGGGCTGAATTCAGCAGTCCAACTTCAACTTGTCCAATAAATCCGTAATATTGGGAAGTGGGTATTTGTCGTCGATCGTCTTTTCATTTAACTTACGCGCCATTTTTGTTTGCCCGATGCGTCTAACTTTTTTGGCACCACCCAAATAGGGGATGACCAGGGCGAATTGCTTGGTCTAATTATATTTTGTTGTAGCATTTTACTCATTTGATTTTCGACTTCTTTCATATGTACAAATGGATAACGATAAGGTTTAGTGTATACCGGGATTTCGTCGGTTGTTTTAATGTTATGTTTAATTTTATTGGTAAAAGTTAATTTAGTGTTCTCTTGATAGAAAATGTCCGAATATTCGTTACACAATTTTTAAATTTTTTCTTCTGGGTTTAAATGGTCAGTGCGAATGTTTAATAGATCTAAATATGAATTTTGGGATTCATCAAAGTTATTTAAATTAATTTCTTGGATACGTTTTTGTTGAAATTTATCTATTACTATAGGTTTAGAAAAATCTAAGGTAATTGACTGAGTTGTATTATTTAATATTGTTGTGAATGCTTCACCGTTTTTTGCAATAGTAAAACATTCTGGAATTTCGCAATTGTGAATTTTTTGATAGGGGATTATTATGTCTCCATTTTTTAGTGATGTTCTTACTTTAATTACTTGTTCTGTTCGAGGTGAAATTGTAATTAAATTAAGTTCATTTTGTGTTTTATGATAATACAGAGTAATTTGAATTTGTGTATACGGGGTTATTAATAGTCCTTTGTCAAAGTTTAAGTTTAGTCAGGGTGCCAAATGGCTATTTTTATAGTGACTTGGAATTAAAGTATAATAATTTTTTTTTACGGTTCTTTGTTTAATAACGTGTATATTTTAAGAATCCGAGTGATGCCACCTTGTCACCCTTGAGCATCTTCGAAAAATCAAGATGGCGGCAAATAAATATTGAAAAATTATTGTTTTCTAATTTGATTTAATATGGGCGTACGATACATCATTTTTTAGGTTTTTAATGCCAAGGAACACGATAATGGGGGTAATGAAACAAGGTTTCAATACAAAATTTAAATATATTCACTGGAAAAAAAAATACAACTAAAAATAATATTACTATTTTTTAGTCCTCTTCGCCGCTACCGGAGTTTTCTTCTTCTTCTTTTTCTTGTTCTAGTTAGTTTGAGGATTGCAACAGGTTTGGTCACTTGTTTAAAGGCAAGTTGCACATTACGCTACACGATATACCACTTCTAACACAAGAACACTTTGAAGTTTTACAAGGCGTTTTTGAGCGGCACATACACTTTGCCATATTCAAAACATATTCAGGAGCAGATTCAACATTCTGTGGAAAAGCTATTGGTTGAAGCTCTTTTTTTTCTCCATCTTTTTCCCAACCATATATTGTGGGGTCTAGATCTGGTATAGTACTATTATTTGCCGACAACCACAATACTGTCTAATAGTGTGCCCTTTTAACATTTTCAGCAAAACATTCCAACTGGTTGGCGGAAAAGAAGAAAATTGAGGAGCTTTTAACTGTGACTTTCCAATTTTTTTCGCCCACAGAGATATTCGAGCTTCTGTCATAGTGGAGGCGTGTTCTACTCCGTAACAGGAGGCGATGAATGTAGTGCACTCCTTTATTACGTCATCAAGACTGCTTTCGATGTGACCTAAATGTTCTAGTTTGAGACCCATTTGAAGGCATTTAATTGCTTTTTTCTTTCCAATTCCATATAGGGTTGCCACAGTATCACATCCAGTCAACGAGTGGGCTGCGGGAAGGCTGTTTATTATGTCCTTGTGTTTTAGTACTGAAGCTTTAATATCTACCACGGAACGTGATGACCGAAAAGATTTCATATATATTTCGTTATTTAAATTACATACCAAGTAATAATACAATAATAACACAAACACATCCGTATCGTCGCAAAGAACGTGCACCAATAAATTAGGATATTTGTTAACTTCACGTAATATTTGCTGTACGATCACAATGTCAGCCTCCTCATGTTGAGTCTTTAAATCGGATCTCTCGGACTTATGACCTCTGTGAATTTGAATAGGTGTCAATTCTTGATTTGTAATAACAACCAAACAGTGCTCAAACGCTGTTCCAATGCTCTTACTGATATAAACGCACAGCAAGTCAATCAGCTGTTTTTTATTATCAGAATTTGTTAAAACTGCCGTTTGTGGAGGCAGTGGAGTTTGTTCGGTCAGTACAAACCTTTTTGAAACTTGTTTGGCCCTATTTGCTCTGGTTGAAGATTTAATACTGTATTCATTGTATTTATCGAACAATAAATTAACATCTGCTACTTTTAGATGTGCTTCAACTTTTTGCAAGAATAAATAAAGATAATCAGTAACGGTTGCTTCAGTTGGCCAATGTATTGCCCATAGCAAAGCACAGCCATCAATTATAATTAAAGATGGGGGGTTATTGTATCTTGTTGACTGTGAGACTGACAATGTGTTCATTAGGACTGATTTTCTCTCACAACGACGATGGACGACTTTATAAATATACTCCTCAAACGTGCTTTCCGCCTGATAATAAAACCATATTAACCGAATATGGTACTATCATAGAGCTGATAGTCTCAAATGAACCTAAAACAGGTAATGGTAACTGAAAAAAAAATTAGCCCCCTTGGTAATTAATTCTTGGTGCCTATGCGCTGTGCGGTCGTACGGGAAAAGCAAAAATGACCCCCATTATTGATTATTTTACGTAAGTTTACGTCACAGAGTTTTTTCACGCTTAGTGTAATTTTCCAAGCCTAAAGAAAAATATAAAATAATGTATTACACTCCACTGTTCTAATAAAATCGTAAAAACATATAATTTTTTACATATTAGCTGCCATCTTGAATTTCTTAAATTGCTCAAGGGTGACAGAGTGGCATCAATCGGATTTTTTAAATACATCTTAAATACAACCAAAATCAACAAAAACATTTTATTTATATTTCCCACTTTTTTAATTGGCACCCTGACTATTTGCTTGAAGTAGTTTTAGGTTGTCTAGTCCAATTAATCCATCAAAGTGTCACAAATGGCCAATTTAATTATTTATTTAAAATGTTATTTGCCGCAACGCCCAGTATATTACATAATTTTATTTTATTTTTATTTTAATCGAAACCAGGTCATGAAAGTAGAATCTATAATATCAATATATTGTTGAAGTTAGGAAAAGATGCTTAACATATTAACTGCTGAGTAATAGAAAATACTGCTGATGCCGAAATTCATGACCGTGGCGGAGAGACTGGGACATTGCAGTTAGTTGGTTTTTTGGGGTTAAAGAGACAAGACGTCTCAAGGGTTGCCCCTTCAGGGCCCCCTTCAAATAAGTGCATATATCTCCTCCTCAGGCTACTCTGACCCCTATTGTAAGTAATAGTTTATTTTGTGTTAATTGTGTTTGTGTTTTCTTGTTTTTTAATTTATTAAATATTGTTTTGTTGGAACCTTGCCGCTATGTTTTAATTTATTAATTAAATACCAACCTTATTAAGTAAAACCCTCTCGTGTGCCAAGCGAGTCATTTAAATTATTCATGCCAAGCGAGTCAACTATTTAGTGAAATAACTTAAAGTGTCTTAATATTTGTCTCACTAAAATCAACCCCTAACGTAACATATGGTAGAGGTGTAAACCATACCATGACATAAGTAAACCAAACCATTAAAAGGTCATGAGGACCATGACATATCGGTATGTTTGTAATTCATCAAGCTACTACCCTTAAGTAAAACCCGCCACCATGACATATGGTGGAGGCGCCGGGCAGAGTCCTTCAGCCCCCCCCCCCCCATCATGACATATGGTGGAGGCGCCTAGCTTGATTCTGGGGGTGGTAGTCTTCATACTACACCCCAAGTGTATTTTTTAAATATTTTTCGTTATAATTTTCAATTTTTTAATTTTATTTCAAGTAATTATACCTATAACTTTTTAAAAATCCTTTTTGTTTTTACCATAGGGTGGTATGATTCACAGAAATTAGAAAATGTTTTTTAATTAGATTGATTAATAAATATAATAATATATCGTTTTTATTTTCAATTGTCCTATTTGATAAAACTAAAAGTTTTGTGGTCATAGTTAAGTAATCAATTAGCAAGTATTAATAATTTTCTTAACATAGCAGAGTGTCGTATGATTCTTTTTAAAACTTAGAGTAATACATTTTTTTTGTTTGGTTCAACATACGTGGTAAGGTTCAGATTCAGAAATATAAATACTTACGGGTAATAAAATCTTTAATTTATTGAATTTGAAATTGAAAAAATTTACTTGGATACATTTGCATTAAAAACACGCTGATAAAGATAGTGTGTTATAAAATAAACATACTTTTTGAGTAAAATTGATATTTTGTGTAACATGGTGGTGTTTTTGGTCATATTTCTTTTGGTGATTCTTAGTTTCTTAGAATCAGTTAGGATGTTGAATGAAAAATTTGGTAATTGCCGTCATTATTAAATATATTTGGGGAAATATAGCAAACATAGACGCCATATGCAGGGATTAAGTCATATGGTGAATTAAATCGTATTTTATTGAAATAAATCAACAAAAGTTGAGGTATTTTATTTAAAATTGTACAAATAAGCGTTGAAACAAACAATGGTAAAAGCAAAGACAAAGTATTTACAGTATTCCGTGTTGTGACTGTGACAAATATTATGTTGGTGAGTCATCCAGACCCTTCAATGTAAGATTGGGCGAACACAAAAGTTATATTAGAAAAAATGAAATTGAAAAATCAAAAATTTGTGAACACGCTTTCGAAAACGGACATCCAATAAATTGGAATGGAGCAAAAATTTTAACAAAAGAACCGGACAGTAAAAAAAGAAAAATTAAAGAATCTGCAATAATTTTACTAAATGAAGACAAATGCGTATCAAATTATTCTGTAGATTGTTGTACAATATGGTTACCGATGCTAAAAGAAGAACTTAGCAACTTGAATATCTAATCTAATCAACTTTTCTGTGAGCGTAGTAAGTATCTATGGTTATAATATAAACATTAAAATTGTGTAATTTCACGAATTACACAAGAGAAAGACTATTTAGCATTGAAAAAGGAAACAGACTAAGTTGCCGAAACGTCTGCAAAACATAATTGTTTTTATTTTATTTTAATTATAATTTATGTCAAAAAACCAACCTTTAACTGTTCCTTTGACGTAAAGTCACAGGCGTAAAGGTTATTTTTTTTTTAAATAATCCAGATATTTTTCAGATTATCAGATTAATGTTCAGAAGTGTGGCCGTAAATCCCAAATAAGAACAGAAAGAAAATACAGAAAGATGCCACAAATAACTTTTAGACAAAGACAAAGTGTGTCGATTTTCTTCGCCTTCAAAATTTATTTAATTTAAAGTTAAAATATATTTGGACATAATACATTATAAAGTAAAGTGAACACGCGAGTAGTAAATCATTGTTGTCAAATATTTCCTTATCGAAGTAGCAATAAAAATAGTACTTAATAAGTAATTATTTTCTCCCTCGTTATTGATGAGACGCCCGTATATTTTGTCACCAGGCAGAAATAGTGTTGTAAAAATTTTATGTATTTTTTTCTTGTTGGTTTTGCGATGTGCCATGTATTACAGTTCTTCTGTTCTTTTTTTTAAATAAAAAGTTTTCTTTTTTCGAGATAATGTACTTATTTTTGATAAATTTAATTTGACTGTTGAATTAAAACAGCATTTTAATTCAAAGTGTCAACCGTTTATTTTTCCGTAATTCGTACTATCCGAAGATTCGTCTTTTTCCAGTCGTAATAATACGGCACGATTTGTAGGGTGTGCCAATTATTTTTCTCTTTCGTTTTTTAACTTGTGTGAGTTTTTATCCCCACTTTTCCATCACAGAAGCCAAACTGGCACGACGATGCTAGGACAAGTTCCGTCCCTGTCGAATTGTGGTACAAAGGGCACAATTTGTAACTCCTTCAATTTGTTTTTTTTTTTGGTAATTTTAATTCTAATTCTAAATTAGTAAATCATAAGTCTATCAAAAAAAAATAGCTATACACTCTGTACACGTTGTTTACCTGAGTCAGCAGTTGTTGTATTTATGGTATGTATTATTGCGAAGTAATTAATCTAAATCGTTATAATGTAATAAAAGACAACACCAACAGTAAGCTAAAAATGTTGGCCTAGGCTATTTACAAAATAATTAATTAAATAAATAGGTCTAGGTCTAGATCTCTTCAAGTCATGGCAAAAGGAATTTTTCGGGGTGGTATCATCAAACGAGGAATGAAAATGTCATTAAAATAATTCATATTGAGATAAGTTGACATATTGTATAGAAGTATTATACGTATGTATACGAAGTATACAAAAAGCAGCGTAATTTTTTATTTCGGGAAGCAGGAGCTTGAATTTCATAAATTAATATTAGTTGAGTACGGAGAACGGTACGATAAAGTATTTGGGGTACGATAAATAAGTATTTGGGGGAGACCTTGAAATGATTAGGGCTAGAACACTAAAGGGTGGTATCAATTCTAGCAGTGGTGATATTTGAATGGTATTAAGTTTTTTTTTGAGTAATATGAGTTTAAGAGAGGCCTAAGATGAGATTTATAGAGGGTACCCAGGGTTGTTTTTTTATGTATAATATGGTACCGAGTTATTTGTTATTTAGTGATAATGCGCAGGGAAATGTAATAGGGACCACATCACGTACGGATGTAGGCACCCACGCATACTATAAGTAGTATGTGGAAAAAATGGTTGATGTCAATTCTGTATACGTAATATATTCATATTTTTACGTATGCAATACGGTATGACAGCTCTGCAGGCACCCGTCAGATAAAGGGAGCAATCCCTTGCCGTATAAATCCTGGAATGGGTAAAGGCCAATTAGGCTTGTCAACCATTAAAATACGTTTCTTATAACGAGTTTTGGAGAAGTATAACTAATAGGTTATAATGATGCGCAAGGAGGGATAATAGAGGCCACACCACGCGCAAGTGTAGGCACACACACATACTAGAAGTATGTGGGAAGATGGTTGACCAAGAGGTAACGTGGTATACGTAACATTTTACGCATACACTACGGCACGACAGGATACCACTAAATTCCGCCAATTTATGCTGGTATTGGGCAGAGAGGCAATATGACCTACAAAAGCCAGTCTGCAGGAGACGGGTAACTGTGCAGATGCCTGTCAAATAAGGGAGCAACCCCTTGCCGTAAAGAGCCTGCTGTGGAAAATACCATAAAACAATATGTTTCTTCCTCTTCGTAATTCAATGTCCGTCGTGGCACATAGCCGGGGAAGTAGTTGTTGAAAGGAAGATCATAATTTGTGAGATTTTACGAGTTTTTTGAGAGTAATAAGAAGTTTTTTGAGAGTTTATTAAAGGTATCGAGATATGTTGTTAATGCGCAAAATAGGTGTAAAAGGGGCCACACCACGCTCAGGTGTAGGCACACATACGGAAGGTATGTAAGTAGATTAATATTAAAGTCAATAAATATCACCACAATGACTCGTAATCAAATAAGGTGCACGCCATATGGAAGGTCACGGTCGATGGCCCAAGTGCTAAATCGAGTAAAATATAAATAATTTTTTTTTGTTATCAAGACAATTTCAAATAATGGGTAGTAGCGTGTACCTCGACACAGGCAAGAATGTGTGGTGCAGAGAGTCGAGGACATTTCGGTCGACGGCTTAAGGGCTGATGAATTTGGTGAAATATAAATAATTTTTTATCAAGAAATTTCCATTGGGTTAGGTCGAGCGTTGGGTGACGAAGTGATGTTACTAGGCGATTTAAGCTAGTACTAAAAGAGGCATTAGATAAATGGCAGAGTAAAGGAACGGACTACCTGACGCAAAATTAAACAGTCAACTGGGATACGAGGCTCCGCGGGTCTCGTATCTTAAGTTGCTCACCCGCGAGGTGACATTTTTTTGTTTTCTTTGGAAGAGCCTTTAGCAAGACCGAAGTGAAAATTTTTTTAATATAGAGTATGAAAAGATAATCGGTAGAGTTCTTACTAAAAAGTAATACCCTTGTAGGAATTCATATACAATGGTAATACTTATATAGTAAATGAGAAGTAATTTTGAGAAAAACAAATGTAAAGTGGTTGAAGTATAGAAATGAAGATTAATACTTAATAAATGAGGAAAGTAATTTTGAGAAAGACAAATAGAAAGTTATGGAACTATAGAAATGAAGATTAGTAGGTACCTACTTAGTAACTGAGAGAAGTAATTTTCAGTTAAAATAATGTAAAATTGTTGAAATATAAAAAGTAAGAAAATAATTTTTAAGATGACGGAAATGTAAAATGTATCCAAGGTAAAATAAGCAAGTATTGTTTATCGGGTAAAAAGAGTATCGGGTCAAAAGAGTACCGAGTCTGAGGAGTATCAGGCACAGATGCCTGTCTATGCAAGACAACCCCAAAGAAGCAACTCATCCAGGACAACAATAGAGAACTGAGGAGTCAGGAGAAAAAGTCAGGAGGAAAGGTCAGAGGTCTTATCTAACATTTAAAAGAAATTAATAATATAAAGTTTTTTATTAGCCATATGCTAGAATGAGGGAAATACTTGACGCTGAATATTTGAAGTACACGAGGTACAAATATGACCAGAATTATTTAAGGGGCCATCAGTTATAAAATATTGGTGTAGGAGAGAAAACACTCATGTTTCTTTTGATTTTTTTAATAATATTTGCATGTGTAGGGCTAAGATAGAATATTTCACAGATATGAAAGTGCGCAAAGTTCTTTCTGACCTAAGCAGATTTTCACAAAATTTTGACGAGATTATTATAATTGACAGCCAGTTCTAGTTCAGTTTGGGAGTCCTGGATCTCTTACATAAAAGTTTTTTTTTCATTTTTCTCTTTATCTTCATTAACTTATAAAAATTTTTAGACAGTTCTTCATTCTAATTTAAAGCAACAAATATTAGCCGTCCTACACTTTCTTCCTGTAAAGCGTTTTGTTGAAATAATTATTAATTTTATAATGGGAAGAAACTCAAAGAGGGGAATAAAGGGCTACCCTAAGTGGAAATAATTATTTCACTTCCAGAGTGAAAATAATCAAGTCTGCATTGGGAAAAGTGGTAAAATAAAAACGCCTCTGGAATATGTATCATTATTGAAATTATTTAAGACGTTAAAATATTTAATTTTTTTTTACAAATAATTACGAATTGCACGAAATTCAATTTTTATTCTTTTTTGTCCTCCTATAGTTATGGCTGTACTAATGTAAATTTAGACACGAAATGTATATAAGAATTTATTTGGGTTTTGTATTTTTGTTTCCATGTTTAATACACTTAACGAGCCAAAGACACAGAGAGCACGGACATGTCCCTTTACCCCAGGATCTAAAGCACCAATTCGTGGTGAACGATGGACAATGGAACCAAACGGAAGGCAATAGTTTCCCAATCCAAGCAGCCTTGGGAACGATCTATCTGGCAAACTAAGGTTAAGATAATTTCCGCCAAACCCATGGTAATATATGGTGGATAATGCACACTTATTGTGAAGGGATCTTGCCGAAATCTTCCATGTTCCGGCTTGACAGACAGACATTCAACTCACTAGACGAGTTAGTTAGGCGGTTCCCTAACCTGTTGGTTGCCAGGTCGTACCCTTCGTGGGATAGTGTTGGAAGGTCCACGACACACTTGGTCGAACCGTTCGTAATTGGTGTTTGGACGTTTGGAATTGGTCCATGGGAAAGATTGTGTGAGTGTGGACGAACAGTTACAAATTCGTGCTAGAACAATTTTGTGTCAATGACTCTTGCAGTGTAAGACTTTACATTTGCGCCCAAATAGTTTTTTCTTATGCTAATTTTCATTTTCATTTTATTCCACATGTAAAGTTGTCATAATTTTAGTAACTGCAATTCACCTTAATTTGGATCAACAAGTAGATAGCACATATCAATATGTGTAGTAAATTCACTCCTCAGTATTAAGATTATGAGTAACTATTTTAGATGTAACGTGTAACTAAATAAAGAATTTTTTTTATCTCGTTTTATTTTGTTTGTATATACTTAGGAAATTAGGCATAGAACTGCCAGTAATTAGATGATTTCCCATTGCAGATATTAAAAACTATAATTTGAAAAATCTTAATTCTATTTGTAATATGTGTTTGATAGGTGTATTATGCTTTGTGAGGTCTTTTTTTTTTATTATTATTTGTTATCAATATTACTATTCATCATTTGCATTTTTAAAGCTGGGGGCCAGCTTTTCTAGGTGGGGGAGATATGTCACAAATGGCCAATTTAATTATTTATTTAAAATGTTATTTGCCGCAACGCCCAGTATATTACATAATTTTATTTTATTTTTATTTTAATCGAAACCAGGTCATGAAAGTAGAATCTATAATATCAATATATTGTTGAAGTTAGGAAAAGATGCTAAACATATTAACTGCTGAGTAATAGAAAATACTGCTGATGCCGAAATTCATGACCGTGGCGGAGAGACTGGGACATTGCAGTTAGTTGGTTTTTTGGGGTTAAAGAGACAAGACGTCTCAAGGGTTGCCCCTTCAGGGCCCCCTTCAAATAAGTGCATATATCTCCTCCTCAGGCTACTCTGACCCCTATTGTAAGTAATAGTTTATTTTGTGTTAATTGTGTTTGTGTTTTCTTGTTTTTTAATTTATTAAATATTGTTTTGTTGAAACCTTGCCGCTATGTTTTAATTTGTTAATTAAATACCAACCTTATTAAGTAAAACCCTCTCGTGTGCCAAGCGAGTCATTTAAATTATTCATGCCAAGCGAGTCAACTATTTAGTGAAATAACTTAAAGTGTCTTAATATTTGTCTCACTAAAATCAACCCCTAACGTAACATATGGTAGAGGTGTAAACCATACCATGACATAAGTAAACCAAACCATTAAAAGGTCATGAGGACCATGACATATCGGTATGTTTGTAATTCATCAAGCTACTACCCTTAAGTAAAACCCGCCACCATGACAAAAGCTATTATGAAATTTAATAAAAAGAATTTTAAATTTGTTGGTTGTGGTAGGTTAAATAATTTTGAAGTTGGTATTAAAGCACTTTCTTTGTGAGCAGATTTTTGGAATACAGTAGAAACTATAAAAGGATCGTTCTGAATACAATTTGGGTATAATTTATGTGCGAGCTTTGGGTCAATAAATGATTTTGTTGAACCTGAGTCTATTAAAATTTTTAAATTATGTTCAGGAAGTACAATATAAGGTAATTCGCTAGAATTTGCGGCATTTACAGAAATAATTTCAGGATTTAAGTCTGATCGTATGTTAATGAACCTGGATGAAAATTTGGATTTTCTTCGTAATAAATTTCGTCTTGACAAAATTCATTCTGATAAAATTCGTCTTGATTACATTCGTCTATATTTTGTGTGTCATACCCATAGTGGGACATTGAATGCTGATCTTATTTCAGATCACAAATTAATTTATTGTGAGCTTACCTTAGTGACCAATAACCATAAACCCAAACTTATCACATATAGGGATTTTACAAACATTTTTCTTTAGAGGAGTTTATGAACGATTTAAAACAAGTAAACTGGGACAATATTTTATATATTATTTATTTATTTATTTTATTTATTTTAAATACATACCCAACAGGCAAAAGCCCAATTATAGGATACGAAGGTACATTGAAATAAAATTACATAAAAACCAAATAAGTGGTAACAATAACAGTGGTGAGAATTAAAATGGTAATAATAAAAATAGTAAAAAACATAAACAGTAACAAACGTATTAAAAACATTATACATTTATACTCAGACAGCATATTATGTAAATATTTAAATATAATACCCCTACTTAGTTGTAAATACTTTTCAATTGCTTAATTGTACAAAAAAATATATCAACCCTTCCCTCAATGTTGCAATAATTAGAAATCATCTGATATAAGGGAGATGCTTTAAGAATATCGGTATTAGCTGTAGGGAGATTAAAAATGTTGTTGTGTCGCGCCGAGATCCTGGGCACTCTAATATGAATCTGATTTAAAATACACGGATAGTCCAAAATATGATTTAAAATTTTATATAAAAATATAATCAGGTGTGTTGATCTCCGTTTGGACAATTCTGTAAGATTAAACCTAGTTAATAATTCATTATGAGGAAAACCTATTTGTGGATATACGCCATCTAACACATACACTGCAGATTTTAAAAATCGCCTCTGAATTCTTTCAAACGTTGCAATATGAGTGACATAGATTGGGTTCCAGACTATTGACGCATATTCCAATTTCGATCTTACAAAGGATATATATAATAATCGAAGGGTAAACATGTTAGAAAAACCTTTTGAGATCCTAATTACAAATCCTAAACATTTAAATGCAGATGAAATAGTAACTTCAATATGTTTCAAAAAAGTAGGTTTAGGATCAAAAGTTACTCCAAGATCTTTTATATAATCAGGTCTGTTCAATAGTACACCTCCCAGTTTATAATTGAATTCAATAGGATTTTTTTTCCTTGTGAATGACATAACGTTACATTTGGAAGCATTTAATGGTAAGTTCATATTACTGATATTGATGAAAAAATTTAATTCTTTACAATGAATATTTTTTTTATTTTTATTTTATAAGAATTTTCCGGTTAATTATACTAATTCTTTTAATTTTCGATAAGCCAACTTCCCTATATTATATCAGCAATTGGTCGAAATTGACTGGTCTTTCTTGAACGAACATGTGGAAATGAATACTGCTTGCCAACATTTTTATGACAAATTATCACAAATTTTTGCAACTTGTGTACGGAAGTATAAAGTTCCTAAAAATAAAAGGAAATATCCACCATGGTTTAATGCTGAAATTATCAGAAACGTAAGGTCTAAAGAAAAATATCTGAATATTTATAAACGATCTAGTGATATTAATGCGTTAAATGAATTTAAGAGTCTTAGGTCAAAAATTAAAATTGATAAAAGTGATGTTTAGCAGGGTTCGATAATAAAAATAAATGAATAAATGAATAGTGCCATATACCCTGAAAAAGAAACATGATGCAGCCACGGACACGTGTTTCGGAGTTATTGCTCCTCATCAGCGTAGCGTAGCTTGAATAATGAATCCGTATGAAAGGATCAGAAACAATAACTAATACCACTATTAGTTATTGTTTCTGATCCTTTCATACGGATTCATTATTCAAGTATACGCTACGCTGATGAGGAGCAATAACTCCGAAACACGTGTCCGTGGCTGCATCATGTTTCTTTTTCAGGGTATATGGCACTATTCATTTATTCATTTATTAAAATTGATATTAAAAATTCCTTTAGGGACTATATATATACTTCGAAAAGAGGAATGCGAGATCCCTGTATAAATGTACAATACGAGATCCACCCTAAAACTTTGTATTTCTCTTGGAAAAGTCTTAGAATTCGTTCGATAACCAAATTTAAATTATCAAAAGATCCCTACTATACCAGTTCTAGGAAAATCGGTTGACAAAGTAAATATGTTCATTATGAGATCCTACACATTGTAGCATTCCGAGATCCAAAAGTATATACTTCTATATACTTCGAAAATTATGAGAAAAGCGAGATCCGAAGATGTTGCCACATTTTGGATCTCGCATGATTATAGGTAAGAATATTGTATATAAACAGTTCTATTTATAGCACAAGGTCGTTTACCGCACCACAATAGTAATTTATGTAAATAATATGTGAAACGTTAGCCGGTAGCCGCTGTCTTTAGCACCCTTTTTAATGAACTTTGAAAGGGGTCGACATGAACTACACTGTTTGCTTCTAGTAAAATAATAATGTGCCTATATTTTAATGTCAGTCTATCCTAAAATACGTAGGTAGCAAGTTCTAATTTTGTGAAATCTTGCATCTAAAAGTATGGTGGTATTTAATTTAGGTAAAAATTCTAATAAATCTAGAGCGATTGAAAAGCGTATTTTCAGGTTGATTGAATCATGACGGATATTGGGTCATGCTATTTTCTATTTCGTATAGGATGCTCATTTTCATATCTATTTGATTTAATAGGATAGGTATATTAGAACCGAAGAAAAATTTTTATTAATCGCAGAAAAAAATTTTTTTCACAGATATCTGTTTCATAACACATTACCAATAAAACAATTTGTATCAATTGAGGATGCAATGATATTATATTGTCATAAAAACTTTTTTCTTGACTAGATTCTATTACCTAGTTAAATATTTTTCACCTCATGATATTTATTTATTTATTTATTTATTTATTTATTTATTTCTTTTAAATACACTGCCCTACAGGTTAACAGGAACCCAACTACAGGACAGGAAGGTTGAAGTATATACAAATAACAGAAATGCAAATAATAACAAAACAAGATTACACATCAAATATATAAAATATAGAAATTGGAATAGGTTTGTTTATAGTAGACAAAATATTAATTTATTTGGTCAATGTTTGATACAAGCTTTGAGTGTTTTTAGATTGCAGCTAAATATATCAATGTCATGACTGCTATTATCGTAATTATTCCACATAGTGTATATAGGAGAGAACTGCAGGACATTTGTGCGCGGTTGTGGTAAGTAGAAGCTGCGACTATGTCTAGAAGATATACGCGGAATATAAATATAAATTTTCTGTAAAATAGTGGGACAGTCAACCATATTATTGATGATTTTGTATAGTAGCATATCAGAGAAATATACACGCCGGTCAAGAAGGGAAGACATGCTAATTTTTTGTAAAAGTTCCGGTTGAGGTACGCCTATTGGAGGATAAAAACCTTCAGTTTTGAACCATAATAATTTCAGAAATTTTCTCTGTACCGATTCTAAATAATCAATATGCACATTATACCCGGGATACCAAACAACTGATGCATATTCCAGTTTGGACCTAACAAATGAGGAAAACAGGGTAATTAAGGTATCAGTATTTGAAAAATCATAGCTACTGCGCACAATAAATCCATAAGTCTTATTGCATTCACTTACGATGGTTTCAATGTGATTAGTGAAGGAAAGTTTTCTATCGAAGATAACACCGAGGTCGCGAAATGTCTCAGGTCTTGCCAAAGTCGTATTTCCTAGCTGATAATCAAACATTACTAAAGATTTTTTTGTGGAAAAGGACATTACTTGACACTTGGAGATATTTAAGGAAAGGTTGTTTGAAATGCACCAATCTGACAGTTTGTTTAAGTTAGTTTGAAGGTGCAAACAGTCTTCATAGCATTCGACGGTATAAAATAGTTTAACATCATCCGCATAAAGTAGACAATTAACATCTAAAATTGTGGTAATGTCGTTGATAAACATTATAAATAATAAAGGACCAAGAATAGATCCTTGTGGGACACCAGACGAAGCAACGTAGTTAGCAGATTGAAATCCGTTAAAAGCTACAAATTGGGAACGATTTGATAGGTATGATTTAAAGAGTAATAGAGAATCAGAAAAACCAAAACTTTGTAATTTATTAAGTAGAATATGATGATCAAGCCTATCAAAAGCTTTAGTAAGGTAAGGACATCTGTCTGTATACCAGAGTCAATAGATTCGGCTATAAATTGAGTGATGCAGACAAGGTTTATTGTGGTAGATCGACCTTTTATAAAACCATGCTGAGAGACAGATATTTGTCTATGTACATTAAAATAAATGGAATTGCATAACAATATTTCAAATGCTTTGGCAAAATTAGAAATTATCGTGATCGGACGGAAATTCTCAATTGCTCCTTTATCACCCTTTTTAAAAATTGGACAAACCTTAGAGTACTTCCATAATTCCGGAAAAGTGCTGGTCCGAACGCATAAATTATACAGAGTTGTAAGGGGAGCAGCAAGTAGGCATGCACAGTCTTTTAACAGAAATGCCGGAATATTGTCAGGGCCCATTGTCATTTTAGGCTTCATTTGTTTTAATGCACATAGAACTTCAGCTTCCGTGAAAAAATCAATATTTATATGAGTGTTATTATTGGAATAATTGAAATCACTAGAATGACTGTTATCGGATGGCTGAGAAAAGGACTTACCAAAAAAATCTGCAAAACCATTTAATACATCTGGCGGATTATGCAATTCCTTGGTGTTTGGTATGTTTGTTGATCTTCTTTTGTTATTTACATAATTCCAAAATTTCTTGGGGTCAGTTTTGATATTGTTTTCAGCAGTTTTTACAAAATTCTGATACGCAGCATTTATATCTCTTTTTATTTCAGCACGCAATGTTTTAAACTCGGTGTAAGCAAGATTACATTTAGTTTCATTATAATTACGCCACAGTTTCGCCTTGCGTTTTATTTTTTTTATAATGTTAAAATTGAACCAGGGTGGATATTTTTTCTTGTTCGTTATGTTAGGCTTTGGTATGCTCGCATCTAATACGCCGGTCAGTAGTTCATAAAAGTGGGCAAGTGATAAGTCAATGTCACAATATGTGTCAAGAGTAGTCCAATTTACGTGCTGAAGCATCTCGTATAATAAGGGAAAGTTAGCCTTTCTGAAATTGTACGTATCAGAAAATTTTTGAGGAAAATTATTTTTTAAATTATGACTGAGTACATTGAACTGATTCCGCGGTTGGCATCATGTGAAACATTGTTAAATATTATAATTAAAGAAAAAATTATTCACTTTTTAAATGTTTCAAACAGTATTTATTAATCTCTACACGTGTTTCGGCTTTTTAGGCCTTTCTCAAGAGTACATACATAGTATTGTATGTACTCTTGAGAAAGGCCTAAAAAGCCGAAACACGTGTAGAGATTAATAAATACTGTTTGAAACATTTAAAAAGTGAATAATTTTTTCTTTAATTATAATATTATGACTGAGGTTTACAGTCGCTGAAATACAAAGAGGTGGATGCTGAATATCTTCCTTGACGATGGGATCATCTGATTTATCAACTACGCATTATTATTATACAGAACAAGATCTAATAATCTGTTATTGACATTCCGTACCAAGTTAAACTGTGATAAATTTAGAATGTTTAAAAAGTCATTTAAGATGGAGGTTTTAACATCAATATCTGTATTATCGAGGAAGGATGCATAATATGTTATATTAAAATCACCAAGGATAATGACATCATTAGTATAGATATATTCTAGTGAAGTCAAATAATCGAACAATATGGTATAATCGTTGGCCGACGTTGCTGGAGTAATATATAACATAAAAATATAAGCAGAGAAAGACAGTGTCGAAATTTTTACTCCTACAATGTCAATATTGGGAAGTTTTAAATCGTGAAAGTCTTTTAAATTTAGCATGCATGAGTTAAATTTCTCGTTGACCGCTTGAAGAACGCCCCCACCTTTAGTGCAATTTGAGGCTATATAGTTCCTGTCTGAGCGAAAAATGTTATATCTTTCAGAAAATATTTCATTATCAGCAATTGAATTATTCAACCATGTCTCGGTAAAAGCAATGACATCAAATTCGCTATACAACGATAATTTTAATATTTCGGTTGTTTTAGTACGAATACCTCGCGTGTTTTGGTAATAAATATATAGGATATTATCATGCGCACCTTTAGCTGTACTATGGGCGGGATGTGTAGAAGAGGTGGGAGAGAAATTGCTAAGTGAAGGAGATTCTAATGATTGCCATTGACCAGCTAAAATATCATTTCTGAATTTATTACAAGCCTGGATGTACGCCGAGCAATTGCTGATGTCCCATGCGGCGTGGTCATAGCTAATGTCTTTATTATGATTTTGAAGTTTTAAACAATTAGAGCAACATAATATGGTGGACTTACACTAGTAGATAGGCAAAGGGGTTTCTGGCTCAAGATGGCGTCTGTCCATCCGGAGCACCATGACGGGGGGTGGTTTAGGTGAAGAAGTCTTCGAGGGGGTGTGTACAAGAAGTAAATCGTCAAAGACCGGAAGGTGGAGGGTGGAGAAGAGCTTGGGGTGTACAAGAGCTGAAGACCATTGCGCAATATCATCATGGGGGGTGGTCTTCGGCGAGGGGGTGGAGAAGAAGTAATCGTCAATGACCGGAAGGTATTGCATCATCGTTAAAGCGTATTGCGCAATATTACGTAATCGATGGGCACACGTGCGCGTTCAAGGTTATTGCGCAATATTGCATCATCTTACGCAATGGGCACACGTGCGTTCAAGGTTAGCGACTTGTCGAGACTTGTCTGTAGGCGGCTAGGAGTCTGTGTGTGTGGGTGGTTCCAAGAATAGCTGTCAGATATAAGTAAACAAGCTGTGATTAATGCGGCGATGAGTCATAAGCTGCGTTCAAGGTTAGCGACTTGTCGAGACTTGTCTGTAGGCGGCTAGATCAAAGGAGTGATTAATGTGGCGTAATCGATATGCACACGTGCGCGTTCAAGGTTATTGCGCAATATCATTTAGTTCTGAGAATGGCGCACCTGCGTTCAAGTTAAAGCGCTCTAGCGACTTGTCGAGACTTGTCTGTAGGCGGTTAGATCAAAGGAGTGATTAATGGCGAGTACGTGACTAAAAGAGCAACATCCAATTCTAAGAATGCGTTCAAGGTTAAAGCGCTCTAGAACAAAGAAGTCTTTGATGGTGTGTGATTAATGGCTTCCGACCCCGACCGCTAGCGTTCAAGGTTAAAGCGTTCTCACGGTTTTTGCTGACTCGCAATGAAGTATGGGGAGGGGGAAAGGATATAAAAGTCGGCGTATCGTTATTCTAAGCTTAATAGTTCAGCAGTCTCTACACTTTATAGTTCAGTACCATTGGTGTTTAAGTGTGATTATCACTATTATAATCTTAATAGTTCAGAAGTTAATAAGTCTGTACACTTCATAGTTCAGCAGTACAATACTTTTTGGTGTTTTAGTGTGCGCTATTAATTACAAAGTGAGTACATTTTAATCTTTTTTGTTTAAATTTCAAATCATGAATATATAATATTTTTAGATGGCCAATTTACAAGAACTGAATAAAATTGCGCTTTTAGAAACGAAACCACTCGTTAAGGTGTCCGACTTACCAATAAACAGTCCTCAGCCAATATTATCAGCTCAAGTAGTGACCACAAAATTTGGTGATAGCATATTGCTTGAACTGGAGGATAATAAGGCTTTTCTGCCGAAGAGGGTGACACCTTTAATGAGAAACAATTTAGCTGATTTCACCGAAGGCAAACACAGCATTATATTTGGAGGCTTGAAGGACGTTAAGAAGCCGTCTATGGGGATAAGCTTTCAATTTGTGAAAAGTAAGTAAGGACAATTAATTAAATTCTTTTATTTTCTTAATTTTTTTATTATTTTAATTTTTTTAATTTTTTGTATTTTTTTAATTTTTAATTTTTTTTTAATTTTTTAATTTTTTTAATTTTTATATTTTATTAATTTTTATTTTTGTATTTTTTATTTTTTTATTTTTAATTTTATTTTTTTTATTTTTTTAATTTTTTAATTTTTTTAATTTTTTATTTTTTTATTTTTTATTTTTTTATTTATTTTTTTTCTAATGTTTGTATGTTTTTTTTTAGCTGAATCATTGCAAGACGGCAGCACTACTAATTAAGATAAAAATACGTAGGGAACAGGATCGATATTGAAAAATCTGTATGTATAAATTTTTCTTAAACATTGTGAAGTGCATTTAAATAAATAAAAATGAGTTCATTAGAAATTGCTAGTCTCAGTGATGAAATTGTGGCGAAATTTAAATCAGTCGAGGTAATTTTAGCTCAAAAAAGAAATTTTACGCCGCGGGAGAGAGACACTTGGCTTAAACAACTAAAACAGTATATTAGGCTTTTTAATAAGGCGATTCGCGATTCAGATTTAGCCGTAGGTACTCTGAGAAAACTACAAACTAATCTCGGTCATCTTAAACGGTTTAAGAAAGTAATTGAACATTTAAATCGTATTGGGGGAAGAGTAGGAGCCGCGCCAGTGAAAGAAAATCGTAGTGATAGGGTGAAATGGGACGAGATAATTTCAGTTTTTCAGGGTCGAGTACGTACGGGAATAATAATAAATTTAACACACAAAGATGTTACCCAATTTTTAGATGATGCTTTTTACTTATTTAAAAATAGGGTTATGAATGTATTGAAAAAAATGCGTACTCTTAAAGTGAATACCTGTTTCTGTGGTGAATTTCTGAGAAAATCCGGAGATGTTGAAATCGTTGAACGAAAGTACTTCAACACAAAAAATCAAATAGTCGACGCCGGAACGGACTTGTTAATTTTTTTTCAAATTAACGTGAAAGATGATATTCTCAATTCCTTATCTGAATTCTCAGAATCCGGATCTGGCTGGGCCTTAGATAAAATTCTTAGCTTGGAAGTTAACATTAATAAGTTCGAAGTGGGGAATGGTACCGGCTCATCCTACATTAGACTGCCGGAAAAAATTTTAAAAAAGCATGCGTGTATTAACGTAAAAAATATGAATGACGAGGCCTGCTTCGCCTGGAGCATTGTCAGCGGTCTTTATCCTGCGGATGCAAACTCAGATAGAATCTCTTCATATCCGCATTACACTGAGGTGTTAAATTTAAAAGGAATTGAATTTCCTATGAAAATACCATACATTTCTAAATTTGAAAAAAATAATGCAGATATTTCTGTTAATGTGTTTGGCCTGGAGATGGACTCGAAATTAAATTTGTCTGTAGTCCCCGTTCGCTTGACGAAGCAAAAGCGTGAAAAACACGAAATTTATTATTAATCCAAGATAAATATTATCCAAAAATATCTGAATTTGATCCGGCACCCAAGTCAGATAACGAAGACGAGGAGCAAGATGAAAATATTAAATATCATTACGTGTACATCAAAGATTTATCGAGGCTTTTAAGTTATCAAGTTTCCAAAAGTAGAAATAAAAAATATTTCTGTGATAGGTGTCTCAATTATTTCTCTTCGCAGGTTAAATTAGATGATCATACGGTGGATTGCGAGAAAGTTAACGAATGTAAAATTGAGTTTCCAAAAGAACTGTACGTTAAGTTTAAAAATTTCGTCTATAAGGAAAAGGTTCCTTTTGTGATTTACGCGGATTTCGAATCTTTGCTTGAGCCCTTTAACGATGCGGAAGCTGCAAATAAACAGTCAGAGTACAGAGATCGCTATGGCGCAGAACCAGCAACGAAAAGTTCTCGCTATCAAAAACACAGAGCATACAGTGCCGGGTACTATTTTAAATGTGACTATAATGACGATTGGTCTTTTTTCAAAAGTAATCGCGGAACAGATTGTATGTCTTGGTTTGTGGACGAGTTGAGCGCCATCGCAAAATTCGTTTCTTCCAAATTGAAAAATATCGAACCCATGAATACGGAAGTTAGTTTACAGGATGCGGCCGGTAAGAAATGTCACATTTGCGAGGTAGCGTTCAATGATAAAGATAAAATCGTTCGTGATCATTGTCACCTCACCGGCGATTTCAGGGGGTTTGCGCACAATAAGTGCAATTTAAATTATAAAAAATCCTTCGTAATTCCAGTGGTGTTCCACAACCTGGGGGGCTATGACGCACATTTCGTAATTAAACAGCTCGCCGAAAGATATCACGTCACTCTGCTACCGGTAAATAAGGAAAAATATATTAGTTTTACGGTATACGATGATGAAACTAACTTAAAATTCAGATTCATAGATTCCTTTAGATTTATGGGCTGCTCATTACAAGAGCTGGCTTCCACATTAAAAGCGGAGAATTTCGTAAATCTTAAACGAGAATTTCCGAATTTAGACGAAGAGAAATTGAAATTATTGAAAAAGAAGGGCGTTTTTCCATACGACTACATAGACACAATAGAACGACTTGACGACACCGAATTACCAGACCTGACCAGCTTTCACAATAAACTTAACGATGCAGACATTGACGAGGACGAATACAGACATGCTCAAATCGTTTGGACAAAATTTAACTGTCAAAATTTAGGCGAGTACAGCGATCTGTACATGAAAACTGACATCATGCTGTTAACGTGCGTGTTCGAGACTTTTCGCATCACTTGTCACAAGACATACGGTCTGGATCCCGCTCACTATTACACTATTCCGGGCTACACGTGGGACTGTATGCTCAAATATACGGGGTGTAAACTCGAAACACTTCAAGACGTAGATATGCTGATGTTCTTCGAACGTGGCATTCGTGGTGGCGTAAGTCAATGCTGTAATCGGTATGGTGAGGCTAACAATAAGTACTCGGAACAATATGACAACACCAAACCATCAACGTATCTGATTTATTATGATGTAAATAACTTATATGGCTGGGCTATGAATCAACCCCTTCCATATGGCAGCTTCGAATGGACCGATACAAACATTGACGTCACCACGGTACCCGATGATGCCGAAATCGGTTACGTTCTTGATGTGGATCTCGAGTATCCGGATGATCTACACGATTTACACAAAGATTTACCCTTTTGCGCAGAACATCGAACGGCTCCAAATTCCAAATTTTCCAAATTAATGACCACCCTGTACACTAAGCAAAATTATGTTTTACATTACAGAAATTTAAAGCAGGTCTTGCAGCACGGATTGCGTTTAGTTCGCATCCATAAAGTGCTGAAATTCAAACAGTCTACTTGGCTAAAATCGTACATAGAGCTAAACACATCGTTAAGAGCGCAAGCAAAGTCCGAATTTGAGAAAACAAATTACAAACTGATGAACAACGCAGTGTTTGGGAAAACAATGCAGAATGTAAGGAAACACCGTATAGTAAAACTGGTTAGGAAGTGGGAGGGGCGTTACGGGGCGAAAAATTTAATTTCCAGTCCAAATTTTGATAGTAGATCCGTTTTTAGTGATACGCTAATGGCTATCGAACTTAGAAAAAATCGCATTGTATTCGATAAACCCCTATACATAGGAATGGCAATTTTAGATATTTCAAAAACTTGCGTGTATGAATTCCATTACGACTACATGTTAACTAAATTCCCGGTGGAAAATTGTAAACTGTTATACACCGATACAGATAGTTTGGTCTACGAACTTCAGTGTGATGACGTGTACGAAGAGGTCATCAAAAAAGACATTCAAAGATTCGATACCAGCGACTATCCCTCTGATAATCGTTGGGATATCCCGTTAGTGAACAAAAAAATCCCCGGTCTTATGAAGGATGAGAATAACGGTAAATTGATGACTCATTTTATCGGGTTACGCTCCAAACAATATACGTATAAGGTGGCGCAAGGTAAAGTGGTGAAAAAATCCAAAGGCGTAAAGACTAACGTCGTTAAGAGAAAAATTACTTTTGAGGATTATTTACAGTGTTTAGAGAAATTTTTGAAAAATCCTACTCGAGACGTAGGGCTATTGCACAATACTCAGCGTTGTATACAATCTAGATTGCATGATGTGTACAGCATTGAGCAAACGAAAATCTCGTTAAACCCCTTCGATGATAAACGTAAATTACTTTCCGAGACTCATGACACTCTCCCGTGGGGTCATTATTCAATTATACCTGAGGATAATACCTAAGATTTCAATATCGATCATTTTATGTATTCTTTTTTTATAATATATGTAATCAATATTATTATATATATGTAATCAATCATTTTTTATTATTACTGTATTTTTCTTTTATTTCAATATATATATTATTTAAATGTTGACTTGATTTTTATTCCATATACCTAACCTAGAAATAAAAAAAAACGTATTATTAATATTTCTTTATTCAATCATTTTTTTATAAGAAACATTTTTCTATCTAAATCATTTAGAACTTTATTCAAATTATAAGCTAAGCATTCACGAATACAGTATGTGTGAATGTTACAAGGATATATTTCACTTAATTTTAATAGTACATTATAAGAGGATAATTCATATTGAGATTCACTTAATATGTTATTTGTGACATTTAGAAAGTTATCATAGAACTCTGGAAAACTTAAACTATGCAGCAAATCCATATGAGATGATACGAGTTTGTTAATATTTATAATATCGTATACAGTGTTTCTTGAAAAATAAAATAAACTTGAAACTCCAGCAGCAGACAATTTTAACATCTTGTTCCCGATAAAAGGAGCCTTTATTAGGGCATAACCAGAGAAATGAATTTCTTCCTCCACTTCCTCTTCTTCTTCTTCTTCTCCATCTTTGATCTCATCATTAAAATAATCAGAGGTAAATTGTTGAAGGTAAGTAATAAAATCGTTCCAGTCTTCTCTTATGAAGGAAATATTATCTGGTTTCGTGAATATAGGATGTGATACGTTCAGCAATATTCTGACAGCAGGAACATAACCTCTTGCAGGAGAAAGTCCAGTAATTATTTTATAATTAGAGTCTTTAACGTAAAACACATTTTCACAAATATATCGTTCTTCAGTAAGTATAGCGTCTTGATAAATATCACTAACTCGATCAATTTCACTCCAATAACCGGAGGAATCTTCAGAGGAAAATGAAGAACTAGCAACAGGTGATTCCATTGCACTCAAAGACTAACAGACAACTAAGCTTTCAAATCATAATCTGTCTGTTTATGCATTAGGTAGTGGGAGGGAGGGAGGGTACTAATTTAAAAAGGCCCCCAAGTTTCATAAATGTGTGCTATTATCTCATAAGATATAATGTAAATTCGCACTTCTCATGGGGGGTATGACACATTTTCTCATAAGAACACACACATGCAGGTTAAAGAATGTTATCTGAATCAATCCAGCTGTTGTGCGTGGAATCAAAGCCCAGCCATTTCACGTAAGACTTCTCGCCTCGCTTACGTAACACCTTTTCCACGAGGTACACATCGGGTGTTTTCGTTTTTTGCAGCTCCTCTTCGTAGAACCCTCCTCTTATAGGTCTACCTTGCATATCTTCAAGTAAATAAGTTGTAGGATTGGTGATTCGAACCTCGGATATTTTAAATAACTCTGTACTCCAGTTTGGTGTGTATCCTTTGCTAAACACATGCTTACTCTTACTGACTCGCACAATATCGCCCACCTTGTAGCGTCGCGATGCTGCTATCTTTATGTGATTGTAAACTGAACGTAAAATTTGCTTTTCATTCTTCGCGTTCACATCCACCGGCTTTACCCCGATAGTCCTATGTTTTCGGTTATTATACTCTTTAACAATGTGGGGAAGCACCTCCACCCATCGGTATGAGCCGTTTAAACTGAAATACTTGTACAAGCGCTCCTTTATCGTTCTAATAACACGTTCAACTATGGCGGCTTTCTGAACAGTATATGTGCTGTAGTGGTTAACCTTAAATTGTTTCATCAAGCGTTGAAAGTGTACATTATAAAATTCCGTACCCTGATCTGTATTTAAATGATTACAAGATCTCTTGCTCTCCCTGAAGACGTTCTCCATAGCCTGAGTGACTTCGGGTCCGCTCTTATTTTTTATCGGCTTAACCCATAGGAACTTGGAAAAACAATCAATTACCATCAGAATGTATCTAAAATTATTGTTATCCTTGGAGTAGTTCCCCATCTCAGCCAAATCTGCCTGCCACAAGTCATCGATTCCCTTTATGACTATGCGCCTGCGCCGCTTAATATTTCTACGGGCGGGTTTATGTAGCTCATTAACCAATTGAATTTTTTCTTTAGAATTAGACATAACAGATCGATGGTATCAAATTAAATGAACATATATGTCAGACTTTTATAATTTATACTCTTTTGCTCGCTTTTAATTTATTAACCGCCATCTCGACAGTTTTCACTGTGTTAGACAGAGAGGTGAGATTCGCTTGCATTAGAACAATTACTTCATCATTTAATTTTTTTATAGATTTTCTAAGGTCTTGTATGGAGCCTCTCTGTTTATCTAAACGAGTGGAAGTATCCCTTTGGTAATTGTTCGAGTTCGTCGCTAGAGCCGTAGCAATAGCAGTCACATTATCATCCATGTACTTTTTATTGACGGCATCGCCATCTTCAGTGGGCGGTTGAACATTACACAATTTCAATTTTTCCACATCAATGTTTCCATCTTTGGTGAAATTAAAACCTCGACCTTGTGGTAATAGACTGATGTTCTTGCTAACGCCACCTCGTGCTGAACGACCGAACTTATCGAGACTCATTGCGAATATGAAGTGTGTGTAGAGAGCTGTTACATACTAATATATAATTCCTGCTTCTTTCAATTCATTTAAAATAGCCAAGATTTCGTTGTCGTGGGAATCAGTATTTCCTGCCGCCTTGGATGCATTTAAAAGTCTTAGCCTGTCCACTAATTCGTTTATATCGTCCCAGAAGACGTATTCTACCGGTTTTTCGTTGTAAACCATACTCATACCCTGTCCACTACTATGAGGTTGAGTATGTTTTATTTTGGGAGTGCCATCGCCACTATTGTTTTTTTTAAATAATGGTTTTATCACTTTGGTATATTTATGTGATCGAGTGCCATTTAATTGACTTGCAGGATCATAATTTCGTTTATGTGCGTTAGAGGTTTCTAGAATTTCCCTGTAATCATCCAGATCTTGTTTGCTGTAACCTTGAGGCTTCTTCATAAATAGCAGTTCATATAAGCCCCGTCTTCCTGCAAACATTTTATCACCGATACTTAAGCCGGCATTAGAACCGATATTTAGTTCCATAGATCCGATGTATAATTTATTCATTTCGCCATTAAATCTCACGCCATAGGTTTCGTCGTAATCCTTACTTTTATCATAGAGACCTGTTAAATATTGCTTAGCTAACGTAGGATACTGTTCAGCGGCGGAGGCATCAGGGTCAATCGTACTACTTGAATCTTCAAATATTTCTTCTTCTTCTTCTTCGTCTTCTTCTTCGTCTTCCACTTCTTCTTTCACTTTTATTTTTTTCTTTATTTCAGATTTAATTGTATTCTCTACTTTTGGAGTCTGCTGCTGCTGCTTGGGTGAATTCTTAGCAGCACTGATAGATTTCAATGGATCAATAACCGGTTTCAATAAACGTCTAATTGTATCGTCCTCCTCGGCTCTACCTAATTTTAAAGCCAAGTACTTCCTTCGAATAGAATCTGAAGCTTTTTTTATCTTCTTCTTGAGCGCCAAGTCTTTCGCCAAGTCATAGACCTTCTCCCTAGGTGGTTTATATACCGCGAGAGTAAATTTCTTATTTATCTTCATTGTTAAACAGGTAAACAGCTATTTTAAACAGGTAAACAGCTATTTTAAACAGGTAAACAGCTATTTTAAACAGGTAAACAGCTATTTTAAACAGGTCTGTAAACAGATACAGGGTTTCTCAAAACAGGTAAACAGCTATTTTAAACAGGTAAACAGCTATTTTAAACAGGTCTGTAAACAGATACAGGGTTTCTCAAAACAGGTAAACAGCTATTTTAAACAGGTAAACAGCTATTTTAAACAGGTAAACAGCTATTTTAAACAGGTAAACAGCTATTTTAAACAGGTCTGTAAACAGATACAGGGTTTCTCAAAACAGGTAAACAGCTATTTTAAACAGGTAAACAGCTATTTTAAACAGGTCTGTAAACAGATACAGGGTTTCTCAAAACAGGTAAACAGCTATTTTAAACAGGTAAACAGCTATTTTAAACAGGTCTGTAAACAGATACAGGGTTTCTCAAAACAGGTAAACAGCTATTTTAAACAGGTAAACAGCTATTTTAAACAGGTAAACAGCTATTTTAAACAGGTAAACAGCTATTTTAAACAGGTCTGTAAACAGATACAGGGTTTCTCAAAACAGGTAAACAGCTATTTTAAACAGGTAAACAGCTATTTTAAACAGGTCTGTAAACAGATACAGGGTTTCTCAAAACAGGTAAACAGCTATTTTAAACAGGTCTGTAAACAGATACAGGGTTTCTCAAAACAGGTAAACAGGTATTTTAAACAGGTAAACAGCTATTTTAAACAGGTCTGTAAACAGATACAGGGTTTCTCAAAACAGGTAAACAGCTATTTTAAACAGGTCTGTAAACAGATAACCTGTTTTTCAAAACAGGTCTGTTCAGTTTGAGCGTCTAACTGATAATGCTTGGTGTTATTGAAATCTCATATACTTATATACTGATCAAAGCCTTTTCTATAGCGTCCTTTATGTAATTCAAAATCCTTTACGATAACCAGCACTCCGAATTTATCGTTCCAGCATTCTCTGCATAAATTCTCAAATTGTTCAAAGCTCATATCGGGAGTCACGTGATCGTCAAACACATGGCGTAAATTCATTTTATCCTGTTTAAATAATATTAGGCAGTTACAGTTATCTCGAATGAGATGTTTCGGTATATGGGTGTAAGTCTGACAGAGATAGAAACAATCTACAAGCTTATGTCTCCCCATGGAGAAAAAGGCGCGTATCTTGTCTTGCTTGTCACATGCTACGTCATCAAATATAAATATGGAATTCATTTTAGCTTCCGAAGGATCGATGATGTTTTCGTTGGAGGTGTATGGAAAGTAGCCTACGCCTTTTACCTTCTTCAGCACATCTTCCAATAATTTATATTTAGGTTGATACAGGGACTTGGAGTACACGTACACATTCTCAAACCATAGACCGTTAGAGTCGAATAATAGACTTAGTAGAATATTTGTCTTCCCCGCCCCACTAGGTCCACATACGATCGTTCTTAAAGCGCTAGGAAATAACTCTCCATGTTTATTAACAGATCCTTCTACAGAACGATCAGAAGTTAATAAATCTAAATTTTCTACGGGGAGAGACGTCTTTTGTCTTTGAACGCGCATCATGAACTCTAAACTTTTCACTCTGTACATTCCTATATATAGAAGTTTCGGACTCGTACATCATCAGTTCTAGTTTAGATGACGTCGAGGAAACACGGCAGAGGTGTAGTTAACACTCTTATCAACAAGCTACCTTTCGAACTGCATTTACCTGGCTATCAGTACTGCGGACCCGGCACAAAGTTACGTAAACGTCTAGCTCGAGGGGATCCAGGTGTTAACATTTTAGATCAAGCGTGCCGTGAACACGATATTGCGTATAGCGAAAACGCGAACTTGGAAGACAGACATAAAGCCGATTACATACTCGAACAAAGGGCTTGGGAACGCGTTAAATCTAAAGACGCTAAATTGGGGGAGAAAGCAGCAGCTTGGGCAGTCACTAACGCCATGAAGGTTAAACGTAAATTAGGTATGGGTGTAGCAGGAGGCTGTAATAAAAGGAAAGGAAAGAAGAAAATTCCCTTCCGTAAGGCCATCCTATCGAACATTGTGAAAGCGTTGAAAAAGCACGCAAGTCATGATGTGAAAAAGGATATGGCTATGGGTGTTAAAACGGCGCGAATTGCCATCAGAAAAGCAGGTGGAAGGAAGAAAATCACTGTTCCCCGTATTCTACCGCTGCCAAAGACCGGAGGCTTCTTACCTCTAATACCGATCTTTGCAGGTCTCTCAGCTCTTGGAGCTCTGTCAGGTGGCGCTGCGGCCATTGCTAAAACTGTTATAGACGCTAAGAATGCTAGGAAAACATTGGAAGAAGCTCACCGCCACAATAGAGCCGTGGAGGATGTGGCTTTGGGTAAAAAAGGTTCCGGACTGTACATGAAACCCTATAAGAAAGGATACGGTTTATATTTGACAAAAAACTACCATTGAAGCTACCCGATAGAGCGCTCTCTGACCTCGACATCTTAAAGTATGCGAAAAAGTTAAAAATTCCCCATTTCAGAGGCGTCTATATGAGAGACTCTTTACCTTCACATCCACTTAAAGGAAACGAGAGCGCCATCATTAACTTGGACAGCGTAAAGGGGGCTGGAACTCATTGGGTAGCATATAAGAAAACAGGCGATTCCGTAGTATATTTCGACAGCTTTGGATCTCTGAAACCTCCAATGGAATTAGTTCGATACTTTGGCGGGAAATTTAAAATTAAATATAATCCCGATGCATATCAAACATATAACACGGTAAATTGTGGACATTTATGTTTGCAATTTCTCTATAAAAATAATAAACACGCGTGATGTGTAATCAGTATGTCATCGAACACTTTCCAGTTAAGTGGTCGCAAGTCTGTTCTCTCCGTAGACTTTTATAATCCCATAGAACTAGATCCCCGATACGATTATTCGATAGCGTTGACCGGTCTCGACACCTATAATACGATACCTAACATCGAAGAAGGTGTGAATAACAAGTTTTATTATTGGGAGCTAGGCGGCGATAGAAGTCTCAAAGAAAGCGTCATAACTATACCTACAGGATCTTATGAAATAAGTGACATTGAATCCTATCTGCAAAAGAGATTACTAGTAGGTAGCGGCGTAACATCACAGCAGCAGGCTGACGAATACTTCTCGCTGAAACCTAACAATAATACGCTCAAGTGTGAAATTAAAAGTAAACACGAAATTAACTTTAATCACAAGGATAGCTTGGCCACCCTGTTGGGTTACAGTGCCAGCAGAACATTAAAACCGGATACATTATTGAGTCTGATTTACCTGTTAATATAGTCAGAGTTATAACGATCCACGTGGACTGTAACATTACTGTGGGAGCATATTCCAATAATAGCCCTACACATACGATTTTTGAATGCGGTTTGAATGTTGATCCCGGATACGCTATAAACATTGAACCTAGGAATTTAACTTATCTACCTGTAAACCCCAGCATTCGAGAGATACAGAATATCACTTTGAAAATACTCGATCAAAATTCTGAGCTTGTTAATCTGCGAGGAGAGAAGTTGATTGTGAGGTTAGAACTTAAAAGAACATGAGATTAATATTTAACCGTAGTAAACCTAATATATACGGAGGAAGCTTACATCATCCTCATTCTGTATCTAATCGTACAAGTGCAAGGTCACCACCACCACCACCGTCATCAGAACCTACCAAGTTAACTTATTCAAATTATTTATATTTATTATCTTTGGGTTATCATGTTAGAAGAACTGCAGCTGTTCCAAGACCCCCACTACGACGATTCAATTGAACGAGTCGAAGTTCGAACGTACCATCCGTACGTTAAAGCCTATGGGAATAATGATGAAATTGAAATTGCCATTTATCAGCATGACGCTTTGATTGAAATAGGTGAGGGGGCGCTATCAATCGAGGGAACTTTAAAGAAAAATGCTACTGGTACGGGCACCGTTGAATTCACCAATAACGCGGGCGCCTTTTTATTTGATTCCATAAGTTATGAATTAAATGGCATGGAAATAGATAAAGTACGCGATCCTGGAATTGTGAGCACGATAAAAAGTTATATATGTTATGAAAAAGATGATTTTTCTCATAGCATCGCAGGTTGGAATTATCCTAGCGGTAGCCTGATTACATATGACGCTACAAATTTCACCTTTTTCTTAAGAATACCCTTGAGACATTTACTGGGATTCTTTTACGATTACAGGAGATACGTTTTCGGTAAACAGGTTCTACGTTTGATACGGGCTCGTAGCGATAATAATTGTTTTAAAGTATCTGAAGATGATACAGTTGGCGAACTAACCATCACCAATATTGAATTAAAAGTGAAACATGTGTATTTGAACGATATTCCAAAACTGAATTTTCTAGCTAAAGTTAATGCCGATACGCCAATCATATTAACGTATAGACAATATGAAATTCATGAGATACCCTCCCTAGTGGCAGGTGCTACAAAAGAAATTATAGTTGTTAAAAATGGTACTCAAAGCCCCCAAGCTGCCATCCTTGCTCTACAAACCGATAAGAAAGATGCCAAGACGAAGGACTCTACGCAATTCGATAATATTGATATATTTAATGTGAAATTATTGCTAAACAATGATCGTTACCCTCACGAAGATATGAGGTTGGACTTTAAAGCTAAAAAATACTCTGAGGCCTATCATATGTATACTGACTTTACCAAATCGTTCGCTTCAAATAATAAACCTATGCTAGATTTTGCCGCTTTCAAGAATCACACGCTATTCGTTATAGACTGCTCGAAGAGGAGGGCTCCTGTTAAACCTTCGATTGTAGACATAAAAATGGAAATTGAAAGTTTGACCCCCTTCCCCCCAAATACCAAGGCCTACTGCATTCTCATACACGACCGCGTTTTGGAGTATTTACCTCTCAGTGGAGTTATAAGAAACATTATGTAATGTAGAAATAATTTAGTATGCGAAGAACTATCGAAGAGTAAACATGAAATTGATTGTCGTAGATATTCAAGGCTTTAACCTGCCCGAATTCTATCCTAAGGAAATCTCGTTTGTTAGTGGAGACCAGCATGCCCATTATTTACTTAAGCCTCTCATACCGTACGATTCTTTAAGTTATGACCTGAAGAAGCAAATAAATTACTTGGAATTACATCATCATGGATTGAGGTATAGTGGTGGCTACGTAAGCGATAATGACCTAAATGAAATATTACGTAATCATCTACTTAATGGAGCTACTACTACTGTGTACGTAAAAGGACATCAGAAAAAGGAATTTCTGGAAAAACGTTTACATGCATTGGGACAAACTGTGCCATCTATCATCAATGTGGAACAGCTGCTTAATGAAGAGGTTCCAAAGTTCACTAAAGATTTACCTTATTGTTTAAATCATTGTAATAATAATAATAAAATGTGTAGTCTAAGAAATGTATTTACCCTTTATAATTGGTTATATTCTAGTTTACCTAAATAAATATGTATTTTATTAATGTTTTTTTTATTCATCCCCTCCCCCCACCTCTTTTGCTATTATCCTCTATGCACAAGCACCAGTTACTCATTATCCAGTTAGACGTTATAAGAGTAAGATGTCATCATCATCATTTAACTTCATGTTAGAAGATCATTTATTTAAATTGCACGAGTTGAAAAAACTAATAAACTTGTATGCAGAGAAACAGCGTATGTTTTCACAGTTTCAAAAATTAAGTGTCATCGCTGGCAGTGGTGTATTCAGCGATAAAAGACGGTGTGGAACATTTTCACATGCCACAGCAGCAAGAAGAATTGCTCTCTGAAAGACAAAATGCAGTCTCCAGTATTTTTATTTTGTGGTCATATCGCTAATTCTATAAACAGTCTTTGTAAAGTTTGCGAGATTCGTAAAAAGTGTAAAGTTTGCTACAAAAATGATTGTGATATGATATTCGTACCGTGTGGACATATTGCGATATGCGCAGACTGTAGTTTTTCTCAGAAAACATGCGTAATATGTCGAATACGTTTACATGCTGCAGTTCGTATAAATAATCCGTGAAAAAAAAGAAATGGAAACTGCTGCTGCTAAAAAGAGGGTGAGATTTGACGATAAGATTCAAGTTAGGTACATCATACATTGGTCTTATGCGTACAGAATGTCCAGAAATGGTCAATGTTGGATTGAGGCATCGGTCGATCGTCAAAGATTTCAACGAAGAATTTCCAATTTAATCCCCGTAATTGTGCCAGTACTACTACTTAGAATATCAGACAATAAATAGACATTATTTGAGGATAAATCTCATTAGTGTATCAGCAATCATCATGGCGGCGGCGGCGGCGGCGGTGGTTACATACTTTATTCTTTTACATGCTGTTACATCCTACCCCACTTTTAATGGGACTCAAGAACACGAAGACATAAGCGGCAACAGCGATCCAATTTTACAATTACTATGCTACATTACTCTGTGTATTTCGATTTTATTGTTAAAGTGTATAGTTAGAATTATTATAAGAAAAAAATGTATCATATCGATGAATTAATTATTATTGATTATTAAATATTTTTTTGCCAAATTAACATTTGTTTTATTTATGTGGAGTATGAATTCAGACGTAAAAAAGGATCGTTTATGTTATGAACGTGCTCAATTGCCTTTTATTATTTTGCTGACAGTCTGATTTAAAAGTAACAGAACTTGCTAGTCTGATACACGTTGGCAAAAAGGGATATTGTTTATTTTTTTAGTGTTTCGTTAATGTGCATTAAAAGATTTTCGTTTTTTCGGCGGAGGGGTTTATGGGTATACGCTTTTATTTAATTGTCATTCAGCTACTGTGAGTCGTGAACATAACTTGATCATGTGCGAGTACCAGTACACCCCACCCCAGTATCTGGAGGCTTATCTTAGAGAAAAGTGAGTACATTTTAATCTTTTTATTTCTGTGCTTAGTTTTTTTAAATTGGATTTTTTTTTTTTTCATAGTTTCGTAAGCATTGGTTTAGGCGACAGTTCTTCTCCTCCTCCAAACGGTTACGACGACGAACGGGTCTCAACATCTAGTTGTGACAAGAACCCGTTCATGAAATGGCCACACCGATGGGTGTCATCGTCCCCCCAAATGCAAATATGGTAATTATTATAGAAAAATTTTAACATAAATAAATACTGATATTTCTCTTTGTTACAGTTTTACGAATATAAAGTCAGAATTAGAGAGTGAGGAGGAGGAGGATCGCGTGATGTCTTCACCGCTCTCATATCACCCGCAGCCCATGACGTCGTTCATGGTGCCTCCACCCCCTATGACATCGCCCATGATGACGCCACCCCCTATGACGTCGTTCATGGTGCCTCCACCCGCTATGACATCGCCCCTGATGCCTCCACCCGCTATGACATCGCCACCCCCTATGACATCGCCACCCCCTATGACATCGCCCATGATCCCGCCACCCCCTTCACCATCACCTCCACCACGACTATCACCTCAAATTGTGATGGAGGTGTTGAGATTCTCAGCAGTAAGTAAAGTAAATATAATTTTTATACATACATCATGTATTTTCTTTTGTTACAGAATGAATATGATGTCATCACACCCCTGGAGGAATCTGTCATATATTTTAATTAGTATTTTAATTAGTATTATATTTTTATTTCTATTAATATATTATTTTAAATATGTTGTTCTCTTTTATTTAAAAATCTCTTTACGCCTTTATGCATTCCCAAAAATCGAAAATTTAAAAAAAGATTAAAAAAGATTTTTGAAAAATTAATAAAATTAAAAAATTAAAAAATTAAAAAAATTTGAAAAAAAAAAAAAATTTGAAAAAATAAAAACTTTATATTTATTCATTTACATCACTGTCATCTTCGTCATAAATATCAAATTGAATAATGTATTTTACAGGTAAATACAGTTTAATTTTAAATAGAAATGTTTTCATGTCGGCTGCAATCATTTCTCTACAGAATCGTTGAATGCTAACGTTCCCCTCGAGAAATTTGTGACACAATTCCAGAGCTCCATTGTACTTCTGAATCTGTTTTTCACATTCTTTATTACGAATTTCATCGTCTTGGATGGACTGGAAATCGTACACATTATCGTGGCGCTCGCTAAATATTAACGCTGAAATTTCATCACATAAACATTCTACTGCGCTCTGCAAGTCTTCAGCTTTGCTCCAATTCTGTTCACTGTAAAACATCCACATTTTTCTGTTTATTATTATTATTATTTTATTAGGAGAGAGCACACTGTAATGTAACGAGACAGTTCTAACACTAAATGTTAAAGACTAAGAATTAAAAAAAGACGAGCGCTTTAATCTTGAACGCAGGATGACTCATCGATTATATCCTTTCCCCCTCCCCCCATACTTCATTGCGAGTCAGCAAAAAAACCGTGAGAACGCTTTAACCTTGAACGCTAGCGGTCGGGGTCGGAAGCCATTAATCACACACCATCAAAGACTTCTTTGTTCTAGAGCGCTTTAACCTTGAACGCATTCTTAGAATTGGATGTTGCTCTTTTAGTCACGTACTCGCCATTAATCACTCCTTTGATCTAACCGCCTACAGACAAGTCTCGACAAGTCGCTAGAGCGCTTTAACTTGAACGCAGGTGCGCCATTCTCAGAACTAAATGATATTGCGCAATAACCTTGAACGCGCACGTGTGCATATCGATTACGCCACATTAATCACTCCTTTGATCTAGCCGCCTACAGACAAGTCTCGACAAGTCGCTAACCTTGAACGCAGCTTATGACTCATCGCCGCATTAATCACAGCTTGTTTACTTATATCTGACAGCTATTCTTGGAACCACCCACACACAGACTCCTAGCCGCCTACAGACAAGTCTCGACAAGTCGCTAACCTTGAACGCACGTGTGCCCATTGCGTAAGATGATGCAATATTGCGCAATAACCTTGAACGCGCACGTGTGCCCATCGATTACGTAATATTGCGCAATACGCTTTAACGATGATGCAATACCTTCCGGTCATTGACGATTACTTCTTCTCCACCCCCTCGCCGAAGACCACCCCCCATGATGATATTGCGCAATGGTCTTCAGCTCTTGTACACCCCAAGCTCTTCTCCACCCTCCACCTTCCGGTCTTTGACGATTTACTTCTTGTACACACCCCCTCGAAGACTTCTTCACCTAAACCACCCCCCGTCATGGTGCTCCGGATGGACAGACGCCATCTTGAGCCAGAAACCCCTTTGCCTATCTACTTACACTCTTTCACAAAAGAAAATATTCACAAAAGAAAACATAAAATACCTCGCACTTCTTTTTACCACCCGGATATCTAAAGCAAAACTGATTTTCTTCCCATTGTCGTTGAAATTTACCAAGAATAAGACACAATAGTTTAAAAATTATTTTTAATTTTTTACAAAAATTAAAAATAACAACACAATAATAATAAATGTAACACTCTAAAATACAGGGCGATTTAAAATTCAAAATTGATTTTCTTCCCATTGTTGTTGAAATTTACTAATAAAAGATACTCATTTGAATATTATCTTTTATTTCTTATAAAAATAAATATGTACCTAACAAAAAACAACAGAAATAAATGTAAAACTCCAAAATACAGGGCGATTCAAACTTAGTTATTTATTAAGAACTTATGGAATACTGTACAGGGTTATCACGTGAAAGTTCCCACCCCAATTTTGTGGATTATTTCTGAAGTTACAAAAATTTTTTTATAATATAATTCGTGTGAATTTTTATGACGGTTTTAACTATGAAAAAAGAAAAACAATTGAATTTCAATTTAAAAAGTTATGAACCTAACTTACATTTTTTTAAATGGAATACCCTATATATTTTCAAATTTTTCAAAGATCTTTTCATTCTGATTCTAAATATATATGGTTTAATACATTTATTTTTGACCGTCTTTGAATTATTTAAAAATGTAGTTTTTTTTAAGAAAATAAATGCAGTCTCTTAAATCAATATAGCCTAGACTCATAGATTTAAGAATGGCCATGCTAAAAAACAAAAGCTCTCGTAATTATTTATTTTGACATTTGTTATTGCTCCTGTCATTAAATGTGAATTCTTTGTGTGTGGTTTTGTTTAAGTTTTAGAAGAAAATGCAATAAATGTAAATTTTCATTTCTAATTATTTCAAAAACCCTGGGGTTATCACGCGAAAGTTCCCACCCCAATTTTGTAGATTGTTTCTAAAGTTACAAAAAAAATTTAAACGTAAATTTTCATTTCTAATTATTTCAAAAACCCTGGGGTTATCACGCGAAAGTTCCCACCCCAATTTTGTAGATTGTTTCTAAAGTTACAAAAAAAAATTTTATATATAATTTGCGTGAATTTTTATGACGATTCTAATTATGAAAAAAGAAAAACAATTAAATGCCAATTTGAAAATTAATGAGAACAACTTGCATTTTTTTAAATGGAACGTCCTGTATAATTTTAAATTTTTTTAAATATCTTTTCATTCTGATTCCAAATAAGTATAGGTTAATAGGTTTATCTTTGACAGTTTTTGAAATATTTAGAAATGAAAATTTACGTTTATTGCATTTTCTTCTAAAACTTGAACAAAACCACACACAAAGAATTCACATTTAATGACAGGAGCAATAACAAATGACAAAATAAATAATTACGAGAGCTTTTGTTTTTTAGCATGGCCATTCTTAAATCTATGAGTCTAGGCTATATTGATTTGAGAGACTGCATTTATTTTCTTAAAAAAACTACATTTTTAAATAATTCAAAGGCGGTCAAAAATAAATGTATTAAACCATATATATTTAGAATCAGAATGCAAAGACCTTTTAAGAAATTCGAAAATATATAGGGTGTTCCATTTAAAAAAATGTAAGTTAGGTTCATAACTTTTTAAATTGACATTCAATTGTTTTTCTTTTTTTATAGTTAGAACCGTCATAAAAATTCACGCGAATTATATTATAAAAATTTTTTTGTAACTTCAGAAACAATCCACAAAATTGGGGTGGGAACTTTCACGTGATAACCCTGTACATATTTAAAAACTGAAAGTTTTGATTTATGGGTTCTTCATACTGATTTATTGAAATATTTTCAGTTATAATGCACTTACGGTTATACTGATTATGTGGGGTGTCTTCATCGATTTTCTTATTTTATACAGAATACAATATTTCTTCTCGAATTTTCCAATTGTAGGCTCAATTTTAACGCAACTTTGTTTCTTTCTCTGGATTCCTATTTAGGTTTTAAATTTGCCACAAAAAAAATCGGTTGAATTTAAAGATCTTGTAGATAATTTGATAAATTTTATTAGGTATGTTCTTCGATAGAATAATAGTCAATTTATCATAAAAGTAGAAATAGTGAGTATATTTATCCTCAAAAAAATTGAGGGTATATATTTTTAAAATATAACCAACAAATCCTTTTCTTAAAATCGATTATTTATTAGAAGAAGTTGCCTTGATATCGAGCAAAAATTTGGAAAGCTGAAAAAATATGACATATTATTTCAAACAGAAAATTAATAACGGCGTAACTGCAGTGTAACTGAAAATATTTTAGAATAGGTGATAAAACCTGTAAATACAAATATTCAGAATTAAAATATGATTCGTTTTGCATAGGCCCCTGAGTTTGAATTACTCTGTGTGAAATAAACAAATATCTGAAAAATAGACTAACAAAAACATTTTACTCTGGAAACAAAATGGCATATTTTTTATAAGCACATCTCAAAGCATATAACGAAAACATTTAAATTTAAAACAACTAAAATTAGTCCCAGAACATACAGGGTGATACAGGTAGATACAAGCAATAGACATAACCTGCCATTTAAAAATAATTAGAAAATGACCCTGGAAGAGCAATAATTATTTATTTATAAAATAATGACTTTTACATTAATAAAAGTAGAACTGTTTTGCTGTATTAATATTAATTAATACAGCAACACAGTTCTACAGTTTTCGGTATTCATTAAAAACAAATGTTTTTATTTTTTTCCAATCCTTATTTCTCATACAAGCATACTTTTCTCTAAATTCTTCAATTTCCATTTCAGTTGGGGCCTTTTTCTTTACAATGTTACCTTGAAAATACTTTATAGTGAGGGATCTTTGATCTTCCGTCCATTTAACTTTTGGATGTTTCACTTTCCCCTGTTCTTCATTTTTACGATGTTTCTTGGAATAATTAATATCTTCCGCTTCCTTATTTTCCTTCTTATTTGTAGGTAACAATTCTCCAGATTTTCTACTTCGCCTATTATTCTTAATCATAAGACTTTGTTCATTCTCATCTTAAAAAAACAATTTCAATCACCAAATTTCATAAATTCACACTTTAACGTACCAGTATGTTGCATTTTAGGAATTTTCTTATTAATATTATTTTCACCTTCATCAATTTCATCATCTTCATCCTCATCTGAAATCAGATCTTCGTTCAAGTTTTCATCTATAACTTCATCCTGTGATTTTAGTAGCAGCTTTGCTAATTTAGCAGTTTGATACATTTCTTGTGGTAACCTAAAAAAGCGATAACTCAAGTTTTTCATTATCTCCTCCCTGTTACGAAAACCTAGCGTTCCAAAGTTATATTTCAATAATTGAATAGGCAATATGGAAAGTTTTGTTAAAATGTTTTCTTAACCGCCTCTCAAGCCACCGAAGTAACTCCTTGAAAATCTAGAGTGATTTGTATTAGGTAAATAGAGACGAAGCCCTGTAGTTTATTGTGAACCACATCTAGGGCATTGGCAATTCACCCTCCCATTTTGGTCCGAAATAAATTCGAAATTAAATATTTTTAGGTCCTTAGGATGGAGTCAAACCATCAATCTTCGCAACCGAGTAAATAGGTACAAGCACTCTACACCCTCGGCTACTGTATCCGTCAAATCGAAATTGAAGAAAACATTTTTTTCAGTTTGCATAAATCTGAATTTGACAGCTTGTTAATCAATTTTTAGATACATATTTTAAAAACTTATTACCTTTTCAATTATTGACAAAAGTACATGGGATTTTGGAAATTGTATAATATTTATCTCAAGTGGGTGAGCCAGAGGAGGAAGAGAATGAAAAATGGGTATTTTTCAAACACTAATCTGTAAAATTCTGATGAGTGGTAACTGTGTGTCCTAAGAATGTGCATAATTGCTCCATCTCTGATGAATCCAAATGATCAATTTTGGAAATAGTAGCAATGTGCTTGCGTAATTTGCCTGAAGTTAATGCTTGAGGATATTCCGCTCCAGATTGGTGTGTTTCTTTTCACTGTTGCAAATAGGAAAGGATTTGTTGGTAATATAAAATTCTTCCTTACTGATAATAATAATTCAAGATAACCTTGCACTTCCTTTGAAAACAACACAGGCACGGGCTTATGACGTTTTCCTCTAATTACGATTCTTTTGTACTGTCTAAGAAGAATGTTTTCAGCCTCAGTTAAATTTTTTAAAAATTCCTCACATATAATGTCATTTTTCTCTAGTAAATAACTATCCATTTGCAGTCGTTCAAGTTCGCCCATTCTTCTCCTGTTGAGTGTAATTAATAAAGTATAGCAACATTTTTGCAAATCATTATATGATTTGCGGTCATTCTCATTTTCTTTTAATTTTTCTGCACAGTTTTTTGCAATTTCTTTAACAAATTTAACTTTTTAATATCCGATGTTAACGGAATTATGGTTGGTTTCTTCCATTAGTTTTCAACTACATCCTGATTAGCCACACTGCTAATTTCGGCGTTCCAATCTAAAACATATATTATGGTACCTTCACAAAAATAAAATTATTGTACTGTACTGTACTACTATTAGTCGTTATTTTTAATAAAACCACAAATAAAAATGTATTAATTTATTATGGATTTAAGTTATTTCATCGAAATTAAAATTTCTGAAAAATCTTTAAAACGGTTACTTGTAGCGACTTGAAAAAGAAGGCTTTTTATAGAAAAAGGGTTGTAGATTATAAATGTACTATTAAAATTGTGACAAATTAAGGGTAATCACCCCTCATTTACCCCTTTCCTGGGCATCGACAAACATGTGAATTACTCCGAAATATGACTTCCCTAATGGATAATGGATAATGGAGTTCCAATAATGAAATAATTCTAGTAGGGTGTGTGATAGGTATATCGTATCGTATCGTGGTTTTACTGGTGAAATTAATTTGTAAATTGACTTGAGTTGTTCCTAAGTGACTTAGTGAATGCTAGTGAACTATTTTGAAAATGTGAACGATACGATTTAGGTCCATTTTCCAAAATAATTCTATATTGAATTAATAAACATTGAAGAATGTCACGTTGTGGACTTTGTGAGACTTCTCTTAGCCGCAAGCCAAGCGTTTCTTGCTCTGGTCCCTGTAAAAAGTATTATCATGCTGCCTGTGTTGATATACCGGGTGAGTTAGCTCAACATATAGCATCTATACCTGGTCTGTCATGGAATTGTAATCCGTGTAAGCTACTAGAAATTAAGTTCACTGACAAAACGTTAGAAGATCTGTTTGATAAAAAAATGTACAGAATTATTCAATGAATTTACTGCTAAATTTGATGCAATGAAGGCTCATTTTACAAAGATAGCCATAGAAAAAATTTCTGAAATTTCAGTACCCACTTCATTTACACCTGGAACTGCCTCGTATGCAAATAAATTACGCCTAGGTTCGCAACAAAAAATTGTCATCAAACCAAAAGATCCTAATCAAGTTAATGCACGCATCAAATCTGATATTATACAGACAGTTAATCCAGTGGATTCTAATATAAAAATCAATAATGTAATATGTTTTTTACAAAAATGGTGGAATTGTATTGGGATGCAGTAATTCTGATGAAGCTGCCAGATTTAAAAAACTTGCCGAAGAGAAACTTCCTTCTAATTATGATGTCCATGAATTAAAAGGTTTCCATCCTCAAATCAAAATTGTTGGAGTCACAGATAATATTGAAGAAGAAGTCCTACTCCAGTACATTAAGAAACAAAATGACATCATATTCGATGTCAATTCCAAATGCAAAATTCTGCGTTTTTGGCCTACGAAAAATAACAAAAACATATATCAAGCTATATTGCAGGTGGATATCTCTACATACAATAAAGCACTTAATCAAGGTCATTTATTAATAGGGTTAGATGGATGTACAGTATATGACGCAATTTCTGTGCCATGCTGCTATACATGTAATAGTTACTTTCACAGCAAGAAGTCCTGTAAAAGTAATATATCATGTCCTATATGTTCAAAAGCTCATAACCTGAAAGATTGTCCTGAAGGTAGCAAACAATGTTGTATTAACTGTTACAATATTAAAATTAAACAAAAAACTGATATTAAAACAGATCATGCAGTTTGGGATTATAATAACTGTTCTGCATACAAAAAGGCATTGGAAAAATTTAAATTTGATTTATTTGGGACACCCAAATAGCAAATAATGACACCTTCTTCTTTTGATAAATTCCTGAACGTAAACGACACTATCTCTCTAGATTCCTCTTCTAATAATTTTAACAAGCTCTCTAAATGGTCTGTATATTATCAGAACATGCGCGGAGTGAATAGTAAAACCATTCGCCTATTTAACGCTGCAAATTTAAGTGAGTACTACTAAATATTGCAGTCACAGAGAGTTGGTTGGAATCCGGTGTACATAACGCAGAGCTATTTGATACTAATAAATATGCTGTATATCGATGTGACAGTGATTTTACCAATACTAATTATTCTAAAGGCGGGAGAGTCATACTCGCTATAGACTCCTCTTTATGTTCTTTAGATTTAAAACTAAAAACTACCACACAATTTAGGGATTTATATTTTATAGACATTCTTGGAGTTCAAATAAAAATTGATTTTTATTCCTATTATATAATTTTAATATATATACCACCTAATACTACTCTAGAATGTTATAACTCTGTATTTGAAATTATTGCTTCTTTTGAATTTATTCATAACAATAATGTCTTATTTCTAGGTGATTTTAACTTTAGTGAATACTTATTTAGAAAGGTTAGAACCTACTAATCGTATTACATCCTTGATAAATTTTAACAATTTCCTAAATTTAGAGCAGTATAACTTTATAAAAAATACAAACGAGAATATTCTGGACTTAGTTTTAGCAAGTATGAATTGTGTAGTAGTCAAAGCCCCAGATGTATTAATTACTGAGGATCTTCATCACCCTGCACTTCTAATTTCACTTGATGTACATAAAAAACGAAAGAACAATAAAGATGCCATAAACATAACTTATTATAATTATAATTATCGTAAGGCTGATTTAGGTGCACTTTATCAAAATCTAGCAAATATCGATTGGTATTTCCTGCTCAATATTACAGATGTAAACTATGCTTTTGAAAAATTTTATGAAAAAAGGTACATTTATAATTAATAATTGAAGAGAGAAGAAAAAAAGACAAACAAAGCTTTCCAATTATAATCCTTTTTATTTCTGTACACAATATTTGTTTTATCCACTGTTCGTTTGTCAACCAGGAAGAATGTGTCGTTTATTACATCTAATTGTTTAATGTTAATATTAATGTTAACAGTAATGACATATGACCTCGACTATGACAATCGTTTAACCTTTTTCTGTTGAAAATATTCGTACTATTAATATTCCCCTGATGATGGCTTGTAGCCGAAACTATTTTGGATAAAACAAATATTGTGTACAGAAAGAAAAAGGATTATAATTGGAAAGCTTTGTTTGCCTTTTTTCTTCTCTCTTCAATTAAAATTTTTCTGTACTATAATGGATTTTCGTCAAGAAATAATTAATAATTGCCCAAAAATTTAACTAATTCAATAAATTTCTAGCCATTTATTGGTGTTACAAATGAACGTTTTATAAACTTTTTTGCAGCTTCAACTGACAGTGCCGATGAAACTTTGAAGAATATTAGGAAAGGTATTTAATAAAAAGTAGTAAATAAGTTTAAACGAAAACCATGCCAAATTCTTTATTTTAGTTCTTGAATGGTGAGCAGGTTGAAAATTTGTACTTTTGTCATGCCGGTACATCAACTTGTATTCTTTATTACACAACTAGACTAGTCAATTTATTGAATTGTATTAAAAAAATACATGCATAATGTAATTCAGAAGCATAACAAAGGTCTACATTTAATATAATTGTTTTTGTTTATAAATTTTGTGAAATGTAATGACAATTTTATTAGACGAGTTGGCTTTATACAGGGTGTTCCGCATAGCAACTGACAAAGAGCAGAGGCGTCTATGGGAACGCAAAATATGGTACTTGAACGCAACTTACCCCTATACCAAGTTGCATCCTTGTTATAGGCCTTCAAAGTGGGACCTCGATGGATTATTATGCGGAGCACCCTGTATAACTATAATTAGAGGAGTTGCATACTTAGTTGACTTAGTTTCCCCAAACTAAATTATCTGAATTATTCCCAATTTGTTGATCATATTGCACAACAAACATAAATTTTTAGGGGTTATAGGTATTCAATTTTAAAAATAGATAATCTTCAATTACCCATGTTAAACGCTCAAAAAATAAATAATTTATCATTTTTATTCACAACACAGTCAAGTTAATTTTAGATGTTTGGGAGTAACTATGCAAGTATAAAATCACTCTAAATTTGTATGATTGTGCTGGACAATTTTAGTTGTATCTACATATACATATATATTTGCAGAACTGATGATACAGAAAAAAGTAAAGATCAAAGTATTATCTGTAATTAAGGAAATTAACAACAATAAATCGGAAAATGAAGTGAGGGATAAAGACGGTGCAACTGATTCTGTAGTTGATAGATGGAATACACACGTCCCTGAACCACCTGATTCATTAAGTCCTCAGCATATAAATGGAATTAGTTCCCAGGGAAATGGAAACATAAGTATTGTTGGAGCTGAAAATATAAATGATATCCGTATTATATTAACAAATGACAATTTTAAAATATTAATGGACCATGTATTGGAGATACAAAGCATGGTCAGATTAATATTGCACAAGGTTAATTTAAGAGATGATTCAGGTAATCAGCCAAATGAAAACATGCTGAATGGTCATAAAATTCAAGATCTCTTACCCTTAAATTCTGTAGCTCAATTAATGTCGATTGAAGAGCTTTTAAAAGCAGACACCGAAGTTTCAAATCAACTAGTGAGTTTATTTTTTAAATGCTGGCGTAATATTTTATTTTCACGTGCACATTTTTTGGTTTAATAAAATGGTATTAACTGGAGGAAGAGAATATAAAGATTTTGTTAAAAGATGTTTAGCTGTATTATTTACTAATCTGGCATCGTTATGCTCATGGACAGGGCAAAAAAATAATTTTCGCATAGGTGACACGGGATTAATAAAACTTGTTAAAAGTAAGTATTATCATTTTTGAAGTTTTTAAAAACTTGAGGGCTGGTCTCTGGCACATTCATTGGATGTGTGGTGCGTGTTATGTGTCGAGCCAGTGACTTATTGGTAGGAATGCAATAAAATCTGTTCTTATTTGTTTGTTGACGCTATCAAATAATATGTATCCAAGCATTTCAGAAACCAGCAATTAACCTAAATTTTAAATGCCCAGGAACTTTTACAAAAATTAATATTTTCTCGAAAGAAATAAGCTGGATTTTATCAAAGATTCTGCTACCACTTTGGGAACAATTAAAATACAGTAGATTCGTGATTTAGTGAACTAATTCCAGCAAAACGATTGCACTATTTCGGGGGTGTTCACTTTTGCGAGGTTTGAAATTAAGGGCGCCTATTTAAAGAAATAATGTTTATTCTGCAAAAATTAACAGTACTATGTATGTATGTACTATCGCGGCCGAAAAAAAGTAATCGACTGATTTTCCCGTTGTAATTATGGTTCTATTCAGTGTCGCATCAATCCCAATATTTTTTTATTAGTGTCAACGTCATTGTCATATTAAGAAAAAATAAATTTTTTATTACTTAATTATGCCTTATTATGTTTTGAGTGAAGAAGAAAAAGGCTACATCATCTCCAAACTTGGAGAAGGGTGGTCTCAACAACGCATAGTGAAATTAATTGTAGCAAAAGCACGATTCAAAAACTAAACAAGAAGTGGATAGAAACTCATAATCTGAGCAGGGCAGTGGGTTCTGGGCGGCCAAGAAAGAGTACTCTAGAAAACGACAATACCCTGGTTAACTATATGAATTTAAACCCATTTTATAATTCTATTGAAGCCAAAGAGCAAATCAACTTCCCAGCGTCTGTTAGGACAGCAAGAAAACGGCTACGAGAGCAAGAGCAATTTAACTGTGCCAGAGCTAAAAAGCCCCGACTAACTGATGTTAATAAAGAGGCAAGAATGCAGTTTGCAAATACTTTTATTAATGAAAACGGTCGTTACTGGGAGCAAGTGGTCTTTTCCGACGGAAAGATATTTCAGTCCTGCTACAATGGTCAACTGCGAGTTTACCGCCCCAGGGGTCATAATAAGTTTGATGAAGAATATTTGCACAAAATAGATAATAGCGGAAGGTATTCTGTCTTTTTGTTTAGTTTTTGAATTATGCCTTTGCTACAATTAATTTCACTTGCTATGCGTTGTTAAGACCACCCCTCGGACCACCCTTTCCCATTGGCGATGATGTAGCCTTTATCTGCTTCTCTCAAAACCATTAATAACAACTTATTTCTTATTAGTATTTTTTAAATAAATACGACCCCACCAATGATTTCTTGTCAAAATAATTTAATTGACATAACTGATGTAAAAACTCCCATTTACAAAGGAACATTTTTCAAAAAAACATACTACTTATTATTATTATACATTGCTTCTTTATTTTCTATTTATTTATTAATTCTGTTTTTTGTATAATTGTTACTATATTTAATTAAATTATAATGCACAGTGTAAAAATTGCACATTTGAATCTTCGTTCAATTTTTACAGGCTTCGATGAATTTGTGTCCTTAGTTAATACCAATATGTATGATATAATTGGCATTACTGAAACATGGCTGTTAAATGATATGTCTTCTAGTTTAGTTAACATTCCTGGTTATTATTTAGTTAGAAAAGACCGTAATGGTAGGGGAGGGGGAGTGGGTATTTACATTCGTAATGATATTACCTGTACAACAATACAGTTTGATTTTGAGATAGACAATATTTATGAACAATTATGGGTTTATTTTAAATTTAAAAATAAAACTATTGCCTTGGGTATTATGTACAGACCACCTGACAGTAGAGGACTTATACCGGAACCCGGTCTCCCCCCACCACTTTTTTTTCTGGTGGGGGGTAATTAGAGTAATTAGAGCATTGTCGGTAATTAGGGTAATTAGAGCATTGTCGGTAATTAGGGTAATTAGAGCATTGTCGGTAATTAGACTGTAATTACAATGGAGGTAATTAGAAAATTGTCGGTAATTAGACTGTAATTACAATAGAGGTAATAAGAGTAATGTCTGTAATTAGATTGTAATTACAATATAGAGGTAATTAGACTTGATGTAATTACTATTGTGGTAATTGGGGTTGTGCAATTGTAATTGTAATTAGTGTATGTATCAATAAGTGTTTCAAGTATGTAAGTGTACGATAGTAATTAGTATGGTGGGAGGTAAGTAGGTTGGAGGGGGCGAATGTTTCACTATAAATAAAACGCTTTGGTAGCTCAAAATCACATCCATAGTTGTTCACTCAAGAGTTAACTAGTGAGAGTAGTGCAGTTATCTCAATTTATTTCAAGTGAGCAATATATTTCAAGTGAGCAATATATTATATTATTCTTTGCGATTCTTTCATTGTGTACGTCAATTTTAAATTTTAACTATGGCACTTTCCGAATTCGATTTATTAGCACTTAATGCGATTATAAATGAAAATACAGAGATTTTAGTGCAAAGATCTATTACATCGTTAGTTATAAATAAACCTTATATTATAAAGAAAATGTCATTGGTCAATACGCGATATGGAAAATCAATCGTAGTACATTTATTTGAGGAAAGTGCGATTACAGATTTTAAATCATTTTTACCAAAACGGGTTGTAGAAAATATAAGTGAAGATACTATTAATAAAATTAATTCAAGCGGTGGTAAATACACATTGACATATTTAGGACAACGTCCTCCAATGTATATCGGCGCAAAATCCAGCGCAATAATACAATTTGGTATTTAATTTCTAGTACTTAAGAAACAATATTTGTATTAGTTAGTTATTAGTTTACATTTGCTACTATATAATAAAAATGGGGTACATTTAGAAAGAATTTTGGGGGTATTATAAAAATAATTATCTGTTCACTTGTAAATATAGAATTATTGATTTGAACAATATATCAATTTTAAATTGAATAGATATCATATTTTGTGTAAGTATGTGATTAGATTTATTCTCTTTATATCTATTTTTAATTTATTTGTTTAATTCCAGGTTAACTCTAACCAACAAAAAAACATGTGGATGCAATATTCATCTCACGGATGGGTAAAGGCAGAAGACATTAAATCTGCCATTGAAAGATTGTCTTGTAAACTAGATGACATAAGGAGGGATTCACTGCATTCTTTGAATTATGACATAAATGTCTGCTTCGATGCTGAAGAAGTTCGACGTGTTAAAGAAACTTCCAAGGCGTGTAGCATTGGTGTAAATTTATGTGGTAGATATTCTCGTGGCTTCCTAAATTTGGATGAGTTTTGTGAGCATATGGGCGTAGTGGATCTAAAACGCTTTCTATATGACATAGTGGAGTACCTACCTAAGAATATCATTGAAAAATATCAACTCAACCAGTCTGATGAAGAAGATAATGAGGACAATGTATATAAATAAATACTATAATCTGTTAATTTTGATTGACATATTCATTACACCAAATATTGTATATGTCTGCAGTAAACAATATGGTGCTGTATTTTGTATTATAAGGATAAATAAATGAAATACACATTAAAAGATTACATTCATTTTATTACATAATTAAAAATACCTTAGCATAATTAAAACAGTTTTCATTGTAATTTTATATTTAAATCTACAATAACATTTTTTGAGAAAATGAACATTTGTAAGTACATCATGATTATTATTGATAAAATGTTCCAGACATCTTGATAGAAATGGTATGCTGCACTACTTAATTGCACAATAATAAATGTTTTCTTTTTTACTTAACATCGAGAAAGCCATTCTGAACCGAGCCATCTAATGCGTTATAACTTAAATATGTATCATGAAGTATAAGTGCATACACTCGAGTTTGTTCCGGAAATTTCGCTTTTCGTGTTTCAAATTCTATCTTTATGTCGACAGTAGATGATTTCACTGCAACAGGTTGGTGTGAACAATCAATGACAAACAAAGGATTCTTCCTGAATTCCCCAAGATCCATCATGGGTTCGCTCATATCTTTATCATAGTAACTACGTTGGAAGTTCTCATAAGCATAATGTGCTGCAGAATCGAGCTTCTTATCGAAATCTAAATTCCAACGTTCATATGGATATACTTCAGAGTTTAGAAATAGTCGAATATTATTTATGTCTGCGTGTTTGAACTGTGTAACATCCTTTGTTCTATCATTGGCCTGATCAGTGCCTTGAAAGCCAAGAAGGATGAAAAGTGGACTTTCAAGACGGGTGGAGAGTTTAAGAGCCCATATGTCATAGGTAGTATCGCGTAGACAGGGAAGCTCATAAAAATCCCACGCACGGTAGACCATCTTAACTTTGGTATTATTACCACTTTTATTAATTCGATTCAATAATTTTAACTTTTGTCGATCTTCAGGTACAATGTGCCTTATCTTCCACTCAATTTTGCTGATATCCAACTCTGCATCAACCTCACCGATATAGGAGTCTTTAAATGAGCGTGCAATTATCATAATTAATTCTTGCTTCACATTCAGAATGCCTTTGGTATAATCTTCTGCAAAACCCATAAGGAACTTAAGGGGTAGTTTGCCACTGAACACGTGACTGGTGGTATCTAAAATATCTTGTCTCTTTTCAGTGAGACCCCAACCTGTTGTTATTAATGAGCGTGCATGCGTTTGCCCATACGACACCATAGTTTTCATTGTGGTAGTAATACCAGGTCTTCTAACTACTGCTACTTGTTCACCACCCATTTCCAGTCGTATCTCTTCAAAGAGAAATGCTAGTGCATTATTGGATAAATAACAACGCTTTGTGGTGTCGCTAGGAGTAAATTTTCCCTCTATGTATATATAACTTTCTGAAATGTCGAGTATAACATCTTGAAAATTGATGGGAATACGTATTTCATCAGAGTTTCTGTAATATGGGGATCCATATGGTTTATATGTATGCTCATGTAGGCTAACTAGGGAATGATCTAACACAGGTTCATCAAACACCTCAAGTTTGTCACTAGTTGCAGTAGCCACCATTATTATGACCAATTTTTTCGCAGTTTTAATCCAATAGATTTTAAAAAGGCTTGATCCTCAGCTGACAATCTATGTCTTAACTGTTTAAGGTATAGACTTTGAATGAATTGCTTTCCACATCTCCCTTTCTTTTTATCCATACTGTTGTTCGCTACAGTATCATACTGATGGTGATGTACTTGCTGTCGCTGTTTATATCGAAAACCCATTTGGTTGGTGATATCCGACTTTCTTCAATTCTAGCCTTACAATAATTTTCTCACCTCGAAAATCGATCAAATCACCGTTGTCGTCCAGTATGCGTAGTGTGATGTTGTCTATTAACTGACGCCCTTTAGGTCTAACAGGTAAATATATGATATTTTTGGGTTCTCTAGTAAGTTTGTAGCCAGGCTCAACGTCTATGTCAAATTCAAAGAGAGTGTGTGACTCTTCTGCATTCAGATAAGCTCCAGAAATAATATTGCAATCTACGCGTATCATCCTTACTTTCATAATATCAACAGGCTGTGTTGATTCGTAATTTTTATTTGGTTGTAAATATATTGGTCCAAATCCCAACAGACTTCCTATTGAATTTGGTTGTCTAAAATCTACTTCATACTTTGACAAAATCTCGCACTTTAAGGTATTGTTGTTTGCCCTTAAAGTGAATATTTGCGTGTAATCCTTTCCATCAATATTCATAGCTTTCAACATTGCAGCATAGATTTCATCAATTTCATAAGCCCCCAGAGGTATGTGAACAGTAGTGAATGTATCTTTAGCACTAACCCTATATTGGAAGATGTTATTTGTTTCATCCACATTGTATATGGAGTTGTAAGAGTAGAATCCAATTAAACCTAACCCATGACGACTGCTCCTATCCAGTTCAATGGGTGGATCAAAGTTGACACTTAGCTCACTTAAGCGGCTCGTTAGTGTGAACGTGTACGACATGACTGATATAATTAAATTGTGTTACCCAATTTATTGTGGATTACAGCAATAATGGTATAATTTCCTCTTCTTAGAAGTGGATGGTAATATATTTACATTGTTATTGGATGCCACATTTACATCGTTTACCTTACAATAGCAGCAAAACATTTTTCTAGGTGTTGGACCATCATTTACGTCAACATTGCTTTCATAATCATTAAGGTAATGTTCTGTGCAATATTGATATTTTAATATATCGATATCATTCTGAAGATGTGTAGGTAGCTTATCCCATACTAATGCAATTTCATGTGAAGCAAGCCCAATCATCACTTCTTTGGGCATATTTGCAAGTTGTTGTTTGCTCATCTTCAACAGACTACGCAAACGGGAGAATGCAATTAGTGAGTGACCCATTCGCTTGATACTTTCTCGATCCATTGCTGGGGTTATAGATTTCAGCTCCATGGCGTTTTATATTTGTTTTGTAGAGAGAAACTTTAAACACAAATGTCCACACCACACTGTGTTAAAATTCTGTACACGTTTGTAGTTATAGAATATTTGGTTGGCCCTCCTTGAATCGGTATTGAAATATGTAACTAATTCTATAGGTGGGGGTAAATCACCAAAACTATCAAAGTAATTTACTAAACCACCTCGTTTTTTATATGCCACCCAATGTGTCCCAGGACCATATATACTATCCAAATTGATTATTGAAGATTCATTGTAATGTGGCCCATGTCTTGGTAGTGAGTCGCGCATAAACACACCTCGAAAGTATGCTACCTTCATTTTCTTAGCATAATATTTAAGATCAATGTCGGTAAGAGGTCTCCGAGGTAGGGAGTCTATTAGTTTTTTGAATTCTGTTTTAGATAAAGACCCATTCCCTTTCGATATGGCTTCATAAACATCCCCTTGCCACTTTTCATAGCGATTGCTTCCATACTTCTGTTGTGTCGATTTGCTTCAGCTAATTCTTCTCTACCCTTTTTCACATCATTTACAGCTTTAGCAATACCAGCAGCCGTACCAGCCAAACTACCCAATGCAGATAATCCAGCAAAAATGGGTATTAGAGGTAAAATACCACCAACTTTTGGAATTGGTATAATTCGAGGTGTTTGAATATTGCGTTTTCCACCGGCCTGTTTTATATATCGACGTGCAGCTTTTAGAGCAATTTCAGTCACCTTCTTTTGGTCTTTTACTCTTTTGCCTCCAGCATTTCGCAGTGTGTCACGCACTTTTCGTACTATCCCAGATCCAAACGCTGTCTTTTTAACATTCTTCTTACCTTTCTTTGTTTTCTTGATGATTCGTTTCCTTATTGGATTGCGAGATATTGTTGAATTACATTCCATACCAAGACGTTGTTTTCCCTTCATTATAGTTGTGACTAACCAAGCAGCTGCCTTTTCTCCACGTCCTGCGTCTTTAGATTTCACTCGTTTCCACGCAGCCTGTTCAAGCTGATAGTCTGCTTTATGGCGGGCTGCTTGATTACTGCTATTTTTGTCGTACGCAATATCGTGTTGCTTACACGCTTTATCGAGCTGATTTATGCCAGAATCACCTCGTGCTAACCTTTTATTTAAATCTGTGCCTGGACCACAAAATTGATAACCTGGCAAATGCAATTCAAAGGGGAGCTTATTAATCAGGGAATTAACTAATCCTCCACCGCGCTTCGTACGTTTTTCACGTGTGTATCGTATCGTAGAAACCATTTAAATAAGAGTTGTAAATCACACATCTACTTATATAACATTTAGCCGCGGTACAATGCACATTGTGAAACAGAAACAAACGCTTTCTATAGATAATTTGGATGAAAAAGTTGGGCGTGGGTTAAGTGCTGATAATCGCCATGGACCACTACTACCTTCAACTGTACGTGCCCTCATAATAGGACCCTCGAATTGTGGGAAAACAAATGTCTTAATATCTTTGATCACGCATCGTTTAGGTTTACGTTTTTTAAATATTTACCTATACTCAAAGTCTATAAATCAACCCAAGTATGAGTATCTACGTAATGTATTAGCGCCGATTGAGGGGTTAGGATTTTATAAATTTAGTAATGGTACGCAAATAGTGGAACCATCCGAGGCAAAGCCAGAGTCTGTGTTTATATTTGACGATGTAATATGTGAGAAACAAGATGTTATAAGGGGATATTTCAGTATGGGCCGACATAGAAATGTGGATTGTTTTTATCTTGGCCAGTCATACTCTCGAATCCCGAAGCAGCTAATAAGAGACAATAGTAATTTAATTGTTGTCTTTAAACAGGACGACATGAATCTGCATCACATCTTTTCCGATCATGTGTCACCTGATGTAACGTTTACAGTATTTCAAAATATGTGTGCAAAGTGCTGGAATGACAAATATGGATTTCTAGTGATTGATAAGGATAGAGAAGTACAAGGTGGGCGATATAGAAAAGGGTTTGATAGCTTCATATATCCATAATGCATTTTATTAAAAACTTCACTTGAATTACATACGTCGTTAGGATTACTTCGTTTACGTATGCGCTAAGATGAAGGTTACCAAAGATAATAAAAAATATAACAATCTTGCACATCCCAGTAGCGAAATAACACTCAAGCGACAGCTGATTGAGGCAACAGATGCTGTGCGGAAGAAGTTTAACTATATCAAGAACAAAGATATGGAGATGCACGTAACACTTGAAAAGATCTACCAACCGATAACTGAACCTTTAAATGTTATATCTTCAGCAGCAGAGAACAAATCTCATATCCAACAATTACATTCAAAACCATCATCATCAAGGGTGTCCACCCAGAGGGCTGTATCATGGGAGAGTGCTTCTGAAGAAGGATCCGATAAGTATGTAGGTGGTGATGATGTTCCACATTATATCCCCATTATGGAAACACCACCATCGTCAATAAGAACAACCCCTGTATCCGAAACTTCTCCAGCTAGTAAACTAGAAAAAAGACATGAGGTTGTAAAAAGACATATACAAAATTTAAAATCTGGTGATTCCAAGTATGATAGTTTATATGGAGTGCGTGTAGATCCCAAGACAGGCAAACTGCTGATGGGCAATGCCGAAATACGTTTTTCCCATGGAAATATTACGCTATGGTATGGCAATAAGAAACTTGGCGTGTATCTAGGTAGTCCTAAATTGTACGATCTAATATTTCTAAAACGCCCAACAATTTTAGATGATAATAGAGAGGGTGTTCTCGATGATGAATGGAGTAAGATATATGGAGAAATACTAAGAAAAACAAAGGCACCTTACAAAAAATTCGATGTAGCGAATGGCTATAACACTACTAAGCGTGGAAAATTTCACAAAATTATCAAACCATTAACATCTTCTACAATTGCGACACGATCGTCAACAAGTGGTCACGGCTTAAAACGTGTACCTACCCACAAATTGTACAGAAATAAAGATAAAGAATATATTTTTTGGAATAAACCCAGCGAACTCGTGGATCGTCTACGTCTACTATGGAGTTCGAAAATAGCGGGAAATAACAACCACGACAATGAAATAATAGAAATAATATCAGAACTTAGGGAAGAAAAAATAGTGTATTAAAGATGAAATAAAACATAGTATCATTATACTTAATAAGTATTATATAGTCTGAAATTTTATAAACTGGATCAGATGCAACCAGAAATGTCTACTGTAAACACTATCGACAAATTTGGACGCAGCAAAAGAATTAGTGCGAGTAAGTTAATAGCCCATCGTGGATTACCTGGCGTGGGTTTTAAACTTACCAGAGATAATCACTATGATATTGAAAATAAGCGTTTAAAAAATGTAGGGGAACCTGTTGATGATCAAGATGGTGCAACATGTAATTACGTTAACAAGCGTCTACAAACAAATGATGAAAATGCTGCCAAAGCTATTTTTGATACAACCGATGTAATTATTGGGGAAATGAAAAAATATGTTGATGTGGGACTTATAAGAAGTGGAGAAGAAAATCGCGCTATTTTCAATAAACAAAATAATGAGATGATGCAGAAAATGAAAATAGAAATGAGGAAATATGTTGATAAAGCAATTTCTGAAGTTAAACGTTCGGCCATAAACAAACACAATACTTTAATCACTAGAATCTCTAAATTAGAGCATATTGCCACCGAACTCCAACCAAAGAAGGTGCAATCCGGAGGCCTAACATTTCCACCAGAACTAATGTCTGAAATTGATATATAGCTGAAGACAATTTTATAATGGAGGTTAGCAGCGAAAAATTACAAGTTGTTAACGAGTTACATAGAAATGCTCGACGAAATTTTCGTAGAAGGCGAACCATAATTAAGGGGTTTGGTGATTTGTGGCAAGCAGACCTAGCTGAAATGCAGCCATATGCTGATAAAAATAGAGGGTATCGTTATATTCTTGTAGTGATTGACTGCTATTCCAAGTACGTATGGACCAAACCTATTAAAAATAAAGCAGCTGTAGAAGTTACCAAGGCTATGCAGACTATTATTCAAGAAGCAAATTATTCACCGAGAAATTTACAGACCGATAATGGTACTGAATTCTATAACAGAAAGTTCTCCGCATTAATGAAGCGGCACGAAATTAATCATTATTCTACGTATAGCACAAAAAAAGCAGCAATTGTTGAGCGAGTAATCCGCACATTAAAAAATTGGTTGTATAAAGAATTCTCAGCTATGGGTAAATATAAATGGCTCGATATCCTACCAAACGTTACAAAAAGTTACAATGACAAAGTCCATCGTACAACTGGCAGAAAGCCCATTGATGTCAAACCAACTACACATTTAAACGTATATAATTATATTAAGATTGCTCTGAAACCGAAATTTCATCTCGGTGATATAGTTCGTATTAGCAAGTATAAAGGTGTATTTGATAAAGGGTTTACACCGAACTTTTCAACAGAACTTTTTAAAATTACCAAAATAAACATAACAAATCCCACAACTTACCTGATAGAAGACTTGTTTGGACACCCAATCAAGGGATGTTTTTATGAAATGGAGCTACTAAAAGCAAAATACCCCGATGTGTATCTAGTTGAAAATGTATTAAAGAAGAAAGGAAATAAAGTGCTGGTAAAGTGGCTGGGGCTATCTATAGAACACAATTCGTGGGTTGATATAGCTTCTATTGTTTAAAATTGTCATTAACTAGAAAAATATATTAATGTATCATTATATAGTTATGTCGATTGAAATATTTTAATATGTGTCACAAATGAATAATAAAATGAATATACTTTATTAATATTTATTTAATTTATTTCCTTCATTTTAAATTGTAAAAAAATTAAAAATAATCGTTTTTTTTTTTTTTTTTTTGCATAATTTTAAATGTTTCCTACAAAATAATATGTTATTACAATACTAAAAATATATTTACATTTTATTGTTATAATATATATTACATACACACATACATATATACAAATAATATAATTTATTTATAATTAAGACACCAACAGTCCCTATTATGGTGAGTCCAACTACTATAAAACACACCAATGCGATCACACAAGATGAGTGCCCCTGACATACATTTTATGCAAATGTTGTTCCAACAATTGTCCTCGTACTTACTACAGTACACGCATCGTTGTCTTAATTGTGGTTGGTCTGCTTTGCAAGCTTCACATACGTCTCGATATATACCAAAATTCGTTCTTTTGAGTATGGTAAGACAATTGCGACATTGTGTTTCATTTGGACAATTGTCTCGAAATTCTTTTTTCTGCACTGGGTTCTGAATTACACACTTTTTGCACAGTCCAGTGCATGGGTTGATAATTTGCTTCCTCCATGCAGTATAGCAATTATGGCAAATTCTTGAATTATTGTAACTATACGGTTGTACTGCTATTATTGGTTTTAATTTCCACTCTCTTGGTAGGACCATTGTATGCACTTCTGTTTTAAGACACGATTGTGTTACGTAAGAAGTTTGAATGCGTTCCTCTTGTGGTCACTCTTGGTTTAAATAGCTAATAGTAAACTTGACGCCATAGGAAGGGCGTCACCGTCACGAATTATAGAATATAAAACGGAGGAGGTTTAACATCAAATCAGTTGAGTTCCAACATTTAAAGATGGCTTATAGACGATTCCTCACTGAACTGGCAGAAAATGATATGGGTGCAATGGTGTTACACCGAGATGGTGTAAATCAAGAGCTTCAGGACTTGAATCAAGATGCTGTCCACAGGGAGGATCCCATCATCGTGGAAAATATCAATGTCGACCAAGAGGGTGCCGACTGGGGAGATGGCAACCTGGTTCCCGTCAGTGTAGATGAAGGTCTTGGGGATGATGTGGAAGACGAAGCTGGAGAGTTAGCCTTCTCCGGAAAAATATTAAACAATTATGATGATCGGCGGAGACTATATTGCACGTCAGCGTCTTTTGTCATAATCAGAACCAGGCCGGATGCAACCAAACACTTCCTGTGTGGGCTATGTTATATATCCTATACACGGATAGTGTCCGGACGTCACCAGCATGTAAATATTCACAAAACGACGACGTTGGATGGTGCAATGATAACGAAATGTAAATGTTGCAGCACAAACTTGGTGCAATTGCATCGAATTGAAGTATGTCATACATGTAATAATGTAAATAAAACAATTGCGTGAACGATACAACGTGTTTTACTAAATTAGATATTTATGGTAGTTATTTATAGTATGAGTATAAAATAGTACTGTTCTATATACAAATGTCAAGAAATTATTACGATATTAAGTGTTCACATGTTTTGGAGGGGGTAAATGTATAAAATGAAGTTCTTTGCTGCTGTTGCTCAGTTTGTATTGAGATGGAGACCGAACAACCTGTACAAGATAGTACCATCTCCTCAACTACTGGTGACTCCACAGTGATGGCTCCAACATGCTCTATAGACAGTGAGGTCATACAACATGCCAGTATCCCAAGTGACTGGTGGTCGATGGAGACGGCGTCCAATTCTCGTGCTTCTTCACCGTCGGCTTGGTCAATAGAGACGGTTCCTAATTCTAGGCCATCATCTCCAACGGATTCAACTGTGTCCAACCTCACAGATGACCAAGTATTGGAACCAGAAGAGCCATCATCTCCAACGGATTCAACTGTGTCCAACCTCACAGATGACCAAGTATTGGAACCAGAAGAAGATGATTCGTTATAATTAGTATTTATTAATGTAAATTTATATTTAATTTTATTTTTAAGTTTAATTGTATATTTTTTTTAATTAATAAAAATATTTGTGCCACCCTGTATATTACAAGTTGTGAAAATTAGTAAATCATATAAATATTAAAACAAATTAACATATGAATGATTTTATTAAAAAGTATTTTGAAAAAAAAAATGGTTATCTTTTATTTATTATTATTTAAATTAAATTAAAATATCTCAAGATATAAACTGATTCAAAATAATACAGTTCTAAATGTATAAAGCCGATAGCTTGGGTTGATTTTATAGCATAAGGCCCCAAGGCGCTGCGACCCTGCCTGGTCAATACGGATCGACGAGCAGGTGGTTTTTTGTTGAAATTATGAAATAGACCTAACTCTTTCGGGACGTTCGAATAGCCGAGCGGGCAAATACGCGTCGATCTTGAGGCCACTCAGAAGACCACGAGATCGAATCTCGGACGCCCCCCGGAGAAAGGAGGAGGTGGATCTCCGGTTTTTTTTTTAAATTTGACCTTTGACCTTTCCTAATTAACCACTAATTTTGATTTTCATGTGTTTAAAATTCGATTTTTTTAATTTTTTTTTTTTTTTTTTTTTTATGTTGTTATTAACCTATTAAACTCTTTATTTATTTAAATTAATTAACCTTTACATTATGTGTTTATTTACAATTACATAATCTAATTATTCATGTCAAACAAGTACTCATAATATGCACAATTAATTAATTACATGTGGTGTATTTATTTTATTAACTAATTAATTTTTTATTCACTTTTAAAATTTGTTTTAAACTTTTTTATATTTATTTTTTTATGTACAATTACTTACTACTAATAAAAGACAAGTTTGTAATTTTATTAAAGTTTTTATTATTAAGGAAAATGTTTTAAACTCTTTATTTATTTAAATTAATTAACCTTTACATTATGTGTTTATTTACAATTACATAATCTAATTATTCATGTCAAACAAGTACTCATAATATGCACAATTAATTAATTACATGTGGTGTATTTATTTTATTAACTAATTAATTTTTTTATCATTTTTTATTCACTTTTTAAAATTTGTTTTAAACTTTTTTATATTTATTTTTTATGTACAATTACTTACTACTAATAAAAGACAAGTTTGTAATTTTATTAAAGATTTTATTATTAAGAAAAATGTTTTAAACTAACTACAAATATTTACAATGACTTAACCTAACTTTTTTTTCTTCTTTACAATTACTTAACCTAATTATTCATTTATACGCTAATTTAATATATACAAATACTTATACTAATACTTTTAACATTTATACGTACAAAAAAAATTTATATATATTTTTTTTTATATTTTTTTTTCACTTTTTTTTTATGTACAATACTTATTATTAATAAACTAACTACATATATTTACAATGACTTAATAACTAGAAAAAAACTGCATAACAAAGCCTCTCCACCATGTGTGTTGTACAAGCCTTACCGCCCGACTCTACTTAGACCCGATTCAATTGCTCTCAACGCCCTTTCGGCTTTCTCCAAAGCGACGCGGCGCCCAGCTATTTCGGCTAACTCATGGTTAGCCTGGCGAATGGCTTCAGCTAATCTTGCGTTAACCTCAATTTCACGGTCCGCATCACCTTGGGTTGCTGCCACTTTCTCCTGATATTCTGTCTTAGCCGCAGAATAGAAATTTAAGAATTTGTTTAAAATATTTCTATTCTCAGGCTGAGACAGAAATACATCCGGCTCTGAATCTGAAGAATCCTGAGCCGGCTCTAGAATAGGTAGTGGTGGTGATAGCGCCACCTGTGGAACCGACTCAACTTCTGAGGGATGTTGAATCGGTTCTGCAAGTGGCTGCGACACCACCAGAGGAAGTGTTGGAACCACCACATTAGAACAACTCGGTTGTTCTAATGTGCTGCTACCACTTAAAGGCGTCGGTAATATTGCATTAGAGCAACTAGGTTGTTCTAACGGAATATTATCAGGTAAAGAAACCGAAACAGACCTTTTTGCTGGTGCCTTTTTACCTCTCTTGCCCTTAACAATTTTGAAAACCTGTTCAACAGGTGTTGGTGGTGTTGCGGGCGTAAGAGGGGTAAGAGGCGTTGGCATAGCGGTCTGTAAATCGATTATATTTTGGATTGCATTGTCCTCCTCAGTCTTCGGCCCCAATTTAATTATTTCAACAGTTACTGGGGTCGGATTCCGAGAAGGACGACGCAATCCTTGTTTCGGTTTCTTTACAGCCTTTCTCTGTCTACTTCCTAGCGAAGCCGATGATGACGATTTTATCCTTTGAATTATGATTTTGTCGATCTTTGGTTTTTTCACAAAATCGTCATCAGAGTCGTCGCTATCTACAAGCGACACCGTGGGTAGGTGTTGAGAGCCAGAGAAATTATTATTATGATGTCGTCCACCCTGACCACCTGAGCCGGAATGTAAAGATTTACTTTTAAGTATTTGATTTCTCAAAAGTAACACCTCACCTTCCGCTTCAAGGTTATCTTGAATTTGCTGTACTGCATTTTGGTCGACGATGGCATCGAAATTAATTCCGGCGCCATCCTCGGGCAAATGCAATACAGGATATTCCGTGTCAGGGTGGTCAATCGCGTGCGTCCGTTGGTAGCCAAAATACGCCTGTTGAAGCTGTACTTCACCATTATTAGAGGCTTGCGAGATGGCCTCATATATATTGTTTTCCGCCGGGATTACAACATTTTGCAAAATATTTATTCCGCTGGTAGATGGCCCCGGCGGTGTTGCAACGTTCGCCGAACCCTCACCCACGCTGGTTGCGGCATTATTAGCATGTTGCTGTTGCACTACAGTACCAGCTTCTGTGGGTGATTCAACAATATTGCTGACAATAGGGTCCGGCACAAAATTTTGCAAATAGGCCATCAAATTCAAACCTACTAATGCAGGTGATGTACCCTCTAACGGGCGTTTGCGACTACCACCGGCCGCATTCTTCTTTAGGTGTCTTACCATTTTCACAAAACGAACACAAAAACGATTGAACACAAAAAAACAATTACAAAAATGCGAAAACGGAGCACTTTTTGTGGCACTTGTACACACGACGAAAGTTGAAGGTGGAAAGAATTTTTGTAGCATCTCAAAGAAGCTCTAGACCACTCTCGCCCCACCACCTCTGTCACTACTAGAGAGGTTGGGGTGGTCAACTTCTTTCTCATTGGTCGATATAATATCACGCCACCAATGCTCGCCTTCTATTGGTTGAAGGAAACCCACGCCACTACGTAACGGAGAGCATTATACGTTTGTGGCGCCAAGCCACGCCGTGCCAACTGATGTAATTACATCCATGACTATGAAATGACGCCAACATTGTTGCCACGTAACCCAAGCCAAATACCACACGATACAAATTTAGTAGAGTCGACGCCAGCATTGTTGTCACATAACCTAAATTAATCTGTACATCATTGAAACTAAACACAAATTTAACAAAGAAGGTGTGCTTATCCTTGCAGCCATATTACAATACCCAACCACATAATAAAGCGATGCATTATTTTAAATTGTCATTTTGTGGTAATAATTAACAACAATTCAAATTCAAATTGAAATTTATTAACCAATTATTATTACATTTTAGTTACATAATTAATTTTAACCTTAACCTAAAATTGTACAATTGTCAAAAAATGTCTTACATACATACAATATTTGATAAGTATACAGTTAAACTAAGAATTTAATTTATAATGTATTTGTTGAAATCAGTATGAGTTCTCCTATATATATATATTTTATTAAACACATTTTCCAAAAAGAATAATAATATTCGTAAAGTACACAACTTAACTTAGTTTTAGACCCTTGCATTGAAAAAATAATGTTTCAATAAGTTTTTCAGTGAAGTATTTTTATTCTTGACTTAACTCAGCTATGGCTGCGAGTAATTTATCCAACTTTTCGTTTTTTACAGAACAATTTTCAACTTCATTTATGGCTGACATTAACCAGCGTATGTTTTGTTCAGGTTCGTCCTGAAAGAATTGTACATCAGAATGCCCCCACGGTAATGTCTTAGTTGTATTGGGAATAACGAATCGCTTATCGTCATACTGGCTCAAAGCCACTTTGTTCTTTACTTCGGTATATATATCATGCAAATAGCTTCTAAACGTATTCATCTTTCTAAATATCAAACCTCCTCGTTCAACGATTTGCTTATAGTCGTCTATTGATAACTCTTTTTGAATGACGGATCTTTTTACACCTTTAGCTTTTTTTAATTCATTTGCCACAGATTGTACACAATATGCCTTCGCGCCTGTTCCGTAAAAACTAATTATTGGGTCCGCGGGGAATTCGTCTTTAAAATTACCTAAAATTGACACACCCTTAGGTACATTAAATATATTTCCCACTTGATAGTTTGAAGTATCGAACTTGTCGGGATTGTCTATTATAAAATCGTAGAAGTTATCTGTAAAAATTTTAATAATTAATGAATCAGTGTCTGTATATAATAAAGCCGCGTTCTCACCAAACTGACTTTTAATTATGTTATAGAAAAAATTGTATAGTACCGTCTTGGATAATTCCAATATACAAAATCCTACATAGATTGGTTTATTGTAAAGTACCTTTTGTCTACCCATATGAATAGCCACGAAATCCTCGGTAAATATTGAACATGTTTTAAAGTTTGGGCGAGATATTAGTGCATTTGCACCTTTACTACGCCTGATACTCTCCCAGTGAGTAACCAGCTTTATGTCGGATCTGTTATCAATATTTTCCATTGTTTTACCGTATATGGAATTATTCATTAATTTGTATTGGTCTCTTTCAAATTTATTTGTTGCGTTATTTCGTAAAAGAGTATTAAGGTTAATGTAATTTTGCAGCCAAGCCGATTGATTGAATTTAAGAATTCTATGTGTTTTTAAAACCACTAAACCATTATTAACAGCCTGCTTTAAATTTAAATAATGTACGATATATTTGTTTTTGTCGTTTAAATTTGGTATTAACTTCGCTAATTTTGATTTTGATTTGGGTGGAACAATATTTTCGACTAAAAATGGGAGGTCCGAGTGCAAATCGTGCAAATGTTGTGGATAATGTATATCTACCTCTAAAACATATCCGTGGGGGTCATCCTCCAAAATACTCATAATATCTAATTCGTCAATTTCCGCTTTGGACAGCCATTGAAATCCCCCCGTTGGTAAACATTGACTCATTGAATATCCGTACAAATTCGTTGCATCGAGGTAAGTTATGAATGATGATGGCTCGTTGGGATCGTAATTGGGTAGAAATTTATTATTTGCAATATGCTTTCTTTCTGAGCACTGACTTAAGCCGCCCCGTATCCCTTTTTTAAAAAAATGAATCATATCGATTTCAGTTAATAATTGTAACTTCACCCCTGTTAATTTTAACATAGCATCCCACGATAAACCTGGAGCTGTGTAGTATTGAGCTGGATCCAGTTTGTATTTATCCAAACAAATTTGACGAAAGTTTTCAAATATATCGCATAAAAGAAGCACATCTGATTTTAAATAAAGATCTGAATAATCCCCCAAGTTTTTACATTCAAATAAATTCCACACATCATTAGCACGTTGATAATCCGCAATCGATATGTGTTCATTGTTTAAATTATCAAAAAATTCCTCTTTGGCTGGTAATTCCAATTTATTTAATTTTTCTAAACTGTCCAAAAAACTATATGGAAACACACCCTTCTGTCTCATTAAATTGAATTTGGCATTATCGTTATAGAAACTTCGTGTTACCACCAACTGGTTATCATCTAAACTCACACCCAAATTTTGTAATGATGCAGACAAGAACTTGAAACTATCGATAAATCGTAGTTGTAAAAATTTTTTCTTTGTTTCACCCTTCTTATTTACATAATCGTGCATATAAATGTGTTTCGTAAAGGATATATATTTTTCTTTGTTTTGTGCTATTACATCAACCTTGTCTCGGTGTTTACACAACTCTTTCACGAATAGGTGATTATCGTAATTACTTAACCCGTGGAATATAATAGGTGTAAATTTGGGTAATTTATAATTTAAATTGCAGATGGAATGTGCAGCACCAAAACGCACTTTACCCGTTAAGTGACAATGGTCTCTTACTTTTACATCCTCTCTTTCGAAAGGCTTATTACATATACCGCATGTGGTTGCATTTTGATAGTCTTGGCTTTCTTGTGGTGTAAGAGGAGCCATTGGGACTATGTTTTTCATATGTTGATTATATATATTCCTTAAATCAGCCTCTATACGTGATACAAATACTTCGGCCGCATCAGCACCTCGGTACAGCTCAAACTTAGATAGAGAATTGTCAAAAGAACATTTTATGAAATATGCGAATGAGTAAGGGTCATGTTTAAAAGTTTTATTTGTGAAAGAACGTTCGGGGTTTGGTTCGCAAGTATTGATAGGTTTTAAAATCGATTCAAAATCAGCATATACTACAAATGGCACTTGCATTTGTCTTTCGAAATTCTCAAATTTTAATATATTTTCAGCAACTTCCTTACCGAATTTATCTACCCGTATTTTTGTTGTTGGCGTTGTGGTGTAAATGTGATTACAATCGTTTCTCTGATGTTGAAATAGTTGACGTTCATTATTAAAATATAATAAGCAACCGTCACAAAAATGTTTTTTATGATCGCTACCGGAAATTTGGGTGGAAACTAACCTAGATATATCTTTTATCCAACAGTAGTGACTGTTGGCACAATCTTTATTGCAATGGTGATTATCATCATCACACTCGCTAGAGATCAATAATAAATTTATGTGTGTATACAGTTTTCTCCCCGAGTAACGCAAAGGTCCTACAACTTCATACTTTACTCTATTATTTTCAAATATCTGTTCTAACCCATATACGTTAATTGAAATGTTGTTCATTTCCTCAAACTTTGAAATATCTCGTAATTTTACTGGAGAACTCATACCTGTTACATTTAATACTGTTGAAAAATGCGGATATGACGCTGTGTCCGATGTATGACCATTTGCAGGGTATAATGCTGAAGTCACAGCCCAAAAAAAACAACTTTGATCCTGGTTTTCTACATTTATCACAGCTCCCTTATTTGAAATATATTTTGGTAATTTAATGTAGGATGAACCTCCCATAGGACTATACTTGTTGACATTGATTTCAAGAAATGTAATTCGTTCAAGAGCCCACCCTAAAAAAATGAATAGTCGTTAATTATTATTCCCATATTTTGATAAATATTAACTTACCCGAATCACGTTCTTGAAACTCCGTAGTTTGCATAATCATAGAATCCACAAAGCTGTCCAAGATATTCCTCAGATCCATGGATTCATCCAAAATTCTGTTACTGGTATTAAATGATTTCATCTCTACCAGATCCTGTGTAGGTAATATGTATCTTGCGAACGTTTCCATATTCACTTTAATGGCTTTATGTATTTTTAAAACTTCTTCCAATAGATTTAAAATTTTGGGTCTGATCTCGTTGAAGAACATTGTGTAGTCTATATGATTATTTTCACTGTGCACACGATACGTCACAATCCTGTTCCTGAAGGCACTTTGGACAATTTCCACACCATTCGTCATAGGAACACATGACCTTGTTCTATGTTGTAACGTTCTTTTATGTGACTTCATCTGAGACGTTGTTAGAGTCACATTACAGCAATTACACGTTTGCATGTTTGTTGATGTTGAAGGAAATGTGTCCGCTCTAAACTGCTTTGCTGGTGGAGATCCATCATGGCTTGGTTGTATACATGATTGCCTTTGATGACGTCGCAAATTGTCACCACGTGTAAAATTATTACCACAATCAGTACACACATACATTTTCACTTTTTACTACTCTAGAACACTAGGCTACACAATGATCGCATGTTAACTCCTCTCCCGCTTTTATAGAGATATGATAGAACTCGCCCCACCATCTGCGTATGAGAATGAAATGTGACAGTTAATTGCCTCCCACAACCATAATTACCTCCAACCATACTAATTACTATCATACACTTACATACTTGAAATACTTATTGATACATATGCTAATTACAATTACAATTGCATCACTCCAATTACCACCATAGTAGTTACATCAAGTCTAATTACCGGCAATACTATAATTACCTCTATATTGTAATTACAATCTAATTACAGACATTACTCTTATTACCTCTATTGTAATTACAGTCTAAGTACCGACAAAACTCTAATTACCTCCATTGTAATTACAGTCTAATTACCGACAATGCTCTAATTACCCTAATTACCGACAATGCTCTAATTACCCTAATTACCGACAATGCTCTAATTACTCTAATTACCCCCCACCAGAAAAAAAAGTGGTGGGGGGAGACCGGGTTCCGGTATAAGTCCTCTACTCCTGACGTTAGTTTGCCAAACTTTATAGATGTTTTAGATAACATATTATCCTTTACCTTGCCTACAGCTGATGACCTTATATGTTTAGGTGATATGAACGTTAATTTACTTAACAATAATAATGCTTTAAGCAGCTGTTTTGAAGCTTATGGTTTCTCTCAACTGATCGAAAGGCCTACTAGGATCACTGAAGTCTCCCAAACCCTTCTTGACCCTATATTTATTTCTAATAAAAATATAGCTTTAAATTGTGCCATTGTTAATGCTGATCCCATTTCTGATCACCATCTTGTTCAATGTGAAATATTATGTCAAGTGCCAAAACGCAAACCTAAATTTATCACTTATCGTGACTATAAAAATTTTAATTATCAAGTTTTTCTTCGAGATTTACTTGAAACCCCTTGGTACAATATTTTTAGGTTAGAGAATATTGATGAAAAAGTTGATTTATTTACTTCTTATATACTTACATTATTTGATAGACATGCCCCTGTACGCAGGGTAAGAGTTACAAGACCTAAGTCACCCTGGTTATCTGCCGCTCTTATTCACTTGATGAAAGAGAGAGATAGAGCTCTTAAAAAATATAAATTAACAAACGAGATGCTAGATTGGCAGCGTTATAAAGAACTACGCAATTTTACATTGGCTTCAATCCGTAGAGAAAAAAAATCATATATGGAATATATTGTTAGAGACGGGAATTCACGCAAAACTTGGGCTGCTTTAGAAAATTTAAATATTAAACGTAAACAGGACTGTAGCGTTCCTCAGCGTTTCTCTAATCCTGATGAAATAAATAGATATTTTCTAGGCAGTAGTCAAGCAAATGATCAGGACTGTATTGAAACAATTAACTTTTATAATAATCACTCTTATGATATTAATTTGCAATTTAATTTTAAACTAACTACTGTTTCCGAAATAACTAAAATCATTAACGGCTTAAAGTCAAATGCTTATGGTCTTGACAATATATCCAGTGTTATGCTCAAATATTGTAGTCCGTACTTAGACTCTTATATAACACATATTATTAATTGCTGCCTAGAAAAAAACTTTTTCCCAAATAGTTGGAAAGAAGCAGTGGTTAATCCTTTACCAAAAACCTCTAATGTTTTATCTATTGGTGATTTAAGACCGATAAGCATTCTGCCCACTTTATCGAAGATATTGGAGCATATAATGTATAATCAAATACTAAATTACTTAATGATTAACCACTTGCTTCCTACTCACCAATCTGGTTTTCGCAAACAGCATAACACTGCCTCTGCTATATCTGATGTTCTGAATGCCATTATTTCCAACTGGGATGAGGGTCAGCTCTCGGTTTTAGTATTATTGGACTACTCTAAAGCCTTCGATACTATCAACCACAAAGTTATTATTTCTAAGCTTAAGCAAAGTCTACAGATATTCTATTAAGTCCGGTCACTCTCGTCGGCACCGCGAAAGTCCCCCTCCTGCCGACTCACGTCCCTTACCTATCGGATCGCCTACCAAGCATCGCCTACTTTGGCTTAAGTACCTTGGTTTTTCTGATACATCAGCAACTTTGTTAAACAACTACTTATCGAATCGTAGTCAGAGGGTCTTCATCAATGACAATTTATCACCCCCTTTGTTTACTTTAGCTGGGGTCCCACAGGCAAAGTCTACAGATATTCTAATAAGTCCGGTCACTTCTTTGATCTCGTCGGAAAACCAGCGTTTTTTGCGGGCGGTCGTAAATCATGTCAACACGCCGAGGGACGCGCTATTACGAGGTGTGTATACGAGTACGACTACAGCGATACGTATACGAGGGCCGATGGAAATGAATTGAATAGGTAGATACAGACAATTTAGATCAACTGTTAGATTTATTATATTCAAATAAATTGATTAAAATATAGTGCCAGATTTATGCAGGTAGCAAAAGCTAATACCTGAATAACATCTTTGTTTATTACAACGAATACCCCGACTTATTTTAAATGCTTTTCAATAGTATCGAATGAACTATTATATAGACTCTAAGTCTTAATTTGCAATAGGTAGGTACCAAACATTGTTATCTACGTGTGCAAGGAAAGAGAAAAAAAATAAATAAAAAACAACTAATGTTTATTAAAAATTATTGATTACAAGTTTTGCAAAATTTTTAATTTAGGGTTTTCTTTATTACATTTTTGCAATTTTACTTCTCTGTTTGCGAATTTAAGAGTATAATATATTCTAACTCTTGTATATAAGGAGACCAAATATTCATGGGGAAATTGTATACATGGGTGTGTAAATTTTATATTAGAATATCTATTCATTATGCTATGCCCGACCTCATTCTGAATGCAATATTTGTTAAAATTAGATACAAAAATATTTTCTAGAGATATTAAATACTCTGTAAAATTCTTTGGAGGAACAGTTAGGCCACCAAATTATCCATGACTGTGTTCATAAGCCTTTAACTCGCAAAATAAGGTAGACTTGTCTGTATGGGTTATATTGCAAAACTCTATACAAATGTCGCATGAATGTTTTAAAAGACATTTTCGTAAGAAATATCCACCAACATAGACAAGTGCATTGCCTTCCTCTGTTAATAAATTTTTGTAATCATTTGTCTGGATCTTTAAAATTGGCGTAGTATTTATGGTCCTCCACAAAGTTTAAAACAGCTTTCCATTGCTGACACCTTCAAAAATGTAAACAAATATTAGGAAAAACCGAGCAATAAATTATTTTATTTCCTTACTAAAAAATTAAAAACTTGGCAAATAATGCATGTAGTAGCAAATAAGATGGGGAATACATAAGTACGCTTGGTTAAATTTTTACAGAGGAGGGTTCTCGATTTATTTAAATTTTTTATACTAACATTTGGCGTTCGGTAACTAGGATTTGAAATGTATTCGGTGCGATAACTATTGTTTTAAATGTGCCTATGTAACTTATTAGTATGTTGATTGTAATTTAAAATTTCCAAATACTTATTAATACATTTTTTAAATATGTTTATTAGGTAGGTACCTACCTTTCAGGGTCCTTAGGGCATCGAAAAAACGGAACATTATCCTGTACATTTACACGACAGTCATCGACACAACAATAAAAACTATGAGCAGCCATCACAATAGCTATCAATGTTCAATAATCTTAGTTTCAGTATTTGGCGCACCGAGTATCACGAAAGCCTATACATCTAATGTAACGTTATCTCCTAAGACACTCTGTACAAGACTGGCCCTACCAGGTACCTGCTTGGTAGGCGATCCGATAGGTAAGGGACGTGAGTCGGCAGGAGGGGGACTTTCGCGGTGCCGACGAGAGTGACCGGACTTAATAGAATATCTGTAGACTTTGCCACAGGGTTCAATCCTCGGACCCCTTCTTTTTATAATTTATACCTCGGATATTTTAAAATCATTTAATAAATGTAAATATCACGCTTATGCCGATGATACTCAATTATTGTACAGCTTCCGATCCAATCAATTTGACCAAATTGAAAATATTGTGAACTCCGATTTAGTCGATCTTTTCAATATATCTAAAAGGCACAACTTAAAGCTAAATTCCTCTAAATGTAATGTAATGTTTTTTGGGAGAAAGAAAGATGTTGAGACGTCAAAGACTTCGCTTATTATTAAAATTAATGACGACATATTACCTATTGTAAGTCAAAGCAAGAATCTAGGGATTATCATAGATGATAAGCTTAAATTTAGCATCCATTTAAGTAAAATCATTCAAAAATCATATTTCTCATTAAAAGTTCTTTACTCGAATAAAGATATTTTATCTATGAAATTGAAAAAGATTCTCGTCGAATCGATGGTTCTGTGTCATTCCAATTATAGTGATTTCGTCTATGGCCCTTTTTTAGTAAAAGTGGATCAGCTTCGTTTACAGAAAATTCAAAACTCGTGTATACGTTTTGTGTATAAGCTTCGTAAATATGATCATGTTTCGCATCTATTAAAAGATCTGAAGTGGCTCAATATGGCCAATAAACGAAACCATCACTTAGCAACTTTTACACATAAAGTAATTGTAACATCAACTCCCCTGTATCTTAAGCAAACTTTAGTTTATCGTAGCCGCCTACATTCTGTCAATTTAAGTCATATTTATAAAACTTTAGACATCCCGAGACATCGGACTGCCATTTTTCGTAAATGTTATATATATAATACCGTGATGTTATATAATTCGTTGCCTGATATATTCAAAAGCTTATCGCTTTCTGCGTTTAAGCGAAGAACAAAAAAATATTTTCTTGATCTACAGCAATAATCTAACTAATATTTCATAATAATTGTTATAATAATACCTATATGTAATAATAGTTCATCTCTAGTAATATGAATACCTGTGCACTAGTAATTTGATAATTAATAATCACATTTAAATTATCTTATGTAGTATATTAATAATTCATAACTTTTTAATTTTTTTTTAAAGTTTTGTTATAATCTTCTTGATATTGTCTACCTTATTAATTAATTTTTATCTCTTTTAGTTATTAGGCTGATTAGGTAGTTGTTAAGAGGTTAAGTGTAAGACTAGCTTTTAGCTAAACTTCGCCTTATTTGTACTTAATAAAGTCGATTATTATTATTATTATTATTATTATTATTACTTGATAAAAAATCGATTACTTTTTTTCGACCGCGATAGTACATACTAAATAAAGATTTATAAAAAAACTATAAAATAACTTTTAAAACGTAACATTTTTATGGAAGATGCGTGATCACTGTATCGCAGTGCAATGATAAAATTTATGTGTTCACTCTACACGGGGTAGTTTACTCGAAGCGGAGTTCACTAAATCGCGACTACTGTATATTAAATTTCAACAATTCCAGTGGTCTTTTTTTCACAATCTTCTAAATGTTTTTGCCATTGTAATTTTGATCCAATATGAAACCTCTTAAAATTTGGTATAAAATCCCTTAATCTCTAACTTGAAATATAAACTATTATAATAATATTTAAATTAATATTTTAGATGCAGTTAAAACGACTTTTGCTCATATGACAGATAAAGACTTTGAAATGGTGGTTATGAATTGGTTTAGATTTGTATATTTTAGTTATTAACATTAATGTGTGAGATATTTGGTATTTTTGGTTTATTTACAATTCAAAACAAATGATAATAAGCACCTATTACCTGGTACTAATAAAAGAATAAAATATTTATATTATAATATAGTTATTAGTGTCTTTCTTAACCAATTGGGAGCTCTAGATACGGCAGATGGCAATGTCGTGGGATGTGTCTGCCTTTCGTAAAATGTGTCCCCCTTCCACCAGACAACTGTTTTGGATATGGGGGTTTATCACACCATAAAGTTTGATTCGTACAAATCGATACACCCTATATGTTCAAGTTTGTAAATTAATAAGCTGTAAATCAATGAAAAATTAATATTGTATGTTTAAGTTGAAAGGCAATACTGAGGATTATATTGAATATAAAATTAATAATAGGTTCAGTTGACATAAAGTTTGATTCGTACAAATCGGTACACCCTATATGTTAAAGATTGTAAATTAATATGCTGTAAATCAATGAAAAATTAATTTTTGTATGTTTAAGGTAGTCATTAAATGTATACAAAAGCAACAGTAAACCCCCTCCGATTTAAAGACACCAAACAATAAAATGTAACAATATTAATAATTACGAGATAGTTAATTCCCTATGACAAAGTCATTATAGAAGAAGTGTCTTATAACAATGTAATACCCTTATTTACTGCCTGTCCTAGCGCCTATGCTATATTGTTTAACGGGAAAGTCGACCGCCTTAATGGCATTACCTCGATTTCAGATAGGTACCGTTCACGAGAGCCGCCCGGCCTACGCACCTGTGTCCTTTATTCAAAACCCATTGCCTGTCGAACAAATGGGAGCTATAAATTTTTAATCTATTTTGTTTCGAGTTATGCGACAGTAAAAACTAAAAGCTGATTTAATCTTTGATCATTAGAAAATAAATGCGATGTCGCTTGTTCTTTTATCCCTAGAAAATAAATGCATTTCGACGTCAAATTTATTGCAATATTTCGACACCTACTTTATAGAATACTAACAATGGATTTGTAGGTACTCAAACTGTTGTGTGACACTAACTTGATGCAATTACATCAGATTAATTACTTTATTTGCGTATTGCATGCGACATCGGCACTTCGATCGGGATTTTTGCTTTTCTTTCATGAACTCCACCATATGAGTATTTCCTTCACGCCTACATCTTTTGTCAGGAATAGGTTGGACGCTTCTTCTTTTGCTTCCAGAAGCTTTAATCTCTTCTTCTGAGACTTGATCTTTTAGTACCAGCGTTTTGGCAACAGAAAGTTTAAAATCTAAATAATCCATAATGTCTTTTCTAGGTAAGCCGGCAGCTTTTGCGTTTTCCCGGTATTCAAGCCACCCTGTTGCTACTGAAAAATCAAGAAAATGAAAAATGGACCGAACAGTCCACTTGTTTGTCCGATTTCTCATTGCATAATTTCCAATTACGCGATCTAGGAGGTCCACTCCACCCATTTTTCCATTATATTGTTTAACAATAGCCGATTGCTTGATATCAATATACTTTTTGTCGACTTTCGACCACCTTCTACAAGATCCTTCCGGTTCCACGCCACAACATGAAGAAGCGAAGTTTACAGGTTTGTTATCAAACCACTTTACTAGTATTATTTTGCCATCATCTCTCACAAGCTGTTCGTAACTTCCTCTTCCCTTTTTCTTCAGTTCATGATCAGTCTAAACACCAGCATTTTTGGGATTCTGTTTGCCATTAACGTTCCAGCTAGGGTGAGGGAGCGCGAGGAAAGGAAATCGATTAGGGGGATAGAAGTAAAATATCTATCCGTAAATACGGACACTCCTACAGGAAGTGTGTCTGTCAATTTAATAACCATCCTTCCTCCAACATCCAACTTTTCTGGTGTTGCCAATAACGCCGACTCCACTGATGATCTTTTCCCTCGTACAAATAAAAATCGAGCGGTATTCCAGTGGGAGTAGTCATGACGAAGTTCTTGAGGCCTACTGGGTTAGGCTTACCACGCACAAATTGCCTCATTAACACATGACCAGCAAATGGTATCATCTGCTCATCGATTGAAACCTCGCTTGTTCTTTTATTCATGCGACATCCTCTTTGTACTCTATCAAGGAGGGTCTTATCTTCCAGAATCCATCAAGCGATTTTGCTTCTGCTGAAACTGCATTGTCATCAACAATTTTTAAACGAATGCGTAATTTAAAGAACCGATTTCTCGTGATGCTGTCCGCCACTATGGGTACCCTAGTGTCGTGAGCCCAAAACATTCGCAAAAGTGGCAATGCATATATTCCAATCAGCATCGTACAGCCAAACAGTTTCCTTATCTCTGAAGCAGAAGTGTCCAATGAACGTCCTGCCGTGCTCACTTCCCTCATATTTGTGACCATGGCCACATTTTCGAAAAAATCATCACTAATATATTTCTGAAAATACTCTGAAGGTTGTTTAACCTGATCAGTGTAATTTACAGGATCCAGACTTTTAGGAGGAACAAAGACTTTGTTTCGTATCAATTTTTTAGAAATTGATGGAACCAAGTGGGCCAGCGGCTCATCGTCCTCAGTATCAAATTCATCCTCGGACTGGAAAGCACCTCCTTGCTGTTCATTTTCTTCGGGAATTAACTCCTCTTCAAGGTCATCTTGCTCAAACGAATCAAGCAGATCATCATCTATATCAGACTGATCCAAGTCTAGTGTGTCGGCAAGGTCCTGAAGTTCCTTTGCCGTCAAATAGCCTGAAACAATACCATTTTTGCCAATCAAATCCGTTTTGTGAACGTTTGAAATTTTTCAAAAAATGTATTGCCACAGACCCGAAGTATCGCCAGTAATACTTCTACTATTTTCCTACACCGTCGGCCATTACATGAAAATTCATACGATTGCACAATATACGTACAATAACTAACATCATAACAATAATTTAAAACCAAATAAATATGCAAACAGTGTTTACTTACGTTTTTTATCGTTAAAAGGCATCACCATGTGCTAACCTGTTACGCACCCACATGTAAACAATCAACTACTGACGATAGATCAGCTGGCAACTGCGCGCAAAAATTATTACACGTCGTCTGCGACGGTATCGTATGGGATACTCCTGGACCGAATGAATTTGTGCGGTCTAAGAAGAGGCTATAAATTACTTTTCGCTGATTTGTCACCGGATGTGTGAATAGGGACTACAACACTTATCTTAAATTGCGATGGAACAGTACCATTTTGGAAGCCACAGACACCGGTGGAAGTGGAACTGATGAATGAATTCATTACATCAGCAATAAAAACAGCCTTCGAGCAAAGCTGCCCTCTAAAAGAGAGGAGGCAGAAACGTGAGACCCCATGGTGGAATCACGAGAGTAGAGGACTTATACCGGAACCCGGTCTCCCCCCACCACTTTTTTTTCTGGTGGGGGGTAATTAGAGTAATTAGAGCATTGTCGGTAATTAGGGTAATTAGAGCATTGTCGGTAATTAGGGTAATTAGAGCATTGTCGGTAATTAGACTGTAATTACAATGGAGGTAATTAGAAAATTGTCGGTAATTAGACTGTAATTACAATAGAGGTAATAAGAGTAATGTCTGTAATTAGATTGTAATTACAATATAGAGGTAATTATAGTATTGTCGGTAATTAGACTTGATGTAACTACTATGGTGGTAATTGGAGTGATGCAATTGTAATTGTAATTAGTATATGTATCAATAAGTATTTCAAGTATGTAAGTGTATGATAGTAATTAGTATGGTTGGAGGTAATTATGGTTGTGGGAGGCAATTAACTGTCACATTTCATTCTCATACGCAGATGGTGGGGCGAGTTCTATCATACCTCTATAAAAGCGGGAGAGGAGTTAACATGCGATCATTGTGTAGCCTAGTGTTCTAGAGTAGTAAAAAGTGAAAATGTATGTGTGTACTGATTGTGGTAAAAATTTTACACGTGGTGACAATTTGCGACGTCATCAAAGGCAATCATGCATACAACCAAGCCATGATGGATCTCCACCAGCAAAGCAGTTTAGAGCTGACACATTTCCTTCAACATCAACAAACATGCAAACATGTAATTGCTGTAATGTGACTCTAACAACGTCTCAGATGAAGTCACATAAAAGAACGTTACAACATAGAACAAGGTCATGTGTTCCTATGACGAATGGTGTGGAAATTGTCCAAAGTGCCTTCAGGAACAGGATTGTGACGTATCGTGTGCACAGTGAAAATAATCATATAGACTACACAATGTTCTTCAACGAGATCAGACCCAAAATTTTAAATCTATTGGAAGAAGTTTTAAAAATACATAAAGCCATTAAAGTGAATATGGAAACGTTTGCAAGATACATATTACCTACACAGGATCTGGTAGAGATGAAATCATTTAATACCAGTAACAGAATTTTGGATGAATCCATGGATCTGAGGAATATCTTGGACAGCTTTGTGGATTCTATGATTATGCAAACTACGGAGTTTCAAGAACGTGATTCGGGTAAGTTAATATTTATCAAAATATGGGAATAATAATTAACGACTATTCATTTTTAGGGTGGGCTCTTGAACGAATTACATTTCTTGAAATCAATGTCAACAAGTATAGTCCTATGGGAGGTTCATCCTACATTAAATTACCAAAATATATTTCAAATAAGGGAGCTGTGATAAATGTAGAAAACCAGGATCAAAGTTGTTTTTTTTGGGCTGTGACTTCAGCATTATACCCTGCAAATGGTCATACATCGGACACAGCGTCATATCCGCATTTTTCAACAGTATTAAATGTAACAGGTATGAGTTCTCCAGTAAAATTACGAGATATTTCAAAGTTTGAGGAAATGAACAACATTTCAATTAACGTATATGGGTTAGAACAGATATTTGAAAATAATAGAGTAAAGTATGAAGTTGTAGGACCTTTGCGTTACTCGGGGAGAAAACTGTATACACCCATAAATTTATTATTGATCTCTAGCGAGTGTGATGATGATAATCACCATTGCAATAAAGATTGTGCCAACAGTCACTACTGTTGGATAAAAGATATATCTAGGTTAGTTTCCACCCAAATTTCCGGTAGCGATCATAAAAAACATTTTTGTGACGGTTGCTTATTATATTTTAATAATGAACGTCAACTATTTCAACATCAGAGAAACGATTGTAATCACATTTACACCACAACGCCAACAACAAAAATACGGGTAGATAAATTCGGAAAGGAAGTTGCAGAAAATATATTAAAATTTGAGAATTTCGAAAGACAAATGCAAGTGCCATTTGTAGTATATGCTGATTTTGAATCGATTTTAAAACCTATCAATACTTGCGAACCAAACCCCGAACGTTCTTTCACAAATAAAACTTTTAAACATTACCCTTACTCATTCGCATATTTCATAAAATGTTCTTTTGACAATTCTCTATCTAAGTTTGAGCTGTACCGAGGTGCTGATGCGGCCGAAGTATTTGTATCACGTATAGAGGCTGATTTAAGGAATATATATAATCAACATATGAAAAACATAGTCCCAATGGCTCCTCTTACACCGCAAGAAAGCCAAGACTACCAAAATGCAACCACATGCGGTATATGTAATAAGCCTTTCGAAAGAGAGGATGTAAAAGTAAGAGACCATTGTCACTTAACGGGTAAAGTGCGTTTTGGTGCTGCACATTCCATCTGCAATTTAAATTATAAATTACCCAAATTTACACCTATTATATTCCACGGGTTAAGTAATTACGATAATCACCTATTCGTGAAAGAGTTGTGTAAACACCGAGACAAGGTTGATGTAATAGCACAAAACAAAGAAAAATATATATCCTTTACGAAACACATTTATATGCACGATTATGTAAATAAGAAGGGTGAAACAAAGAAAAAATTTTTACAACTACGATTTATCGATAGTTTCAAGTTCTTGTCTGCATCATTACAAAATTTGGGTGTGAGTTTAGATGATAACCAGTTGGTGGTAACACGAAGTTTCTATAACGATAATGCCAAATTCAATTTAATGAGACAGAAGGGTGTGTTTCCATATAGTTTTTTGGACAGTTTAGAAAAATTAAATAAATTGGAATTACCAGCCAAAGAGGAATTTTTTGATAATTTAAACAATGAACACATATCGATTGCGGATTATCAACGTGCTAATGATGTGTGGAATTTATTTGAATGTAAAAACTTGGGGGATTATTCAGATCTTTATTTAAAATCAGATGTGCTTCTTTTATGCGATATATTTGAAAACTTTCGTGAAATTTGTTTGGATAAATACAAACTGGATCCAGCTCAATACTATACAGCTCCAGGTTTATCGTGGGATGCTATGTTAAAATTAACAGGGGTGAAGTTACAATTATTAACTGAAATCGATATGATTCATTTTTTTAAAAAAGGGATACGGGGTGGCTTAATTCAGTGCTCAGAAAGAAAGCATATTGCAAATAATAAATTTCTACCCAATTACGATCCCAACGAGCCATCATCATTCATAACTTACCTCGATGCAACGAATTTGTACGGATATTCAATGAGTCAATGTTTACCAACGGGGGGATTTCAATGGCTGTCCAAAGCGGAAATTGACGAATTAGATATTATGAGTATTTTGGAGGATGACCCCCACGGATATGTTTTAGAGGTAGATATACATTATCCACAACATTTGCACGATTTGCACTCGGACCTCCCATTTTTAGTCGAAAATATTGTTCCACCCAAATCAAAATCAAAATTAGCGAAGTTAATACCAAATTTAAACGACAAAAACAAATATATCGTACATTATTTAAATTTAAAGCAGGCTGTTAATAATGGTTTAGTGGTTTTAAAAACACATAGAATTCTTAAATTCAATCAATCGGCTTGGCTGCAAAATTACATTAACCTTAATACTCTTTTACGAAATAACGCAACAAATAAATTTGAAAGAGACCAATACAAATTAATGAATAATTCCATATACGGTAAAACAATGGAAAATATTGATAACAGATCCGACATAAAGCTGGTTACTCACTGGGAGAGTATCAGGCGTAGTAAAGGTGCAAATGCACTAATATCTCGCCCAAACTTTAAAACATGTTCAATATTTACCGAGGATTTCGTGGCTATTCATATGGGTAGACAAAAGGTACTTTACAATAAACCAATCTATGTAGGATTTTGTATATTGGAATTATCCAAGACGGTACTATACAATTTTTTCTATAACATAATTAAAAGTCAGTTTGGTGAGAACGCGGCTTTATTATATACAGACACTGATTCATTAATTATTAAAATTTTTACAGATAACTTCTACGATTTTATAATAGACAATCCCGACAAGTTCGATACTTCAAACTATCAAGTGGGAAATATATTTAATGTGCCTAAGGGTGTGTCAATTTTAGGTAATTTTAAAGACGAATTCCCCGCGGACCCAATAATTAGTTTTTACGGAACAGGCGCGAAGGCATATTGTGTACAATCTGTGGCAAATGAATTAAAAAAAGCTAAAGGTGTAAAAAGATCCGTCATTCAAAAAGAGTTATCAATAGACGACTATAAGCAAATCGTTGAACGAGGAGGTTTGATATTTAGAAAGATGAATACGTTTAGAAGCTATTTGCATGATATATATACCGAAGTAAAGAACAAAGTGGCTTTGAGCCAGTATGACGATAAGCGATTCGTTATTCCCAATACAACTAAGACATTACCGTGGGGGCATTCTGATGTACAATTCTTTCAGGACGAACCTGAACAAAACATACGCTGGTTAATGTCAGCCATAAATGAAGTTGAAAATTGTTCTGTAAAAAACGAAAAGTTGGATAAATTACTCGCAGCCATAGCTGAGTTAAGTCAAGAATAAAAATACTTCACTGAAAAACTTATTGAAACATTATTTTTTCAATGCAAGGGTCTAAAACTAAGTTAAGTTGTGTACTTTACGAATATTATTATTCTTTTTGGAAAATGTGTTTAATAAAATATATATATATAGGAGAACTCATACTGATTTCAACAAATACATTATAAATTAAATTCTTAGTTTAACTGTATACTTATCAAATATTGTATGTATGTAAGACATTTTTTGACAATTGTACAATTTTAGGTTAAGGTTAAAATTAATTATGTAACTAAAATGTAATAATAATTGGTTAATAAATTTCAATTTGAATTTGAATTGTTGTTAATTATTACCACAAAATGACAATTTAAAATAATGCATCGCTTTATTATGTGGCTGGGTATTGTAATATGGCTGCAAGGATAAGCACACCTTCTTTGTTAAATGTGTGTTTAGTTTCAATGATGTACAGATTAATTTAGGTTATGTGACAACAATGCTGGCGTCGACTCTACTAAGTTTGTATCGTGTGGTATTTGGCTTGGGTTACGTGGCAACAATGTTGGCGTCATTTCATAGTCATGGATGTAATTACATCAGTTGGCACGACGTGGCTTGGCGCCACAATCGTATAATGCTCTCCGTTACGTAGTGGCGTGGGTTTCCTTCACCAATAGAAAGCGAGCATTGGTGGTGTGATATTATATCGACCAATGAGAAAGAAGTTGACCACCCCAACCTCTCTAGTAGTGACAGATGTGGAGGGGCGAGAGTGGTCTAGAGCTTCTTTGAGATGATACAAAAATTCTTTCCACCTTCAACTTTCGTCGTGTGTACAAGTGCCACAAAAAGTGCTCCGTTTTCGCATTTTTTGTAATTGTTTTTAGTGTTCAATCGTTTTTTGTGTTCGTTTTGTGAAAATGGTAAGACACCTAAAGAAGAATGCGGCCGGTGGTAGTCGCAAACGCCCGTTGGAGGGTACATCGCCTGCATTAGTAGGCTTAAATTTGATGGCCTATTTGCAAAATTTTGTGCCGGACCCTATTGTCAGCAATATTGTTGAATCACCCACAGAAGCTGGTACTGTAGTGCAACAGCAACATGCAAATAATGCCGCAACCAGCGTGGGTGAGGGTTCGGCGAACGTTGCAACACCGCCGGGACCATCTACCAGCGGAATAAATATTTTGCAAAATGTTGTAATCCCGGCGGAAAACAATATATATGAGGCCATCTCGCAAGCCTCTAATAATGGTGAAGTACAGCTTCAACAGGCGTATTTTGGCTACCAACGGACGCACGCGATTGACCACCCTGACACGGAATATCCTGTATTGCATTTGCCCGAGGATGGCGCCGGAATTAATTTCGATGCCATCGTCGACCAAAATGCAGTACAGCAAATTCAAGATAACCTTGAAGCGGAAGGTGAGGTGTTACTTTTGAGAAATCAAATACTTAAAAGTAAATCTTTACATTCCGGCTCAGGTGGTCAGGGTGGACGACATCATAATAATAATTTCTCTGGCTCTCAACACCTACCCACGGTGTCGCATGTAGATAGCGACGACTCTGATGACGATTTTGTGAAAAAACCAAAGATCGACAAAATCATAATTCAAAGGATAAAATCGTCATCATCGGCTTCGCTAGGAAGTAGACAGAGAAAGGCTGTAAAGAAACCGAAACAAGGATTGCGTCGTCCTTCTCGGAATCCGACCCCAGTAACTGTTGAAATAATTAAATTGGGGCCGAAGACTGAGGAGGACAATGCAATCCAAAATATAATCGATTTACAGACCGCTATGCCAACGCCTCTTACCCCTCTTACGCCCGCAACACCACCAACACCTGTTGAACAGGTTTTCAAAATTGTTAAGGGCAAGAGAGGTAAAAAGGCACCAGCAAAAAGGTCTGTTTCGGTTTCTTTACCTGATAATATTCCGTTAGAACAACCTAGTTGCTCTAATGCAATATTACCGACGCCTTTAAGTGGTAGCAGCACATTAGAACAACCGAGTTGTTCTAATGTGGTGGTTCCAACACTTCCTCTGGTGGTGTCGCAGCCACTTGCAGAACCGATTCAACATCCCTCAGAAGTTGAGTCGGTTCCACAGGTGGCGCTATCACCACCACTACCTATTCTAGAGCCGGCTCAGGATTCTTCAGATTCAGAGCCGGATGTATTTCTGTCTCAGCCTGAGAATAGAAATATTTTAAACAAATTCTTAAATTTCTATTCTGCGGCTAAGACAGAATATCAGGAGAAAGTGGCAGCAACCCAAGGTGATGCGGACCGAGAATTAAGGTTAGCTGAAACCATTCGCCAGGCTAACCAAGAATTAGCCGAAATAGCTGGGCGCCGCGTCGCTTTGGAGAAAGCCGAAAGGGCGTTGAGAGCAATTGAATCGGGTCTAAGTAGAGTCGGGCGGTAAGGCTTGTACAACACACATGGTGGAGAGGCTTTGTTATGCAGTTTTTTTCTAGTTATTAAGTTAGGTTAAGTCATTGTAAATATATGTAGTTAGTTTATTAATAATAAGTATTGTACATAAAAAAAAAAGTGAAAAAAAAATATATATAAATTTTTTTTATACGTATAAATGTAAAAAAAAAAAAAAATATTGATTAGTATAAGTATTTGTATATATTAAATTAGCGTATAAATGAATAATTAGGTTAAGTAATTGTAAAGAAGAAAAAAAAAGTTAGGTTAAGTCATTGCAAATATTTGTAGTTAGTTTAAAACATTTTTCTTAATAATAAAAACTTTAATAAAATTACAAACTTGTCTTTTATTAGTAGTAAGTAATTGTACATAAAAAATAAATATAAAAAAGTTTAAAACAAATTTTAAAAAGTGAATAAAAAATGATAAAAAAATTAATTAGTTAATAAAATAAATACATCACATGTAATTAATTAATTGTGCATATTATGAGTACTTGTTTGACATGAATAATTAGATTATGTAATTGTAAATAAACACACAATGTAAAGGTTAATTAATTTAAATAAATAAAGAGTTTAAAACATTTTCCTTAATAATAAAAACTTTAATAAAATTACAAACTTGTCTTTTATTAGTAGTAAGTAATTGTACATAAAAAATAAATATAAAAAAGTTTAAAACAAATTTTAAAAAGTGAATAAAAAATGATAAAAAAATTAATTAGTTAATAAAATAAATACACCACATGTAATTAATTAATTGTGCATATTATGAGTACATGTTTGACATGAATAAACACATAATGTAAAGGTTAATTAATTTAAATAAATAAAGAGTTTAATAGGTTAATAACAACATAAAAAAAAAAAAAAAAAAAAAAAAAAAAATTAAAAAAATCGAATTTTAAACACATGAAAATCAAAATTAATGGTTAATTAGGAAAGGTCAAAGGGCAAATTTAAAAAAAAAACCGGAGATCCACCTCCTCCTTTCTCCGGGGGGCGTCCGAGGATTCGATCCCGTGGTCTTCTGAGTGGCCTCAAGATCGACGCGTATTTGCCCGCTCGGCTACTCGAACGCCCCACAAGAGTTAGGTCTATTTCATAATTTCAACAAAAAACTACCTGCTCATCGATCCGTATTGACCAGGCAGGGTCGCATGGCCTTAGGCTATAAAATCAACCCAAGCTATCGGCTTTATACATTTACAACTGTATTATTTTGAATCAGTTTATATCTTGAGATATTTTAATTTAATTTAAATAATAATAAATAAAAGATAACCATTTTTTTTCAAAATACTTTTTAATAAAATCATTCATATGTTCATTTGTTTTAATATTTATATGATTTACTAATTTTCACAACTTGTAATATACAGGGTGGCACAAATATTTTTATTAATTAAAAAATATATACAATTAAACTTAAAAATAAAATGAAATATAAATTTACATTAATAAATACTAATTATAACGAATCATCTTCTTCTGGTTCCAATACTTGGTCATCTGTGAGGTTGGACACAGTTGAATCCGTTGGAGATGATGGCTCTTCTGGTTCCAATACTTGGTCATCTGTGAGGTTGGACACAGTTGAATCCGTTGGAGATGATGGCCTAGAATTAGGAACCGTCTCTATTGACCAAGCCGACGGTGAAGAAGCACGAGAATTGGACGCCGTCTCCATCGACCACCAGTCACTTGGGATACTGGCATGTTGTATGACCTCACTGTCTATAGAGCATGTTGGAGCCATCACTGTGGAGTCACCAGTAGTTGAGGAGATGGTACTATCTTGTACAGGTTGTTCGGTCTCCATCTCAATACAAACTGAGCAACAGCAGCAAAGAACTTCATTTTATACATTTACCCCCTCCAAAACATGTGAACACTTAATATCATAATAATTTCTTGACATTTGTATATAGAACAGTACTATTTTATACTCATACTATAAATAACTACCATAAATATCTAATTTAGTAAAACACGTTGTATCGTTCACGCAATTGTTTTATTTACATTATTACATGTATGACATACTTCAATTCGATGCAATTGCACCAAGTTTGTGCTGCAACATTTACATTTCGTTATCATTGCACCATCCAACGTCGTCGTTTTGTGAATATTTACATGCTGGTGACGTCCGGACACTATCCGTGTATAGGATATATAACATAGCCCACACAGGAAGTGTTTGGTTGCATCCGGCCTGGTTCTGATTATGACAAAAGACGCTGACGTGCAATATAGTCTCCGCCGATCATCATAATTGTTTAATATTTTTCCGGAGAAGGCTAACTCTCCCGCTTCGTCTTCCACATCATCCCCAAGACCTTCATCTACACTGACGGGAACCAGGTTGCCATCTCCCCAGTCGGCACCCTCTTGGTCGACATTGATATTTTCCACGATGATGGGATCCTCTCGGTGGACAGCATCTTGATTCAAGTCCTGAAGCTCTTGATTTACACCATCTCGGTGTAACACCATTGCACCCATATCATTTTCTGCCAGTTCAGTGAGGAATCGTCTATAAGCCATCTTTAAATGTTGGAACTCAACTGATTTGATGTTAAACCTCCTCCGTTTTATATTCTATAATTCGTGACGGTGACGCCCTTCCTATTGCGTCAAGTTTACTATTAGCTATTTAAACCAAGAGTGACCACAAGAGGAACGCATTCAAACTTCTTACGTAACACAATCGTGTCTTAAAACAGAAGTGCATACAATGGTCCTACCAAGAGAGTGGAAATTAAAACCAATAATAGCAGTACAACCGTATAGTTACAATAATTCAAGAATTTGCCATAATTGCTATACTGCATGGAGGAAGCAAATTATCAACCCATGCACTGGACTGTGCAAAAAGTGTGTAATTCAGAACCCTGTGCAGAAAAAAGAATTTCGAGACAATTGTCCAAATGAAACACAATGTCGCAATTGTCTTACCATACTCAAAAGAACGAATTTTGGTATATATCGAGACGTATGTGAAGCTTGCAAAGCAGACCAACCACAATTAAGACAACGATGCGTGTACTGTAGTAAGTACGAGGACAATTGTTGGAACAACATTTGCATAAAATGTATGTCAGGGGCACTCATCTTGTGTGATCGCATTGGTGTGTTTTATAGTAGTTGGACTCACCATAATAGGGACTGTTGGTGTCTTAATTATAAATAAATTATATTATTTGTATATATGTATGTGTGTATGTAATATATATTATAACCATAAACTGTAAATATATTTTTAGTATTGTAATAACATATTATTTTGTAGGAAACTTTTAAAATTATACAAAAAAAAAAAAAAAAAAAAAAAAAAAAATGATTATTTTTAATTTTTTTACAATTTAAAATGAAGGAAATAAATTAAATAAATATTAATAAAGTATATTCATTTTATTATTCATTTGTGACACATATTAAAATATTTCAATCGACATAACTATATAATGATACATTAATATATTTTTCTAGTTAATGACAATTTTAAACAATAGAAGCTATATCAACCCACGAATTGTGTTCTATAGATAGCCCCAGCCACTTTACCAGCACTTTATTTCCTTTCTTCTTTAATACATTTTCAACTAGATACACATCGGGGTATTTTGCTTTTAGTAGCTCCATTTCATAAAAACATCCCTTGATTGGGTGTCCAAACAAGTCTTCTATCAGGTAAGTTGTGGGATTTGTTATGTTTATTTTGGTAATTTTAAAAACTTCTGTTGAAAAGTTCGGTGTAAACCCTTTATCAAATACACCTTTATACTTGCTAATACGAACTATATCACCGAGATGAAATTTCGGTTTCAGAGCAATCTTAATATAATTATATACGTTTAAATGTGTAGTTGGTTTGACATCAATGGGCTTTCTGCCAGTTGTACGATGGACTTTGTCATTGTAACTTTTTGTAACGTTTGGTAGGATATCGAGCCATTTATATTTACCCATAGCTGAGAATTCTTTATACAACCAATTTTTTAATGTGCGGATTACTCGCTCAACAATTGCTGCTTTTTTTGTGCTATACGTAGAATAATGATTAATTTCGTGCCGCTTCATTAATGCGGAGAACTTTCTGTTATAGAATTCAGTACCATTATCGGTCTGTAAATTTCTCGGTGAATAATTTGCTTCTTGAATAATAGTCTGCATAGCCTTGGTAACTTCTACAGCTGCTTTATTTTTAATAGGTTTGGTCCATACGTACTTGGAATAGCAGTCAATCACTACAAGAATATAACGATACCCTCTATTTTTATCAGCGTATGGCTGCATTTCAGCTAGGTCTGCTTGCCACAAATCACCAAACCCCTTAATTATGGTTCGCCTTCTACGAAAATTTCGTCGAGCATTTCTATGTAACTCGTTAACAACTTGTAATTTTTCGCTGCTAACCTCCATTATAAAATTGTCTTCAGCTATATATCAACTTCAGGCATTAGTTCTGGTGGAAATGCTAGGCCTCCGGATTGCACCTTCTTTGGTTGGAGTTCGGTGGCAATATGCTCTAATTTAGAGATTCTAGTGATTAAAGTATTGCGATTGTTTATGGCCGAACGTTTAACTTCAGAAATTGCTTTATCAACATATTTCCTCATTTCTATTTTCATTTTCTGCATCATCTCATTATTTTGTTTATTGAAAATAGCGCGATTTTCTTCTCCACTTCTTATAAGTCCCACATCAACATATTTTTTCATTTCCCCAATAATTACATCGGTTGTATCAAAAATAGCTTTGGCAGCATTTTCATCATTTGTTTGTAGACGCTTGTTAACGTAATTACATGTTGCACCATCTTGATCATCGACTGGTTCCCCTAAATTTTTTAAACGCTTATTTTCAATATCATAGTGATTATCTCTGGTAAGTTTAAAACCCACGCCAGGTAATCCACGATGGGCTATTAACTCGCACTAATTCTTTTGCTGCGTCCAAATTTGTCGATAGTGTTTACAGTAGACATTTCTGGTTGCATCTGATCCAGTTTATAAAATTTCAGACTATATAATACTTATTAAGTATAATGATACTATGTTTTATTTCATCTTTAATACACTATTTTTTCTTCCCTAAGTTCTGATATTATTTCTATTATTTCATTGTCGTGGTTGTTATTTCCCGCTATTTTCGAACTCCATAGTAGACGTAGACGATCCACGAGTTCGCTGGGTTTATTCCAAAAAATATATTCTTTATCTTTATTTCTGTACAATTTGTGGGTAGGTACACGTTTTAAGCCGTGACTACTTGTTGACGATCGTGTCGCAATTGTAGAAGATGTTAATGGTTTGATAATTTTGTGAAATTTTCCACGCTTAGTAGTGTTATAGCCATTCGCTACATCGAATTTTTTGTAAGGTGCCTTTGTTTTTCTTAGTATTTCTCCATATATCTTACTCCATTCATCATCGAGAACACCCTCTCTATTATCATCTAAAATTGTTGGGCGTTTTAGAAATATTAGATCGTACAATTTAGGACTACCTAGATACACGCCAAGTTTCTTATTGCCATACCATAGCGTAATATTTCCATGGGAAAAACGTATTTCGGCATTGCCCATCAGCAGTTTGCCTGTCTTGGGATCTACACGCACTCCATATAAACTATCATACTTGGAATCACCAGATTTTAAATTTTGTATATGTCTTTTTACAACCTCATGTCTTTTTTCTAGTTTACTAGCTGGAGAAGTTTCGGATACAGGGGTTGTTCTTATTGACGATGGTGGTGTTTCCATAATGGGGATATAATGTGGAACATCATCACCACCTACATACTTATCGGATCCTTCTTCAGAAGCACTCTCCCATGATACAGCCCTCTGGGTGGACACCCTTGATGATGATGGTTTTGAATGTAATTGTTGGATATGAGATTTGTTCTCTGCTGCTGAAGATATAACATTTAAAGGTTCAGTTATCGGTTGGTAGATCTTTTCAAGTGTTACGTGCATCTCCATATCTTTGTTCTTGATATAGTTAAACTTCTTCCGCACAGCATCTGTTGCCTCAATCAGCTGTCGCTTGAGTGTTATTTCGCTACTGGGATGTGCAAGATTGTTATATTTTTTATTATCTTTGGTAACCTTCATCTTAGCGCATACGTAAACGAAGTAATCCTAACGACGTATGTAATTCAAGTGAAGTTTTTAATAAAATGCATTATGGATATATGAAGCTATCAAACCCTTTTCTATATCGCCCACCTTGTACTTCTCTATCCTTATCAATCACTAGAAATCCATATTTGTCATTCCAGCACTTTGCACACATATTTTGAAATACTGTAAACGTTACATCAGGTGACACATGATCGGAAAAGATGTGATGCAGATTCATGTCGTCCTGTTTAAAGACAACAATTAAATTACTATTGTCTCTTATTAGCTGCTTCGGGATTCGAGAGTATGTCTGGCCAAGATAAAAACAATCCACATTTCTATGTCGGCCCATACTGAAATATCCCCTTATAACATCTTGTTTCTCACATATTACATCGTCAAATATAAACACAGACTCTGGCTTTGCCTCGGATGGTTCCACTATTTGCGTACCATTACTAAATGTATAAAATCCTAACCCCTCAATCGGCGCTAATACATTACGTAGATACTCATACTTGGGTTGATTTATAGACTTTGAGTATAGGTAAATATTTAAAAAACGTAAACCTAAACGATGCGTGATCAAAGATATTAAGACATTTGTTTTCCCACAATTCGAGGGTCCTATTATGAGGGCACGTACAGTTGAAGGTAGTAGTGGTCCATGGCGATTATCAGCACTTAACCCACGCCCAACTTTTTCATCCAAATTATCTATAGAAAGCGTTTGTTTCTGTTTCACAATGTGCATTGTACCGCGGCTAAATGTTATATAAGTAGATGTGTGATTTACAACTCTTATTTAAATGGTTTCTACGATACGATACACACGTGAAAAACGTACGAAGCGCGGTGGAGGATTAGTTAATTCCCTGATTAATAAGCTCCCCTTTGAATTGCATTTGCCAGGTTATCAATTTTGTGGTCCAGGCACAGATTTAAATAAAAGGTTAGCACGAGGTGATTCTGGCATAAATCAGCTCGATAAAGCGTGTAAGCAACACGATATTGCGTACGACAAAAATAGCAGTAATCAAGCAGCCCGCCATAAAGCAGACTATCAGCTTGAACAGGCTGCGTGGAAACGAGTGAAATCTAAAGACGCAGGACGTGGAGAAAAGGCAGCTGCTTGGTTAGTCACAACTATAATGAAGGGAAAACAACGTCTTGGTATGGGATGTAATTCAACAATATCTCGCAATCCAATAAGGAAACGAATCATCAAGAAAACAAAGAAAGGTAAGAAGAATGTTAAAAAGACAGCGTTTGGATCTGGGATAGTACGAAAAGTGCGTGACACACTGCGAAATGCTGGAGGCAAAAGAGTAAAAGACCAAAAGAAGGTGACTGAAATTGCTCTAAAAGCTGCACGTCGATATATAAAACAGGCCGGTGGAAAACGCAATATTCAAACACCTCGAATTATACCAATTCCAAAAGTTGGTGGTATTTTACCTCTAATACCCATTTTTGCTGGATTATCTGCATTGGGTAGTTTGGCTGGTACGGCTGCTGGTATTGCTAAAGCTGTAAATGATGTGAAAAAGGGTAGAGAAGAATTAGCTGAAGCAAATCGACACAACAGAAGTATGGAAGCAATCGCTATGAAAAGTGGCAAGGGGATGTTTATGAAGCCATATCGAAAGGGAATGGGTCTTTATCTAAAACGACCTCTTACCGACATTGATCTTAAATATTATGCTAAGAAAATGAAGGTAGCATACTTTCGAGGTGTGTTTATGCGCGACTCACTACCAAGACATGGGCCACATTACAATGAATCTTCAATAATCAATTTGGATAGTATATATGGTCCTGGGACACATTGGGTGGCATATAAAAAACGAGGTGGTTTAGTAAATTACTTTGATAGTTTTGGTGATTTACCCCCACCTATAGAATTAGTTACATATTTCAATAACGATTCAAGGAGGGCCAACCAAATATTCTATAACTACAAACGTGTACAGAATTTTAACACAGTGTGGTGTGGACATTTGTGTTTAAAGTTTCTCTCTACAAAACAAATATAAAACGCCATGGAGCTGAAATCTATAACCCCAGCAATGGATCGAGAAAGTATCAAGCGAATGGGTCACTCACTAATTGCATTCTCCCGTTTGCGTAGTCTGTTGAAGATGAGCAAACAACAACTTGCAAATATGCCCAAAGAAGTGATGATTGGGCTTGCTTCACATGAAATTGCATTAGTATGGGATAAGCTACCTACACATCTTCAGAATGATATCGATATATTAAAATATCAATATTGCACAGAACATTAACCTTAATGATTATGAAAGCAATGTTGACGTAAATGATGGTCCAACACCTAGAAAAATGTTTTGCTGCTATTGTAAGGTAAACGATGTAAATGTGGCATCCAATAACAATGTAAATATATTACCATCCACTTCTAAGAAGAGGAAATTATCCCATTATTGCTGTAATCCACAATAAATTGGGTAACACAATTTAATTATATCAGTCATGTCGTACACGTTCACACTAACGAGCCGCTTAAGTGAGCTAAGTGTCAACACGAGCCGCTTAAGTGAGCTAAGTGTCAACTTTGATCCACCCATTGAACTGGATAGGAGCAGTCGTCATGGGTTAGGTTTAATTGGATTCTACTCTTACAACTCCATATACAATGTGGATGAAACAAATAACATCTTCCAATATAGGGTTAGTGCTAAAGATACATTCACTACTGTTCACATACCTCTGGGGGCTTATGAAATTGATGAAATCTATGCTGCAATGTTGAAAGCTATGAATATTGATGGAAAGGATTACACGCAAATATTCACTTTAAGGGCAAACAACAATACCTTAAAGTGCGAGATTTTGTCAAAGTATGAAATAGATTTTAGACAACCAAATTCAATAGGAAGTCTGTTGGGATTTGGACCAATATATTTACAACCAAATAAAAATTACGAATCAACATAGCCTGTTGATTCGTAATTTTTATTGTTGTTGATATTATGAAAGTAAGGATGATACGCGTAGATTGCAATATTATTTCTGGAGCTTATCTGAATGCAGAAGAGTCACACACTCTCTTTGAATTTGACATAGACGTTGAGCCTGGCTACAAACTTACTAGAGAACCCAAAAATATCATATATTTACCTGTTAGACCTAAAGGGCGTCAGTTAATAGACAACATCACACTACGCATACTGGACGACAACGGTGATTTGATCGATTTTCGAGGTGAGAAAATTATTGTAAGGCTAGAATTGAAGAAAGTCGGATATCACCAACCAAATGGGTTTTCGATATAAACAGCGACAGCAAGTACATCACCATCAGTATGATACTGTAGCGAACAACAGTATGGATAAAAAGAAAGGGAGATGTGGAAAGCAATTCATTCAAAGTCTATACCTTAAACAGTTAAGACATAGATTGTCAGCTGAGGATCAAGCCTTTTTAAAATCTATTGGATTAAAACTGCGAAAAAATTGGTCATAATAATGGTGGCTACTGCAACTAGTGACAAACTTGAGGTGTTTGATGAACCTGTGTTAGATCATTCCCTAGTTAGCCTACATGAGCATACATATAAACCATATGGATCCCCATATTACAGAAACTCTGATGAAATACGTATTCCCATCAATTTTCAAGATGTTATACTCGACATTTCAGAAAGTTATATATACATAGAGGGAAAATTTACTCCTAGCGACACCACAAAGCGTTGTTATTTATCCAATAATGCACTAGCATTTCTCTTTGAAGAGATACGACTGGAAATGGGTGGTGAACAAGTAGCAGTAGTTAGAAGACCTGGTATTACTACCACAATGAAAACTATGGTGTCGTATGGGCAAACGCATGCACGCTCATTAATAACAACAGGTTGGGGTCTCACTGAAAAGAGACAAGATATTTTAGATACCACCAGTCACGTGTTCAGTGGCAAACTACCCCTTAAGTTCCTTATGGGTTTTGCAGAAGATTATACCAAAGGCATTCTGAATGTGAAGCAAGAATTAATTATGATAATTGCACGCTCATTTAAAGACTCCTATATCGGTGAGGTTGATGCAGAGTTGGATATCAGCAAAATTGAGTGGAAGATAAGGCACATTGTACCTGAAGATCGACAAAAGTTAAAATTATTGAATCGAATTAATAAAAGTGGTAATAATACCAAAGTTAAGATGGTCTACCGTGCGTGGGATTTTTATGAGCTTCCCTGTCTACGCGATACTACCTATGACATATGGGCTCTTAAACTCTCCACCCGTCTTGAAAGTCCACTTTTCATCCTTCTTGGCTTTCAAGGCACTGATCAGGCCAATGATAGAACAAAGGATGTTACACAGTTCAAACACGCAGACATAAATAATATTCGACTATTTCTAAACTCTGAAGTATATCCATATGAACGTTGGAATTTAGATTTCGATAAGAAGCTCGATTCTGCAGCACATTATGCTTATGAGAACTTCCAACGTAGTTACTATGATAAAGATATGAGCGAACCCATGATGGATCTTGGGGAATTCAGGAAGAATCCTTTGTTTGTCATTGATTGTTCACACCAACCTGTTGCAGTGAAATCATCTACTGTCGACATAAAGATAGAATTTGAAACACGAAAAGCGAAATTTCCGGAACAAACTCGAGTGTATGCACTTATACTTCATGATACATATTTAAGTTATAACGCATTAGATGGCTCGGTTCAGAATGGCTTTCTCGATGTTAAGTAAAAAAGAAAACATTTATTATTGTGCAATTAAGTAGTGCAGCATACCATTTCTATCAAGATGTCTGGAACATTTTATCAATAATAATCATGATGTACTTACAAATGTTCATTTTCTCAAAAAATGTTATTGTAGATTTAAATATAAAATTACAATGAAAACTGTTTTAATTATGCTAAGGTATTTTTAATTATGTAATAAAATGAATGTAATCTTTTAATGTGTATTTCATTTATTTATCCTTATAATACAAAATACAGCACCATATTGTTTACTGCAGACATATACAATATTTGGTGTAATGAATATGTCAATCAAAATTAACAGATTATAGTATTTATTTATATACATTGTCCTCATTATCTTCTTCATCAGACTGGTTGAGTTGATATTTTTCAATGATATTCTTAGGTAGGTACTCCACTATGTCATATAGAAAGCGTTTTAGATCCACTACGCCCATATGCTCACAAAACTCATCCAAATTTAGGAAGCCACGAGAATATCTACCACATAAATTTACACCAATGCTACACGCCTTGGAAGTTTCTTTAACACGTCGAACTTCTTCAGCATCGAAGCAGACATTTATGTCATAATTCAAAGAATGCAGTGAATCCCTCCTTATGTCATCTAGTTTACAAGACAATCTTTCAATGGCAGATTTAATGTCTTCTGCCTTTACCCATCCGTGAGATGAATATTGCATCCACATGTTTTTTTGTTGGTTAGAGTTAACCTGGAATTAAACAAATAAATTAAAAATAGATATAAAGAGAATAAATCTAATCACATACTTACACAAAATATGATATCTATTCAATTTAAAATTGATATATTGTTCAAATCAATAATTCTATATTTACAAGTGAACAGATAATTATTTTTATAATACCCCCAAAATTCTTTCTAAATGTACCCCATTTTTATTATATAGTAGCAAATGTAAACTAATAACTAACTAATACAAATATTGTTTCTTAAGTACTAGAAATTAAATACCAAATTGTATTATTGCGCTGGATTTTGCGCCGATATACATTGGAGGACGTTGTCCTAAATATGTCAATGTGTATTTACCACCGCTTGAATTAATTTTATTAATAGTATCTTCACTTATATTTTCTACAACCCGTTTTGGTAAAAATGATTTAAAATCTGTAATCGCACTTTCCTCAAATAAATGTACTACGATTGATTTTCCATATCGCGTATTGACCAATGACATTTTCTTTATAATATAAGGTTTATTTATAACTAACGATGTAATAGATCTTTGCACTAAAATCTCTGTATTTTCATTTATAATCGCATTAAGTGCTAATAAATCGAATTCGGAAAGTGCCATAGTTAAAATTTAAAATTGACGTACACAATGAAAGAATCGCAAAGAATAATATAATATATTGCTCACTTGAAATATATTGCTCACTTGAAATAAATTGAGATAACTGCACTACTCTCACTAGTTAACTCTTGAGTGAACAACTATGGATGTGATTTTGAGCTACCAAAGCGTTTTATTTATAGTGAAACATTCGCCCCCTCCAACCTACTTACCTCCCACCATACTAATTACTATCGTACACTTACATACTTGAAACACTTATTGGTACATACACTAATTACAATTACAATTGCACCACCCCAATTACCACAATAGTAATTACATCAAGTCTAATTACCTCTTTATTGTAATTACAATCTAATTACAGACATTACTCTTATTACCTCTATTGTAATTACAGTCTAATTACCGACAATTTTCTAATTACCTCCATTGTAATTACAGTCTAATTACCGACAATGCTCTAATTACCCTAATTACCGACAATGCTCTAATTACCCTAATTACCGACAATGCTCTAATTACTCTAATTACCCCCCACCAGAAAAAAAAGTGGTGGAGGGAGACCGGGTTCCGGTATAAGTCCTCTACTCACGAGCTCTCCTCCAGGAGAGCAGCGGTTCGCAGGCTTTTCAACCAGGCGTGAAAGTCTGGCAGATGGGAAGAATGTAAAACTGCCCGTCTCGACTACGCATATGCCATAAAAGATGCAAAGAAGGAATCATGGAGGAAGCACTGTGAGGAGATAGAAAACACTCCGGAAGTTGCTAGACTCCAGAAAATTCTACAGAGAGACAATCAAGGTAAAATTGGATCACTGCTAAGACAACAGGATGATTACACAAATACCGAGAAGGAGACTTTAGACTTACCTACTCCTAGAGACACACTTCCGGGGCAGTGTAGCTATCCCACGAAACCATAACGGTCCAATTGAAGGCATATCTATTAGGCCGGAGTCAGACTGAAGCCACCAATCACCACAGGTTGTCATCGAATTCTATCAACCAACCAACAAAAAACATGCATGTGGTCACACTGCAGCTACATAGACTACTAGTAGCACCAGCAAATATTGCGGCAAGTTTCGTAGGACGTAAAACTATTAAAACTAAACTTAACCTTAAAACTTTACTGTAGACAAGTTAAATGAGTATTAACAAAAATAATAGATATTGTCTATTTCAAACTACTAACACTTTAAGATCTATACTTACAAAAACAAAACCGGTTAATAGTGATCAAAATTCAAAAAACTGTATTTACAGTATTCCGTGTTGTGAATGTGACAAATATTATGTTGGTGAGTCATCCAGACCCTTCAATGTAAGATTGGGCGAACACAAAAGTTATATTAGAAAAAATGAAATTGAAAAATCAAAAATTTGTGAACACGCTTTCGAAAACGGACATCCAATAAATTGGAATGGAGCAAAAATTTTAACAAAAGAACCGGACAGTAAAAAGAGAAAAATTAAAGAATCTGCAATAATTTTGCTAAATGAAGACAAATGCGTATCAAATTATTCTGTAGATTGTTGTACAATATGGTTACCGATGCTAAAAGAAGAACTTAGCAACTTGAATATCTAATCTAATCAACTTTTCTGTGAGCGTAGTAAGTATCTATGGTTATAATATAAACATTAAAATTGTGTAATTTCACGAATTACACAAGAGAAAGACTATTTAGCATTGAGAAAGGAAACAGACTAAGTTTCCGAAACGTCTGCAAAACATAATTGTTTTTATTTTATTTTAATTATATTTTATGTCAGAAAACCAACCTTTAACTGTTCCTTTGACGTAAAGTCACAGGCGTAAAGGTTATTTTTTAAATAATCCAAATATTTTTCAGATTATCAGATTAATGTTCAGAAGTGTGGCCGTAAATCCCAAATAAGAACAGAAAGAAAAAAAAAAAAAAAAAAAATAATAGATATCTAGTTCTAATGTATTAATACATTCAAGCAGTTCATCGGATAGCGACGATGAACCTGAAATATTATACTATTTTTGGAAGTATACCCAGTCCAGGAGCGTGTGGGTAAGAGAAATATTTTTACGCAGAGAACAGGTTGGAGAATATCACCTTAATTCCACAACTCCAGAGGGATGAAGAGAAGTTTTATTCATATTTTGGAATGGATAAAAATTGTTATAATTTATTGGTATCAAAGGTACAACCATTGTTTACTATTGGCCACACGAATTGTAGGAGTTCAATAACATTTAAAGAACGGCTTACTGTAACTTTAAGGTAATTACATATATATTCACCAATCATTAAATTGTACTATTATTTATATGGGTAATGATTAATATAGGCATGAAGTTGTACCTATGTTTGAATAGTTTATCTAAAGTCAGTTTAAAATCATAAAATAAGGCTGACACAGGACCACGGCGGTAACCTTTGTAGGTCTCTTTGTATAGTATTTAAACTGACTTTGGATAAACTATACTTGCTGTGTGCTAAAAAAAATTATTTGGTGATTGTTCAAAAATCACAACTTCCACTTCTCACTTAGTGACAAAAATGCCCTCGTACTCCTCTAGATGCCAATACCATAGTCTACACATATATGTTGCGCTGAAGATTGTAAATACTACTATTTTAGGAACATTATGAATAATAAATGTTATTTTGTATTTTTTTTTGTTTTTAGGTACTTGGCGACAGGGGATTCATTTCACTCATTTAGATTTAGGATCAGTCACAATCAGTCTCATAGTTAATCAGATGCTTGATTTAATATACATTGCTCTTAAAGATGAATATTTGAAATTTCCCACAAAGCAGCAGTTTGAGAAAATTGCAAGGGATTTTTATACAAAAAAAAATTTCCAAATTGTCTGGGTGCAATAGACGGAAACATGTCAGAATTCAGAAACCGCTTAACTGTGGGTCACTTTATTATAATTACAAACTATATCATTCCATTATTTTATTGGCAATTGTGGATGCGAATTATCAGTTTTTTATAATAGATTTGGAATACGGGAAAAATAGTGACGGGGGAGTATTCGAAAATTCTTCTTTTGGTAAGCTTTTTAACAGAAATAAACTAGATCTACCAGAGGCCAAGCCCTTCAAAAATACAGATGAACCAATACCATTTGTATTTGTTGGTGATGAGGCTTTTCGCCTCTCTGAACATTTAATGAAGCCATACCCTAGACGTGATTTAGATGACATTAAAAGAAAATATAATTATAGATTGTCATATGCCCGTCAACTAGTGGAATATACCTTTGGAATGTTAGTCTCAAATTTTAGAATATTTGAAAATGTAATCGCGGTTTACCCAGAAAAAGTCGATAAAATAATAAAGGCAGCTTGCGTATTACATAATTTCATAATACGTGAAGAGAATCAAGAAAGACTGGTTGAAGACACTATTGTACCTGGTGCATTTGGAAACTTGAAGAATATGTCAGTGCTACGAAATAATAGACAAAAAAATACTAATCAGTCCACGCTTATAGCCAGAAATATTAGAAATAAATTTGCAGCATATTTTTCTGGGATAGGAGCAGTGCCCTGGCAAGATGAACGTATATAAAACTTTCATTTGTAGTAAAAATAATAGTATATGCCATATACTATATGGTATTCCTAGTAGGAAAAGCCTAATATTCCCAGAGAACTGTGAAGAACATGGAATCCGGGAATGTGACCTTTTCTACGAGGTATAAGTATACTATTTTTCAGCAATTCATTATAATTATTACATGCGTTACCTAATTGAAAATGAAAATTTAAAATTTAAAAGTTTATTATAATTGCTTTTATTTTACAGGAGTTACAGGACTACAAATCATTTTGTTTAAGTTGATTATCAACCAATTGCAATATCTCCATTTTTAATATTCGCAGTGCTTGGGGGGGCAACTTCGTCATATCTTCTTTAATACTAGCCAAGAATAAGTCGAGGGAGGATGGATTTTCTTTCCCCTTTGGTTTTTCTGTTTTTCTGTGTAAATATTCAACAAATGCCTCGTCCACTTGTTTTCTTTTATTTTTACGACTTGTATTATTCTTAGGAATTTCCCCGAGTGGGGTAGGGGAAGGAGAAGGCCTAGTACAAATTGATGTACTTCCTGACTCTGCTTCTGTTCCTGAATAATAATTATGGTCTCCTTCATATGCGACTTCATTATATATTTCTGGTTCCTCATATGACCCAACGTCGTGGTCGTGCACCTCATAATTTTCTTCTACATCTACAACCCTGCAAAAGAACGTGTACCATAAATAGGGCGGCATTTTAAAAAAGTACTTTCCTGTCGGAAGTATACAGTGTGCACATGGATGAATTTGAAAAGAGGAAATACTTTTTTGTCGTTTTATAAAAAAAAAACATTTGTATAAAAAAATCTCTACTTGTATTTAAACTCCCTATGTATATTCTAAAATGAGTTCGCACATACAGGGTGGTTTATGCTGGCTAATGTTTTATTTTCAAAAAAAAAAATATAAATAACGACTAGTGTACCCATTTTTAAAAAAGCCCATACTGTGCAAGAGACATGGAATTATAAAGAACTTTTATTTTCGCCTCGTCGTGTTCTGTATCCGGTTCCTAATATCTGCCACTTCTTTCTGCAGCTTTTACCTTTATACAGAAATAATATAGGTTAAGTATAACAGAAGAACATTTATATTCATGTACACACTACACCTACTTGTTTTTTGGTGAAAGTTTGAAGATATTTTCTTCCATATATTATCAATAATGTTGACATTAGAATATCCTCTTTTGATCGTATAAATCTGGACACTCTCTTACCAAACTTATTAATAGGTCTATCTCACAGGGGGTCCACGATTCCCTTTGTTGCGAGATTTCTTTCATTTTACACGTTGGATCATAAAAACATAACCTAATCGGTAACTGTCAAATCAATCAAATAATTCATCTGCGACGAAAATAAATACCGCAACTCTACGTGCGCATGACTGCTGCAACTAACCACCAAAAATTTCCAACATGCTGGAAATATAAACAGGTTCATAGCAAGTGTTTGCGGTTGATCGGTAGCTGGTGGTTGCAGTATGACCTAACGCATAGTTTACTCTATGTTGGAATTGTGGTCGGTGGTTGTGGTCGGTGGTTGTGGGTGGTTAGCAGTGAATCAGTCTGACTGCGGCCTTAAGAACGCGTCTAAAGAAGACTGGAACCATGCCAATAGCGTAATTAATATAACAAAGCTTGAGTGGGCGACCAATTCGTTTGAACCATACAACTCACGGGGGGTAGATGGAATATTCCCGGCACTACTAAAACATGGTATAAGCAAACTTGCAACACCCCTGTGCACATTATTCAGGGCTAGTCTGGCTCTAGGATATGTGCCAACCAGCTGGCGGAAGGTAAAGGTGGTATTCATACCAAAACCAGGGCGTGAGACCTACGCCCAGGCCAAATCATTCCGACTTATCAGCCTAACATCCTTTTTCCTGAAAAGCATGGAGAAGCTGGTGGATAGGAATATCAGGGACGATGTTGTGAACTCAAAACCTATACATCGAAACCAATATGCTTACCAGACAGGAAAATCATGTGAGCTAGCCATACACGAGCTTACTCACAAAATAGAAAGGGCACTGGAAACTGGAAACGACTATAGGAACCTTTCTGGACATTGGGGGGGCTTTTGATAATACCTCATTCGACTCTATAAGCAGAGCAGTGAAGAGACGCGGGGTCAAGCAGTCGATAACAAGATGGATTGACGACAGAGGTGTCGGCAACCAGAGGCTGTCCGCAGGGGGGTGTCCTATTACCCCTGTTGTGGTGTCTGGTTGTTGATGAACGCCTAGAACAATTAGAACAGCAAGGAATATATGCGCACGGTTATGCAGATAACGTCACCATCCTGGCAACAAGAAAATTTGAGGGCGTCACATCAGAAATGATGCAAATAGTCCTCAAAACGGTAGATAAATAGTGCACCCAGGAAGGTCTATCCGTCAATCCAGGAAAGACCACAGTGGTAGCTTTTACAAGGAAAGGAAAAATCCAGAGCCTGAAGAAACTATTTCTTCGGGGAAAAGAATTACAAATGAGCGTTGAAGCCAAGTATTTGGGACTGACTCTAGACACCAAACTGAACTTCAAAGCTCATATAGAGAAAGTGACCACCAAAGCCACGCGAGCTATAGAGCCCGTGTGGCTTTGGCCCATAGGGGCCTGCAAACGAATGGTGGGCAAGGACTGGGGACTACAACCACGCATGGTACATTGGCTGTGCCAAAGGGTTATGATACCAATAATACCTACGCCTTCCTGATCTGGTGTCGTGTCGAGGGAGGAACGGGTCTCATGGAATAGGGAGACTATGGGGGTATAATAAGCTTAAGCTTCAGTACAGCGGGCAACCGCAACCCATAAGGAGAAAAAAAAAATAAAATGACTCGATTGTACAAGTTCATGGTTATCTGATAACTCTTGAGTATTACTACCTTCGGCCTTTTGCTCATTGTTAGTTTTGTGTTAAACGTTTGGTTTTATCAACCAATCTAAAATCATATTTTCTTTACACAATGGATATTTAAGAACATTTGCCTACAGACTCTTATCCGTTCTTCATTATCTTTTAGATAATATACTAAAGACTCGTTTCTCCTGGAAACACCCTCAGCAAGTCTGTTTCGGCTTCTCTGAATGGGTTTAGAATCAATTAAAAAAGATACATACACTTTTCTCTCATTCCGTCCCATCTTGCTTGGACGAAAAACGTGTGAATAACGTATGGTCCGAAAGTTTTGGGAAAAAATTCACCTGGTTTAATTGAGTGACAAAATGCATTTAATGAAGTAGGTCATGGGAATGAAATGTCACCAGTCATGTCATTTAAATAAACAAAGCAAAAGATTTCGGTTTCTGCTTCGCAAAATGTCTTATAAAATTGATATTCGTCGAGGTGTTTATAGTCTGGTTGGGCGAATGTCGAAACGAGACATTGTCGATATTTATCGAGATCAAAACATAAGCAAATCGACAATTTATCGCACAATCAAAGAATGTCAAGAAGGGATACCATGTGTAAACTTGCCTAAAAGCGGTCGGCCGCGGGTTTTGAACCAATTAAGACAGGGAAGAGTGATTGAAGCAGCTAAACACAAAATTGGGATCTCACAGCGAAAACTGGCCAGGAGATTTAATGTTGGACAGACTACGGTGTTTAGGACCCTATCAAGTAAGAATATTGTCTTCCGGAAAAGGAGGAAAGCTCCAAAATACACAGAGGCTCAGTTAGAGAATTCCGAGATGTTGCCGCGCGTTGAGGCGAGTGCATTTCGTCAACAAGTTGATTGTTATGGACGATGAAAAATATTTCACTTTGTCCAACTCTGAGATGAAGGGCAATGATGGTTTCTACACGGACGATTACGCGAATGCCCCTGATGATGTGAGATTAAAAAGCAAAAAAAAGTTTGAGGACAAAATTTTGGTATGGTGTGCAATTTCTGAGGCTGGATTCATCTCGCAGCCCTACATTGGCGTTGTTCGGGGCGAAGCCTTAAATGCAGAGCTTTATATCCAGAGATGTCTCTCTAAACTTCTTCAGTTTTTGAACACACATCATGCGGATGATGAAATAATGTTTTGGCCAGATCTTGCTTCACGTCATTACGCGAGAATCACAAGGGACTGGTATGAGGCCAACATCAACTTTGTACCGAGAGTAGACAATCCCCCTAACCTACCTCAGGCTCGCCCAATTGAAGAGTTGGTTGAGAGCACACCACTTCATTATAATAAAAATTTATATTTAGAAATTGGTATTATTAAAAATCTTTAGGACAATACTAAAAACCTAAAACTATTATAAATATCACACCATATTTGTTTTTTTCATTAATCATAATAAACCAAAATAAATACGTATATTTCTCTCTCACTCTACAAAATCCCAACCTTAACGTTTCATTTCTTTTTTTTTTCGGTATCAATTCATTCTTTTACTACTTTACTTGTAGCACTTCTCCATATTGATTGTTTCTAAGATGAATTTGTCTTTCTTGTGTCATAGATTTGGATGTACTGGCTGTTTGAAATGATTTTAATTGCGAAACAAAATAATCCGCAATATCATGTACAATGTCCTGTAACTCAGGTTGCTCTTCGGTATTGTTCATATTTTCATCCTGTGGCAGTCTTCCCCCATCTACCTTAGATGTACTGGCTGTTTGAAATGATTTTAATTGCGAAACAAAATAATCCGCAATATCATGTACAATGTCCTGTAACTCAGGTTGCTCTTCGGTATTGTTCATATTTTCATCCTGTGGCAGTCTTCCCCCATCTACCTCGTCAGCTTGTACTGGTACTATATTGACATTTTCTTGAGCTTGAAAATTACGAAATCGTTGCAATGCATCATCCTTAAAATCTGTGATTGGGAACTTATTTTTGTCTACAGGATAGCAACCAGTTTCTCTAAATCCTGAAATAATGTAGTCTTTGTTGACATTCATCCATATTTCCCCAATGTATTAAGAGAAAACATCTCGAGTAATCATGAAATTCGATTTTCAAATACGTTTCTTACCATGTTGTACTAGTTTTGAATCCCAGGCGGTCTTAATGGGTCCAAAAACACACTAATCAAGTGGTTGAAGCCTGTGTGTTAAATGACTTGGAAACCGAATAAGTATGATTTTATTAGCTATGGCTAATTCTATGACACGTGCACTTACATGGCTTTTATGACCATCAAATAGTAGGAGAGCACTATGACCTTCTAAATTATTTTTTGTTCTACTATTTTAACAAAAACTTCCAAAAATAAAGAAAAAGAACCTGTGGAAATAAATAAAAAATGAAATTATAAAACATGTATTTGAAAATATTGATTAAGTAATGGTAGAAACAAAGTTCAGGGATATAGAAGGTACTTATAAAACCATAAAAGATAATAAAAAGAAAAATGCAACTGACAGACGGGAAGTGAAGTGGGAATATTTTGAGACCATGGACAGAATATTGGAAGGAGACGAAACAATAAACATTGGTCACACGATTTTATCTTTTCCGAGATCTACTTGTTCGTCATCTGCACCAAACGTACCCAGTTTAACAAATGATACTCAATTCCATTTATCGTCAATTAGAGACTTGGTAGCACCTGTCTCAGAATTGAGAGATGAACGAGCAACTGATCAAAGGACCATTACATAGGACACCATTACCATCTTCAAATGTCTCAGTAGCAAGCATACCATCAGCAAATTTAGAAGAAACACAAACTCCTAAATCAGTGAACTCACTAAAGACGAAAAGAAATGAGAGGGGAAAACAGTTATATGGGCTTCGAAAGAAGCAAATAGAAGTTGAAGAAAGTAGAGTAAAGGAATTGCAGTTATTGAGAGAAGCTATAGAGGATAGCAACAGAATTCAGAGTGAAAGAAATGGTTTGTTGAGACTGTTTTTGGAAAAAAATGAATAGTTTGAAGTATATTTGTACCTACGTAATAAAAGCAATGTACCTACATTTTTTTTATTTTTTGAATTTGAATTAAAAAAGTCATATTTTTATGGGTATGATGTTCATAAACAATAATATTTTAATAAAATCAGCACCATTAGTTATTACTTATTGAAAGGCGAGTTTTCTAATATATTTTTAATTATAGGAATTATTTTTAAAAAATTATCAGTACATACCAGGTATATACTGAAACTAGGATTGCTATTTAGTATTTATGAGCCTCGTAGGAAAATAAAAAGTAACCAAATAATTAATCTTCATTAAAACAACGAAACAATTGTGTTGCGTTTTTGAACTGCAGCCATTTCTAAATAAGCCACTTCTTCATGCTGTCCTTCCGCCATGTTCTTCAGGACTTAGATTTTCAGATATTCAGAAGGTGTACCGATATGGAATGATTATCATACTTGTTTTGATATATTGTAAGCTCGATAGTAAATATGTTCATTTTTAATTCTTATATGTACCTAATCGTTATTATGGGGTTCATAAATTATTATATGGGTCGGTTTGTTAGTATTTTTGTTTTAGGTGTCCTAGGAGCTGTTGATGGGAGTCACATTAACATTAAAGTACCAAATACACAACATGATAGAGTTACGTTTATAGATATCTGAATCACTCAATCAACCTTATGGCAATTTGTTCTGCAGATAAAATTTTTACATATGTGTTTATAGGATTTCCAGGATTAGCACACGACTCAAGAGTAGGTATTTGTTTAATTGGAAATACAAAAAGTTGTTTACAAAAAGAGCTTAGAATTTGTTTTATTTTGCTGAAAATGTTTTTCAGTACTTATACCTTGTACTTATTATAATATACTTGAAAATGTAAGTTTACAATATTTCGTAATTATATTTTATTTCTGGGAAATATCTATGTATATTTTTGCCAGTACTGTCAGCTTGTATCAATATATCGTCGGCATTTTCACGAACTGACATATCTCATTTTTATGCATTTTACAGGAGGACCAGTTTTAAGATATAATTAGTCACATAAAACTCAGTTTCTATTGGAAATTTCCAATATGGATTATTTATATGACGACCATTTAGAAAAAATATAATTTATTGTAAAACTTATGCCATTAAATAATATAAACATAATGACAAAAAATAAAACTCGAAACAGTCCATGCAATATTATTAGCATTCGTGGCACAAAAAAAAAACAAAATAATCTTACAGATAAAATGACAATAGGGTACTTAACTGTAGTGAACATAAATCAAAAAATAAAAAAAATGCAGTTTTATTCCATTAGAAAATGTACTTGGTTTGGGTTTGGTAGATTCCTATCAAAACTGGTGTATAATCTTATAATATTTTAATGATTAACATTAATCAGACTCAGACTCTGCCCGTCTAGGTTTTTTTTTCTACCATTGTTTCAAAAATGTCTAGCATTCTGTTCCTTTGTTCGTTCTGTTCCTGTAACAAATCATGCAGTGATCTGAAGTGCTTCTCCCTATCTTCTGTATCTTCTTCATGTTGTCGCTTCATCAAGTCCATTAATTGAGCATTCAAACTTGTAGGGCGTATAGTTTTGGCCATATTCTGGAATCGGTTCTTAATTTGTCTGGCTTCAGATGGGCCTAAAGCATTAACGTCTATATTTTCGTTTTGAACATCTTCCTCCATTGAATCCTGAAGATTCTGGGGGTTTGTGTTATCTTTGCTACCCAGTATAGAATGAAAGTCCTCAAAGAATGGGGGAGGATCCTTCTTTTTCTCGCCAGTACTTTTCATATATGTTTTATATGCATATAATATTGCTTCTGCATATTTGTAAATTTCAGACGACACTTTCCAGCCCCATCTTTTCCATTACCAACCCCAGTCTTATTCATAGTATTGGCAATAGTTTGACATAGTTGCATTTTTGTTTTTTTATCATCAAATTTACTGGCTGCTTTCTCCCTCAATTTTAGAAAAAATGCAGTTGCCTTCTGATCTCTTTCGCTAGCTTTTCTTTTACTACTCCACTTAAATTGTCATTACTGTCATTTTGATCTGTTTCATCGGAAGGGTTCTTATTTACAGTTAGTGCCCGCTCAACATATATAGACTATCAGCTACCGGCTATAATTAGGGTAAATGATGCCATTTGAGCGATAAAGTGCTCACATATATCAAAAAATCAAAAAAAAAAAACGTAGATTACGAAACTCTGAATGCGGACATCGAAATTGGTAGCTTTCACCCCTAAAAAGGCCAAAAACACCCCCTATCTAAGAAAATAATAGCCGACTTGTTTTGATGGTGGTAATAAGTTAGATATACCTATCTAATAAGCATATAAATTCTATAGGGAGTACACAAAAGTGTAAATACGAGTATAAATATATAAGATCCACCATGTTAAGGGATGAAATGTTCCTCCGAAGTCAAGAAATGCGTCAAGATATTCATCTGTAAAATTGAAGGAAGCTTAGTAATATATTAATTTTATATATATTATTATGATACATATTATTTGTACATATATTGATAGTATATCTAATGGTTTTTACCAATGCCATAAAATAATAATAATAATAATAATAATAATAATAATAATAATAATAATATGGTTTATCGACAGAGCTGACCTTCGCATTTTTAAGGTCAGCGGGGCTGAAGTCGGAGACCGAGGGATACATTGTGGCCTGCCAAGATGGTGTTATTAACACATTGGTCTATCGCAGTCGCGTGATGGGTGTAGAGGTGCCTGATATCAACTGCAGGACCTGCCGTCAGGCGCCGGAGTCGCTCATGCATTTATTATCTGCATGCCCGATTTATGCGACTTCGGTCTACGTCCAACGACATAACGCGGCTTTACGAGTGCTATACTACCATCTACGGCACTCGTACCAGATAGACCAAACACCAGTGCTGCCTTACGTCCCCGGAGATATCGAGTCCGTTGTCGAGAACGAGAAATGCCGGATTTACTGGAACTACTCGTTCCCGACCGTCAGGCGAATTCACGCCAATAAGCCTGACATAGTCCTCCTCGACCATCAGACCAAGGTGATGTATGTCATCGAGTTCTCAGCACCTGCTGAGACAAACATCGCCTTGAAGGAGGAGGAGAAACGGACTAAATACAGAGATCTCCGGTACGAGCTCCAAGTGCTATACCCAGGCTACTCTGTCAAAATGGTCGTCCTGATAATCGGTGTACTCGGAGGTATAAAGCCCACGCTGCTCTCCGCATTGAAGACCATGCCTGCCTGCCAAACATCGGCAGAATGGTTGGCTGGTCAAATGCAGAAAGCGGTCATCCTGGGATCCCTTCGTCTACTTAGGGCACACGAGTCTGGAATCTACAGTAACTAACCCTGCGGGATGTGGGGAGTTGCTGTAGATTATTCGCTGGCGCTCTCTCTGTGTGGTGTCGGAGGCCACAGGGAGACTGTCCAGCATTTTCTTCCGGAAACGGAAAAAAAAATATAATGATAATAATAATAATAATAATAGTATACATTTATTTAAAAACATGAACGTTGTGCAAAAGTACTTCCACTTGAAGGAAGGTTATTTGTGAATATTATCTTAATGAGAATAGAAAGAAGTTAATTAATAATAATAATAATAATAAACGTCTTTATTTATTACCACAGTAATTACAGATATAAAGTACTTATTACATCCAGGGTAAAAAAAAAAGAAAAATAAACAAATAAATACTGTGGCACAAAAAAGGCGAAATTCAGTTTCTACAATACGAGTATTGCAGAGCTGTTCTACCACTTAACCTTTATAAATACTGAAAAAAAAAATTAATATTGCCATACAAATTACAGTCTACATAGACAATCTATACATATTTACCACAAACTGGAGGGTTATTATATAATTACCTATATCTTAGCACAACTTAAAAAACGAAAAAATAAAAGAAGTTCAAAGAGAAAGAAAAACTAATGCTAATTACCAGCATACTGTAAACTAAAAAGTACATTTTTATATTTATATTTAAACGAACCTATATTTAAACACTTTAAATAATTAGAGAGAATTATAAACATGGCAGATTTGATATGAAAATGACCGTTTGAAAAATTCTGTGCGATGTACAGGAGGTGTTAATAAATTTCAAAATCTTAGATTAAGGGAATGGATATCAGTACGATATCTTAATTTTTCATATAAATACGGTGGACATTTATTTATAATTATTTTATGGTACAAACTTGCATGTAGCGACCTACGATGTCCCATGTTTAACCATCCTATTTCATATAATTTATAATAAATTCTTTCACACCTGCGGATACCATAAATAAGTCTCAGACAGGAGTTTTGTGTTTTCTGAATTTTTGACTTGTAGATTGATGTTAAGTTAGGCCCATAGAGAGAGTCAGCATAATTCAATAAAGATAACACCATGCTTTCGCATAATAATATTTTTGTCTTCCTTGGTAGAAAGCTTCTATTATTATATTAATTTAATTGCTGCATATGCTTTTTGATTTAACATATTAATATGGTCTTCAAACCTAAGATTACAGTCAATTATAACTCCTAAACTTTTGGCCTTTTTTACTATTTCTAGTACGTTACCATTGATATTAATATTAACAGCATTTTTAATATTAATGCGAAATCTCTCGGGTCCAAAAATTATAGCATTTGATTTGCTAGCATTAATAAGTAAACTGTGATCTCTGACCGAATTATCAAATACTTTCAAATCTTCATTTATATGGTAATAGGCGCTGTTTACATCAGAAGGATTAAAAGAATAATATAGCTGAGAGTCGTCGGCATATAAGTGTACTTGGCAATAAGTGAAACATTTAATAAATTGACTGGTGTAAATAAAGAAAAGTAGTTGTCCCAGAATGGAACCTTGTGGTACGCCAGATTTAAGAGTTACATTATCTGAATAGGTATTTTCAAGAAGTACTTTTTGTTGTCTGTATTTTAAATAATGTTTAAAAAGATTAACTGCATCTTCAGTAAGTCCTATATGGTGTAATATAGATAAAAGTAAGTCATAATTGATGGTATCAAAGGCTCTACTGAAATCTAGTAATACAAGAATAGTACATTGTCCTTTATCTATTGCCGCAGAAACATCGTCAACTACACGCAAAAGTGCAGTGGTACAGCTGTAACCTGGTCTAAATCCAGATTGGGTTGAAGGCAATATATTATTTTCTAATAAATAAGATCTTAATTGTAATCACTTTCTTCATCCGAAAGCCCATATTCATCCTCTGCTAAAGTTACATTACTTTCCTCTGCGTCTTTACATTTACATGAACACATGTCTGTGCACTGTAGTTTCATGCTAGAACAAACACAATCTGCGCCGGAACAATTCTTGCATTTGAAGCAGGAAACTAAATTCAGAACTTCCGCAGGTGCAGGATCGGTAGCTAACCACTGAATTTTAATGTTACCTTGATCATCAAGGGACCAGCCATGATCTATTGCGGAAGGAACATTCATGAATTTATGGAGAGATCTTCTCCAAATAGCCGCCTGATAATTTGCTCTCAAAATATGCAACTTAAGTGTTGAACTGCAAGGGGGTAGCTGCTCAGGATCAACTGTCCCTCCACGAGAGCAATACATGTAGTATCGCAATGCGTCAACGCTCGGCATATGCTTCCCGTAAATGTCGCAGACGTACTTTTCAATGTCATCAAACAGAGAATTATCCAATTCCCACGCTTCGCCAAGTTTAAGGAATGCAGATATATGGGTGGAATTTGTCTTCAGTTTTGTGAAAGGAACACTCTTTCCTTTCCTGAAGAAGGCCGACACAGTGTCACAGCCCGTGAAAGAGTGAAAACCAATGAGAGCTCCAAGAAAATCATTTGCGGTGCCATTGTCAGGAAGGTGTTTCGTGATGGTATCTGCAATATTATTCAATGAAATTATTCTACATTTATTCTAATGACCAAGTTTCATAAAAAGTTTGGTTGGAATTACTGACAAAAGTGCCAATAATATAACACAAATATCGGTATCCTCAATGTGTATAACGGCAGAGGGAATCCCGTGTTTGCCTACATGAGCAGCATGAAGAGCAAGCCTCGTATCAGCCTCCTCGTGGTCACAGAAAAGGGCAGGTTCCTCGGTGACTTCGTTACAAGATATCATTATGCATGTGGTATCAAATGCTACGTAAATTACTTTAGACGCTAGTCTGTCACGAAACTTTAAAGATTTCCAGCATTCCGCAATGAATTTAATTAAACCAGTTTTATTTTCATCAACAGATAGAAAGAGATGCCAACACTTTATTTTAAAAGAACCTCGAATATTACTATACCGAGGCTCTTCGGTTTGAGTACCTCTACGCAATTGTCTTTCAATATCTTTGATGGAGTTTTGTTTGTAAACATCAAAGACCACATCCAATCTCTTTCCCGGGGAATTTAATAAAATATTGAATAGAGCTGATGATACGTAGTCAAATGTTTCGCCGTTTCGAACTTTAAGTGAGCGCAAGATATGCATACCATCGAATAAGCACGCACAATTGACAGGATAACCTGTTTCTGTAGGGACGTTCTGTTCTAAAATATGCAGTAATTGCGCTTTTGCAGTTTTTCTCGGAAAACCAAAGCCGTCTGACAATGACCAGGGCACAGGTCCTAAAGGGTAGCACATAACTTGTCGAAGATCAATGTTCCGGTGTTGAGCAATAATTGCCAAACGAGCAAAAAGGGATGCATCACATTTTACAGCATTTTGCTTACCTATAGCTCCTGACTTTATAACTTTTTTCAGATGTGAAAAAGTTTTGACGCGAAGTTTTTTTAGCGGATCGAAGAACTCTTTTGCTGGCTTTTCAAGACAACGCTCTTTGATGAAGCTGCAATATGCTTCCATACTTTTACTTCGAGCATTTAGAAGATCATTTTTAGCTTCCTCAGTTGCTACCAGTCCAGTTGACAAGCTTCTGAGAGGCCCACCGTGCCAAGGATTAGTAAATGCATTTTCGTGGGCTCCACCAAGAAGTGTAGTGACCGTGGTAACATCCTGTTCATCTCGTTTCATACGGCCCGGAAATAAGTCTGCATGTTTAACTTTTTGTGCACTGTAGTCAATTACTTCCTGAAGGCAGTGCCGGAACGTCGCGCGCCTTGAGGAATTTAAAACATGCCGTTGAGTGGCTGCATAATTGGCACTAAACCAAATATATCCTCCACTCGTCTTATTTTCCCTGTTTATAGTATTTTCGATGGTCTTATCGGCCTCATTTCTACTGAAGCCATTCGTTTTTGCCATTTGTACCGAAAATTCTCCATCTAAGAAGGCTTTATGAACTTCTGGATGGCTCTGGTGTAACGACTTCATGTCATTCAAATAAGGTACCATAAATCGTGCGTAATTCTGCCGGTCATATGCAAACATCCACGGTATGGCCTCTTCTAAACACGAAATGTAAAGATGCCAGGAACCTGTTCGTGTGGCATATACTAAATTTAAAAGAAGTTCGATAAGATCCATGCAAGATATCCAGAAACTGCTTAAATCAGAAGTTGTTGTTTTTCACTTAAAAATTCTAAAAACAAATGGCTCTGTTTGATTTTTTCAAAATTTTCGCCGGAAACATCTTGTCTTAGGTTATTTAAAGCAGTTTGAACATTTAAAACTATTTCTTCTTGGTTCTCGGTCAAAGACGAATGAAAAGCATCAATTAAACTTCTAAGAAGAGCTTCATACACTATTTTATAGAACCGTATGGCACGGTTGTAGCTTTTTCCACTTAAAACTCCGGACAGAGACCCTTCCGCAACTACAGCAGAAAAAATCACGTCCTTCAAACCAGCATCGCCGAATGTCCATGCCAATAATAGCCAGAATAACAAGCAATAAATGAAAACCACCTAGCATCAATACAACTCCCTCAAATTCACTGCTATTTCGCCACATTACCATGCATGCTTTGGCATAAAACGCTTGATCAAAAACAGCCACAATTTTTGAAAGATTTAAGCTCTTTTTAATCTGCATAGCCCTCTTCAGTATTTCATAAGCCGTGGTCAACTCGGTCGCAGGCGCATCAAGAACGTCAAGGTACTCTATTTTACTAGTAACGACGAGTATTTTGTCTCTAATCAAAATATTAAATCCTGTCCAAGCAGGGACCAATATATCATGTCGAGTTGAAATATAACGACAAGCTGCCCAGACGAGGTATTCAGATCTTTGTAATTTAGCTAGCGTTTTGTATTCGGTTCCTAACTCGTAATTCTCTAGGAGCTTAAGGTAACCTGGTCCCTGTTTCTTTCCCAGGAAAAATGGCGGTAACGCTTTCTTTTCAAAATGGCCTTTTATGGTTTTCATTTTTTTTTTAGCATTTAAAGGCGCACTTTGTGAATCCGTTGCTTCACAAGCTCCTGGTTTCTCCTTCATAATTAATATGAAATTAACTCTATGGGACGTATTTGCACCTGAAAGTGTTCTCTCCAAATTATCTATATTATTGGCAACCATGAGAGCAACTCTATGCTCATCATCCGGCACTCTTTGAAACGAGGAAGGTACGACCACTGAAGAATCTTTTTGCTTTTCGATTAATTTTAGAGCCTCCAGTGTATCTAATTCCTCTAACACATCGTAACTCACCCCGTTACCAAGTTTATTGAGAAAGCGAATTACTTCAGTATTGTTTGTTAAACCCTTAACAACAGCAGGTAAAAGTACACTTTTGGGGGTGCGAATGCGCCCTCTCGTTCCACAATAAACAATATCTTGACATAAGGATAACCTTACTGACGCACTTGTTGCCTCCCGATTACCATCAAGTACACCGGTCATAAATTTGTCGAGTTCTTCAGGGATGTACTTACAAATTTGTTTGACACTTAGATCTTCCTTGCAAGGGGGCCATGGTAGACTCGGCAGTGTTTTCAATTTTTCCGCTATTTCAGTGCCTTCAATTTATAGTTTTCCTTCAGGACATCTTCGATCATCAGTGACGTGGGATAAACCTGAATATTTTTAAGTGTTATGCTTAGAAATCGAAGCTCAGGTACACTACTTTGAAGTTTTCTTTTAAAATGCCGTTTATCATTTTTTTTCCATTCAAGAAAGTTTTCGTCAAATTTTTTTATCATAAAATTTTTTAAATCTTCGAGAGGTACCATTGCAGGATCGTTAATTAGGTTCTGGACATGCGCCAGAACAGTATTAAATGCTAAAGCTTCAACAGATTTGTACTCACTGTCTCTACGAGAAGGCAGTTTCTTGGCTGGATTTAACACCCTAATGAAATCCGAATGGCAAGACGGATGATAGAAAGCTTGACTTGAAACCAGATCCTTCACGCATATTCCCATAATTTTCGAGGCAAGGGAACTTTTAGATGAGCAAACTTCAGTGTGCTTTGCTGCAGCTGCTTTAATGGTTCCATCAGACTTTGGTTAGGCTCTCTCTATTTTTGGTGCCCCTCTTATCCTACATCGCAATATACGGGTGATTCATTGGTAAGTGTACATACTTTACCTGTATATGTAGGTTACTTGGGCGATTCCATATCACCTATGGTTAGTGGGTCAATAATCCTTAATTACCAAGATACAGGGTGTTTTATTGATTTTACGTATTTTTGTCTTGGACCATAACTTTAGAACCACTAGGTATAATAAAACAAAATTTGGTATGTATTGTCATGTATTTTAAGTCACTAACCCCGAACTAATCAAGTAAAGTAACAAAATAAAATCAAATTAAAAGCAAATTCCATTCGAAACAGGCAAAAGTGCATATTCCTTCTGATAAAACTAACACGAGAAACTTACGTAGCATACTCAATTAATTCATAAATGAAAAAAGGATATTAAGTCTTCAATCCAGTCGTTGAATCAGCTGTGCAACGCCTGTTGAATAGAGAGAGGTCAACGATCTTTATGTAAACACAAGGGTCACGCTGAAACATACAGAAATTAAACAAATCAAACGTACCAGTGATATAAATACACTGTGTTACATTGCATTAAAATAATCAATAACCCAACATTTTGGTGTATTATTCTAAACAAAAGTTTGAACGATTATGAGCTACTATTAAACACGGATGGATTTCATTTATTAAATATTAACAAAATTGTAAGCAATTAATTTTAATACAAACCTGTAAAACCTCCAGTCCAGTCAAAAGACCAGACTCCATGTAAAGTAGTTCATAAGAAATAAGTGAAGTGATGTGCAACGAGTGTTTGTGAGTCCTAACGGCAAAGGAAAACTTCATATCAGGAATCGTAGACATATGGGTATCCAAGGATTCGTCTTAAAATAAAGAAGCTAAAAATAACATAATATCACTGAAAAATTGCATATTAAAGTGGAAAAAGGCGAAAATGCTAACCTATTTGACATGTCAAAATACAGAAATCCATGATTTTGTGCATTTTCGGCCGGTCCATAGTGACAAAACAAAATAAGAGAGTTGTTGATAAGCCGTAATAAAAGCAACCCCACGTCCAGATCGCTCCCAAAAGAAACTGAAAAATAGAAGAGAAAAATTAAATTCTTGGGATACAAGCAGAGTATAACGATGGTGCAATACCAAGCATCATAAGAAAATACGAATTCGACAGCAACTTACCAGAAAATAAGGTAAAAATCATCATAAATTATACGCAGCTTTATGATTGGTGGAAATCCTAGGCGGTTTCCAAGGCCTATTTAGCTTCCCAGAGCGAACAAACTAGGTTCAAATAAACTGTTAACATTCACAACAATATTCGCGTCACAGACGTTGTAAATGTCAAAATTCGGACTCGGCACTGCAAATTTTATAGTTAAAGTGGCACGAAACGAAATTGTCCGAAAAACAAAAGTGACCGAAAACGTAATTACCCGAAAATAACAGGACTATATGAAAAATCTTTAATTTTAGGAAAATTGTTGTTCATAAGGACTTTGTCCGCACATGTATAGGATAAGTTAATCTAAGTTAGAGTAGGGACTTTAATTTAAGAATCAGTTGCCCATAAACCTTTAAATTCTTTAAATAAAAACCAAATTTGTCAATAAGTCCATCTCTGAGTAATACTAGTAACAAAAATTAATAAGTGTCGATGCATCAGCAGAGACATCTACCAGTCAAGGGAAGTATTCAATTGCAAACTTTAAAAGATCTCTATCTATAAAAGATCCATTCAGATTATAGTAGAATAAAACAGTGTGAAACATAAACAAATCTTTATTCAAGAAGCATACAGTAGTTGAATCAACAGGTAAGGCATTTCTTCAACAGGAGAAGGTAACTCAAAAGCCCTGAAAGAAAAAAAAAGAGCTATAGCAAAGCTATAGTAAGTTTCTCAGTTATTTATCCAAGATCATACGCTCTGTCGCTTATAAAATTCAAATTAGAGGAGTATCAAACCCAGTGGCGGGCTGATCGTATGTAGATAAAATAAAATTTAAAATTCAAAAACTAATCGATTTATATACTAGAGCATGCATAAAAACATATGTGAATAAAATTTAAATATACAAACGTGCAAAAAATTAAATAATAAATATAATAAAGAATATCTTAAATATTAAAATTAAAACTTACCTTGTGCTAAATAATAAAACAAAATCAATAATTTCTGAAGACAAAATCAAAAATAAAAATAAATAAAAATAATCTCATAGTATTCTCTAATATCATAACGTAAATAATAGGAACCCAACCTATCATAACATAATTAATTGGCGCTCAACTTATCTCAACAAAAATAATTGATTTACTAACGTAGGCTCAAAATAAAAATAGGGAATCACAAATATCATAATAAAAAAATAAAGAGTCGCACGTATCATAACATTATTAATTGGCGCCCAACGTGGGGCCATCACAACATTATAAATAGGGGCCCGAACAGGGACCTATCACAACAGTATGTTTTACTCAATAGCCATATCGATTTCTCAATTTAGCAGAATCAAAATACAGGACCGGACAGAAAAAATAGCCCAATTGTTAAATCTCAAAAACAACACCCTGTATCAAAAGTTTTAAAAATATGTTTTAAGATCCGGAAAGAGCATAGAAAGATAAGGCAAATAAAGTACATTTTCAAATTGCGCGTCTCTTTTTTCTATTTATTTTCTTTGATAAAAGGAAATTTTACAAAACTAAAAACCGACTATCTCATACAAAATAGCGTTTTTTCTCTATAATAGACTACTATATAATAAAAACTTTCATATTCAATAAGAAACCATTCATACAACGTAAGTTGTGAAAAGTATTCAGCCATTCAATTAAAACCCAACAGATTTACACATTATTTTAAAAATTTTAAATTTTGATAAGTAGGCTTTGAATACAACAATTAAAATTTCAAACACTCAAGTGCGTTTCTGACAGACAGTTTCTAAAAGGTTTGTTTAAATGTTCCTCACCTAAATAATAATAAACTTTACTTAATAAAATTTTGACGCATTTTACTTTAAAGTTATTATTATTTAGGTGAGGAACATTTAAACAAACCTTTTAGAAACTGTCTGCCAGAAATGCACTTGATTGTTTGAAATTTTAATTACTGTTGTATTCAAAGCCTACCTATCAGAATTTAAAATTTTTAAAATAATGTGTAAAATCTGTTGGTTTTAATTGAATGGTTGAATACTTTTCAGAACTTACGTTGTATGAATGGTTTCTTATTGAATATGAAAGTTTTTATTAATTCGTAGTCTATTATAGAGAAAAAACGCTATTTTGTATGAGATAGTTGGTTTTTAGTTTTGTAAAATTTCCTTTTATCAAAGAAAATAAATAGAAAAAAGAGACGCGCAGTTTGAAAATGTACTTTATTTGCCTTATTTTTCTATGCTCTTTCCGGATCTTAAAACATATTTTTAAAACTTTCGATACAGGGTGTTGTTTTTGAGATTTAACAATTGGGCTATTTTTTTCTGTCCGGTCCTGTATTTTTATTCTGTTAAATTGAGAAATCGATATGGCTGATTGAGTAAAACATACATACCAAATTTTACTTTATTATACCTAGTGATTCTAAAGTTATGGTCCAAGACAAAAATTTGCAAAATCAATAAAACACCCTGTATCTTGGTAATTAAGGATTATTGACCCACTAACCATAGGTGATATGGAATCGCCCAAGTAACCTACATATGCAGGTAAAGTATGTACACTTACCAATGAATCACCCTGTATACAAGATTTTGGTAGTATGGTTTGAGAACAGCCTGCTTTTCGATCACCTCGCAATCTTTTGTGGCATAAATTTTGGGGAGCAGATTGACTATTATTTCTTCTTTTAATTTCAGCGTCAATATTTTTGGAATTCATTATCCTTTCGCGGCAATAATGGTGGTACCCAATACGATGGTCTTTAGTTAGGGGAGATGAAATATTATTCAAAGATTCAACTCCCCAAAATAATACCGCTTCCTGGAGCCGGTGAAAAGAATCCAAACTCTTAACATAATTTAAGTTCTGGGCGGGTTCATCTTTCTCACAAATGATACACTTTGCAATGTTGTCATTTGCCATCTATAAGGAAACAAAAAGCATATTAGAATTGCCTTTATTTGCACAACACATGTAACCAGATTGAATGGATCCCCCGGATGTGTTTTTTTACTTGTTGGTCAGATACATTGGTAGTATAAATCCGTATTTTCATTATCTTTTTTTAATGTAGCCGTCTTCATTAGGCTTTCTATATAACTACATATAGAAACTTGACTCCAGAAGGGTATTTCACCATTTGATGGGGTGGAACGAATATATTTCTATAATACGAATATTTTTTATATTACTCTACGTACCTTTGATGGCTATTTCCCTGTTTCTTGAATTTATTATGCGGAAGATGTAAGATAAGTTCAACAATAATTATGGGCTCGCTATAATTAATTGAAGTAATGTTTATTAACTTTAATAGACAATGACAGTAATTACTGCAAAAAAACATAAAGCAACTGGTCTTCTTGTTTACCTCCGTTGCCAACCAACCATCACTTGATCTCCAGCCAACTTTCAATAACTTACAATACAGAAGAAACCACGTTGCTACTAGTGGCGTGTGCGAGTCGGAAAAACGCGAAAATGTAAATATTTTGAGCCGGAATGAAAATACCTTCCCCCCCCCCCCCCGTTTTCGAGGATGCTGAACACGATGGCGGCGTCAGAATTTCTCTTTGGGGTTGCGCAACCCCTCAAACCGGCCAAAAACCACCCCCGAGAGTACTTTACCCCTGTTTTTGAGGTTGCTGAGCACGGTGGTGGTGCTGGATATCGCGTCCGACCTCTACCAACCCCTCCACCGGCTAATACTCACCCCCGAAAGGGGTGATTTTTTTTTCGCAATATCAGCGGTAAATATATGCCCCCCCCCCCCCCGTTTTAGAGGATGCTCAGCACGATGGCGGCATCAGAATTTCTCTTTGGTGTTGCGCAACCCCTCAAACCGGCCAAAAACCACCCCCGAGAGGGGTTAAACGCGATTTATTAGGTTTCCCTGCAGAAAAAAGTACTTTACCCCTGTTTTTGAGGTTGCTGAGCACGGTGGTGGTGCTGGATATCGCGTCCGACCCCTACCAACCCCTCCACCGGCTAATACTCACCCCCGAAAGGGGTGATTTTTTTTCGCAATATCAGCGGCAAATATATGCCCCCCCCCGTTTTAGAGGATGCTCAGCACGATGGCGGCGTCAGAATTTCTCTTTGGTATTGCGCAACCCCTCAACCCGGCCATAAACCACCCCCGAGAGGGGTTAAACGCGATTTATTAGGTTTCCCTGCAGAAAAAAGTACTTTACCCCTGTTTTCGAGGTTGCTGAGCACGGTGGTGGTGTTGGATATCGCGTCCGACCCCTACCAACCCCTCCACCGGCTAATACTCACCCCCGAGTGTGTACAAAAGTGTTTTGGTGTGTGTGGAAAACTACTCCAAGTGTAATTTCTACACCAAAGGTTCCAACCCCTCTTCAGGAATTATTATTATAATTGCTTCATTTATTTTCCTTTTTAACTTAATAATACTTGAATGAAGATCCTCCTGTGTGTTAGCCATCACTACAGTATACAGGGTGAGTCGTGAGGAATTTTACAAACTTCTACCTCGTATAGAGTCTATTGAGTAGAATATCAAATGGAGATTAAAAAGTTTCAGATCCCTTTTTTTATTGATATACAGAGTGATTTATCGATTTTGACCAAAATTTCTTTTCGCTGCCGCTTTTAAACGGTAAAATCAAATTGTGTTATATTTTGGTAAAACTATAAACTAATGTCTAGCATCACTGTGACGTATTTAAAATTTAGATATTCCAGGACCGGCGTAAGCAAAGTTCATCAGTAGGTCCATAAAGAAGAAAACACCCTGTATACGGGTGTTTTCAAATTTTAATTCCGGTTATTTAAAGAGGTACTGTGTTAATGGCAATCGTGAATGCAGATTATGAGTTCGTGTATGTTGATGTTGGAAAAAACGGTCGGCTCTCAGATGGCGAAGTACTGGAACAATCGACGTTTTTCAGACGTTTAATTTCAGATCGACTTAAGTTGCCTGATAGTACGGAAACTACTTTAGGTTTGAACTTTGCATTTATAGGAGATGAAGCATTTGCAGATTTACATGACCATATTTCAAAACCATTTCCACAAAAGGTTCTCACCCGTATTTATAATTACAGATTATCAAGGAGAAGAAATGTTGTTGAGAACGTTTTTGGCTTGATTGCAACCAGATTTCGAATTTTGCATACGCCTATAAATGTAGGCGTTGAAAAAGTTTGTTGCTTTATAATGGCTATATGTGTGCTTCATAACTTTTTAAAGAGCAAGGCAAGATCATAATCTGATCTTGCGATTCCCTTTCGCATTTCCACCAACATATTATGTTGGAGGAAATGCTTTTGATTCTGTAAATGCAACATCTCACGAAATAAATTACAATGCTGAATGGCGACAAACTGAAATAGAACTTGTTGGTCTAAGAACTGTATGCCAGAGTACTTATTCATCAGCCAAAAGAAATCGCGATAAATATGTTAACTACTTTAATGGAGAAGGTGAAGTGACATGGCAAGAAGACATGCTAAATAAGGGACGAGGGACGAGCCTAAACAATTGTTTAAGTTCTCATTTAAAATTTATATATTGACACAAAAAATTTAAAATTAAGCTTTGACTGTACAATGAATTATCAACAAGAAATAAAAACTGAAATAATATAATATGTACCAACCATTTCATTGCTTTCATTTTCGTTCTCCTTTGTAGGGACAGCACGTGGTTGTTCTTCTTCAATGGGAGAAATTTGGCTATTTTCAGTGTAGTCTTCGTCAAGGTTGTCGACAGTCTCAGAAACGGGAGTTTCTTCTGGGGACGAGGGACTGTTCGCCATACTATCAAAACTCTCTGTAGGTGTTTCATGGTCTCGGGTAAACATTAATAAATCGAAATACCAGAGACTTGGCACGTACTGATCATCACTAAAGCACCGCTTCTCTTAAATTTTTAAAATTTTTTTAGCTCTTTTCGAAACGAGCCCCTCATCGATTAAATTTTCTTAGAGACAAGGTCTCGATTAGCATTTGGATCCACCTTGCGGTAAAATTGCATTAACGCATCATATCCCAAATTATTTAAATTTCTGTTAACATACTCCATCGATTTTACCTTCCACAAAGCTGGTGAGACCTATAAATCTCTATGAACTCTGTCAAGACTTCTTTGGTAACGTGACGAATATCGGCCATGTCAAAATCTAAAACATCAACTATTAAACCACGAAAAATACGAATTAGCCTCAAAAGAAACCGTGATGTGGAATGGCATGTGGACACGTGGGTGTGAACTGATATGTACGGTACGCCACACTCCAGAAGAAAGCACGTCTGAAAGCCCTTCCTGTTCTATCATTGCGTGCATGATTTTCCATGTTTTTGCAGATGACACGATAAACCGCTCGATATTCTTCGTACGATTCTCCTTCTGCCATGTCGCTTGTGAAAAATGTATTTCTCTCCACGGTAACATTTTTTAGAGGAATGAAATAAGCATCAAATTTTTCTACGATCTTTTTATAATTTACTTTATTTTGTGCATTGTCAAATTGAAAATTGTTATATATTTTCAACGATTCATCTCCAATTACTCCTAGCAATAAACTTGCTTTGTAAGAGTAATTTTCGTCATTAAATTTATTTGCTGCCAGAAAAATATTAAATATTTGCTTGAAGAGTATCCAATTCTGAGCTAAATCACCCATTAGTTTTAGACTTAAAGGTGGACTCACCACGTGCATCGCCATTTCTATGGTTATGTTACAAATCTTCTAATCTTCATTTATCTGCTATTTAAATATATCTTCTTCACAATACGATGGTTCTTTTCTTTTCTATTTACCATTATTCGACTGCGCCATGTTATATTTTAAGGATCGTAGATGGATGGACTAATTGAAACTACATTTACTGTGAGTTCTTTATTGCTTGATGCTCAAGTCTGTCATCTGTAACCAACTGTTGCCAAATTGCATTATCACAGGTGTACCACCTGTGACAAACGTCTGTGTATGCCTAGCTAATGTTTTTGAATCATTTTCATTTCCTAAAAATATAGTGGGTGGCCAAAAATGATTTTTCAATTTAGAACTTTATAAATTGAATTTTTAAAATTTTTTCAAATGGACCTGTATAATTTTCGACGATGTGATGTAGAAATGAAGAACGAACATTATTTGCATGTCATCGGGGTGATTTTGGACGATTTCCGAGATATTTTCCTCCACAGAGAGTTGAAGGGTCTCTGTAGTGTAATTCACAAATTGTTTGCTAAGTTTTTTTCTATATTTACGAACCATGGCTGTCCGAGTTCACACCACCTAGAAGCACATTTTTGAATTAGGCACCTGCACAAAAAATACGTGGTCAAAACACTCACTGTTTTTATGGTAAACTGGTTTTCATAGAATAATTTTACTCAACTCAACTTGCTGCAGAGAGGTTTCTTTTCGTGATTTTGAAAAACGTAACACATCAACACATTATTAGAGTCGGGAAATAAATACTTACTGTTAATTTCTCTCGTTTTCACTACACATGCATAAAACACAACCATACACTAACATATCTAAGCAGTTACTAAATCGAAAACATCCCATCGCTACTGACAGGAACTGACTTGCGTAAAATGTAAAAGTTGACCAAATTCGCCCCTACTGTCCGAGTTCACCCCGGATGACGTTCATCCCTATGGCTAATTGTAACCATTTTCTATTTACCAATAAATTATTCTATAAAAAAAGTGTCCACATGTTGCCCATTTTGATCTTTATGTGCTTCTGAAAAGAGGTTTCTGCTATTATTATCTCGTTAATACCAGAGTGAAGTTCTTTTAAGAGGATACTTTTTTGTTTTTTGGCAATAAATTTGTTAATTATGTATTAAGGGTATTCGTTATTATGTGCTATAAGTCTTATTGCGTCTAGTTCATCTGTCAACTGAATATATACTGCTTTTTCCAGTAGTTTCTCCACTGGTGGTAATGAGTTAATTGGTCTAAAATCAATTGCTTCAATACTATTAGTAACTTTAGGAATGGGGGTTATTGTACTTGTTTTCAATTCTTTAGGAAATTGACCTTGAGCTAGCGACGTATTAACAAAATTTAATAAGATATAACCCATTACATCAAAAGTATTTTTCAATATTTTATTATTAATAGTATAGTACGTTGAACAGGAATTATCAAAATTTTTAATTATCGAATGAAGTTGATTAATATCTAGTAAATTAAATTCATTAAATTGACATGTTATGGCACTATTTGTATTAGAAGTAGACCATACATTAGTAATAGGTATTGAACGTATAATGTCATTAATACTACAAATAAAGTATTTATTAAAATTTTCAGCTATTTCAAGTAATTCACTAGAATAAATTGTGAGATTTTCAAATTCAAACTTTATTTTATTAATTCCAAAGCCTGTGATTTTAGATTCAGTCAATTCTTTTAAAGTTTTCCACATTTGTTTTGGATCACTCTTACTTTTGTCAATTTGTTCCTCATAATATTTTCTTTTTTTTTTGTTGAGTAGATTTACAACCTCATTCCTTAACGATTTATATATAGAAAAATTCATATCTTTATATTCTTGTGATGTACAATTTTTAAATTTTTTATAAGCTATATCCCGTAATTTTGCTTTAGCACTTAGTTCAGCATCCCACCACGGTAAACTATTTTTACTAAAAGAATATTTAATGGGTGCTACATCATTAATTACCGAATTATAATTATGGTCAATTTTCTCGTATATATAATCAACATCAACTGAATCTGTTGCCCATATCTTTTCTATGAGGCAAGTATTAATTTTACTAATATTATCACTACACAATTTTCTAAAGGGCTTACTACTATTTACCTTAAAGTCTTTATTGCTATTGTATAAGTTTACAGACACAATATTGTGATCAGTTACTCTTGGACAGTCATGTACATTTGCTTTAACACAACTTTGATTGGTAATTACAAAATCAATAATTGTTTCACTGATATTAGTACATCTTGTAGGTTTATCTATTAATTGTTGTAATCCCAACCTCATAAACATATCTTTTATTTTATTACTATAATAATCATTACTTAACAAATTTATATTAAAATCACCTAACATTAAGAAATTTTTACCATTGCTACATAAGTTTTCAGCTATATTTTCTAATGAATCAATAAAGATGGAATGATTCGCCTTAGGTGAATGATACACAACACCTATTACCTACTTGAGCAATTGATATTACCTGTTTAATTAAATCTTCCCTACTTGAAATAACAACACGGAGTCTTCAGAGACCTATATACAACATATATTCAATTACCAATATTGTATACAAAATAACTGTGAAATTCTTAAGCTAGCAATATTTTACAACGGAGTATTATAGACGGGAGCATATACGGTAAACAAGAATATATTAGCAACGGAAATCTCGTATTTACAGCGTCGTGACGGTAAAACGCGGATAGCGGGTTTCAGGTATTTTATTTCCCTTCGACGGGCAGTCAAAGATACTAGCGAGATTTTATTAATTAATAATGATAGACTCTTACGGGGTTTGTGGCTTCAAACTAGAGTGATACTGTAAAAAATACGTATTTAATTAATTTCTACCCTCGGACGCTCCAATCGTTTTCACGCAATGAAATGTCAGCTCTCCTGTTATATAATGTCGGCTGGATCGTTGAGACTCCAATCGTTTTCACGCAATGAAATGTCAATTCTCCTATTATATAACGCGGCGACCAATGAGATAACAACTGTCTTCACTAATTTGATATCTCACAGGTATCTCCTTAATTAGGGTTATGCGACTTCCAGTTGAGTCAACTCTATGTTTGATTTAGAACTCTGTTTGATTTAGCAGGTCTATTATTTAAAACACGGATAAATTTTATTACAATTATTAAATTTACTATTTAATTCTACGGTAACAAAATGAACAATGCTACGTATCTTTACTGGTGCCGGTGTACGATGCGGTTGACTCACGTGTGCTTACCATTAGTCTAACTAAACCAAGGTCGGAAAAATTGCGGTGCGGTGTTGACGGTCGGCGGACTGATCTGCTTGTTCGGGCTACTGGACGAAAAATCTCCTGGTCAAGTGCGCTCGCGACAAATTTATAATGTAATTTGGCCCTACGTAGCTATGTAGCGCGTGGGAGGGGAACGGTGGAATCTAACAAGTACTTTGAGCTGGGTAGGGTTGCTGCCCAGTTCACGCGGATTATATAACTTCGAATAGTTATCAAAATCATTGCTCGACGGAAATAAACTAGTCGCGATTTTTACACCTGGTTACAAAAAGAAACGGATTACATAGACCCGGATTAACACGTTCGCGGACATTAGCGGAAAATGGAGACTGCCAAAAACGCATTACAATATTTAATGAACTAGAGAAGTTTATATTTGGTCGGCATAAGCCGCTTTGTCCCTGTACATGGGGCGGCATATGCCGCTCTGTCCGCGAACGTGTTAAGGTTACTAACAAACTTTAGTAACGAATGATTTTTACAAGCTTTTATTTAACTTGCAATGTATGTTTGTTTGTTGGTTTGTTTGTTTAGGTCAAATCTTGCAACTGAATTTTAAAATAGTTATCCCCAACCGATTGAACTGAAATTTTGCATACACGTTTAGTTTGGATGACAGTGCATGTTTAGCTAAGTGACGTCATTCTAAATCCAATATGGCGGACGTCGCAAGATGGCGGACTAGTTATTTTTTATGCACCCCCATAATACGGGTATCAATTAAAAGGGTTTGCTGAGAAGAATACGAAAAATAAAATGACATCACACTAAATTCAATATGGCGGACGCCGCAAGATGGCGGACTAGTTATTTTTATGTACCCCCATGATATGGGTATTAATTAAAAGGGTTTGCTGAGAAGAATACGAAAAGAATGCGAAAAAATAAAATGACGTCACGCTAAATTCAATATGGCGGACCCATATATCGAACTAGACTGTACTAATTTAACAGGCAAACGACCATGCAACAATGACGCATTAAATGAAATGAACAGCGAAAACTAAAAAATAAAAAATAAATTAATAGTAAAAAAACATTTTTAAAAACAAGCTTTTATTTAAATGCTCTAAAAAGAGAAAATAAACTTTAAATTAAATCAAACCCATCAATTTATTACATTATACAATTTATATGATATAAAAGCTTGTCGCGAGATTTGCCTGTGTAAATAAACAAGAATATAATATTAAACTCTCGCGACAAGCTTTTATATCATATAAATTGTATAATGTAATAAATTGGTGGGTTTGATTTAATTTAAAGTTTATTTTCTTCTTTTTAGAGCATTTAAATAAAAGCTTGTTTTTAAAAATGTTTCTTTACTATTAATTTTTACTATTTAATGCATCGGAAATTTAAACATTATTTAATTAATTCTTGTTTACCCACGGCTCGTACAACTCACATTAAACTTAAATAATTCAAACTTACATACTACCAGAGGTTACAGGGTGTATCCAAGTGACAAAATGATTTTAAATAACGGAAAATCTGTAACTGAAAAATCACGTCGTTACACACGGCCTTTTTATCTAGATTTAGGCCATCAAATGAGGTTATTTGATTCATAATCGACCAAATTTCTGATGTATTGTTCCCAGGTTCTGAGAGGTAAACAATCAACAATGAAAGTGGTTTATTTGCAATTTTCAGTAATCACGAAAGAAACCAAATTATGACTCCAGACCAAATTGTCTAGGTCACATTACGGTTCTTTGCCATCGGATGTTTTTTTTCAGGTGTCAGGAGACTTTAGTGGAATAGGCAAGGCAACCGTTAGCCGTGTAAGTACACAAAGTTACTCTTGCCATAGCTAATTTGGGAAGTAAATATGCCTAAAATACAAGAGATCAAATTGCTCAGCTTCGACAAGGTTTTTATAACATGGCGAAATGTTCACGGTGCATTGGAGCTATAGATTGTACACATTAAAATAAAATCACCAGGGAAAGTTTGTACAATTTTTCCGCAACCGCAAGGTTTTTTTTTCTTTTAATGTGCAAGTTGTGTGCAATAGTAATAGTAATTTGGAAATACAAAACATTGTTTGTCGTTGGCCCTAAGTCTAAGAAGTTAATTGATTTTTTACGGTTCTCTATTTCTATTGTAAATTTAATATTCTTATGTAGTAACCCCATCATCAATCAACTATTTAGATCTAATATTCTTTTAGCTCTTGCCATTTTTACAAGCCCATTTTTACACAATATGACCACTGAGCAATAATGTAAACATTGATGTTGCAACAAATATAATGTAAGGAAATAATCTAGAAAAGAAACTTATAATCATTTAGGTTTATTGTCCGTTGCAAAAATTTAATAAAATGCTACAGAAACTGTGGATAAACAATTTAAGATTTACATGGATTCTCTATTGCACGTCAACAAATATAATACTGGAATAAAACTATATGTGCGTGAAGACAGCAGCCAAAGATAGCAGCCAATTTACCCGATCATTCTCGAACGGTACCATAGAGCTCTTACGTAGTGTGGAGTGTTATCGGATTCACTGCATGTGGCTACGACTTGTCACGCGGGACAGTGACGTCAGAACTTAATATCATGTACTCTCTGCAAGTGTTAAATACAAAAATAGCGTGACAAAATAAAAAATATATATACCTATATTTAAACATGTAAAATATGATCATTAAACTAAATTCGTAGATAATTTCAAATTTATTCCTCACCACGGATTATGGTAAACCCCTGCCATTTCCACAATTTTTGAGCTATCCAAATGAAATTTTGCAGCATTAATGTACGTCCAAAAAGATTCATTTTGGCCCATCCGATTTTTTTCTCGACTTCCGGTTTCGACGGAAGTGACCTCAATTTGGAATTTTAAATGGAACACCCTGTATATTATTGCATTTTTGGAATACTGAGAAAATTCTGAGTACGATAGAACTATTTTGGGGACCCTTTAAGCCCACTTGATTTTTTTAGAGCCAATTTCACTTTATAATCTAGAGTGCCATGATTGGTCTAATTTGGTTCAAATGTACTGGTATAACTCCCAAAAAATTAGATCGACAAAAAAAATATGAAAATGGCGTCTTGGCGTATATTCAAATTTGACCAAATCACTATTTTGACCATTTTCCCAAAAGATATTATAATGGTAAACCGATACCATAAAATAATACATTTTGTATGGAAACCATTGATGTGCCCATCCTTGATAAATCTGCAATGTGCAAGTAATGAAAAAAGGGAAAAAATCATCGAACACAACACGTCATTTTATACTATATATCACACTAGCCATTAAAGAAACAATTAAAAGACGTAACTTTGACAGGTGAATGAGTTTTTTTGGGCATACATTACTGCTGCAAAATTTCATTTGGATAGCTCAAAAATTGTGGAAATCGCGGGAGTTTACCATGATCCGTGGTCACCCGGTATATACATTTAGTGAAATCATATTGTGATATAGACAAATCATTCGAATTGCTCGCTTTCTCTTCCTTTTTTGAAAGTGTAGCTATAGAAGAACGCTCCTCCTGTTTTTTTTTAAGAATTTGCCAAGAAAATACGTATTTGAAGGATTAGATTTCTTGGCCCATGTCTCCTGAGATAGCAGTTCATGTTCGGAGTTTTTTCTTTGTTTGGTAAGGCGTGAGGCGTGACTTTCCAATATGTAAATTTTCTTCTACATTTACAGCTAGAACATGTTCCCTTATCAAGCGAATAAATCTCGAACATTTCAAATTTTTTTCTCCTTTTAATATATTAGTTTTAATTTCTCTAAACTAACCTTCTACTAATGAATTGCTAGTTCTGTTGATATGATATCCAGAAATGATAAGCATACTGCCATTCCATAATGGAGTGTAGGGTAAATTTTTTTTTTTAATAATCTACAGAAACTCCGCATTTTCATATTCGTTGTTTGGTCCTAAATTCGTAGATAATTTAATTTCAGCAGCTACAGAAGAGAAATATTTAAAAAATGGAGTAGGCTTTCGTGTTTGTAAGAACCGTCTTTGATAGTAATTTCGGCGCACTCTTTCATGTCCGTGTCTTTTGTTCGAATATCCAGTAATTTGTCTCTATTATGTAAACAAAGATTTATTAAATTATCATGTGCTTCTTTAACTTGTTCATTGTAATATTTTGATGATAACAGTATGGTAACATTATGAAACCAATTTGCTAACAAATCAAGATCCGTAATTATTATTTCAGCTGAAATTATTTCTTTAAAAAGCGCCTTTTGGGAAAAATTCTTTTACATCTTTAGAGATCATCTTCATGTAGTGCGCGCAACATAAATGAATTGTAATTAAAGAATTTGGTTTATTTATTTCATACTTTACAATTTTGAAACAGATACTTAAATAATCAAGCAAAGGACATTGAATTTAAAGCTCTAGTAAATTAGCGAAACTAAAATCTGACACAATACCCCTAAAGAGTGGCCACTTGTGGTGCTCTTCACAAAATGTTTTGAAATCGTATAAAATTTTAAAAATAACTTTCGAATAATGTTCACTGGAAATCATTTCAAACAAGGGACACGTTCTTTTTGTCTTTGGTGTTTTAAACACAGCTGAATACAAATAAATGCGTTGAGAGTAGCCCAAGGAATCCCGTACAACACTACCAGTCGCATCAAATTGTACGAGTGGAGACAAATCGTCGATTATTTGTTTAAGAAAAATGTTCAGTTGCTCCAGACTGTATAATTTGACATTAAATGGTATTGAAATTTTTCTAACATATTCTGCAGGATCTTTTTGCATTTTTATTAAGTCTAATACATCATGCGGGTCTCTGTCTAATTCTCTTTTGGCCTCTGATTTTATTTTTCGTAAAGTACAATCTGATTTAACATTTTGTAAGTTTCCTTTTTAGCAAACAATTGAAATCGAAGTCTGACAAATACCTGATGTACCAAATAATAATTTTGATAATTTCCAATTTTAGGGATATTTTATTAAATGAATATTTCGCTCAGTAAGCTTCTTGTTTTAAAATTCCTTTTGTCTTACTATAATAATAAAACAATTTATATTATGCAGTGTATTTCTTTTTTATTGGTCTCTTAAGGTAATTACCTAAATTTATGACGGGTTTAAAGAAACTTGTGATTAACGTTAACTTAAGCAATTTTATTTGTAACTTCATTAATAAGTTATTGCCATAGACAGATTAAATAAAACTACTTTTTTAATCCGCTTTATATATTAAGTTAAAAACTTTCATATAACCCCAATTAATTTCATAAAAATTAAATGTATCGTCGCCTGAATGCAGAACTAGTCCAAAAATAAAATTTTTCAAAAGACGATTTTTTTTAATTTGTACGAAACTAATTGAATATTGTACAATATAATAGTTATTTATGTATCAAGGCATTAAAGTTAATCTTTTTATCATGAATGTGGAGTTTAGTTGACGAGGCCCGTAGGGCCGAGGCAAATAAACCACATGAGTGATAAAAAGGAACTTTAATGCCGAGGTGCATATTACATTTTTTTTTAAATCCAAAAACTATGAAATTAAGATTAATTACCTCTATTTTTCAAATAATTTTCAGTGACATTAAGAAATGTCATAATTATTTAAAATTTCAAGTGACATTAGGAAATGTCATAATTATTTTTAAATGTCAAGTCGGAATAATTTTTTATAAGAAAACCATTATTTTTAGCAATTATAATAGTGATAATACAATTCTGATGTAAAAAACTGTATTTATATACCTTTTGTTATAACACAATTATTATTACAAGCAATAAAAAGTTAATGTTTACGTTTATCTGTCACCTCGGCCAGCCTCGGCCAACTACAAAAATCGCACAATAATGGATTACTTTAATGACTATTTCTATCACTTTAATGACGATTTTGAGGTACTTTAATGCCGATTTAAAAAAAAATTGTTTTAAATTGAAAAATGAACAAGTAAATTAATGTTAGGGTCACAAAGACATTAGATAAGAAATTATGAAAAATATGGACATAGAATAGTTTAGTTAGTTTAGTAAACTAAACTATTCTAAGTCCGCATTTATGGAGTTAGAATTTTGAATGTAATTAGTTCTGATCAAAGGGATATTAAAGAGCAAAATACAATAGACTGCTCTAGATGTAGAAGAAACTATATTTCAAAGGTGTAAAACTACAAGAACGTTAGCAGTACATACTAAGAACCTACGTTACATATCAAATTTTTATTCATAGCCTATAATAATCATGCAATACAGATCAAAAATATTCAAACGCAAAAATTATATTATTAAAATAGATGAATATTCAACATTCATTGATAGTATTAAAATAAAAAAAAAAGAATGCAGTAAAATAATAAAAATAATATCAAAACAGTTCATTCACTTATTATCTTCATTTGCGTCCTGTTGAAAAGTAACTGTTTAAAGTAGTCATGGTATTGATCCGTGATTGACACCTTTGACACAAAGAAATTATAAATGTTCGTACTTTTTCTTTTGAAGTGGTATTTTTTCTGTATAAAGGGGCAAAAGATTTGTATCATTAATATTAACGTTGGTTAGCGATCGTCGTCCTCTTTTAATTAAACAAAACATATCTTTTTAAATTCGTCATCTTCGAGATTTGTTTTAAAAAGCAGAACATTTGGGAATTCAGGGTCAAACTGAACTATTTTAAATTTGCTTATAAATACTTTGCTGTTGTCTTCGTCTTTGTCAAAATTTATATCAATTTTACATTGAAGAGTTTTTAAATCAATCACATCATTTTGAGATAACTCACAGACAGTGTAAAATGGCGCTTTTCTTTTTGCGGTCCTTACTATGGAATGCCACTCTTCTGGTCATAAACAGGAATATTTTTTGCTGCCCTTTCAATCACACTGTGGATAGAATCTCCTTCACTTTGTGTATGACCAGGTTCTAGGAAACTATGACGTAATTTGATCATAGGTATATTCCTGAGACAAATAACTGTATAGTGATATTTGTTACAATTTTGACCAACACAGTTGTCAGAGAAAAAAGAAAATTTTGTGACACCCTTCTTGACATGATCTATAAACTTCAAAAGGCAGATACCTATTCCGATGAACCTCTCCTTGCGACACATTCATGCCACACTCTCTTGTTGATAGGTTGTATATTGTGAAATTATACGTTGAGAACTTTATAATATGCTAGTCCAACATTTGATTTAGGTGTAGAAAGTACCTGCTGCAAATCAAAAACCGCCTAACAGAATGTGGGGTTGTCATGCGCAAAGTCTTTGTCATTGTTTTTTAATTGACGAGATAATTCTTTATTTTTTAGATGTTGTTTGTACTCATCTTCCATCTCACATTTTTTTTCAGTTGACAAATTTGCAAAACGGTGGCAGGTGTCACATAAGTCTTATGTAAATGAAAGGTTAAATTCAGTATTAAACGTTTGACGATAGATACTTTCTGTAGCTACTTTAGTTATAGTATTATCCTGGCAATGTTCCAGATAAAGAGCGTACATTTTCGAAACATTAAGAGTTGCTGGCAAATATTTTCGTTGTGTAGTTTTTCTACAGTAATGGCTTTCCATTGTTTCAAAAGCATTAATGAAATTTCGAACCGACTCCTTGACTGATTCGTCTAGTAGAGAATTCTTACATGCCTTACCTCTTCTATCTTCTACCACCACACCTGCACTACCTAATTTTGAGAAGACTGTGACAACCATTTGTCCATTTATGCTTAAGGTATTAAGGAAAAACTGTTTGCAAACCGATGTTCGTTTCCCCTCGTTTGATAAAAAATAAGTATAAGTAGTGGTTCTTCTGCTCTGAACTGTAGGTTCTTCATTATTAACTAACTCCTGGTTTAGGACGTTTTCGACACCGTTGTTTCTCTTAGACACAAACTTTGAAATGAAGTAACGTTTTCGATTTATATCGCTCAATACCCAGAAACTTGAAAATATACGTTTTCTTTCGTCTTCTGAAATCTTTTCACTGCATTTGTTTCTGCAATTTTTTGACAGGGAGGTTTCAATTTTCTTTCTGTCTGTAAGTGACCTTTCCAGTTAACATATTCTTTTACACTGTTTCTAGCACTTTTGATATTGTTTCTTTTCCAGCTCTTTAGGTCCCTTTTTCTTTTCCTACACTTTTTCTCGTTTATGTTTTTCGTTTTCGTCTCCCGTAGCAAATTCTGTTTTTCGTGCGTTGGTATTGCCATTACCTTCATCTAAAGGGGCAAAATCGGGGTCGTCGTTATCGTGATCCATTGCATATGGGTCAGTTTCTGGGGCTAAAGGAATTTGTCATCTGATTTTGGTGACACCTCCACGTTGTTTAAGATAGTCTAAGATCGGCCGCTTCTGTTGGTCACAGAAAAGATCATTTGATTTTTTTGTAATACTTCAAAACTAGAACCAAAGTACACGCTAGCACTTAAAGTTGAGGTTTCGTATGGCAATAATTCTTCAGGAGGTTTAAAATTGCTTGAAAGGAACAATAGTCGTTTAACCTCATTATTGCCATCTTCCAGTTTGCCCTTTTTTGTGACTCTTTTACAATACCTAAAAAAAGATATTGCTATGTAAGTTTATTTAAATATCATTTAAAAATGTTATGTTTAACAATTAAACTCTTTATTGTTATTATTCATTACAATTAAACTCTTTATTGTTATTATTCATTACTATTTATTACCTTCTGTGTCAGTCTGTCCAAGATTTTGTCCTTTACTATTATTTTCAATATGACCATCTGCTGTTACTGCACCTAGAATTTTGCAATACTTTTAAACTAAATTTCTAGTTTGTAGATGTTTTCATTTTATTTATATATCATTATTTTATAATTAAATATACGGTGTGAGGAACTTGATATGTCTGGCAGTAAATTCAAAATTTTTTGGGCTCTGCTGCATGCCATTGTCTCAGATATAAAACTCTTTAGGTATATTATGAAGCAGAAGGAATGTATGTCCACTGTTTACTAAATAATGTCTGTCTCAAATACAAGAGAACTATCTATGCTATGTCCACCTTACTCTTCAAACATACACTACCCTCCTCACTTATCATCGTTCTGCACTGAACTGAAGCGGGATGAGATAATACATTATATTTTATGAGAGTAAAGTAGGGGTGGGGGGGGGGACCTACCGCTAGGACTTACAATACTTATAATTAAGCGAATTTCGCTCATAAACCAATATTTCACAAATATTGCATTCAGGCGACGGTATATTCAAATACGATATAAACATTAGCTTTTTCTATACATTTTTTCTTTCCTTTTCTTTTTTGGGATTTATTACCACATTCCTCGAGATTCCTATCCAAAAAATTCGATTTATCTAAAAAATATTCAAATTAACCAGTTTAAAACTGGGAAATAACCTCTACGCCTTTGACGCAATGTCAGAGCAAATTAACCAGTTTAAAACTGGGAAATAACCTCTACGCCTTTGACGCAATGTCAGAGGATCAGTTAGAGGGTGTATTTTGACAACTAATAGGAATTAAATTAATACAAAAATACTGCGCTGACGTTTCGGAAACTATATCCGTTTCCTTTTTCAAAGTTTAAGCTTTAGATTTTTATGTAACGTGTAGAATAACACGGCATAAAATAAAAATTGTTTATATCATTTCCATAGATACTTACCATAGAAATGTTGAAAAATATACTAAAAAATATTAATTTTATTGAATTCTTCTCTCAACATTGGTAACCAAGTTGAACAAAATTCTACCGAACAATTTGATACGCATTTATCTTCATTAAGTAAAATTATTGCAGATTCTTTGATTTTTCTTTTTTTTTTTTTTTTTGCTGTCTGCTTCTTTGGTCAAAATTTTTGCTGAATCCCATTTTATCCTGTGATCGTTTTCCCAAGCATGTTCACAAATTTTAGATTTTTCAAAATCACCTTTTCTAATATAACTTTTGTGCTCGCCTAATCGTACATTAAGTGGTCTAGATGATTCACCCACATAATGTTTAGCTTAAACTTTGAAAAAGGAAACGGATATAGTTTCCGAAACGTCAGCGCAGTATTTTTGTATTAATTTAATTCCTATTAGTTGTCAAAATACACCCTCTAACTGATCCTCTGACATTACGTCAAAGGCGTAGAGGTTATTTCCCAGTTTTAAACTGGTTAATTTGAATATTTTTTAGATAAATCGAATTTTTTAGATAGGAATCTCGAGGAATGTGGTAATAAATCCCAAAAAAGAAAAGGAAAGAAATAATTTATGAAATGCCACAAATAACATTTAAACAATATTCTATACATTATATTGTTACAATACATTTGAAATTAAACTTGTTACCAGGTAGACATGTAAATGATAAGATGAATTTTAAATCAAAATATAAAATTATTGATGCTTTATTTTTGTCATTGTAGTTTCTTTTTTTCTAATTCTATCTGAAGTTTTAACAAGTCGACCCTTTATTTGTGTTCCTATCTTTGGAAGTCGTTTTTTAATTTTCTCTTTTCAAATCAGCTACCAGTAGACTCTTGTCCACCAATCGTTCATATTTTTCAGCTAGATTAGAAGATGATAATGCCCTCACAGTGGTTGTAGGGCGCCTACGATTACTTACCTACTTGATAAAGGTGCTATCCTTTTAGATGGGGTTTCACAAGAATTCTAGAAGAACACAAGTTTTCAAAAATCACCAAAATTCCATGTCTATCTGAAAGTCATCAACTAGTTCATAAAAAATGAATAACTATTTACGTCTACATTATGAAACCTTTTCAAGCCTTTGACAATGGAGTCCTCAAAGAGCTGGTTTTTTTCTATTGTATTCCACTTGCGCTAGCTAATACGGTGTGCGATTGTTGGATCAAGATCAAAATTTTCAATTTCATCCAGACAAATATAAAATAAATGTAGATTATTTGCGGTAATAGAAATAAATAGTGGATGAATATACTAGCATCTTATGCCATTTACAATTTACTACAATAGCATAATATGGTAGTATACTTACTTTCTAATGGCCAAATTCATATTCAGTTGAGACATCTGGCCCACAATAGTGTTATCCGAGTCAAGAGGATTTTCTAATACGAAAACAGTTTTAGTGTTCATAATGGAGAGTAGGGCATTTTTATTTGGATCTGATTCAACATCTTTTTTTTTGCCTCCACATGTCACAAACATTTCTTTTCTTTCTTCTGCCACTTGTTTTCGAGCCTCCTATTTTTTATTATCATAGATTTTTTTAAAGAATCAGTGCTCCTTTCGCACATATTGGGAGATAGGGAATTAAATTCTTATTATTTTGCTCCATGCTTGATTTTTTCTCCCACTGAAACATGGTCAGTCTGTTTATTTGTCGCAATGTATATTCAAAACAAGTGAAAGCAATACTTCCTTTTCGTTGTGTGTGAAATTCACTGATATTACGAATTTTTTCATTTTACTTCTGGAATTTTCCATTATTTGCAATTATAATTATAAACCCTACCACAAAGGTAAACCACTACTTCTGAGGTTAGAATAACAGAAACAACAACTCATCAGCGACTGAAAAAACTAGACGTAAGAATAGCACATGTAGGGAAAAAAATTCCTAGGAAAAATTACCAAAATCCCCATAGCAATTTTTGGTTTTCAATTTGCTGAAACTGTATGACCACGATGAGTAGAAGTGAGATTATGAGATATACAAAAATAGAATATTTCAGAGCCTTTAAATTTTAGAGCAAGGTCGCAATGACCGTAAACCCTAACCTAAATAAATTTAATCATTGGCCACTGCCTATCGCCTGTCCTACTCCAGACAACTTTTAATTCCATCCTTAATCCATTTTCTTCCATTTTAAGAATTATGGTAATGATTTCACGTTTACTTATTTTTGGAATTAGATTTAAAATTTCCCATAAATAATAGGCTCGTTTAATTTGTTTTATTCGAGGATAACTTAAAACTTGGCCTGAACAAAAATAAGAAACAATTCATATAAAGCTTAGAATTAAAGAAAACAGTAAACCGTTTAAAATATGAGGTCATGCTTGGTTGTTTAATATGTACAATAAATAGAAAAATATTAAATTGTATCGTATGTATGTAGGTAGATTTAAATAAACAATAAATATAATATTTAAAAAATTTGTACATAATAACGTGGCCCATATACGGCAGAAGAATTAATACTAAGTTTTGACCACGATGAGTAGAAGTGAGATTATGAGATATACAAAAATAGAATATTTCAGAGCCTTTAAATTTTAGAGCAAGGTCGCAATGACCGTAAACCCTAACCTAAATAAATTTAATCATTGGCCACTGCCTATCGCCTGTCCTACTCCAGACAACTTTTAATTCCATCCTTAATCCATTTTCTTCCATTTTAAGAATTATGGTAATGATTTCACGTTTACTTATTTTTGGAATTAGATTTAAAATTTCCCATAAATAATAGGCTCGTTTAATTTGTTTTATTCGAGGATAACTTAAAACTTGGCCTGAACAAAAATAAGAAACAATTCATATAAAGCTTAGAATTAAAGAAAACAGTAAACCGTTTAAAATATGAGGTCATGCTTGGTTGTTTAATATGTACAATAAATAGAAAAATATTAAATTGTATCGTATGTATGTAGGTAGATTTAAATAAACAATAAATATAATATTTAAAAAATTTGTACATAATAACGTGGCCCATATACGGCAGAAGAATTAATACTAAGTTTACAGATATATCTACTAATTACAAGATGTAACTACTTCTAACAAATATAATAATAATTTAAAGATTGGATTGACTTAGCTGTAAGGAAGATCAATCTTAATTTTTCGAGCATCGGAGTTCTTGTATGATAGTATCGGTAGATCACATTTTATGTGTGACTCACGCACAATATTAAAAGAAATGGATTGTTTTTGTAGTACTGATTAAGCCCAGCACCTAGAGCCAGTACATTTTGTGACCGAACAAATCGCAATATGGATGATAATAGTGGTGGGAGGGTTCTATCATAGAAGAACTCCGATGCTCGAATAATTAAGATTGATCTTCCTTACAGGTAAGTCAATCCAATCTTTAAATTATTCATCGCATCTCCGTTCTTCTATGATAGTATCAGTAGATGTTTAAAACATACAAACAGTGCGATTAAGTGCAAAATGTAATTTAAATGGAAAATAATTACAAAAACAGCATAATAACAATAATACAAACCTATAAATTTATAAAATATAATTCATTTGACTAAATACTTACACAATTAAATAAATTAGACGGCAGGACTATTCATAATACATTTGGCAAATTCTTCTTCATCAGCAACTAAGGGCCGATTATAAAATCTGGCAAAGACTAAAGAATTTTTGCTCCAGCCTGCCGTATTTCGAATTACTTTTTTTTTTTTTTTTTTTTAATCACTTATTTAACGTCGGCCTATTTCCGCTACGGAGGCCAATCACCGACGCCAGGAGACGAGCAACCCCCAACCTGGAAATTTTGCCGAACCTCTTATCTTACTAAGAGTAGGGATTTTTTACTTGCCTAACATTTAATAGACAAGGGACCGACTGCTTTACATCCCCTCCGAAGGATGGTATATCCTCAATACACCTCTCGCCTACAGTTGTATTGCTTCTGCGATATAGCTGATATACAAGCCGCTAGAAGTAGGGAAGCGAGACCGCGTCTTTCCGTGGATAGTCCCCATCCATGTACTACACGCGGTAAATGTTGCTTTACTCCTAATATCGCTATGAAGTGAGTGAAGTCAGTCCTCCGCTCGCTGCCCATTTCGAATTACATCTATATTTAAACCTGATCTATAGGCTGCCGAAGTTGATGCATGTCTTACACTGTGACTGGTGAACTTTGTTGTGTCTATTACACTTTTCTGCAGAACTTCCTTTATCGATCTACTTATGGTTTGAGTTGAAGCTGAATGTATTGGTTTTTTATGTGTAATAATTAAGGCATCACTATTAGTACGGAAGGACTGTGTGACATTCAAATAATGGTCTAAGGTCCGGTTTGTCTTTGAAACATGGGAATACTAGAAAAGGTTGCGATTTATTTGGACCCGGGGTTTTAATTTTTTCTGATATTTTTATTTCTATTTTATCAGTTTTTTTAATGATATTATTTATAAAAATGTTGATATAGTTTGCCCTCTATTAGCTGATGTAAGAGCTAGAAGAGTGACGAGCTTTAGAGTTAAATCTTTTAATGCCAATGTTTCCAAGGGGTACATTTTTCCTAAGTAAACTAGCACTGGATTGGGATCCCAAGACGTGGAATACTTTGGCGAAGACGGATTTATGTTATAGGCCCCTTTTAAAGATCGTTTAATAGTGTTACCATCACTCGAACTACAATTCAAAATTAAGGAGAGTGCTGATCTATAAATATTAAGCGAAGAATAAGAGAGTCCTTCATTTGATATTTCTAACAAAAAAATTAATACTAAATCTACCCAGGCAACACATTTCACTTGAAAAAACGTTTTTTTTATGTAGTCCATAAAGTATGGATACGGTTTAGTATTAACATATATAATATTGGAAAATGTCAGTCTAAAAAACGTTTACTATTTAACATTTAAAAAACGTGTATGATAAATGTAGGATATATGTATAGCGAAAACATATTTATTATGTAGATTGTATACATATATTGTACATATTTAGATTAAAATTGAAATACGTGTGGCGTAGACAAATATATTACGTAGATTATAGACGTATATTATATGTATTTATATTAAAATTAAAATACGTGTGGCGTAGACAAATATATTACGTAGATTATAGACGTATATTATATGTATTTATATTAGAATTAAAATACGTGTGGCGTAGACAAATATATTACGTAGATTATAGACGTATATTATATGTATTTATATTAAAATTAAAATACGTGTGGCGTAGACAAATATATTACGTAGATTATAGACGTATATTATATGTATTTATATTAGAATTAAAATACGTATAGCGAAAACATATTAAATACGTAGAATATAGACATATATTATACGTATTTATATTAGACTTAAAATACGTATATCAAAAATATATTTACCTCGTACTATTGAATAAGATAAGTTCAAAATAAGTTCAGCATAGACGTATTTATTAAGATTAGGTAAATATTTTAAATTAAAGTTAATTCTATACATATAGAAATCCTATTAATTTTGATTTACTTAGTAGTTATTATGGAAATAAATTTAGGTTTAAAATATAGAAATAAGTAAACTTTATAGTCAACCGGATTTAGTATCGAATGTGAAGTAAATACTTGCTCCTTACATAACAATAAAGTTAATGCAGCAAAAATTGTAAAATACTAAACATAAATGTTCAGAATTATTGTTTAAGAAGTAGGCAATAAAAAATATTTAAAACAAATAATTATCCTTTATTTAAATAAGTAACTAAGTAAAGTCACAAGTATATATACATTAATAATATATAATAAACATATATATATTTTAAAAAAGGGTGCTTAGTTAATTTTCTTTGAGAAAACTTTAAAGTTAACTTAAATTTCAAAGAACAAAATAAAATACATTTTAGAGATTCGTTAATATTATTAAAAATTGCCATCAAAGACAAATTAACTCAGATTTATTATGAACAAAATAAATTATTCTACAAAATTGTATGAAATAAATATCTTTCACGAGATCTTTCATTTTAACTAAGCTAGCCTAATACTAAGATAATTTACTTTTTTTTATCTTGGTGATAATTATATCTAGATTTGGCCAACTTTAACCAATCTTGAACAGCTGAGATAATATCGCCATCACTAAAGGGCACTTCTGTCCTTAAAAAATTTTCTTGAATTGATTCTGAAATTTAATTAAATGAAGTAAATAAAATTAATAGTAAATTCAGAAAACCTACCACGAATACAGTTCATTGTTCTTGTATCCTTAAATGGTCTTTTATCTCTACCAGCATAGCTAAATTTCATAGCGATTTTGTTTGTTATTAAAAATGTTAACATATTCATCACAGCTTTTCTAACATTGCTGCCCGATATCAATTTTAAACGAGCTTTCTAAAAATTTTACAATGCAACATTAGTATACCTGTGGCTCACATGACATAACTCATATACAAACCATATAAGTAAAGTTCCCTTCGTTTTCTAAAAATTTTTCCAGTGCTTTATATTCTGCCTTTGTGGTTACAGGAAAACTTGGTACATTGGGTGGTCTATTTATCGTTTGCATATTAAAACCTTGTTGAGTTTTTAGAATATTGTCGAGAATCAAAGTGTGTTGCTCTTGACAAAGTCTAATTTGTTCTAGACGTTCTAGAATTACTTCATTTGTTATATTTTGGGAGGCTACGGTGGGAGCTATAATGTCTCCAAGAGATGTTTTGGACGTTACATTCGAGGTTACATTAGCTTCGGCTAAGGATTCTTGTTCGCTAAATTCGCTTGCCGATGAATCTACGACTTTTTTCCTAATAATCAAAAAGAATGTAATATAGAAACATTTTAGATTTACAACAAAAAAAAAATTGTATTAATGTATACATATATGTACGGGTTTTCGTTTATATTTTGATCGAAAACAACCTTAAATACAAAAGTTGTAGGACTTTTCCTTTATTATCTTTTGATAATTTAAAAATTTTAAAAATAACGTTAAATATTTGACAAACAAACGCAACTTTAATTTTTTTAAATGGAACACCCCGTATATTATCGACAATTATATTTTTAATGATTAAAGCTGTGGGTGGGTGTCAAAATATAAACGAAAACCCTGTGCAGATCCTTACTTTTTGGTAAGCAATAATTTGCGAGACAGTGAAGTTGAGGTTTTCTTCCTTTTTCCAAGAGTGGGGGTGCTACTTGAAGAGCTGTGTCCTCTGACAACATCATCATCCGAAGTAAAGTCACTGCTGAGTTCATAATTTTTCTTTGAACTGAAATTAATATGTTTATGCACACCTATTTTTAAATAAAATTACCAGACTAAATATGACCTACCTATCATCATTGTTATATTGCGTTTGTGAAACAATATCTAAGTTCTGATTTTGTTCTTTAGATGTTAATGAAGTTTCCAAGAGGATATCTTGCTGTATTATGATGTTTTTAAGACCTAATTTCTCTACTTCCCCATCAGAGGTGCAACTTTCTTCAATCGCTTTTATTAAATGCTGGTCTGCTTTCTCATAATCTTTTAAAAATTGTGTGTAGTCATTTCATAATATATAATAATTGACAACTCTTAATACCTTCTACATGTAAAATTTTTCGTACAGAATATTTACCCCAAGACGATTTGGGATCTTTGCAAGATTTTACATAAGAATAGAACTGCTCTTCTGTCGAAATCTTGGGCCAGAAACATTTTGTTTGGTTATCACATAACCAGCTCAGAGGCACTACCATGCAATCTCGATCTTCGAATTCCACGGCAACATACATAGTGTAATGGATTTCGATTAATTATCAGGATTTTTAGAAATACAAATTTGAGAGAAATACCAAAACTGTATGACAATATGGAAAAAGTAAGAAAGATAACGTAAAATTTTTAAATGACATTTTCCCATCGTTTAAATTTTTTGGGTCAAAATTTACCTGGATAGGATTCAATATTTAAAAAGTGGCAAACTCCTGTTCAAAAATAATTATTTTTCAAAAGTTAAACTACACCAAAATACAAACTAAATTTCTCTGATTCTGTTAGAAGATGTTTTGATGTATCATGGGTAATACCAAATATCCATTTTTGTACCGAAAAGATTGATACTTCAAAAATATATCTTCAACATTAAACTGAATTTGCTCTCCCTCGCCTCTAACATAATAAATTCCTAATTTTGATGATCGAATGGGGTATTTATAGAAGTCTTCATGATATTTAAACACATTTACTATTAATTTGTAGGTACCTTCAAGACAAATAATATATTTTATTTTACATATTTTTTTCCTAATTGATATAATATTGTCTGGGACTTCAGTTGAAACGACTAACTTATCATAAATTTTTAATTTTCTGCAAATAAAATAATTCAATCTCTGATCGACGTCAACTGGTGTAAACTTCTGAGGAGGAGGTAAAATTTTCTGACGAAACGTAGAATTTCTCTCGCATTCTCGAATTCTATTTGTGACTTGTTCAAGAGGTAAATGTTTACCGCGAATTTTACCTTTTAATTTACCCAAATAGTTTTCAAACTTGAAGCAACTATAGTGTTCTAAGGGACCATAACTCTCAACATCATCACAAATATGCGTCAAAGAATGTACATTGTAAGTTACAAAAAACTTGTTATAGAGCTGAGGACTTAAATTCACAAATTTTGTTAGACCATCTCTTGCTTCATTTAAATATTTTTTTGCTAACTGTTCGTTACTAAGAATAAAAATTGAAGAATGTAAGAGCAAAAAGTGCTTGTAATATTTTGCATTAACATTATTTTTAAGAACCAGAGGTCCACAATACAAAAGAAAGTAGCGATATTCTAAGGCTTTCCATCTTTTTAAATCAGTAATAGGTCGAATTTTCCTATGGAATTCGACAGTTATGTACTTTTTAATGATCTTAATATGTTTATTAATATTATTAATAGCATTTCTACTCATTTTATACGGGCGTTTTCCTTCAACCCAGTATTTTAATAATAACCTTTTCATTACACCTAAATACACTAGATGCATCGGATCTAAAATAAATTGTGAAACCAAACCGAAGTTAAGTCTAAGTAGTGGAGACTTATCCTTAATATGTTCAATCTCTTTTATATCTCCAAAAAATTGATCATCTGTTCTAGAAGCGTGAAAGGTGCCCACTTCAAAGTAAGTCCTTTTTTTCTCACATTTACCATTTATGACACATCTCTCGCAACCCTGTTTAGCGTTATGACCTTTGACCTGTTTCACATATGCCCTTGCGGGTGCATCACAGGCAAAACAAATTATCCTAATATTGTACAATTTATTCAAATAGCGAATGCCACTTTTCAAAAGAGATTCACTTTCTGATAAAAAATTTTCAAGAAAATCTTTAAGTGGCGATGGTTTGCCATCTTTCCCACAAAATATTGCAACTGGGAAAGGATCGGAATTTTTTAAATTAACGCCTCGAGCTAAAATAGGCCAAAACTCAAGAGTGCTATTGTTGTAAGGTTGCATTCCATCAATATTTATGTGGATTTCAATAAAATTATCTGTTTCGACTGTTAAACCCTCGGAAATAATTTTTTCTAAACCTATCTTAAGTCCAAAATAAACAATATCACCATTATCAATGTGCGTAACCGGCACTGTTCTAGGTGTCCTCAATATTGATCTAGCATCTTTTTTCAAAAACGGATATTTGTCTTTAATAATTGGAATTAATTCATTAATGCATTTGTGGGTAACATTATTATCACACGCCCACTTTCTAAATTTATCCAAAAAATATTCTTCACTTTGCAGTTCCGGCCTAGTATTACTTGGTTCTTCAATACGCTCTAATAAATTAGCAGTTATGTTTTGGTTTATAAAGTTTTTTTTGCTGATTTCGACGAGATTGTTTAATAAAGTTATATGTTCATTATTATCATTTCCTAAAATTCTATCGTCATTGGATTTGTGAAAATTATTTGAATTTGCTTGAAACTCGTTATGAAATATCTCAATACTATTGTCGGAATTTTCAAAACTAATAGTGTCATTTTGTACATTATTTCGTCTACTAACTAAATTTAAATCATTAAAACTTAAAGGATGTGACTCTGATCTCAGGTATATGTCATTTAAAGTAATTTTTACGTTTTCTATAACTTTTCTCCTAAATTGTCTCTTTGATAAAATATGTCTTGGTTTCTTTTTAAACATAGTTATGTTTGTCATAAAAGAAAGAATTGGAATTCCAAGTCATCGGCAAGTAGGTACCTATAAAAACGTTTAAAATATTAAGATCTCGAATATTCACCAAATAATACTGAAGACTTTACAAAAAAATAAAAAAAGTAAATTTATAGTGTTGCGACGGAGGTTGCGACCAATTAATATCAACAATAAATTTATTAACAATAAATACACATATGCCACTAAGATGGGGATGGTCTATAGATTTCGTTGACAAACTGTATGGGCAAAATATAACTAGAAATAATAAAATCGACAAGTTACGTAAAAGATATATAAAAAAAATTTAATTGCCAAGTTGTGTGGGGGGAATAATTATATCTAAATCCGTCCCTGTTCCTTGCCTTTTGGCCTTAAATACATTTACCTGTTGATCGTCGTATGAGGTCATGAACAATCCAAAAGTAAATAAAAATTAAAAAAAGTTATTTTTATATTGTTATTAACAATTTTGGAGTGATAACTATTATAAAAATCAAAGCGCGTCGAAAACTACGAAATATTTTAGCTTAAGGTGTTGTTTTGCATTTACAATGTCGTAAACAACGACATAAGAATAACTAGACTAGTAATGATTCCGATTTGTTTGCATTCGTCCAACGTACTCAGCGTCTCATTGGTGCTCAACGTGTTTGTAACCAATGAGACGCTGAGTACGTGGACGAGTCCATTTCATTACTTGTCTAGTTATTCCTATGTCGTTGGTCGTAAATATCTCTACTTATATAATAAACGCAAATAATAAGAATAACACAAATCTGTCATACAAATATACATAATTATTACCTGTTTTCGGCTAAATTTCAACACCCACCAATACTACACAATATAGCAACACACAACACAAGACAGTCATAGAGAAACTAAACGAGGAGTAGAAGTGCGCACTGCGCAGGGTCTACACTGTCTCTGTAGGTCACGTGTGTACGCGGGAATGAAGAGGTGGGACAGCTATATAATTACAATACGTAGTTGAAAAGCTCATAGTAGGTAATTATTTACTGACATTGTTCTAAAATTACCTGTCACACCTACTTTGGACAAACGTAGAGGAAATAGGTATTCCTTAAAAGTTCATAATATCACATGATGAAAACCATTATGTGTTTGAGCTTACCTATATTAAACGTATTTTATACTTTATGTATGTTCGTCTATTACAAACTAAGATATAGGTAGGTATTACACCATAATTCAACCAAATCGATTTCTATCACGTTTATTAAACGTATTTTATGCTTTAGTTTATAATATGTTTACATAGAACGTCTATACAAAAATAATTTAAAAACGAATATAATATTACAAACTAAGACACTTATATTACACCTTAATACAACCAATTGCCGATTTCTGTTATGTTAATTAAACGTATTTTATACTTTAGTATACAATAGGTTTCCGAAAAACGTATATACAAAAGTAATTTAAAAAACGAATACAATATTATAAATTAAGAAACTTATATCACACCATATTTCAACCAAGTCTGATTTCTATCACGTTTATTAAACGTATTTTATACTTTAGTTTATAATATGTTTACGAAAAACGTCTATACACACATAATTTAAAAAACGAATATAATATTATAAACTAAGAAACTAATATTACACCATAATTCAACCAAGCCTGATTTCTATCACGTTTATTAAACGTATTTTATACTTTAGTTTATAATATGTTTACGAAAAACGTCTATACACACATAATTTAAAAAACGAATATAATATTATAAACTAAGAAACTAATATTACACCATAATTCAACCAAGTCTGATTTCTATGACGTTTATTAAACGTATTTTATACTTTAGTTTATAATATGTTTACGAAAAACGTCTATACACACATAATTTAAAAAACGAATATAATATTATAAACTAAGAAACTAATATTACACCATAATTCAACCAAGCCTGATTTCTATCACGTTTATTAAACGTATTTTAAACGTTTGTTTTATTTTTTGTTTACGAAAAACGTATATTTATTATACTAGACCAACTTTTATACCGTTTTATATGTATATAAACGTATTTTAAACCAAAGTGTGTTGCCTGGGTAATTTATAATTATACGGGTTGATTTTTCCTTATGCAATAATCCCACCTATAACAAATAGTGTATTGTTTTATTGTCTTATCGGATACTGAAGCCACCAGTGCAGCGGCCGGCTATTCAAATTGTGTCATCAACCTATCAATGAAGTAGAACAAAGCAAACTATATATGGAAATATAGGTAATAACTCATTACATCAGAAAATGCATGTTATCCGATCTATAAGTTGGTATAAGGGGTAGTTACAGCCCAGAAAATATATTTTTTTGAAATACGTGTTTTTACTTGTCATTTTTACAGTAACTCGATAAAAATATACGACAGAGGATATTTTTTTATGCCGAAATGTTCGCAATTACTTACTGAATTCATTCATATAAACAAAGTATATAAAAATTGCAAAACTAATCGTTCAATGTAAATCGAAGGGGAAGTAACGATGTGTGTGCTTCGGGAAGTCCAAACTTCTATTGACTAGAACTTTTTATTTCGCGCTTATCAAAACGATGATACATACATAGAAAACTTTGTTATTCTTTTAGCTTTTATTTAAGTACAAATATATGATATTACGTATTTGCATTTGTAATAAATATATTCAAAATAGTGGCGCGGCGCAAATAATTGTAGCGCAGTCTCTCTACAGATGCTTGTCCACGTGGTAACTTTAGACACGCGAACTCGGCGAATTCTTATTCAGCTCGCCGGCCTCCGGCCTGCTGAGCCTACATGAAAATTAAACAAATACCTTTTTTTTTTAATCGGCATTAAAGTACCTCAAAATCGTCATTAAAGTGATAGAAATAGTCATTAAAGTAATCCATTATTGTACGATTTTTGTAGTTGGCCGAGGTGACAGATAAACGTAAACATAAATTTTTTATTGCTTGTGATAATAATTGTGTTGTAACCAAAGGTAAATAAATACAGGTTTTTAAATTCAGAATTGTATTATCACTATTATAATTGCTAAATATAATTGTTTTCTTAAAAAATTATTTCGACTTGACATTTTAAAATAATTATGACATTTCCTAAGGTTACTTAAAATTTTAAATAATTATGACATTTCTTAATACCACTGAAAATTATTTAAAAAATAGAGTTAATTAATCTTAATTTCATAGTTTAAAAAAAAAATGTAATATGCACCTCGGCATTAAAGTTCCTTTTTATCACTCATGTGGTTTATTTGCCTCGGCCCTACGGGCCTCGGTCGGCAACTAAACTCCACATTCATGATAAAAAGATTAACTTTAATGCCTTGATAGATAAATAACTATTTTTTTAAATCGACATTAAAATACCTCAAAATCGTCATTAAAATGATAGAAATAGTCATTAAAGTAATCCATTGTTGTACGATTGTAGTTGGCAGAGATGACAGATAAACGTAAACATAAATTTTTTATTGCTTGTAAAAATAAGTGTATTGTAATAAAAGGTAAATAAATAGAGTTTTTTAATTTCATAATTGTATAATCACTATTAATTGCTAACAATAATGGTTTTCTTACAAAAAATTATTCCGATTTGACGTTTAAAAATAATTATGACATTTCCTAATGTCACTTAAAATTTTAAATAATTATGACATTTCTTAATGTTAATATATTAAAAATGAGGTCTCCAGTATTAGCTCCTATTTTTACTCAAAGCATGATATGGAAATTGAAAATGTATCCAGTTTTGTACCTGAATTGTTACTAAAGTTCGTTTCATGGCTAGTTGATAATACATCATTCACAAATCTTGTTTTTTGTCCGAACAATATAAAAATAGTTTACATATGCCATCAAATAATTTCACAAAATTTACCCATTCACACTCCTTTGCTCTTTGGTTTGGGAATTTGTTATTCACCATGAAACTGGCAGCAAAAATCTTGTTAATACACTTAATTCCTTTCTTTTTCTTTTTTGGGATTTATTACCACATTCCTCGAGATTCCTATCCAAAAAATTCGATTTATCTAAAAAATATTCAAATTAACCAGGGGGAAATAACCTCTACGCCTTTGACGTAATGTCAGAGGATCAGTAGAGGGTGTTTTTTGACAACTAATAGGAATTAAATTAATACAAAAATACTGCGCTGACGTTTCGGAAACTATATCCGTTTCCTTTTTCACAGTTTAGGCTTTAGATTTTTATGTAACGTGTAGAATAACACGGCATAAAATAAAAATTGTTTATATCATTTCCATAGATACTTACCATAGAAATGTTGAAAAATATACTAAATAATATTAATTTTATTGAGTTCTTCTCTCAACATTGGTAACCAAGTTGAACAAAATTCTACCGAACAATTTGATACGCATTTATCAAATTGTTAATTCGTTTGGATTATCTACTTCCTTTGACTATACACCACTGCACTTGCTGCAGACCAAATTAATATCGAGGGAGTTTACATTCCAAGAAATATTGGGCCGGTAGTTCTGGATGGTGGCTTTCCTTGTTACTTGACTGTTTGACATTAATTCAAATTAAAGTTTTCTTAGATACACTCACAGGCAAAATAATCGATCCACGCAAATTTTCGACGAATTTCAATCGCAAATAACTTATTTATTTGATGTTGGATTTAAACGAATTTTGAAGAATATTGTAGACAAATTAATGGAGAATCCCTCACATTTTAAAAATTTACAAAAAAATATACATACGTTTATAATATACAGGGTTAAACAGAAAGATGTTTTTTACCAAAAGTTTAAGACACTCTGTGGAGTGGCGAAACGGTAAATTGTTCTAAATTAAGTTTTAATTATCTAGTCTCATCTATTCTTAATATTTTTGTTTTCGGTTCACCTCGATATCTTTATTTTTGTGGAAAATATGGATTTTTTAAAAAAACGTTGCAATTTCCAATAATTTTTTTGTACAAAGAACAAAGGTTGCTATAGAGGACTGACAGTTTTGTTGACAGTTTTTGTTGACAGTTTCTTTGTAAATTAATGTGTTACTTCTGTGGTGTCTTCTTACTTTAAAAAATGGATGTCTCCGACTGATGTTGCCAGAGCCATTGCTTTAATCCAGGATGGACGGTCACGGTCAGAGGTGTACGAATGAACGAGATCTCGTTCATTCGTACACCTCTTCCTACCACATTGACTCCTTCTATTGTACTCGCCATGTTGATTAAACCAATTTACAGCCCCTTGTACTTTACTTCTTGTGACGTTTAAAACTCTTGACACGTAATACTGTCCATCCTGGATTAAAGTAATGGCTCTGGCAACATCAGTCGGAGACATCCATTTTTAAAAATAAGAATAAGACATCTCAGAAGTAACACATTCATTTACAAAGAAACTGTCAACAAAAACTGTCAACAAAACTGTCAGTCCTCTATAGCAACCTTAGTTCTTCGTACAAAAAAATTATTGGAAATTGCAATGTTTTTTTAAAAAATCCATATTTTCCACAAAAATAAAGATATCGAGGTGAACCAAAAACAAAAATGTTAAGAATAGATGAGACTTGATAATTAATACTTAATTTAGAACAATTCACTGTTTCGCCACTCCACAGAGTGTTTTAAACTTTTGGTAAAAAACATCTTTCTGTTTAACCCTGTATATTATAAACGTATGTAAATTTTTTTGTAAATTTTTAAAATGTGAGCGATTCTCCATTAATTTGTCTACAATATTCTTCAAAATTCGTTTAAATCCAACATCAAATAAAAAAGTTATTTGCAATTGAAATTCTTCGAAAATTTGCGTGGATCGATTATTTTGCCTGTGAGTGTATAAACATTTTCATTTTCAAAGAACAATGTTATTGTTATTCATAATGCCTGTCTATACAACTTTTGCTGTTTGATGCTATTACTGTTCAACATTTTTATATTACATTACATCCTATATGTACGAAATAATAATTCTAAAAATGTAAAATTGCTTTGTTTTGTCTCCTACAATACCTTACTTAACAAGAACTTTTTGTTTATTTTGTAACTGTCAATTTATTATTAAAACTGTTTTAGCTATTAACATATCTAGGAATGTTATGACTATCATAACTGCCACAGATGTCGGTTTAAAATCCGAGCTCGTAGAGCGAGGATTTTAAGACATCTAAGGCTGTTATGATTCATAACATCCGTGATTTGTTCAATAGTTTATCGGTTTCAGAAAATAAAGACATTATTAATAGATATTACCTTTTGATATTCTCTTATTAATAACGTTTTCATTTCATTGGTTGATCAAGTCTGTATAGGCTGATTTGCCGCCATGGTTACAGTTATATTTTGTTTGTTTTTATTTGTTATCTTTTTTCATATTACATAAATGTTTACATTTTTAATGTCACAACGGCTACATAAAAATGAACCTTGGATTGCCTGAAAATACATTTCAGTTGGATTTCAGTATTTAATTATTATTGTTTGGAGTTTTCTGTCTGTTTGTATTAATAAATAGCCCTATAGTTTAATTATTTATTATTTCATCTGTTGACAGTTATTGACAGATCTGTATTGTAATATTACTGTACAAGCAATAAATATTACTGTACAACTTTAGTTATGACTTATTTACCAGCCTACTTTTGCATATGTAAACAAAGAATTAATATCCTGAAACCGATAAATATGTTTAAAAATCATGAGATAAACAGTTTACTTTAAATTTTAATTGTTTATTATTACACCTGAAGACCCTATCATCAGTTAACGGCATATCTTCCCTTCCATGTCCTTATACAAATCAGCAATAAGGTCGATTTCGAGCGCGCACGACTATCATTCATAAGACCGACTTTGTTTTGAAACGCATAGATTCGTGACGTTGCATTACAATTTATACCGTTATTATCAAGAAATGAAAAACGTATATCAATGTATTTGTACTTAAATAAAAGCTAAAAGAATAACGAAGTTTTCTGTGTATGTATTAGAATTTTGCTGAGCGTGAAATCAAAAGTTATGGCCAATAGAAGTTTGGACTTACCGTAGTACGCACACTATTATTCCCCTTTCTATTTACCCTGAACGATTACGTCTGCCATTTTGATAAAGTTGATATACATGGACGAATTCAGCAAATAATTGAGAACATTTTGGCATAAAAAAATATCCTCTACCGTATACTTTTATCGAATTACAGTAAAAATGGTAAGTAGAAACACATGTTTAAAAAAAAATTACTTTCTGGACTGTAACTACCCCTTATACCAACTTACACACTGGATAACATCCATTTTCTGATGTGATAAGTTATGACCTACATTTTCGTATATAGTTTCTTTTGTTCTACTCTATTGATAGGTTGCTCGCTAAATATGCACCGTTGGGGGCTCACGCCGCTACGCTATTGTGGGAATGACCGATGCCGGAATACCTTTTACATGGAATGACCCCCAGATAACTTCCCTGCCACCAGGGAAAGGGTTTTGTGGAGGGGGTGTTTCTCTCTGAAAGGACACGTAACTAAATTATTATCTGCGGGGAATATGATATGTTTTTCTGTTAGCAGCTCATGAAATACTGGAAACCATGGTTACGTTGGCCAATTAAGAACTACGAGAATGCCCGTGGCTTTGTCTTTCTTAATTATTTCTAAAACCCGATGAATTAAGCAGAATGGTGGAAACGCATAAAAGTTAAAATTACACCAGTTTACTGTAAATGCAAAAATAAAAATATTTTTAGATTCACACCATGACCATATAATTCGAGACATTTAAATGTTTATGTCTTGTGCTACCCATTCTATTGATAGTTGCTATAGCAGTTACATTATCGATTCTTAACAAAATGTTACAGCTAGACTTTGATTTTGCAAATGATTTTAGGGCGTAATAGGCAGCACATAGTTCTAAAAAGTTTATGTGTTCATTACGTTCTTTATGATTCCAAAACCCTTTAGCCTCTTGGCCATTGCAGTATGCCCCCCAGCCAGAAGTTGAAGCATCAGAAGAAACTTCTAAGCTAAATAAATAAATACACCACATGTAATTACGACCCCCTTTATCCCAGAGGGCTGAGCCTTGTGCGGGAGGGGGCTACACATTTAAAGACAAGAGACACACATCCAATATCCGAGTATAATGGAAAAATCCCTCTCACAGTATTTTCCATTGCCACGACCGGGATTTGAACCCAGGACTTTTGGTTGAGAGGCAGGTACTCTGCCATCTCGACCATCAGTCATACAATGGTTCTTGTATAAGCCCTTTTCCTGTCGTATTTATGTTAGTTAACCACCAATTAAATTCGCTTTGTAAACATGATGGAATATTCATTGTTCTATTAAAATCCATATTATTACGTTTAAGATTTTTTACCTTTACAATTTCAAATGGTTTAGTATGTAACCATCCGTAATTTATAGTAGGTGAAATAAAGGGTGGGCCATCTATATGTTGAATTATAAATTAGCAGTGAGAACAAGAAAAATAGAATTTTTTATTATTTATTATATTTCATATGATACAATGTTTATTCCGATTAAGTATGGAAAATGATTTCATTCAAGTGGCCACCTCGGCTGGCTCGGCAGTAGCCCATCCTGGAACACCAATTTTCGAACACTTTATTGAGAGTTTGCTGCTCCATTTAAGCGATTTGAGTTTGAATGTTTTGTTTCAAGTGGTCTATTGTTTGAGGATTGTCCGCATAAACTTTATCCTTCAATGCGCCCCAAAGAAAGAAGTCTAGTGGTGTTAAATCGCAGCTCCGAGGTGGCCAATTGACATCTCCGAAACGACTAATTACACGATTGTTAAACTTTGTGTGCAAAAGGTTGATGGTGAGCACGGCGGTGTGGCAAGTTGCACCGTCCTGTTGAAACCAGACGTCATCGAGATCGATATCTTCCAATTCCTGCCACAAAAAGTCAGTTATCATATCTCGATAGCGGTCGCCATTGACCGTAACGGCGCGACCAGCCTCATCCTGGAAAAAAAATGGTCCAATCACGCCACCACTCCAAAATCCACACCACACAGTGACTCGATCCGGATGCATGGGCTTATTTACGACGACGTGTGGATTTTCCGTGCCCCAAATCCTACAGTTTTGTTTGTTGACATAACCGCCAAGGTGAAAATGCGCCTCATCCGAAAAGATAATTTTTCTTGCAAAATCAGGATCATCGTTCAACTTGTTTAAAGCCCAATCAGCGAAGCGAAAACGTTGTTGATGGTCAACTTGCTTCAACTCCTGAACGAGCTGGACTTTGTACGCATACATACCAAGATCTTTGTGCAGTATCCTCCTCAAAGTGGTACGGCTAATGTTGAGTTGTTGACTTCTGCGCCGGGTTGATGTTGACGCGTTAAGACGCACACTTTCGGCCACAGCAGTTATTGCTTCAGGTGTACGCCTAGGATGACCATGCGGAACATGTTTCACGCCCACCAGCATTCCACTTCTGCGCACTTTATCGATAAGATTCTTAATTCCTTGGTTTGACGGCGCCTCATTTCTTCCAAACTTTCTACGCAAATTTCGCGCCGTCTCGGCAACCACACAGCCACACTCAAAGTAAGTTTTAAGTATTTCAAAACGTTGATCCAAATTAAAGCGATACATATTCTGTCAGCGGAAGGTTAAAACTAAACAACTGTCAACAATTCATGGCGCTCTAGTTGACGGCGTCATTAATAGCACGTAGTTTAAAATTCAATATTTAGATGGCCCACCCATTAGATACAAATTTTCCTACAGAGGAAGCAAAATATCTTATTTTGCAAGATTGTTTATAAATTAATTTAGTAATCGCATCGATTTTTTCTTTTGGTATTTGCATTATCATCTGTTGTGAATTAGGACAACGGCTAACCACGTTAGTGAAACGGTTCTCGGCCGATCACCGAGGTAAAGCAGCGTTGGGCGCGATTAGTACCGAAATGGGGTCACACCACTCGGGAAGACCGCGTGCCGTTGTCTCAAATAAATATTAAAAAATACATGGCACTGTGCTAATGGTAACATACCAAAGCCAAAAACCCCGAAATAAAAAAAAAAAAAGAATCTGTTGTGAATTGAAAATATAACCTAAATATTGAATTTCTTTTGTTGGCGCAATTTTGCTTTTTTCGAAATTTATTATGAAACCAAGTGATACTAAAAGTTTTAGGGATACATCCACATATCTACAACATTCTTCATAACTGTTGGCAATCAACAGAATATCATCCAGATATATAACTAATTTACATACTAATTGTCTTAGGTATTGAATAACTGGTTTTAATAATTTCGTGAAAGTAAACGGGGCTATGTTTAAGCCAAATGGTAAGCAATTGAACCGTATAATTCATTTTGATACCTAAATCTTAAATATTTTGTATGTCTTTTATCAATAGGTAGGAGAAAATAGGCATCTTTTAAATTCAAGTTTGCCATGTAACAATTTTCTGCAATTAATTTAACCACCGTTCGGTAGTCCTCCAGTTTAGTTTAACTGGAATAAATGCATTAAACTTTTTTAAGTTAAATATAAAACGGCGCTTCCCATTTGGCTTTTTTATGAGGAAATACGATGAACAAATTGATTTTTATCATTTTTACATAGAGAAATAGCTCCTGTTTTCTAATAAGCTTTGTATTTCATTAGAATAATCCTCAATATTTGAAGGAGATATTACATTATTCGGAACATGTTTCTGTGTGGGATATTTATATGAAAGGGTATTTTTACACCTTTTACAAATTCTAAAATTTTCATGTTATTGGCAAGTTTTGTCCATTCCCCTACAAAATGTTTGAGTCTGCCTGCAAATGTTTTATTTACCTTCATTTGTGATATTTTATCGATCTGCGATAGTTGTTGCCGCGAAGATGACTCCTTTCTGCTGTTGTCCGGGTTGTCCCCCATGTCTGCATCGTTCGTCCCTCGTAATCTTGTCGCTTCTCCACTTGTTTCATTTTTGCTTTGGACTGAGGGCGCTTGGAGTTTAAATACTGTTTTCCCGATGGTCCTGCCCTTGGGGTGTATTCCTTGCTTGGAGGTTTTTTGATGGTTTGGCACGATTTAACTTTATTCATAAATTCTGAACCAAAACGATAATCATCAATTGGACTTTGTTGTGCAGCAGATTTGCTCTCTTCATTAATAAAAGGATTGATATCGAATTTCCTCTTTACTGAAATTGCGTGGTGCACACTTGTAAAAAGTTGAGCCACGTTCTGAAGCATGTCATTTGTTAAAATTTCTTCTTTATTAGCATCTTTTAATTTTGTATCTAATATTGACCCAGTGACTGACAATCCAACGCCAAGTTGCTCTTGTAAATTAACAAAGAATCTATCATTTTTTGAAGTGTGCACTGTTAATATAGATTTTATTTCCTCGTTCATCTTGTACGCGGCGAGAACTGTACAGTTTTCTGGTAAAGGATATTTTTGTATGAACTCTTGCTGAGAATCAGAGGAAATTCCTTGGCTTAGAAATGTAGACCAGCGTACTACTATCTCATCATGTAAATTCGGCCCCATTTTGTTAGAAGTATTAGGGTTTTCACCTAAAAGTGAAAAAATGTTTTGGTTGTCTCCCTCAGCTGGTTGTATTTCAAGGTTAGGAACCCCAGATCAGCAGCTTTCTGAACAATCTGTTCTCTATCCTCTGAAATCAGAAGGGATTCTGCAAAATGAGAGGACAGCTTATATATTTTTTCTGTTTCTAAACTACATTCTGTTCTTTATTTCTAAAATAATGCGGGAAAACAAGCAAAAATGTGAAAGTACATACCTTCAGGTTCATCTAAAGAAGTGTTACTTGAATATATTTCTTTCTCCAAACTGAAAAACTTCCTTTTCATGCGTTCAAGCTCTTCTAAAATCTTTCTTTTGCGTAAATTCGGCATTTTGCACTAACAACACTGTAACACTACTGAAGGCACAATAACTGGCTATAGGTGCTGAGCTTAATCAGTACTACAAAAACAATCCATTTCTTTTAATATTGTGCGTGAGTCGCACATAAAATGTGACCTACCGGTACTATCATAGAAGAACGGAGATGCGATGAATAATAAAAAACACAACAAACTAGAAGAAGTATCACAAACTCAACACTCAACTGATTTGATGAATGTATATAATGATTTTAAAGAGGAGATTCAGGAGAAAGCATTAACTTTTCAGGAGCGAGATTCAGGTATGCCAATATTCATATCTATTGTAATGTAGACTCAGCTGTTAAAAAATTGTACATTAATGCCAAATAATTTTTAGGATGGGCTATAAAGCATCTTAATTTTCTTGAAGTCAATATTAACAAGTACAACCCGCTATTTGCATCATCATACATTAAATTGCCAAAACAAATAGAAAACAAAAAAGCTGTTTTAAATATTCAAAATACGGATGAAATGTGTATGGCTTGGAGCGTAATGGCTGCAATATTTCCAGCCAATGGGAATCCAGTGCTAACGTCATCCTATCCACACTACTCTACATTGCTGAATTTTGAAGGTATTGACTTTCCAGTTAAATTGAAAGATATACATAAATTTGAAAAGTTAAATAATATTTCTATAAACGTATTCGGGGTGAATATCAATTCAAAGATGGTAAAATGGTCAGTGAGATTGTAGGCCCTTTATATTTTACACCCAGTCGTCAAAATACACATGTAAACTTGTTACTAGTTACGGATGCTGAAGGGAATAGTCATTATACTCTTATTAAGGATTTGTCGCGACTAATATCTAGCCAAAAATCTAAACATCACGGTCAAAATTATATTTGTAATGGTTGTCTTCAATTTTTTAGATCTCCTGAGAAATTATGCGATCATGAAAGATATGATTGTAATCATGTGTGTACGGTATTACCAAAACCTGATCCACAAATTAATAAATGTGGTGAAACAATTGCAGGAAATATATTAAAATTTGTTAACATTGAGAAACAGTTACCGATTCCATTCGTGATATATGCGGACTTTGAAAGTTTATTAAAACCAATTCACCAGAATGAACCTTGCGATAGTGAATCTTTCACAGTTAAAACATATGAACATGAGCCGTATTCATTTTGTTTTTATATAAAATGCAATTTTGATGAGAAACTTTCAAAACTTGAATATTATCGAGGCATTGATGCCGCTGGCGTTTTTACTAAACGATTAGAAGAAAATGTTTTAGAATTATATAGCAGTCACTTGAAAACTATTATCGAAATGAAACCATTAACTGAACAAGAGCAACAATTTTTCAATGATAGTCCCTTATGTCATATTTGTGATAAACCTTTTGATGCAGATGAGGTAAAAGTTCGCGATCACTGCCACCTTATAGGCAATTTTCGAGGACCTGCGCACTCTACGTGTAATTTACAATTCAAAGTACCTACATATATACCCGTGTTTTTCCATAATTTAACTAATTATGACTCGCATCTATTCATAAAAAAACTAGCCTTAAAGAAAGAGAAAATACAAGTTGTAGCACAAACCAAAGAAAAATACATTGCATTTTCCAAATTCATTTTAGTAGATAAGTCTGACGATAAAATACCGAAGAATATTTATATGAAATTAAGGTTTGTGGACTCGTTTCGATTTTTACCAGCTTCTTTAGATAAACTAAGTCAAACGTTAGAACCACATCAATGCCTCGAGGTTGAAAAATTTTACAATGATGAAGCACAATTCAATTTGTTAAGACGCAAAGGTGTCTTTCCATATTCTCACGTGGATTCGGTAGAAAAACTGGATGAGACTGAATTACCATCACAGGAACAGTTTTTTAATATTTTGAGTGGTGAATCAATTTCTCAGGAAGATTATAATCGCGCTTGCGATGTGTGGCTAAATTTTAACTGTCAAACTCTCGGTGAATATTTGATATTTACTTAGTGTCTGATGTTTTAATACTAGCCGACATTTTTGAAAATTTTAGACAGATCTGCCTACATACATATAAATTAGATCCCGCACAATATTTAACGGCACCATCATTAAGTTGGGATGCCATGTTACGAAAAACTCGTGTCGAACTCCAACTCTTAACTGATATTGATCAGTTGCATTTCTTTAGAAAAGGTATACGTGGTGGTGTAAGTCAATGTAGTAATAGGAAAGCTATAGCAAACAATCCATTCATTGAAAATTATAATCCATCAGAACCGACGTCATATATATTATACTTAGACGCAACCAATTTGTACGGTTGTTCAATGAGTCAATATCTACCTAAAGGTGATTTTAGATGGCTAGAGGAGTATGAAATTGATAACTTTGATTGCACCACAATAAGTGACGAGTCTCCAAAAGGTTATGTATTAGAAGTCGATTTAGAATACTCACAATATTTGCATGATAAACATAATGATTTACCGTTTTGTCCTGAAAACATCATACCCCCTGACTCAAAAGATCCAAAATTTAAAACAATGTTTGGAACACGGATTAATACTCACAAAAATACATAAAGTCATTGAATTTTCACAGTCTGCGTGGTTGAAACCCTATATTGATATGAATACTAGACTTAGAAATGCTTCTAGAAATGCATTTGAACGAGATCTTTACAAATTTATAATAGATTCTATTTTTGGAAAGACAATGGAAAATGTAGATAAAAGAGTTGATGTGAGGTCTCATTGGGAAAATAGAATAGGTAGCGTAGGTGCTGAACAGCTTATTGCACAACCAAATTTCAAATCTTGTTCAGTATTTACGGAAAATTTAGTTGCAGTTCAAATGACCCCTTTAAATGTTTGTTACGATAAGCCACTTTACATAGGTTTCACCATTTTAGATATATCTAAAACTGTAATGTATAACTTTTTTTATAATTTTATAAAGAAAAAATATAACGATAAAGCTTCTCTCTGTTACACTGACACCGACTCATTAATTTTAGAAATTCATACTAATAATGTTTATGATGATATTAAAGAAAATATTGAACTTTTTGGCACATCAAATTATTCTTATCCTAATGTGCATAATATTCCAAAAACTCAGTCGGTCATAGGCAAATTAAAAGACGAGTATGCAGGTATTCCAGTAGAAAGCTTTTTCGGCACTGGTGCGAAAGCATACTGCGTTAAAGCAAATGATGTAACAAAGAAAGCCAAAGGCATATCAAAAAGTGTTGTAAAAAAGCAATTACACTTGATTGACTACAAACACATTGTAGAAGACGGTGGATTAATATATCGTAAAATGTATGTATTCTCTTTACATCTTCATACGATATATACTGAACTAAAAAACAAAGTTGCACTCTCAGCACGACATGATAAGCGATATGTTATACCTGGGAGTACAAAAACTTTAGCGTGGGGTCATTACTCCATCAATAATGCACACAATGAAGCTGACCATAATATCAATGATAATTTAACATGTCTTTTGTCACTAGCTGACAAAATAATTGAAATGGAAAGTCAAGGTTTTGAATTTGCTGAGAGTTTATTATAACCTTTTATAATTGTGTCAAACCATATGTTGTATAATGTTCATTTAATAAAATATGTATTATTTTAATGTGTTTTTTTTTTTAATAATTATTATGTACTGTCACAAATTAGCAAATATTGATTTCAGGAATCAGGGAAGGAAGTAAGGGGAGGATGCATATAAACAATAATAAATAATGAAACAACAGTTTTAGTGTTAAATATGTTTTATTGGTGATTTTGCAATGATTCATAAGCCAATAGGCACAATGTTTTTGGTTGAGTGACAATGGGTTGAATAAGCCTTTTATTATATTTTTTTTGGCGAGAGCAACTTTCAAATGTCACAGAACCAAAGTCACAATTCATAAATAAAGCACTTTTTAAATGTACAGCCTTTCTAACTAAAACACAATCAAAACAATGCAACAAATTAAAAATTTGAAGTCTCAGAGGTTGTTCCACTGTTATATTAATAAATTCTATCACTTGTATGTTATATTTCCTGTGATTGAACACGTTGAAAACCTCATTGTTGTAGCTTGATGGTGAATTGCGTTGCCATTCAGATTGAACACATTTTTGACTAAATTCGTTATTAAAGTAAAATACATCTATGTCTTGAAAGGTGTTTGTTAAATTCAACAGGTAACTTATAAAACCACCAGCTATTACCCAGCGTTGTCCAGGTAAACTTTTCAAAACTTCAAATACGTCAGGGAATTGTTCTTTTATTTGTTGCACCAATTTATAGTTCGATGTGTAATAACTTAATACTGGATCAATAAGCATCTTTCTTAATTGACAATAGAGTTCTACGTATGTTTTCTTCTGCGTTACTGCTGTTTACGTATACACATCACCTTATATACTATTTCAGGTTAGGTGGAAGGTGTAGTTTTGTTGAGCTTGCGATAAACTCACAAAGTGATGATTATTAAAAAAAAAAAAATGTTCACTTGATAAGGATATAGAGTAGCTGACTGTGTAATCAGACACGTGCACTAATAAAATTGTCATCTTGCAGTATTTTTAGGTGGAGGGGTGGATAGGTAGGAATTTAATTATAAAAGCGAGCGTTAATTGAACACTACAGTCAGTTATCATTAGAATATTAATTTTGTTTGTGTATAACACAGTAAATCTCAAAATGTGGATGGCGTACGTAGAAGAAATCAAAGTTGTCGATTTAGAAAGTGGTGTGAAACATTTAAGTCAACAATTTTCAAATAGGCAGTTCGATGCTGAACACGAAGCAATCTATGGAGTTGGTACATTTTTCACAGAAGACTTTTGTACTGATCTAGCCAAAAAGTACAAACAAGCACGTGAAGTATGTGAAATGTTTTTGACCGATGTTACATGTGAGGAATGCCTTGTAGACGATCTGATCGAATTAGGTTTTGAAAATGAAGTCCATCAGCTAAAACGGTTTTTAAGACCAGACCTTGCAACCAGATTAAGGAGTGAAGACGATGACGATAGTGACGAGGGGATTTCTGTAAATTGAAATTATATTTGTTACTTTAAAGGATTGTAATTATGGTGATAAAATAAAAACGTTTAATTAATATTTATTGTTTTATTTATTTCTAAACTCCTGACATCATAAAATTTTCATACAGGTAATATACATTAGAAAGTGCACACATACACTTATTATTTAAATGATAAAAACATTTTGCATTGGATTTCATTAAAGTTGGTTGCTCTTCTAGTTCCAAAACAGGTTGTGTAATAAATTGCCTGATGTAGTTTGCTTTTTCTCCTCCTTTGACGTAAACACAGTCCGCAGATATAGTCAAATTCGTAATAATTTCTCCGAACAGATGTAGTGGTGTAAACCCATCACTCTATTTAATGTAATGATAATTTCTTGTTAACCACTGCGCTTGTTTTTGTAAGTCTGGTGAAAGCATCTCCAACGGATAAGGTTGTTTGAAGATATAATGACATACTTTCATTCCGTCATAGCCTGCTAACTCTTTAACGATAAACTTGTTGTTTTCTATTTTAAATCCTTGAACATCGATAACAAGTTTCATATTTTTAAGCTTTCTAGTTTTCTTAATACCCTCACTTTCAAGCAGTAGAAATCAACAACTCTTCTCAAGTCTCGTAATTTTCTTCTGTGTTCTCTCAACATGTGATTATAAACTGATATCATGATTAGACTAATAATGTGACATTACTTGCCTCGTTATATACTTAAAAAATCTTGTCATGCGCATTTTTAATGTTGACGAACGATTTTTGTTAACGGATTATATGTGTAATATTTCTCATGCAGTATGACACAATATGCATTAACATTTTTAGTAGGGGTGTCAGTCTCAAATTCTATTCTCATAACCACTGATCCAGTTTGCAAAGCTTCTTTTTGACGTGAACAATCAATATGAACTAGTGGTGCAATTGCATTGAATTCTGTCGGATTAAATATCGGTTGATTTATTTTATGTGGGTAATAGGATTGTTGAAAATCAGCAAACATTTTGTAGAGAGTTGCATATTTGTTACGTTTGAAGTCTAGTTGTAGATCACTATATGGATATCTCTCAGAATTCAAGAAAATTCTTATGTTTTTTAGAACACAATTATCAAATTTGCTCATATCAGATGTAATTTTTCCTTTCTTATTTTTTTTAAGGCCAAATAATGTATGTTTAGCAGTTTCAACTTTATTAGATGTCTTAGCATTCCACGTATGTTGGATTGTGTCAGGTATAGATTGATATTCAATTAATTCCCTGCTTCTAAATCTTAGAGGTAGATCAACGTTCTTACTTATAATTTTATTTAATCGTATTTGTTCTGACATGCTTACTGTCACATGTGGTACTCTCCATAATAATTTAGAAATGGTAATTTTTGGTTTTTCAGTTTCATCACCACTTGTAACACTGTCTAAATCATTACTACTACGTATCAATACTAATTCTTGTCGCATATTAATTATAATTTTTTGAAAATTCTCAAAGAATCCAAGCAGAAAACTTAATGGAATGCAAACGTTGAAATCTCCATTTTCATCTGCTATAATTTTAGTTCCCTCACCTTTCATCTTTTTCGGGAACCACCCAGCATTTTGCATAAAAATACTCTCATTTTCATTTAATGATAGATAATGAAACATAGTTGAAACCAAACCAACATTTCTTACGGAATCTATTACAACACCACCTAATTCATACCTAATTTCCCGAAACAAAAAAGCAATACCATTATTAATAAATTCCAATTTTTTAGCTGCAGTTCCATCATCTTTTGTTAATTTTCCTTCGATGTATAAATAGCTAGTGCACGGAGCAGTATAGGCATCTAAATCTTGAATGGTAATTCTTGTTTCATCATTATAATCTAGAGTTCCAGATGTATTGGGTTGATATGTATGATACTGATATTCTGCTACAGAATTGTCACTAAAAGGTTGTTCGGTAATATTTAACAATCCCATTATACTAACACTTCGAATCCAAGTGACTGTAAAAACTGTTTATTTTCCGATGTTAATCTGCTGAAAGTGTTTTTAGAACTGCGGATTTTCTTCTTACTACTTCTTTTATAGTGATGCACAGGTGACCTTGAATTGAATATTAATACCATTTCCTTAGTGAATTGATTTTCTGAGATGCAAGCTAACTGTTCTTACTTCGTTTTGAAAATTGACGAGATTCCCCTCTTGATCAACTATTCTGATTGTCAATGGTCTTGACGCTCACCGGGAAGTAATGAATATTTGTGGGTGCTTCCACTATTTTATATCCAACTGGAACTGTTGGAAAAAACTGATGAATAATGTGGACAGGTTTTCCATTAAAGAAGGAACCAACCGCAATGTTACAATCGATACAGATGACATTCACTTTAGATATTCGTACGGTGTGATCAGAAATATGTTTTACATCAGCTTCCAACTCTCTTTTATCGAATCCTAATACTGAACCTATTGAATCGCTTCCTTTGAAATTTATTCTTCTATTCATCTTTATAGCTACTTTAGATGTATTCATATTCAAAGAAATCAAAATAACTGCATCATCATCCAGTTCCTTTACTGTGTCCACGATGCTTTTTATAATATCAGAAAGCTCATAGCATCCCTCATCAATTTCGGCTGTATACCCATCATTCTCTCCCCACACAAATTTGTTGTTCCTATTGTCAATGTTTGGAATTGTATTATAAGTATCAAAGTTTGTCAATCCTATTTCGTAATCTATATCATCCTCTAAATATATGTGAGGATTCAAATCATAATCTAATTCAGATGAATTACCACTAAGAATTAAAGTCGGAGACATATTAACACGTTGACAATTTATTATTAAATGAATACATAACATTATTTACATTGATTACATAAAAAAATTAAACATAAGTGTCCACAAACATATGAACTATTATTTTGTATTTTATTTTATTTGAGCTACCATCACTTAAAAAATATTTTATTAACTCTTCTGGGGGTCTTAAATTCCCATAACTATCAAAATAAACTATTTTTTTGTTTCTCTTGAAATATGCTGTCCAGTGAGTTCCGTCTCCATCATTATCATCCAGATTTACTATCCCAGATTCATTTTTCTTTATTCCTTTTGGAAGTGTATCTTTCATGAAGACGCCTCGAAAATAAGGAATTTTCAGATTTTTTGAGAATTTTATTAAATCTATATTAGTTAGTGGTCGGTGAGGTAGCTTTATTAGTTTTTTTTATAAGTTTTAAGGTATAATCCTGAACCTTTCTTTTCATGGAGGCCTAAATATAATCCCTTCCCCTTAGTGGTCTGTTCCATTGCTATATTATGTCTCATTTGTTCTGCTATCAACTGACGATTTGCTTTGGCATCGTTAACTGCTTTTGTAATACCTGCCACACCTCCTCCCACAGCTCCTAATGCTCCCAAGAGAGGTAGCAGGAAAGGGAGAATGCCTCCTCTTTTTGGAGTGGGAATAACTCTTCGTCTAGGTTTTTTTTTGAGGGCGATCTTTTTTTTTACTGCAAACTTTAAATTCATTTGACCACCTTTATTCTTCCTTGGAGCACGATTTCTTCGACGCTTAAGCCCCATTCCCACTTTACTCTTTAGTTTCATAATTCCACCGACTCCCAGCGCAGCGAGTTTTTTTACCAAAACCCGAATCAGGTGCTTTTACACGTTTAAATGCAACTTTAGCTAATTCCCTATCCGCTTGATTTCTTCTTATTCTATCGACGTCTTGAAATTTAGAATATGCTATATCGTGTTCTCTATACGCCTCGTCTAAAGGATTAATTCCGACGTCACCACGTTGTAGGCGCTTTGCAAGTTTGGTCCCCGGTCCACAATAATTATAACCAGGTATATGTAGTTCCACGGGAAGTTTATTTATTATAGAATTGAGTAAACCGCGTCCACTCTTTTTAGAGTTTCTTTACAAGTGATGCGTGAACCTTTGCTTCGATCCATTATATATTAAATTACACAGGTGAATGAATGTTATTTTGTGAAATAACCCTTTATATATAAAGCAGGAAACAATGATCTATTAGTTTGTAACGGTTCTCTTTATAAGGAAGTTCTGTTTTACGATAAAATTGGTGTGAACAATGCAAATTCAACAGAAAGAAACAATCTTACCAATTGTAAATCATGATGAGATTTCATTGACCAACAACTTTCAAAAGCATGGTATTTTGTTTGGTGGAATGTCGAAACGAGGGCTTTTCGTTGGAAGTTCTGGGTGTGGAAAAACAAATGTCATGCTTAGTTTATTGGAACATCCTAATGGTTTACGATTTGAAAATATTTATTTATATTCTAAATCTCTATCAACCCAAATATGAATTTTTGAGACTTTTAATTAAACCTATGAATGAAATTGAATATTTTGAATATAATGATGGTGATGAAGTAATACCTCCTGAAGAAATAAAGTTAAATTCAGTGATCATATTCGACGATTTAGCGTCTTGCAATCAAAGCATCATCAAAAACTATTTTTGTTTCGGACGTCATAGAAACACTGACTGTTTTTATTTATGTCAGACTTATTCCTCTATTCCCAAACAACTGGTTAGAGATAATGCTAATCTTCTTGTAATATTCCCGCAGGATATGACCAATCTAAAACACATTTATGATGATCATGTAAACGTTGATATGAGTTTACAAGATTTTAGGGAACTTTGTTCATTTTGTTGAAAAGATAAATACGGATTTGTTGTAATAGATAAAGATTGTGCTATCAACTCTGGAAGATATAGAAAAGGATTTGATAAATTCATTCATATATAAAGTGCGAACATTAAATACTACCAATCAGTCGCCATGGATAATCGTGTGGTTGCAGAGCTGTTAAAGGCGAGAAAGGCGCTAAAGCAAAAATATCATAACTTGAAGAATGATATTGCCGAATCACAGTTTTTGTTGGAGAAAAATTATAAACCGATAACACAACCGCTTAATGAAATAGTATCAACTCTCAAAATTCCTTCAAAATTAAATTTGAAAGAAGAAAGCATCAGGGATAGTTTAAAGCCTCGACCGAGTACCCAACCATCTCATGACTATTATCGTCTGACGGCTCCTATTGATTTGGGAGAGCAGACATTTCAGTTTGATTCAACTCAAAGCCAACCCGAAATTGTTGAGAGTTTTTTTGATGAAACTTTTCCTTCGGCAATAGCAAATAACGAAACAGAACATCAACGTTATTTAAGCCAGTTTAAAATACCACTACCTCGAGCGTATATTGAAGATAGAATTAATGATACTAAGGGAGATTTTGATGATACCTTTGGTGTTCACTTTGACCCATTTAGAAAGAGCTATGCAATTGGTGATTCATCCGTTGATTTTGAGGGAGCTGACTTTATCATTAATGGTGAATTTAAATACGCTGGTACACCAGGATTATATGAACTAATGTTCAAAAAACATCCAGCAGGTTATCGGCCAACAGATGTAGATCAATATATTGATATCATTAAAAGGACGAATACCCAGTTTTTAGGTTATAATCCTCAAAGAGGTCTATCTACATCAAATGCAAGTAAATTCATAGATATTATCAAACCGCGAGTTATGAATTTATATTCGATGTCACAAGAACGGAGGAGAAAACCAAACGCATCGAGTGTAAGATCTACCTCAGAAGTAGAGCAAAGACCAAGATCGAAGTCGATTCCTGAACCAGTGAGGAAAACAAGGAGTCAAAATAAGACAGGTGGAAAACTAACAATGATGGAATTCAATAACAAAAATATTGAATATAAACATTTTGATGATTATAATGAAATTGTAGATCGATTAAAGCTGCTCATTGCATCACTGTTAGCAGGGAATAATGGAAATAACAACGAAATAGTTTCGATAATAGAGGAGTTAAAGGAAGGTAAAATAATTAGATAAATAGTGTGCATGGAAAAGTTAAGGCTTCATTTACTGTGCTACTATATTGATCGAAAGCATACTTATCTCCTTTCTATAATTCTACAATATGACTGACATTAAGAAGGAAATAGTAAACGAAATTCATAAACCAGTTAGAAGATATTTCAAACGAAGAAGAGTAATTGTTAAAGGTCTAAATGATCTTCAAGCAGATCTCGTAGAGATGATCCCTTACGCTAAAATAAATAAAGGTTATAAATATATTTTAGTGGTCATTAATGTATTCTCAAAATTTGTTTGGTGTGAACCTGTGAATGATCCCTTACGCTAAAATAAATAAAGGTTATAAATATATTTTAGTGGTCATTAATGTATTCTCAAAATTTGTTTGGTGTGAACCTGTGAAAAATAAAAGTGGAAAAGAAGTTTCACAAGCAATGGAAAGAATCCTATCAAATATCAAACTGCTACCCAAAAATTTGCAAACAGATATGGGAAAAGTGGAAAATTAACCATTATAGCTCTTACACACATCTTAAAGCAAGCGTTGTTGAAAGAGTGAACAGAACCCTAAAAAATAAAATGTGGAAACTGTTTAGCTTACAAGGAAGTTACAAGTGGTTAAATCTTTTACCAGACATTGTTGCGGAATACAATGACACCAAACACAGAACGATTGGAAGAAAACCTAAAGATATTAAAAAGAAAGATGAAAAACACTTGTTGCAAACTGTATATAGTCATTTGAAAATAGTCGATCCAAGGAAGCAAAAATTTAAAGTAAACGATTGTGTGAGGATTAGCAAATACCGAGAAGTCTTTTGCAAAGGATATACTCCAAACTGGTCTAATGAAATTTTTAAAATCATAAAGGTTCATAAAAGTAATCCTAGAACTTACCTTTTAGAAGATCAGGAAGGTAATGAAATTCAAGGAGGATACTATGAGCAGGAACTTCAGAAAGTAAAACATCCCGACATATATCTTGTGGAGAAGGTTTTAAGAAAAAAAGGTGACAAGCTCTATGTGAAATGGCTGGGATTACCCAATAAATTCAATTCATGGATTTCTAATAATCAAATTGTATAAACATATTATATATTATAACTTTTGATGTACTCCTTTATCTGTATAATATTTTCGCCCTTAATGAAACAATTTTTAGCATATCCCAATATCGCTTCCTTGATGACTGATTAGCGAAATTCCATATCACCATAAAATATGTTTTATTATTTTCTGTATTAAATGTTACTTTCTTCATTATTAAACTCTACCACAGAACTCAACTTCAAATAATTCCGGGTAAATGTAAATTAATTCCATGAGCATACAAACATTTTCACTATTACAGTTTTCGAGCGGCTGAAGCAAATTCATTACATTCTCAAACACATCTCCCTTTTGTCGCTGTAGTCCGTTGTGCACAATTTTAAAGTAACTTGAAAACTGTTGCCTTTTCAGCATATCAATTCTATACTTGACAAGTGGCAATGCTTCCCACAACTTGCAGATGGATTCATATCCCAAGTAAATATATGAGTTATTTTTTACGATTTTTATCACTCTCGAATAGGATATTTTTTCAAACTGTATCGTAAAATTTTCAGCATCTATCTGTTCTGCTTTATCGTTGGTATATAGATAATTAGTTATAATACCTTGGTATGTAAGAAACTCATTCCACTCACTTTCATAAAAAATTATTGTGTCCAATTTATTGCCTGTTAGTTTTATACAAGGTGCATACCAGAAGTCATATGCTAATCCAGTCGACACAAATTTACTTTTTGATTTATTCAGTTGATATTTTCGTTCACCAATTACAACTAGATTTTGAGGTGCATGAGGTAGATTTTCAGATAAATCACTTTTTAGTTCAGGTAGACTGAAGATACTGCCACACTGAGTCATCTTGAATATTTGTATTTATTAACCGTTCAACACGAAAACTTTCTAGAACTGTGAATTCCCACCGCTTCATATACTTTACTGTTACCCCCCACCCATTTATGGTGAAAGAAGTGGGGTTATAGTAGTGGGAGGTGTCAAAGTGGTGGGGGAGGGCTGGAGTGGGGGGTGCTCACAAGAAGTCAAGGTCATCCAAGGTCAAGGTCATCCAAGGTCAAGGTCATTCAAGGTCAAGGTCATTCAAGGTCAAGGTCATTCAAGGTCAAGGTTATGAGAGGTCAAGGTTATGAAAGGTCAAGGTTAATGGTGGGGGAAGGCACGTGTCTGGAGTGGGGGGTGCCAAAGTAGTGGGGGGCAGAGGGCGTGTCAGGAGTGAGAGGTACCAAAGTGGTGGGGGCAGGGGCGTGCCTGGGGTGGGGGTAAGAGTGGGGGTGCCACAGTGGTGGGGGCAGGGGGCGTATAAGGAGTGGAGGGTGCAAAAGTGGTGGGGGAAGGGGGAGTATCTGGGGTGGGGGGAGGAGTGGGGGGTGATCACAGAACTCTCATTTTTAACCTACTTTAGGGCATTTCTATGCTCTCTTCTTCTTCTAATTTACGTTATAATATGTGATAGTAATAATTGGGAAGAAGAGGAGTATGAGAATCTTTAATCCAATTGTCCTTGTAGGTAGTTTATATTAGTGAGGTTAGATTTATGGATACAAAAATTATTTTATAGAAGAAGAAGTTTTATCAAAACTTAACCTATATAATCATAAGGACTGCCACGTGTGAAAATATTATAATTGTGTTTTTTTAAATTTTTTAAATTGTTTAATGTGGTGTGTGACTATTATTTGTTTTCTTTTGACGTCTTTAACGTACTGTTTTGTAATTTTATATTATTTGATGAATCTAATTATGAAATTAATTGGAATTGATAGTTTTTACTTGTAGATTGGTAAGTGTCTTTAATGTTTCTTGTAATTCCTATATTCTTTACATGTTTAATAAATTATAGTGTTCGATTCTCATCTATTTTCCATTTATTAATTAATTATTTACTTTTTGCTAATAATATTTAATACTACTTTTACTTTTTGTACCATTTAATATGCAATGTATTTACTGTGCCTTTACCTTTGTTTATCGCGATATATGATCTTGCATTACTTTACTCATTTTTTGTATACCTTTTCCCCCGCTCCTTCTCACCTTTTTGCGTCCATTCTGGAACTGAGGAAAAGAAGCGTTGTTGGGGAGAGACGAGAAGAGATCGACGAGTGCTTCGAGTCGCGATCTCATTACATTTTTATTGCTTTATAATTGTGCGTGCGATACAAGATTTTTCTACTTTACAACTGCAACTTTGAGGTGAAATACCCCGGCCGGTGGTCCAACGTCCAACCTCGAGTGGTATGCCAGTTTATCCTGTTTCAACACTCCTAATAGGGTAAGTGCAGGATCATCCGTTTATTGTCATTGCATTTATTATTACCAAATACAAATGTGTAAGTAGGCATTCTGCACCAACTAATAAGTATAAAGAGACAGCGCGAACCATTAAACAGTCCACTTCTTCAAATTATTACATGGTCCTTTTTCGCCAAGGATACTTTGGTTTGTGAGGAAGGCCTATATTACACATAGTATTATTTCAAATTTTTATGGTACATTATGCTTGTATATTATGTGGTACATTGGCTAGAGGGTAGAAATTACAATATTTCTAATTCATATATAAATCCATTTGATTTATCTTACTAATTAAATACAATCACAATCACAGAATATATTTCTTATACATTGTTGTTTCCATTTTTTTGAGGTTTTTGTATTCTTACTTATGTTTCTCTGAGTAAACACATTTTATTGAATTTTTTACTACATATTGGGATATTGGGATTGTTGCTTAGTGGAGTTAATTGCGATAAATGTTTTTTTACTTACATTGCAATACATTTGTTATAAGTAATTTTTGGCAAAATAATTATTTTATTATTATTGATATAAATAATTACAAACTTTCTGAGATGGCTAGCGCGCAAGACAAAGTAAAACGCCTTAAGGCATTACGTCAAGTATATATTACGCGCCTTACGCAGCTAGAAGAAATTGCACAAGGGGCACTTACTGATAACAATTTACACTCTAATTTTAAAGTTAGACATCGCGGGGTGCAAAATTTATTAGAAGATTTTGAAAAACAGCATTTAGGCATTATTAATTTAATTGCGACCACGGAAGATCCGGACTTAGATGCTGAGCAATTAATTTCAAATGATTTTATGACAAAATATCATAATGTAGAAACTATTTATTATAATATTTTTGAAGCTCCTCTTCAAATAAAAAAAGATAATACTCAAATGCCGGATGAGACAGTTAATCACATTTCATTACCACATATCAATTTAGTTAAATTTACCGGGGACGTTAAACAATTTCCTACCTATTTAGATATGTATAATGCTTTGGTACATAATAATCCTAGTCTCTCTGACATTGCTAAATTTCATTACTTAATTTCAACATTAGAGGGCCCCCCTCTTTCACTTGTCAAGTGTACACCTATGATAGGTACCAATTATATGATTGCATACAATTCCTTAACTGATAGATATGCCCACAAAAGAAGTTTAGCTACCGCCTATTGGAAAGAAATTGCCAATAGTCCTGCTTTGCTCAGTGAAAACGCTAATTTGTTACGTAATCTGTTGGATACATTTCATGAAAATTTGTCTGCATTAGCCACTTTAGAATTTGATACCACTAATTGGGACTTCATTTTAATGAATATGCTTTTAGATCGCTTAGATCAAAATAGTTTAATTGCCTTTGAACTGCATCACGCTTCTACATCAATACCTACTTATTTAAACGTGAGAGAATTTCTCTTAAAACACTGTACAGCTCTTGAAACTATTGCTTCTTCGCACAACAAGAAATCTAAGAGAGTTGAAAACGTAAAATCACAATCTTTCAACCTCCCTCGTAATACAAATTTTACAGCTAACCAGAGTGTTCGAAATAGGTCAGCCTTTTTTACAAACACGTCAAAAACTGGTTGCTTTTTATGTAACGGTGCTCATATTATTTATCAGTGTCCTATATTTTTGGCAAAAAATCCACAACAGCGCTTTGAAATTATAAAACGGCACAAATGTTGTGTCAATTGTCTTGCAACTTCACACATACTTTATAAATGTAAATCTGAAAAGAGATGCCGCAAATGTGATAAAAATCATCACACTTTATTACATTTTGATTCAAATGAAAATATACAACAAAATTGCGAAATTGCTTTAACTACTGATTCTACTCCGGGGCCATCCGGATTACAGTCACAGACCGGTGTTTCTGAATCACCTGTTAAAACTTTGACCGGTATGTTACCAGATATCCATCATGTTTTACTATCAACCGTTTTACTAAATATACAGGATGTCTTTGGAAATTTTCACACCGTTCGCGCCATACTTGATTCTGGTTCACAAGCTAGTTTTATTACTAAAACTTGTTCCAATAAACTCGGTCTTACTAAATTTAATATTGCACTTTCAATACAGGGGTTAGAAAAAATGTGCACACCTGCCAAATCTGGGGTTCACTGTACGATACGTCCTGTAGACAAGGATTTTCTCGCTTTTAAAGTAGATGCCATTATTTTAGATAAAATTTGCGATAATGTACCGACCGCTACTATTTCTGTAGACAAATGGGCACACATTTCTAATTTGAAGTTGGCGGATCCATATTTTAATAAACCGGGTAACATTGATTTATTGTTAGGCGCGGATGTATTCCCGAACATTTTAGAAAATGGCCGACTTTTAGGAAATCCAAATGAACCTGTTGCTATAAATACCATTTTTGGTTGGACCTTATTAGGCAAAATTCCATCAGCTCTTACGACACAAGTTAATTCATTTTATGTCGCGTTTAATAATAGTGAAAACTTAGATTATACTTTAAATCGGTTTTGGCAAATTGAAGAGGTGCCTGACATTAAGGCCACTTCACCCGAAGATACCTTTTGTGAAAGTTATTTTTCTGAAACTACTACAAGAAATTCGGAAGGACGATTTATAGTTTCATTGCCTTTTCGAAATGAACTGCAAAATTTTGATGACACACGTTCAATTGCTTTGCGACGTTTCTACTCGCTTGAACGTCGTTTGTTAAATAATAATACTTTATATATTGCTTACTCAGAATTCTTGTCAGATTACTTAAATAACGGACATATAGAGCAGGTTTCATGTGATATTACGCCTCAAAATATTTATTATATACCGCATCATGGCATTTTAAAAAAAGAATCTACTACTACCCCATTAAGGGTGGTCTTTGATGCATCAAGTCATGCCCCAGATGCGCCGTCCCTAAATGATGTATTGCACACAGGTCCAAAATTGCAACGTGACCTTGTTGCAATTTTACTAAATTTTCGTCTTTATCGGTTCGTGTTTACGGCTGATATAAAACAAATGTATAGGCAAATTTTAATCACACCTCCTCATCGACAATTTCAAAGAATTCTATGGCGCTTCTCGCCCTCACAACCGGTCTTAGATTATCAATTAAATACTGTTACCTATGGGGTTGCGTCAGCTCCATATTTAGCAATACGTACACTTTTACAGTTAGCACACGATGAAAAAGATTTTCCATTAGCGTCGAAAATTTTAAATACAGATACGTATGTAGATGACATAGTCTCTGGAAGTCAATCTTTTGAAAATGCAAAATTGATGCAAGTGCAGTTAATTAATTTATTACGTAAGGCTGGATTTGAACTTCGTAAGTGGGCTAGTAATGAACCCAAATTACTTTGTGAATTACCAGATTCTCATTTACACAAACAGTCATTATCATGTGATTTTGAAAATATGAATACTTTAAAAATTCTAGGCCTGCACTGGAATCCTACTTCAGACACATTTTCTTATTCTTTTAATTCTTTTGAAAGAACGTGCACAAAAAGAACAATATTGTCGCAGCTTGCGCGTATTTTCGATCCGCTGGGGTTTTTACCCCACTTACACTGGTTGCCAAATTGTTGAAACAACATTTATGGAGTTTAGGCCTTGAGTGGGATCAAACACCCCTGTAGATATAATTAACAAGTGGGAGAAGTTTAAGGATGAACTCAATTTAATGTCCAATTTTAAAATAGTACGTCATTTGAATGTTACAAATTTTTCATCGTGTGAACTACACGGATTCTGTGATAGTTCAGAGATGGGTTACTGTGCAGCATTATACTTGCGGGTATTATATGACTCCTCTGATATTAAAACTTTTTTAGTTTGTGCTAAGTCGAAAGTTTCACCTTTAAACCGTATATCAATTCCTCGACTAGAACTATGTGCTGCGGTTTTACTTGCCAAGTTAATAGCGTTTGCATTAAACATTTTTTTCTGATAATCTTACATTTACCCATATTTTCGCGTGGTCAGATTCCAGTGTAGTACTAAGCTGGATAAAATCTTCCCCCCACCGCTGGAAAACATTTATAAGCAACAGAGTGACATATATACAAGAAAGACTTGCGCCTAGCTATTGGCATTACATACCGTCTAAATTGAATCCTGCTGGTTGTGGTTCTCGCGGTTTCTTTGCTTCTGAGCTTATAAATTGTTCCCTTTGGTGGGTGGGTCCGGAATTTCTTTGTAAACCTCAAAATTCGTGGAATTTACCTGAATTTAACACATTAATACTTCAATAATTACCGAGGAAGAGAAAAAAATTACTCTATCTTCCTTTTTTTCATTGGATGTTATTGATACCCTCCTCGAACAATTTTCGTCTCTTGTTAAAATAAAGAGAATAATTGCTTACGTTTTAAGATTTATCCATAATTTGAAAAATCCAAATAATAAAATTACTACAACTTTCCATACAATTACTGAGTTACATGCAGCTGTGCTAATAATTATTAAAAGAGTACAGTCTATTCACTTTAAAACTGATCTGTTACTTATTAAAAACAGAACCCCGCCTTCAAAGGCACTTCGCAAATTAAATCCCTTTTTAGATTCAAACAATATTCTAAGGGTAGGAGGTAGGCTGTCTCTTTCCAAATTGAGTTATGAAAAAAAAATATCCTATCTTATTACCCAGTAATAGTCGATTTACTAAATTACTTATTTCCGAAGTTCATACCACATTTTTACACCCAGGAGTACAAGCCACATATTTTTTACTATGTCAGAAATTTTGGATTCTATCGGCTAAAAGCGTCATCAAAAAAATTATTCTTCAATGTCATATTTGTTGGAAAACAAATCGGAAACCATGTCAACCTGCAATGGGTAATCTGCCTGAATTTCGCGTTACTGAAATTAAACCGTTTTGTAAAGTGGCGGTGGATTTTGGGGGACCGTTTCCCATTACTATGGGAAAATTACGCGGCTCTAAAACTACTAAATCCTATGTGTGTCTATTTGTCTGTTGTGTTACAAAGTGTCTACACTTAGAGCTTGCATCAGATTTGTCTACCGAAAGTTTTTTAGCAGCTTTTAGACGATTCATGGCCAGACGCGGCCGCTGTACTGACATTTATTCCGATTGTGGGACCAATTTTGTAGGCGCTGATAAATATTTCAAACAAATTTTTACTGATATTGCTAGCACTGAAGCTATTAAGTGGCATTTCAATCCTCCCTCTGCGCCTCATTTTGGCGGACTCTGGGAGGCCGGAATAAAATCCGTGAAAACGCACCTCTTAAGAGTTATAGGAAACCAACTTCTTACATATGAATAGTTAAGCACAGTTTTAATACAAATCGAGGCTGTTTTAAATTCGCGACCTTTATCTCCAATCAGCGCAGATCCAAATGACTTATCGCCTTTAACGCCCGGTCATTTTTTAACACTAGAGCCTCTTACTGCTCTACCAGACCCTGATATTACTCAGATTAACATTAACCGACTTACTCGTTGGCAACTTTTACAAAAACTTCACAGAGACTTTTGGAACCGGTGGCACCAGGAATACCTGCATACTCTTCAACAGAGGTCGAAATGGCATACCACCAAATTTCCTGTTACTGTTGGTACCATGGTACTTATCAAAAATGAGCTTTCACCACCCTTAAATTGGCCATTAGGCCGCATAATTGAATTACACCCTGGTGTAGATGGCATTACACGGGTTGCCACTGTAAAAACAATCAAGGGAATTTTTAAACGTCCTTTGGTTAAATTATGCCCTCTACCTACAACTTGTTAGTCTAAAAATGCCCTACGCATTTTTAGATGGGTGGGAATGTTCGATTCTCATCTATTTTCCATTTATTAATTAATTATTTACTTTTTGCTAATAATATTTAATACTACTTTTACTTTTTGTACCATTTAATATGCAATGTATTTACTGTGCCTTTACCTTTGTTTATCGCGATATATGATCTTGCATTACTTTACACATTTTTTGTATACCTTTTCCCCCGCTCCTTCTCACCTTTTTGCGTCCATTCTGGAACTGAGGAAAAGAAGCGTTGTTGGGGAGAGACGAGAAGAGATCGACGAGTGCTTCGAGTCGCGATCTCATTACATTTTTATTGCTTTATAATTGTGCGTGCGATACAAGATTTTTCTACTTTACAACTGCAACTTTGAGGTGAAATACCCCGGCCGGTGGTCCAACGTCCAACCTCGAGTGGTATGCCAGTTTATCCTGTTTCAGCACTCCTAATAGGGTAAGTGCAGAATCATCCGTTTATTGTCATTGCATTTATTATTACCAAATACAAATGTGTAAGTGGGCATTCTGCACCAACTAATAAGTATAAAGAGACAGCGCGAACCATTAAACAGTCCACTTCTTCAAATTATTACATATAGATTCTGAGGAAGGCAGGTTATTCTGCAGAAACCGGTCAATCTAAATACCGAAGGAGTATTTTTTATTTGTCCTACGTCCCACGAACGTTGTATGTAAAATAATATAGTACAGGACACGAAACAGTATTATAGAATTATAATTAATATAACAGCAAGATTTTCTGCTGTAACCGAAGAAATGGATAAACCAGTGTTAAAATAATGTGTAAGAGTGTAGTAGCCTTATTAAATTTAAAGAAAATGTTATATTTTTAAAAAAATTAAGGGGTTTAATTTCCGGCGTTATTGGGGTCTGAAGACCTTTCCAAACGACTCTGTGTTAAAAACAAAACTCTGTGTTAAAAACAAAATATTAAAAATAGTTTTTAATTTCCAAAAAGGATATTGCTCAATAATTTACTTATGCATACAAATATTAAAATACTAAAAGCAATAGACAATAAATGTTGTAGATATATTATGTTGACATAGAAAAATTTTATTTTCTACTTTTGTTAAAATTACTATTTAATTTCTAAACGGATTTGTACAAAAATCAAACTACTGAGTGTATTATTATAACCTCTAAGGTTTATTGTAAAGATAAAAACGTCGGAATCTATCAACATTTAGAAAGATGTGTAATTTAATTTTATTTGTTAATTCATTGTAGGTTGAAATAATGTATCGTATCGTTGTAATACAACGCTCTGTATTTATACCATTTCTTTATCGGTTGAAACATGCCCGATTTACTGTTTTTAATAAATTTGCTTCTACTCTCCGAACACTGTTTTATTATTTTTTTCCGCATAATACCCCAAAATATGTTTTAAATAAAATAAAATTTAATACACGAGCAAACCTGAAACGTTGTAAGATATGTGATAAATTTAGCTCATGCACTTTAAACGAATATTTACATTGATTTATGCATTATACCAGGTAATATCAACCCATTAGCTCTTCAAATATCTCGAAAATTTATTTTAAATAAAATTACTCTAAGAATTTAACAGACAAAAACAGTTTAATAATTTTTGGGAAAATACTTCTACATAAATACATAAATTATTTAAAATGTATACTTACAGCGGATTGTCCAATAAACTAGATACTGATATTCCTTGTAAACACAGGTAGGCAGTCACTGTGAGTCAAAAATCTACTAATATGTTATCAATCACTTTTATCTCGGTTATTTATATTTTTATCCTACGTTAATAGCCCCTAATTTTAAATACAATTTAAATAGAATTTTTAACACTAGCCACATTCTTCTGAATTGCGAAGGTTGATATATAATTACTAATAATTACCTTGTAAACGGATATCAAAAACACATAACTTGCACACGCAATTTTACAAGTAACTAAACTTTTAACAGAGAGGCTCCAATATCGTAACATAAACTAAACTGGAAATGCATATTGTTTTCTGTAACAACTGATGCATGCTAAAAATAACTATACACTGGATAATCAGATATTTGCTCATAATTGCACTATCTTTGTATGTTGTTTTACGAATATTATTGAAAACAAAATGAAAAACACAAGAATGTTTGAAATTTATATAATTAAAATATATATGTATATATATTACATAGTATATAAAAAACAATTAAAAAAGTCTCAGCGGCGGCCGAACCAGGGGGCGGATGCTCATAGCTCAGCTGAAAATAAAAAAAAACACAGTTAAAAAACACTTATAAATAAAATGAGTATTTACAAGTTTGTTTCTCAGAATGTGTGAAGAGTCAAACGATTAGCTTATATTTATTTCGTTTAAACATTATTAATAAACCTTTACCTTTTCACACATTCTAAATTATTGTAAATATCTCTCAAAAACAAAAATTTGAGGTAAGGGTAGCTACTGTAATACAGTTATTACAACATTACAAGAGAGGGTCCATTCAGTCCATTGGATAACGAATTTGACTGTTATTCGAATAAAATTTCAATTAATAAAAAGTTAACTTATTAGCTATACAAATTTTCTACATTCTATAAACCAAAAACAAAGTCCGAAATAATGTTTTACCAGAACAAGCTGTGGTGGCTAAGTATAGACTAGATATTTATATCTAAAACCGACATTATTTTAAAATTTAAGAGGGTTATGGAATAAATCAACAATTATAAAAATAAAACTGGTGTTTTACAAAATGGTTTGATATATATCGGGTTTTCCTAAAAAATTATCAGAAGCAGTATTTTTAAATTATATGTCAATTGCTGAATTTCCGATTTAAATATCAAAAAATTTATATGTACTCGAACGATCTAAGACTAAAATTAAATAAAAAAAAGTCAACTTACTGTATTTTAAAATGTACTAGCCGCCCCTCCGGGTCGGCCACCGCGTCCATCCACCTCCCGAAGACTTCATCCCCCCATATCTTTTCTAGCCCTGGGGGGCAATGTGCAGATAAAAGTGAACTAGAAAGAAAAAACAAGGAAATAAAAATGTATAAACAACGAAATACAGTACATACTGTTTCTCCGGGGACAAAATCCCCCGCCACATCTTAATATTTTGTACTAACAGGAAAAGTAGTATTTTACTGCTTTCAATTGAGGTAAAAAACACGGGCTTATTCGCAGCGAGTGTAAAACAAAGGATCAAAAGAATGTTAAATTTTTTGTTATGTGATGTTTAATGATAAAAATAAGACAAGGATAGACAAAAAAAAGAAAGACATGCATAAATCACTATAGTTTTAGGTTACAAAGGCGTATGTTCTATAAATAACATTAACCAAATAAATAATAATTTGCTTACCACTAAGGCACACGGGAGACTCTTCAATTACTGTAATAAGAAAAAGAGTGTTAAAACCTCTGCACAGAAATATCAACTATAAATTACAATAATTGCTTTACAGTGAAAGTATAAATTAACCCAGATGTTTTACAAGATTTTATTAGATATATAAACAGAAATCTACAATTGTTCCGCAAATTACTCACTATAACGCCCGGCTAATGCAGACAAAGCTCTAAAATTTTGCAAAAGAAAATAACAGGGTTTTAGAAAAATTTTCAATAACCGCGGAAAATGTAAATATTTATAACAAATCACTTAGGATGTACTAAATGTACGACTGTAAAACATTTGGGCTTTTTTAAAAATCACAAACTTAATTATTCACTTTAATCAGTAGAACTTACTTAGGCTGTTCGAATTCATACTGAACACTAAAGCTACGAGCCCTGAAGCAAGAACTTATATTATTATTTTTTTTTGAAACGCGTATAATTTTTCTTTCTATTACCAAACAAAAAAGATATTAAAGCTACATTGTAAATGCAGCATATACCCCACAAATGTTGTTGTGGTAATTATACACGAACCGTTTAAATCCTGCAAAAAATATTACAACCGCTGTTGTGTGGTCCTATTCTAAATTTAATACGCTTTACATCTTGTTTTAAACAGCAATAATGTTATTAAGAAAATGTTCTGTTCTAACTAAAAAAGTTCTCGCTTCCCTACTTCTAGCGGCTTGTATATCAGCTATATCGCAGAAGTAATACAACTGTAGGCCAGAGGTGTATTGAGGATATACCATCCTTCGGAGGGGATGTAAAGCAGTCGGTCCCTTGTCTATTAAATGTTGGGCAAGTAAAAAATCCCTACTCTTAGTAAGATAAGAGGTTCGGCAAAAATTTCCAGGTTGGGGGTTGCTCGTCTCCTGGCGTCGGTGATTGGCCTCCGTAGCGGAAATAGGCCGACGTTAAATAAGTGATTAAAAAAAAAAAAAAAAAAAAACTAAAAAAGTGGAAATTAGGCAGCTGAATTAAAAGTATCGGTAGAATTAAATATAAGAATGCCTACACTTACCTTGTTTGATATTACTTAAACCTACCCATTTGTAAATTTGCAGTTTATACAGAGTAACACCTATTAAGAATGTCTCTTATAATAATTTTATATACAACCAGTGACATATGGAACTATAAAGACGGTTAACCGTACGAAAAGTGTTGAAGCAACATTTCAAGTTAGGCAACCAAATATACAAGCAAAATTTATATCAAGGAAGTGATGGTACCTTTGGGCGCATTACTGTACTAAAGGAAATTTAGTACATGACATTGGTGTTTGCTACTGAACTATACAGAAACCTAAGTAGATTTGACGATTTGAAAATAGCACTGCAATAAGCCATAATATGGCATAATGAACATAGATGTGACGTTAAATTGTCTGAATTGTCTCTATATAAAAAAGGCCATAAAAATCGGCCATAAATTAAACCGCTCCGTCGTAAAGCTGCTTCGGTAGGAGTGAGTCGGGTAACTAATTTAAAATAATTTGAAAATATAATGCTGGTATAATTGAAACAGTAGTGTTTCCGTTAATTTTTATTTTTTAATCATGCCAGAACAAATTTTACATGAGAATAATGATGTTCTATGGTATTAAGTAATACATTATATTATTTATATTTATTATTTAATAGCTGTAGAAAAATAAAGTATGTCCCGCTCTCCCGTCAATGCGTAAACGGCAAAGCTTTTGAGGTTTTTTGTGCACTAGAAATAGAAATATGTAGTTTACTTCATCTTAACCTTATGTTACGTTATCTTAATCTAATTTATGAATTATGATTTATTATCGTATATCTAATATAATACGTTTATATCCATATTCGTGGGTGAATAGGCAATGCGCAAAGCAAACTTGCGGAAAAAAAATTTACCTTACCACAAATAATATTTTCTGATTAAAGAACATAAAAATGTTGGGTTGTCTGACATGAAATCAAATCAATATTATTTTCGTTCGATTAAATATTAATGTTGATATTTTCTGAAAAAGTACATTGAAATAATTGATACAGGATATTATACAGGGTGTGTCAACAAGATCACCTCGGTTGATATCTCGTTTAATAGGTATTTATTATCTATATCGAAAAAATTTTTAAACAGAAATTGTAGGAAAACAAGAAGACCATAATATTGTAAAATAATTTCCAATCATATAGGGTGTTTGATATTCGAGTGACATATCAAATTTATATTTCTTTAAACGGGACACCCTGGGTATAGTATATTTGTACACTTTCTTATTTTCTTTTTAATTGCCTTTTTCGAGTATATCTACTGTTTAAAATTTCATTGCGACGTTGTCGAATTATTCATCTGTTTTTCAAACAAAATGTTACTTGATGACCTCACTAATAAAATTTTTGCAATAGATATGTCCCCACATTAAACAACTTTTTTTTGTAAATGTACCAGCTTCTATTAGATACCTATACCTATAATAAAGTTGCAATTATTTGTACAGGGTGTTTATTGCAATGATGTAAATATGATATCGATCATAACTTAATTTTTTTAATTGGAACTCCCCGCCCCGTATATTTTTACATATTTGGATAGCGTCTTTATCGCTCTATAATTTTTATTAACCTATATCTAAAATCAACCATTTCCAGTAAAATTGTATGTTAATGAAAACATCACGTATACTCGGGCCAAAAAGAGTAGTCAGTAGAGCCAGGGGCGTATGGATTTACGAATTTCATAAATTCCATAATTCGAACAAATGAAAGCGGATTGTGTTAATTATGCATGAGTATGAGTTACCATGTCTTAAATTTTAAATAATATGCTTACATCTGGCAACATTATCTCCACGAATTAGGTATAGCAACGCAGTTGAACAATGCACATCCTTTGCGTTGCAGCATATGTGACGCCACTGAATGCGCCCTCTTGGCCCTCTCGACGACCTTTATAATAGTCGAACAAATTATTGGGTACTAGGGCGGCACGTTCAAGCATGTACTTTATTTGGTTGACTATACCAATTAAACATAATGACCTAGTTGTGGTTTTCATCTCTGGTAGGCGGAGAAAACTGGATATATTTCTCTGAATTATATGGGATTATATGGTAAAACGAGCTGCCGCTTCTGTATTCCATAGCAGCTAAATCCTTTGAAGAATTGCCGGTAAGTTTTTTGCTCTACTGACTACTCTTTTTGGCCCGAGTATAGGTATACTAGATTTCAGTTTTCTACGGCAAATAAAAAATTACCGACAAAGGAACACGTGCGGCGGCTTGTTTGATACGTTAAAGAGGCCGCCGTTCTGCTTTGTAAATGCGGCATTTTTTTTATAGTTGGCGAAAACCACATAAAAATTCAAAGGTGCCGAATTGTTTCTTATATTTTCAATCTTACTACATGCGAGTACCTATATTTAAATAAAAAATATGCAGATAAGTGGATTGGTAGTGGTTAGCGAATTCATTGGCCACCTAGGTCACCAGACCCCAGACCTAACAAACTTTGATTATTTTATGTAAGGTTATGTACAAGAAATTGACAATATAATACTTCCCCAATTACAGCTGAAGATATAAAGGAGAGAATTGGAGTTGAATTTCAAGAAATTAATGCCGATAAGTAATGTTAGCCAGTCTTTTTTGAATCGGTGAAGATTGTGTATAAGGAGATGGGGCGACTAGTGTCTCTATCACAGTAAAAGATTAATATGTAAACTAATATTTTAACACAAAAAGCCCAAAAGGGTAAAATCACAGCAACACCAAAACTCGTAGAAATTATAGAGAAGTTAGAGAGCCATAAGTGATAAGTACAGTGGCACGCCAGGCGACGACGAACATGGTACTTCGAAATTAGTAATTTGGCAAACGCACCTCGATCGAGCCCCTCGTCCTTTGTACCGTTGTGCGTGCAATCGGTTCAATCCGATATACGATTATCACCCATAACGAGGACACTCGATCGAGTTCGGCTGCCAGTTCATTTCCCGTCCCGTGTTCGTAGTCGGGCGGCGCGCACTGTATTATTTTTTATTTTACATATTTTATTAATTGCTTAATAACACATAGCATTTATTAGCATTGAGATATCACGACTGTGCTCATATATTATAGTAGTTAAAACATGACACGAATAGGTAACGAAATATCGGCAATTTTTCGCAAACTGCTTTAAACTATAACTCGCAAGTTTGGAAATCTACAAAAGACATGTATATATTAAAAAAATGAAAAAAATATTGGGTAGGTATGCCCTATAATTTAAAAATTGTAGCTAGAATTTTAGTTCAATTCATTTTATTTTTGTTCCAATATTTAGAGCAACTTTTCTTACGTTACAGATATTTTACAATTTTTATTTTTAGCGGCGCGACATCTATAGTTTAGTAGAATAATTAATGTGGTTAGATGCACATGTCGGTAGTCCAGCTACAGTTTTCCAATCTACCATCGTTCAATGTGATCCTATATATGAACAATTATTATCATATAGTTCGTCTGTGCAATACTCGTGTCGCTACTAGTAAAACTGTTTTGTCGCCATCTAGGTATATCCAACAATTTTGCGGCTACATCAAAGATATTACGTTCATTATCTTTGTAGTTCCATATATCGCTGATACAACGGACTATGTATCGAGGAAAGCATAAATTAAATACTGATGATTAAATTGTATACTTAATTCTTTGTGTTTTCAGTAACAACTACATTCTAATATCGAATAAGGAAAGTGAACTAGAGTAAAACAAGGAGAAGTAAAGGAATATTGATATTTTTTAAAATGCAACTATAAAAACACCTACAGTATTTTAATAATTTATTTCCATATTTTACAAAAATGACGATTTATAATACAACCTGTATATTAATAGGTTGTGAAATAAATTGAACTCCTACATAAATAGTTTAAAATATATTACCATAAGTAAATATTATACATTTAAAAAGAAGCGTTTAACTTTTGTATATATAAATTTTCATATGGCAATACACTTTAAAAAAAAACTTTTATAAATGCTACATTTACACGACTTTGCGATCCTGCTTCTTTTTCTCCCTACGCAGATTTTTCAACTTTTTTTCTGAACCGTTGCAGTATTGGATTTATTAGCGTTTTTTGATAAATTACAAAAAATTAACAGTACAGAATTAAAAATTATTACCTAAGCGTTTAGTATGATTATCACTTTATATAATTCAATTACATTCAGAGGTTGTATTAGAAAATATTTACGAATACGAGATGTATGCTGTACGACATATAAAAACTTTTATTAAACATAAATTATTTAACTTTATATTTTAGGACGGATTAAACCCTATGTTGTACAATCAATGATGCACCTGCTCCGTTCCCGATTCTGCTTCTTTTTCTCCCGACGTAGCTTTCTAAGTTCCATCTTGATATTACGTATTTTTTCAAGCTTTCGTATATTGCCCTCTCTTAAAGTACTCTGCTTTTCTTCCAGGTCTAAATTTTCAGAAAACAGTAAATCTATCTGGCGGGTATTCTTGACATTTTTGCTTAATAAGATACCAAGCTCTTCGTTAAAAGCGTCATTTTTCTTATTCATCTCATTAACAGCTCCCTCCAGTTGGCTCTTAACACTGAAAATTCACAACAGTTTTTACACAAATATTGATTTTTTCAGTGAAATTGTTTCTCAGCTCCTGTAGTTCCAAATCTTTTAAAAATAACTCAATAGCTTTACTTCTTCGCAGATCCCTTATTTTATCGTTTAACGAGGTACACATTTTATTTAATTCAGGCACTACTACAGTATTCAAATTATTTAAATTAATGCGACACAACCGCAGGTTCTCAGCTTCCGTGATATAATTAGGGATACTACACCCTACCAAACACAGTAGTAAGATGACAGATAAAAACATTTTTATTCAGTACGTTTCTAGCAGAAAATACAAGACGTGGAGCGACCAAACTCAGTCTATTTTACCTTTTTCCTTCGAACAGGGACTGTAAGCTGTTTCAATTTCTACTTTTAAGTAAAATGTCCTTAATTTGATTTTTGAAACTTATTGTTTTGCATGGAGAGTTCGAGTAACGTTCAGAGAGCAGATAGACAAACGTACCCTTCTGTGGTTTGATACGTACTGTTAATTTCTCGGTTCCCGCGCGGTACGACAGCAGCTGTGAAATTGGGAGGCGTGCGGGAGAAGGGTAGGTAGCTCGAGTTTTTACACGGCGGCATGTTTCTTTTGTTTTAAGGTTAAAAGATTAGAATTTTATTTTGTTTAAGTGTCTTGAACAAGACGTATGGTATTATTTTGGAGGCATGCTTTTCTTAAATACTCAGCCTACTAGCTAAGTCTGGAAATAATTCCCCGGGAATAACACCTCCAAGAAATAAATCGTTCTTGTTTAATACTAAGAAGCGATTACAGTTATAAATGTAATTAATATTTTCAAGATTGTTAATAACGTTTAGAGGGTAAACTATACTGTTTTTAAAAACAACAGGAAACATTAGAGCGTCTTAGCAAATTGCATTAAATCGTGCTGATACATTGTATAAATGATTGTTTTTAGCTTTTCTTCCGCATTTATTTTTAAAATAGTATATTAAGTATAAGGGCAATTATGGGTCATTTGTATTAAGGGCTTGTACTGTTAGACGTCTTTATTACCACACAATATTATACAAAGAAAAAACGATCCCTCGCTATTGCCCATGGAGACATAGAGGTTGATTATTGCAAGGGACATATTAGAAGTTTAGAAGATAATTTAATGGTATCGTCATATGAAATGTTTAAAACCACAAAATCTACAAAGTTTTTATTTCATGTAGTAAGTGCTTGGAGCTTATAATAAAATTTTCGTTGAATATAATAAGTCCTGTTTACTGTTTCACACCCTGTGTTTTCTTTTTTTTTAATAAAGTACATTGCAATTTTTTTGTATCTGAATAAGAAAACATTCCACAGCTTAAACGAGGAAACACGTTAATATTAACTGTCTTAAATTAGTACATTGTATCCGCAGTAATGTGTTCTCGAAAACACTTGTTTAATAAATAGCTAAACATGTTATTGTAGATATTCGGTTATGTTTGTTTCTTGCGGGATAATTTCAGATTTTAAATTCGATGTTTACAGCGTATTACAACGACAAAATGCCGAAAATACGAAATATACCGCTAAGTGAACATATTCCCTACTATTTTTAAAATATACTATGTTTACTCTTGTTATTTACTTCAGAGTCACCACACATCTCAAATGTTGTTTAATTTTATTTTAATACATTTTTACAGCATACCGTTTGCAACAAAAATATTTGCTATTTTATATATAGGGTACATAGCTAGTAGACTGAGTATTTAAGAAAACCATGCCTCCAAAATAATACCATACGTCTTGTATTTTCTGCTAGAAACGTACTGAATAAAAATGTTTTTATCTGTCATCTTACTACTGTGTTTGGTAGGGTGTAGTATCCCTAATTATATCACGGAAGCTGAGAACCTGCGGTTGAGTCGCATTAATTTAAATAATTTGAATACTGTAGTAGTGCCTGAATTAAATAAAATGTGTACCTCGTTAAACGATAAAATAAGGGATCTGCGAAGAAGTAAAGCTAGTGAGTTATTTTTAAAAGATTTGGAACTACAGGAGCTGAGAAACAATTTCACTGAAAAAATCAATATTTGTGTAAAAACTGTTGTGAATTTTCAAAGTGTTAAGAGCCAACTGGAGGGAGCTGTTAATGAGATGACGAAGAAAAATGACGCTTTTAACGAAGAGCTTGGTATCTTATTAAGCAAAAATTTCAATAATACCCGCCAGATAGACTTACTGTTTTCTGAAAATTTAGACCTGGAAGAAAAGCAGAGTACTTTAAGAGAGGGCAGTATACGAAAGCTTGAAAAAAATACGTAATATCAAGATAGAACTTAGAAAGCTACGTCGGGAGAAAAAGAAGCAGAATCGGGAACGGAGCAGGTGCATCATTGATTGTACAACATAGGGTTTAATCCGTCCTAAAATATAAAGTTATATAATTTATGTTTAAAAAAAGTTTTTATATGTCGTACAGCATACATCTCGTATTCGTAAATATTTTCTAATACAACCTCTGAATGTAATTGAATTATATAAAGTGATAATCATACTAAATGCTTAGGTAATAATTTTTAATTCTGTACTGTTAATTTTTTGTAATTTATCAAAAAAACGCTAATAAATCCAATAGTGCAACGGTTCAGAAAAAAAGTTGAAAAATCTGCGTAGGGAGAAAAAGAAGCAGGATCGCAAGTCGTGTAAATGTAGCATTTATAAAAGTTTTTTTTTTAAGTGTATTGCCATATGAAAATTTATATATACAAAAGTTAAACGCTTCTTTTTAAATGTATAATATTTACTTATAGTAATATATTTTAAACTATTTATGTAGGAGTTCAATTTATTTCACAACCTATTAATATACAGGTTGTATTATAAATCGGCATTTTTGTAAAATTTGGAAATAAATAATTAAAATACTGTGGGTGTTTTTATAGTTGCATTTTTAAAAATATCAATATTCCTTTACTTCTCCTTGTTTTATTCTAGTTCACTTTCCTTATTCGATATTAGAATGTAGTTGTTACTGAAAACACAAAGAATTAAGTATACGTTTTAATCATCAGTATTTAATTTATGCTTTCCTCGATACATAGTCCGTTGTATACAGTAAGGACGTAAAGTCAGTTCCCCCCCTGCTAACTTTTTAAGGAATTTTAATACATTGAAATAAATTTAAGGTCATTTTCCCAGATAGTAAAGCAACTTTTTGAACGAAAAACAATTGATCCTTTTTCCAAAATGGCGACCGGCCGCCATATTGCTTTTTTCAAGAACGTCCTAGAAGGCCGAGTCCCCCGTCAAATTAAAGGTATTTGCATGCTTAGTGCTTGTCTAGAATTTGGTTACATTTTATTGACGAATAACAGAATGGCAATAATTTAAATATGGTGATACATTTAAAAACGATGGAAAATATCAGGTACATTTTAATAACTGTAATAAACAAAACAGTTTTCAACTTGTAGGTACTAATAATAAATAATGCTAACGTCATTACATCACTATTTTAAAAACTGTTCGAAGTGACCAGTGATCTCCATTTTGATCAAAACACATTCGATTTCTTCTTTCAAATTCCTCACGAACTTTTAGTAAAATTCGTCCATTTATGTGAGATATGACCTCTGTAATATTTTGTTCCAACTCCTAGATATTTTGAGGCTGATTGTGGTATACTTTTGACTTCACGTACCCACATAAAAAATAATCTAAGGGGTTCAGATCCGGTGATCGGGCCGGCCACACTATAGGCCCCCCACGACCAATCCAACGTCCAGGAAAAGTGGCATCAGGTAGTCCCTTACAGGTCTATAAAAATGAGGCGCGGCACCATCCTGCTGAAACATGATGTTCCCTTGAAATTCGTTAGGATAGCCTTCAATAATTTCATTTATAAGTGGGACTATTTCTGTACGCAGTGGCTGTAGATTATTCGCTGGCGCTCTCTCTCTCTCTCTCTCTCTGTGGTGTCGGAGGCCACGGAGAGACTGTCCAGCATCGGGTAACCGAAAAATAATAATAATAATAATAATAATAAAGTCCAGATCCATTAATGAAATACTTTTCTATTTTTCTTAAATTCGCCTAATATGATTTTTTAAATTATTGCCATTCTGTTATTCGTCAATAAAATGTAACCAAATTCTAGACATGTCCTAAGCTTGCCAATACCTTTAATTTGACGGAGGACTCGGTCTTCTAGGAAGTTCTTGACAAAAGCAATATGGCGGCCGGTCGCCATTTTGGAAAAATTATCAATTGTTTTTCGTTCAAAAAGTTACTTTACCATCTGGGAAAATGCCCTTAAATTTATTTCAATGTATTAAAATTACTTCAAAAGTTAGCAGGGGGGGAACTGACTTTACGTCCTTACTGTATAAAATTATTATTAGAGACATTCTTAATAGGTGTTACTCTGTATAAACTGCAAATTTACAAATGGGTAGGTTTAAGTAATATCAAACAAGGTAAGTGTAGACATTCTTATATTTAATTCTACCGATACCTTTAATTCAGCTGCCTAATTTCCACTTTTTTAGTTAGAACAGAACATTTTTTTAATAACATTGCTCTTTAAAACAAGATGTAAAGCGTATTAAATTTAGAATAGGACCACACAACAGCGGTTGTAATATTTTTCACAGGATTTAAACGGTTCGTGTATAATTACCACAACAACATTTGTGGGGTATATACTGCATTTACAATGTAGCTTTAATATCTTTTTTGTTTGGTAATACAAAGAAAAATTATACGCGTTTCAAAAAAAAATAATATAAGTTCTTGCTTCAGGGCTCGTAGCTTTAGTGTTCAGTATGAATTCGAACAGCCTAAGTAAGTTCTACTGATTAAAGTGAATAATTAAGTTTGTGAATTTTAAAAAAGCCCAAATGTTTTACAGTCGTACATTTAGTACATCCTAAGTGATTTGTTATAAATATTTACATTTTCCGCGGTTATTGAAAATTTTTCTAAAACCCTGTTATTTTTTTTTTTGCAAAATTTCAGAGCTTTGTCTGCATTGGCCGGGCGTTATAGTAAGTAATTTGCGGAACAATTATTGTAGATTTCTGTTTACATATCTAATAAAATCTTGTAAAACATCTGGGTTAATTTATACTTTCACTGTAAAGCGGTTATTGTAATTTATAGTTGATATTTCTGTGCAGAGGTTTTAACACTCTTTTTCTTATTACAGTAATTGAAGAGTCTCCCGTGTGCCTTAGTGGTAAGCAAATTATTATTTATTTGGTTAATGTTATTTATAGAACATACGCCTTTATTGCAGATAGGCTGTAACCTAAAACTATAGTGATTTATTCATGTCTTTCTTTTTTTTTTGTCTATCCTTGACTTGTTATTTTTATCATTAAACATCACATAACAAAAAAATTAACATTCTTTTTATCCCCTGTTTTGCACTCGCTGCGAATAAGCCCGTGTTTTTTACCTCAATTGAAAGCAGTAAAATACTATTTTTCCTGTTAGTACAAAGTATTAAGAAAATTTTCTTACTTTTTTTAGAAACCCTCCGGTATGCCAACTTTGTGTGGGATGTGGCGGGGGATTTTTTCCCCGGAGAAACAGTATGTACTATATTCCGTTGTTTATACATTTTTATTTCCTTGTTTTTTCTTTCTAGTGCACTTTTATCTGCACATCAAATTGCCCCCCAGGGCTAGAAATGATATGGGGGGATGAAGTCTTCGGGAGGTGGATGGACGCGGTGGCCGACCCGGAGGGGCAGCTAGTATATTTTAAAATACAGTAAGTTGACTTTTTTTTATTTAATTTTAGTCTTAGATCGCTCGAGTACTATCGCGGCCGAAAAAAAAGTAATCGACTGATTTTCCCGTTGTAATTATGGTTCTATTCAGTGTCGCATCAATCCCAATATTTTTTTTATTAGTGTCAACGTCATTGTCATATTAAGCAAAATTAAATTTTGTATTATAATAATCATGCCTTATCATGTTTTGAGTGAAGAAGAAAAAGGCTACATCGAGGGCTACATCATCGCCAAACTTGGAGAAGGATGGTCTTAACAACGAATAGCAAGTGAAATTAATTGCAGCAAAAGCACGATTCAAAAATTAGACAGAAAGTGGAAAGAAACTCATGATCTGAGCAGGGCAGTGAGTTCTGGGCGGCCAAGAAAGAGTTATCTAGAAAACGACAATACCCTGGTTAACTATGTGAATTTAAACCCATTTTCTAATTCTATTGAAGCATTGAATATATTGTAATGATATATTTTGATTTGAAAGTTTTCGTGATGTATAAATGTAATGATATTTAATTTTAAATTTTTTTATTTACGTTTTGGAATGCTTTATTGATTTATTATAGAAATTATGCCTTTAGTTTGCATTCATACACATTTGAGATATTTTGTTAATTCTTACCTGCTTTTTACAGCATCTGCTTTATAAATAAATAACACTCTGTACTTTACAATTGAAAAATGCTTATTTGGAGCCTTTTTACTCCTTGTCTATTTTATTTCAGGGCTTGGATTCGTTCGAGACTTGGGATACTTACTTTGAATTACTTTTGTTTTGAATTGTAATGATTTAATAAAATTTAATATTGAAAATTTTGTATTTTATTGTCAATCTACTGTTTGTGAGATCTTTGGTTCTACTTGACTTTGCTCAATATTATGCTGTGAAGTTAGTTTACTGTAATAAAATTTTAATACTGCTTTTGAATAAAAGATGTCGCTCTGCTTATAGATTTTTCAGTTCGATTTATTTCATAAATAACAAGGGTTTCTTAACTACCTGCGATAACTTAAGCTAGTAATGACAAATTGTTATTAACTTTTACAAATATCTTAAATCTAAATTGTTCAAATTCGCATGAGTTTTGATTAATTTAATAAAATTTATTTGAATTTTAACGATCACTGAATTAGTTAGTGGTTTTGCCACGAATTGTTTACTCTTCTGTCAAATTGAAATAATGGACGCTTGTTCTGCAAAATTTGTGAAGTTACAAATTTCTGCTCCCACCGTAGGTTGCTGTGACTTTAAATTTGCTTGCAAATGGTGCCAGAAACTGCTGGACTTTTATCCTTACTTTGGATGTATTTGCAGCCCACAGGTACGTGAATTTTATAGTTAAAATCTATAATACTGACTTACTTGTTTATCTGTAGTATTCATGCACGAAATTTATATTTATTTTGAATATTTTTAAATTTATTTTAGGACTGACGTTTTAACGTGCGATTGCTTTCTAATGCTGGAGTCAACAACTTTCATTTATTTCTTTGGTTGCCTGGTGGAAAATATTCCAGAACATTCCTATGTCATGGCATGCTGGACATTTGATATGAATTTCAGTAAGTATTTTCTTGATATTCTTATAGTACTGCTTATTTGCTGGCTGTTTGGAGCTGGTTTCGTGTATTTAAATTCATTCTGGTTCCATTAACTTGCATTTGCTTTTATTCCGTTGACATATTTTTCGACTTTCCGTTGCTGCGTAGTCACTCTTGCACATTTTCTTTCACTCGCGTTGCACTGTGTTTTAAACGTTCACATTCACTATGTTTTATCGTTATGCCTTAATCTAACTTAATCTATAACAAAATTTCCTTAAATTATATAAATAACTGACTCTTCAATTTTTCTATCTACCTAGTGACATCTCTTATCTGTTTCTTTATGATTTCTCACTATTTTGACCTTTTTCTGTAATCATTAACATTTTCCTTTTTTATTTATTAACAATTATTAACCTTTTAACCTTTTTTTTTTTTTTTTTTTTTTTTTCCTTATGGGTTGCTGTCTTTTGGCCCGCTGTACTGAAGCTAAAGCTTATTGTACCCCCATGGTCTCCCTATTCCATAAGACCCGTTCCTCCCACAAAGGCGAGTATACGGTCGATGGGAGCATTGGCTATCTCTTCCGGTGTCACTGATGGTTCACCGAAATGTGCAATCCTTCTCGCCACTAAGGCCGGGCATTCACATATGATGTGGTGAGGTGTTTCCTCCTCTTCACCACACATCCTACAATCTGGATCATCCTTCACCTTTATGTTGGTGAGATGTTTGTTCAGCGTGCAGTGTCCTGTTAGAATACCCACTGCACATCTTAGCTGTCTTCTGCTCAGCTTCAGCAATTCGTTAGTCTTTGATTTGGATGGGTCACCTAAGAATATGCGTGATTGTCTCATTCCTGGTGCCTCTCTCCAATGCAAGTTGTGTTTATGTCTTAATAGTTCCTTTACTGCGCCTTTTGCGGTGCTGTATGCGATCCCGCATGTCGGTTCGGGTCCTATCAAGGATATTTTTGCTCCTTCTTTGGCCAGCCTGTCAGCTTTCTCATTACCTGAATTTCCCTGGTGTCCTCGCGTCCATTCCAATTGCACATTGTTGTGTTCTGCCAGTTTCGCCAGGGGCTTCAGGCAATTTCTTACTGTTTTAGAATGTATTTCTACTGCCTCCAGAGCTCTAAGAGCTGCCTGGCTGTCAGTGATGATACGGATTCTTCTGTTAGTGTATGACATCCGTACCATTTCTTGTGCACAAGCCTCTATGGCTGTTATTTCTGCTTGGAACACGGTTGCAGTGCTGCCCAGGTTCAGACTGAAGTATGTCCCTGGTTGGTCTCCCGCAATTCCTGCTCCGGTACTGCTTGACGTTTTTGATCCGTCCGTATACCATATGGTATCATTTGGGTGACTTCGCATCTGCCTTTTGCCCTCATCTTCCCTATCAGGTATAATCACCCTGAAGGTTTTTGTGAAGTTATAAGTAGTGCTGATTCTGTCAGACTGCATTTCAAGTAGTCGGTTATTTCCCAGTTGTTGGGCTATTTCTGTATGATATCCTTTTCTTGGAAAGGTCTCATACCCGTTGTTTCTTAGCCTGTAAGTCGCTATCAATGCCTCATTCTCCACTACTAGATTTAATGGAGGTAGGCATAGCAGCGCTTCCATAGCTGCGGTAGGCGTTGTTGTCATGGCCCCCGTTATCCCTAGGCACGCAAGTCTTTGTACCTTGTTTAGTTTCCTCAACGACTCTCCTTTTCCAGCTTTGTGCCACCAGATCAGGGAGGCGTAGGTTATTATAGGTATCACAACCCTTTGGTACAGCCAGTGTACCATTCGTGGTTGTAGTCCCCAATTCTTGCCCACCATTCGTCTGCAGGCCCATAGAGCCCGCGTGGCTTTGGTGGTCACTTTCTCTATATGAGCTTTGAAGTTCAGTTTGGTGTCTAGAGTTAGTCCCAAATACTTGGCTTCACCGCTCATTTGTAATTCTTTTCCCCGAAGAAATAGTTTCTTCAGGTTCTGAATTTTTCTTTTCCTTGTAAAAGCTACCACTGTGGTCTTTCCTGGATTGACGGATAGACCTTCCTGGGTGCACCATTTATCTACCGTTTTGAGGGCTCTTTGCATCATTTCTGATGTGACGCCCTCAAATTTTCCCGTTGCCAGGATGGTGATGTCATCTGCATATCCCTGCGCATATATTCCTTGCTGTTCTAATTGTTCTAGGAGTTCATCAACAACCAGACACCACAACAGGGGTGATAGGACACCCCCCTGCGGACAGCCCCTGGTTGCCGACACCTCCTCTGTCGTGGAGCCCAGCATTGTTTGTATTTTCCTGGTTTTGAGTGCTGAGTCAATCCATCTTGTTATCGACTGCTTGACCCCGCGTCTCTTCACTGCTCTGCTTATAGAGTCGTATGAGGTGTTATCGAAAGCCCCCTCAATGTCCAGAAAGGTTCCTAAAGCCGTTTCCCGGCTGTCCAGTGCCCTTTCTATTTTGTGAGTAAGTTCGTGTATGGCTAGTTCACATGATTTTCCTGTCTGGTAGGCATATTGGTTTCGATGTAAAGGTTTTGAGTTCATAACATCGTCCCTGATATGCCTATCCACCAGCTTCTCCATGGTTTTCAGGAGAAAGGATGTTAGGCTGATAGGTCGGAATTATTTGGCCTGGGCGTAGGTCTCGCGCCCTGGTTTTGGTATGAATACCACCTTTACCATCCGCCAGCTGGTTGGCACATATCCTAGGGCCAGACTGGCCCTGAATAATGTGCACAGGGGTGTTGCAAGTTTGCTTATACCCTGTTTTAGTAGTGCCGGGAATATTCCATCTACCCCCGGTGACTTGTACGGTTCAAACGAATTGATCGCCCACTCAAGTTTTGTTATGTTAATTACGCTATTGGCATGTTTCCAGTCTTCTTTAGACGCCCTCTTAATAGGTATATCTTCAATTGGACCGTTATGGTTACGTGGGATAGCTACACTGCCCGGGAAGTGTGTCTCTAGGAGTAAGTCCAAAGTCTCCTTCTCGGTGTTTGTGTAGTCACCCTGTTGTCTTTGCAGTGATCCAATTTTACCTTGATTGTCTCTCTGCAGAATTTTCTGGAGTCTAGCAGCTTCCGGAGTGTTTTCTATCTCCTCACAGTGCTTCCTCCATGATTCCTTTTTTGCATCTCTTATGGCATATGCGTAGTCGAGACGGGCAGTTTTATATTCTTCCCATCTGCCAGACTTTCTCGCCTGGTTGAAAAGCCTGCGAACCGCTGCTCTCCTGGAGGACAGCTCGTGATTCCACCATGGGGTCTCACGTTTCTGCCTCCTCTCTTTTAGGGGGCAGCTTTGCTCGAAGGCTGTTTTTATTGCTGATGTAATGAATTCATTCATCAGTTCCACTTCCACCGGTGTCTGTGGCTTCGATGGGCACTCCTTCAGCCCTTGCTCCAGGATCTCATTAAAGAGTCCCCAGTCGCAGGTCCTTGGATTCCTGCCCATCTTGTTCACTTCCGGTGGTGTTTGTATTTTAAATCTTACGTACCTGTGATCCGAGAGCGATGGTTCCTGAGACACATGCCACTCACTGATCACTCGCCCCGCACACTGTGTCGCGATAGTGATATCGATAACCTCACTCCTTGTCGTCGTGACAAAGGTAGGCTCGTTTCCACGATTGACTACTTCTAGCTTATTACTAATGATAAATTCTAGGAGTGACTCACCTCTTGTGTTGTTGTCCGTGCTCCCCCAGATAATGTGGTGTGCATTGGCATCACAGCATAAGATGAGCTGTGCATGGCTAGCTTCACATTGCTGAACCAGTTCTCTAACTTCCTGGGTAGGAGGTTGATCAGGTTGATCGTATGGAAGGTAAACGGATCCTATTACCAGCTCTTTCGTTGACCCCTCCATTTCTATGCTGGTTCGTGCCACCATTAGGTCTCTTGTACATAGTCCCCACATTGGTAACAGATTGATATTTTTCTTTGCGATAATGCAAGCTCTTGGGTGGTTACCGCCTGGGCTAATTACTTCCCAGTCTCTTCCCATTCCTAATCCCCTGATTTGCCCCCTGTACACCCAGGGTTCTTGTATCAGTGCTATATCTACATTGTTGTTTTCAATGTGTTGCTGCAACCTTTTAACCTTAGTTTTGTATATGATGTAATTTATTTGAATTTTTAGGTGGTCACCGTTCACCTTCGGAGAAGATTTTACGTTAGCTGACTTTACAAGAATTCTTTCTGGATATCCTGTCTCCTTTGTCTGGGTTTTATCAACTTTGTGCCAGTAGTGATATTTGCAATTTGAGTGATAATTTGTAAGCATTTTTCATTTGTGGTGTACCTTTTTATTACAAATAAAACCTTCTACTTTCTACGATTGCATGTTATTTTGAATCTGAATATCTTTTAGTTCTGTTTTAGTTTTTATTTGCTATTTTTATGTATTTTAGAATGGATTTTATTTCTTTGTAGTTATATATTTATTTATTGAAAGCTTGTTTTGCATGTAGAATTTATTTTTATTTTATTAAATGCATGTTTTTGTGAATATTTTAATTTTAACTTTATTTATTTATGTTGCATGTTGAATAATATTACATTTCCCCCTCTGATTAATAATATTTTGCAATTAGGGAAAATTTTATTCATCCTGTAAGACGTAATATTATTCTTCATCAATTGTTTCTGGTATTTGAGTTAAATCTTTTAATGTGTATGGATACAATAACTCTATATGAAATTTACCTCTGATCAATTCACTGTTTAAGTATTTTAATTCGTAGGTTCTCTGATTAATAACTTTGCTTATGGTATATGGTCCTTCATACGGGTATAACAGTTTTGCACATATTCCCCTTTTTCTGTCTGATAATCGCAGTCTTTTTACTACTACTAGATCATTTACTTTAAATTTTGTTTCCCGTTTTATTTTTCTATTTTCCCTTTTACAGTAACGTTCTGCATTATCTTTTATGCGTTTTCTGACTTTCTCATGTATGCTTTCTAAGTTAAGTTCTTTGTCACTTGTCCAAGGTCTGTTTGGTTCTTCTCCTAACATTGCTGTTATTGGTGTGGTTTGTGTGATTGTGCTTGGTGTGTGATTTATAAAGTCTTCTACTGCCTGTATGTGTTGTATCCAATCTGTGTGCTTGTCCTGTGTTGTTATTCTTAAGAATCTTAATAGCTCCTGTATGTATCTTTCGGCTGGGTTCGCCTGTGGATGTCGAATGCTAGTAAAAATGATATCAACTTCTCGTTGTGTCCAATGTTGTATGAATTTCTCATTGTTGAAGTATGTAGCGTTGTCAGTTAAAAGTTTCTGTGGTTTGCCTATCGTTTTACAATATTTTTCTAATAAAGCTATGGTTGTCTTGGTGTTACATCTTCTCGTGGGGTATATTTTAACATATTTGGAAAAACAGTCTATTATTACTAACATGTTTTTATAACCTTTTTGAGTTGTGATTAAATTACTGACATAATCTATTGCTACTATTTCCAGTGGTTGACTTGTGATGATGCTTCCCACCTGATTTTTGTTTTTATGATTCTTATTTTTCCCTAAGCAGCAAGTGTGACAGTCTTTTATGATGTCTTTTATTATTTGTAAGTCTTTTTGTGCATAAAATGTCTCTCTAAATATTAACCAAGTTTTTCTTACCCCAATATGTCCAAATTTAGTATGAATGTTTGATACAATCGTCTTTGTCAAGTCTGAGTCTAAAACGTAGAGTTCGTCGTCCCGTATTAACTTGATAATGAAATCATCTTTTAGAGTGTAACCTCGATGTATGTGTTTTCTATGTAGTATTTCTCGTATGTGTGTTAGTTTGGTCTGACTCTGTATGACGTTGTTTTCTGTGTATAGTCCTTGAGTTGTGGTGAATCTGTTTAGTGCTACTGTGAATTGATGTGGGTTTTCTGTGTCTGGTGTTTTGTTACGTGTCAGTGCATCTGCAGTCACATTTTCTTTTCCAGGTCGATGCTTAATGTTAAAAGAAAATTCCTGTATAAGTAATGTCCACCTATAAATTCTACTGTTCGCAAACCGATTGTTCATTAAGGAAGCTAACGCTGAGTGATCTGTTTCGAGCGTAAATTTGGCTGATGTTAGATAAAATTTCAACTTTGTTATGGCAAATACTATTGCAGCCATTTCTTTCTCGCATACTGCATACCGTCTTTCGTGTGATTTTAGAATTCTAGATATGAAACAAATAGGTATTTCCGTTCCTGCCTGTAATTGAGTCAGTTCTGCAGCAATTGAGTAATCTGATGCGTCTGTTCTTAAGATAAATGGTAGTGAAAAGTCTGGACTGTACAAAAGTAGATTTTCATGAAAGCTTTTCTTTAAATTTTCGAATGCAGTTTGCCTACGCGTGTCCCAAATCCATTTTATCTCTTTTCTAAGGAGTTCAATTAGAGGTATTTCCATTTCTGATATTCGCGGAATAAACTTTTTATAATAGTTCAACATGCCCAAGAATCCCCTTAACATTTTCAGATTTTTCGGCCTCGGATAATTGTTTATTTCATCTAATCTCTCTTTATCTATACTGATCCCTTCTTTTCCTACTCTATAGCCTAAGTATTGTACACTATCTTGGTAAAATTGACATTTTTGGATATTTAATTTTAAACCTGCTGAGTCTAATGCATTCATGATTATGTTTAGGTGATCGAAATGTTCCTCTGCATTCTCTGAGAATACCAGGATATCATCAACGTAGTGAAAACAAAATTTTTCATATTTATCTAGGATATGTTGCATCGCCCTAACTAATGATGATGTAGCTGACTGGAGTCCGAACGGTACAACTTTAAACTGATACACATGACCATCCACCATGAAACCCGTGTACTTCCGCGATTCCCTTGCGAGTGGTATTAGCCAAAAAGAATTTTTCAGGTCGAGCTTTGTAAATATTTCCTTTTTCCCTATCGTAGATAATAATGTGTCTATATTTTGAGGAGAATCGAACTGTGACTTTGTTATCTCGTTCAATTTCCTTGCGTCTAAACATAACCTAATAGTTGTATCTCTTTTCTTTACAATAACAAGTGGATTTATGTAATTAGTTTTAGATGATTCTATTATATTTGCCTCTAACATATTTTTCAGTTCCAAATTTACTTGATTTCTGTAGTGATATGGTATAGGATACGTTTTGCATTTGAATGGTTTGGTTTCGTCTACCTTTAAATGATGAATATAGCCTGTTGCTATTCTTGGTACATAGTTTACTAGTGAATTGTAATTCTGTATAAGATTTTGAATTAAGTTATTATATTCAGGGCCGGTTGCACAGACTTCCCATAAATCCAATACTTTGTTAAGTTACACTTATCTTTGGGTGCAGCTTGTTTTTTATTCTTGTTGCACCAGTGTGCTGGAAGTGTTCCTTACAAAAGTAACACAAAACTGTTTAAGAACTTTTGGAGCAGCCTTTGTGACTCACTTCTCATTGTTGATTTTGCTTACTCTGTCAATTGTCTTTCATCGAAAAGTGGGGTTATTCCGGTTAATTTTTCAGTTTCAAATATATTGAAGACTTCAAAATATAAAATATATTTGGTGCATTTGACTATGCCCCTTCAAGGGAAAGAAAAACGTATTCGCTCCGCGAATTATACAACTGAAGAAAAGAATATGTTGTTAAATTTAGTTTTTAAATACAAAAATATTATCGAGTCCAAAAAGACTGATGCTGTGACATGGCGCGAAAAAGAGGAGACGTGGCGAAAAATTACAGATGCTTTTAATACACATTCTCGCACAGGAATATACAGAAACACACCTTCGCTTAAGAAAGCCTACGACAATATTAAAAAATATACGAGAAAAGAGGCTGCTGATGAAAAAGCTTCGATAATCTGCACAGGGAGCGGGAAATGTGAAGTTAAAAAGGACCCGAATATGGAGTTAGCTTTAGAAATAATAAATAAAAAAACTGTACATGGATTGGAAAATGTATATGATAGTGATCAACAAAAATCCGATATGACTACTGTACCAATACTTTCCGACATCAGTGAGAGTTATGACAAAGAGAATATGCAGGATGATGTACTTGTGCAGGAAGTTGATGACCAAGATGTGCCTATAATTTTTGAAGTCGTTGAGGTAAGTTGGAAATCGTAGCACACGTTAAAGCCGAAGCGTATTGATGATAAATTTTACTATTGTTTTAAGGATAATGAAAACTTTGGAGTGGACTGGGGCAACTATAAGCCCTATGATTTAAAAAAACCTGTGAATCCGAAATTACTCCCTAAAGCAACGATTAATGAAGAAATACCGAAGAAAGCTTCCACGTCAGAGTCGATGCCTGCCAAAGATAGCGCACCAAGTTGTTCACGTTGGACTAGTAGAAATAGGCCTATTGCGTCTTCTTTGCCATCATCAGAATTATCTAAGAAATACAGCCAGCTAGCCGATTTAAAAATTGAAATAACACAGTTGGAGCTGACAAAGCTTCAAAACGAATATAAAAATAAAAAAGAAAGAGACACTACTGAATGGGATTTAAGGAAAAAGTCTTTAGAACTGGAGATAAAAATTAAACAGACGTTTTTGGAAAAAATGGGATCTTCAGCCTTTAATCCATTTAATTTTACCAGAATTTAGTACCCATCAAGATAAACTTTATTATAAAATATGTTGTTTTAGTTTTTTAATATTTATCTCTGTTACACAGAAGGAACTGAGCCTTTAAATTATAAAAATGCCTATATTTTTGTTAAAATACTATTTACAGAAATGTAACTTATTTGTAAATAAAGTTTTGTTTGATTATTTCAATTTCGAATGCGTACAGGGTGTTCAACGTAACTTGCTACCCCCATAATTTCCTTATTTTATAAGGTAATAAAAAAATAAAAAATTTCATCTTATTGCGTTTTTCACATACCATTTGAATATGTTATCAGATCATATCGATGTCAGAAAATATACAGTGGGTGCGAAAAAATGTGTTTTTTTTTAATGGAACACCCTATATGTTTTTACATATTTGGATTTGTCTATTTTTTCTGATTAATTTTTTTATTACCTTATAAATAAGGAAATTATGGGGGTAGCAAGTTACGTTGAACACCCCGTACATAAGTCATATTAGGTACTACAATACAATATTTCATTTAAAATAAAGCATTCGTAGATAGGTATTTTGTTTTATGTTTTATAAATTGGCAAAATAATTCTGAATCAAATTATTTCTAGCTTGAGGCCCAAGCAACCGATTTGGATTTACGAATGGGACAACTGGTACATCTTCATTTCTCAAAAGAATTTGAAATTCATGTGCGTCAATTTCACCTGGTAATGGAGGCTCTTGTTCTTGCATTTTTCGAGCTATATTGTATAACACTCCTGTTGCAACTATTACCGTTAAAGCATTATCAAAATTCAGACGGCATCCGTATGCTAGTATGGGAAACCTTCTTTTCCATATACCAAACAATTTTTCCACCGTCCCTCTAGTACGTATATGGGATTCATTATAAAGCTGGTCTGCTTCATTGTGTGGATTCTGCAGGGGAGTTAGTAGAAACTCTCTCATGGCATAAGCACTATCACCTGTTAAATAAAAAGAATAATTAATTTTAATGTTTTACAAAATATATTGATCTAAAATCTAATTAGAACACTATCCATAAGATAATTACTTTGTAGGCAAGCAGCTATCAGTCTTTTTGGTTTACTTTCTTATTTAAGTATACAGTATACTTTCAAATATACCATTATACTCACCTAGAAGCAAGCAACCAGGATACTGATTGTTTTCAAATCGTCTCCTAACGTTTGAATTATTGAAAATGGTAGCATCATGTGCAGATCCAGGCCACCTTGCCACTAAGTCAATTATTTCCAATTTCGCATTGCCAATAACCTGTACATTCAAGGAAAAATAATTCTTTCGGTTCCGAAACACCTCAGCATCATTATGTCCTTAAACAAAATATACCACGACAGTTATAATGAATATTTATACAAGTATATAAACGCTACGCTTGCGCCCTTTATACTTATACTGGTAGTGTATTTAAAAAATATTTTACATACCTGGAGACTGTATTCGAATATGGGTGCCATCTACTCCTATTACGTTGGGAAAAGATGCAATGTCAAAAAATTTATTTTTTGTCTCATTGATGGTTGCTTCATTTGAAGGAAATTTTATATATATCTGAGACAATCTTGCAATTGCTTGTGAGACTTTTTTGATAATTCTACACACTTAGATTTATTCATTTTTCCAATGTCAGAAATAATAATCATATGACTATTGGAAGAAAAATACATCAGCGTAATTAGCAACTGGTTCATAGGTGCCACAAGATTATTCCTTGGAAAAAAGTTCAATTAATTGTAAAATATTTGTGGTAGGTAGGTGTAGGTACCTATATATGAACAAGTAACAAATTTTTATATACCTACCTATTATATGGACGTTCTATGTACCTTTCCAGCAGTGGTAGCATATGTAAAACAGTTTCTTTCGTTAATCTAAAGCGACAGAAAAAAGCCCTATCATCATATGAGTGAAATAAATCAGGTCTATTAAAGACTTGTCGAGGAATACCATGATCCAATATTTCCAAAATTTCTAAATCATCATCTACTATATCAATGTCCATTTTTGCAGAAATACACAATAACTAGATAATATGTATAAATTGCCACAAAAAGTTTTATTTTTCGCGCAAATACTGAATTCTGAAGTGAATAGTTAAGTTTGGTTATATATAATCTTCTCCTTAAACACTTAAGTTGAACAAAATCTGCGGCTTAATTTGTGGAAGACTTATATTGTTTAAGGAATACTTAAAAGTATGGTGCAACACGTTAAGTTTACCTTATTGAATATAAGGTTCACCTTAAGGATAAGGAGAGACAGTTTAAGTTTAACTTTTCAAGTGAATCATAGTTATTTATTTTATACATGGTTCGTTCCATTGTATTTATTTTTTCTTGTTTCCCCTTTATTTCTTTATTTTGTAGTTTATTTACTTTCATTATAGGTATCGTTTTACCTTCAATATGTAATTTTCTCCCCCCCATATCTATTTTTGCACTTAGTTTCGTCAAAATGTCCTCACCTAGGATAATGTCAAATTTCATGTTATTCATTATTACAAATTCAGCTTGAAAATTTATGTTTTGCACCGTAAACGTAGTATTTAGTACTTTATTGCATTCTGCGAATTTTTTTCCGCTTGCATTAACCAGAGTAACCTTAGAAAATCTTATTATGTTATTTTTAAATTTGTTTAAATTTTGATTTATTACATTTTCATTTATTAGGCTTAGTTCTGCCCCCGTATCTAATAAAGCATTTATTTTAATATTTTCTATATTAATTTCTATTAATGGTAAATTGTTAATTTTTATATTTTCCGTTTGTCCTTTTTCGTTGCCAGTGTCAATGTATTCACGCATGTGTTGGTATGTGGTGTTTAAAATTTCCTTACTCAAAAATCCTGGTTCTGTGTGTTTGTGTGTACTTGTGCTGTCGTCTGTATTTCGTTCCAGTCCTGCTTAGTGTGTGTTTGATTTGTGTTTTCTTTGCTTGTGTTGATGTTAGTGATTTGTGCCTGTGTTTGTTCGTTTCGTCCTTGTCTGTCGTCCCAGTTCTGTCTTTTCTCATACGTTTGACCATTTCTATTTTTCCAGTTCCCATTGTTGCTGCAATTCTTGTTTTGGCCATCATAGTTTTTCTTGGTTTCTTCTGTTCCATTTCTTCCTCGTTTGTCTTCCCAATTTTGGCCTTTGTCATTGTTCTGTCCATTCTGGTGTGCTCTGTTGTCGTTGTTCTGGTATTTCCAATTTTGTCCTTGGTTCTTGTACCTGTTTTCGTATCTCGTGTTTTTCTGGTCCCTCTGATTTTGCTGGTCGTCTCTCTGTCTATTGTTCTTGGTGTAGTCATCGATTGTTCTTAAATATTCCAGCAATCCATCCATTGTATTGATGCGTTGCGTTATTATCACTTTGTGAACGTCCTCGCTGAAATGTCTGGCTAAGTACATTACCATTTCCTGCTCAGTAAATTTCGGTTCCAGATATCGAATGTTGTAGACTTTCCTTAACACATATTTTTCTCTTGATAGACTGGTGTTTTCGAAATAGCGACCATTGAAAATATTGTGTCGTATCTTCTGCTGCGTATACTCACTCCAGTATTGTTTCAAGAATAGAGTTTCAAATTCTTCCAGCGTTTCGTATCTTTCTTCAATCATCTGATACCAGAGCTCCGCTTCCCCTCGTATTGCATTTTGTATGGCGATTTTTATGTCCACTGTGTTTTGTAACCCTCCAATTTGCTGTTTGAGTCTTGTTAAAAATATTTTTGGATGGAATAGAAATAATTCTCAGTGTTAACGTATGTCTGTGCATGTGTATATGTGGTACCTGAGATATTGTTGATTTTCTGTGTGTTTTGTGTGATTTTCCTGTCTTGTTCATTCAAACATTGCTCTAAAGTTTTATTTTTCTCATCCAATTGCTTCGTTATTTCTGTGAATCCTTCATCTACCAATGCCTCCATGTCTTGTTGCACTTCTCTTCTTATTTCTCTGCTCGCCTCTTGTATTTGTTTGTTTACTTCTCCTCTTATCTCACTCTGCATTCTGTCTAACTTGTTCTCTAGAGCTTCCATTCTCCCCTTTATCTCTTCAGCATTTTCATCCAGTTTCCGATTCATTTCCTGTGTGTTGTCATCCAGTTTTCGATTCGTTTCCTGTGTGTTTCGATTCATTTCCTGTGTGTTTTCTTGCATGTTTTTGTTCATATCCGTCATCATCTCCATGAGTCTTGCAAGCATGTTTGTGTCTGGGGGTGTTGTCGTTTCTGTGCTATCCCCAGCTTGTTGTGTTGAGGTGCTCTGTGTTTGTTCATGTGTGTCTGTCATTTTTTTTTCCCTGATCTTAGTTCCATATACACTATTTATTTATTTTATTTAATGTTTTACAGTGTCCCAAATCGAGCCTTTTACGTTGGACGCCAAATAATGTAATGATATATTTTGATTTGAAAGTTTTCGTGATGTATAAATGTAATGATATTTAATTTTAAATTTTTTTATTTACGTTTTGGAATGCTTTATTGATTTATTATAGAAATTATGCGTTTAGTTTGCATTCATACACATTTGAGATATTTTGTTATTTCTTACCTGCTTTTTACAGCATCTGCTTTATAAATAAATAACACTCTGTACTTTACAATTGAAAAATGCTTATTTGGAGCCTTTTTACTCCTTGTCTATTTTATTTCAGGGCTTGGATTCGTTCGAGACTTGGGATACTTACTTTGAATTACTTTTGTTTTGAATTGTAATGATTTAATAAAATTTAATATTGAAAATTTTGTATCTTATTGTCAATCTACTGTTTGTGAGATCTTTGGTTCTACTTGACCTTGCTCAATATTATGCTGTGAAGTTAGTTTACTGTAATAAAATTTTAATACTGCTTTTGAATAAAAGATGTCGCTCTGCTTATAGATTTTTCAGTTCGATTTATTTCATAAATAACAAGGGTTTCTTAACTACCTGCGATAACTTAGTAATGACAAATTGTTATTAACTTTTACAAATATCTTAAATCTAAATTGTTCAAATTCGCATGAGTTTTGATTAATTTAATAAAGTTTATTTGAATTTTAACGATCACTGAATTAGTTAGTGGTTTTGCCACGAATTGTTTACTCTTCTGTCAAATTGAAATAATGGACGCTTGTTCTGCAAAATTTGTGAAGTTACAAATTTCTGCTCCCAAGTAGGTTGCTGTGACTTTAAATTTGCTTGCAAATGGTGCCAGAAACTGCTGGACTTTTATCCTTACTTTGGATGTATTTGCAGCCCACAGGTACGTGAATTTTATAGTTAAAATCTATAATACTGAGTTACTTGTTTATCTGTAGTATTCATGCACGAAATTTATATTTATTTTGAATATTTTTAAATTTATTTTAGGACTGACGTTTTAACGTGCGGTTGCTTTCTAATGCTGGAGTTAACAACTTTCATTTATTTCTTTGGTTGCCTGGTGGAAAATATTCCAGAACATTCCTATGTCATGGCATGCTGGACATTTGATATGAATTTCAGTAAGTATTTTCTTGATATTCTTATAGTACTGCTTATTTGCTGGCTGTTTGGAGCTGGTTTCGTGTATTTAAATTCATTCTGGTTCCATTAACTTGCATTTGCTTTTATTCCGTTGACATATTTTTCGACTTTCCGTTGCTGCATAGTCACTCTTGCACATTTTCTTTCACTCGCGTTGCACTGTGTTTTAAACGTTCACATTCACTATGTTTTATCGTTATGCCTTAATCTAACTTAATCTATAACAAAATTTCCTTAAATTATATAAATAACTGACTTTCTTCAATTTTTCTATCTACCTAGTGACATCTCTTATCTGTTTATTTATGATTTCTCACTATTTTGACCTTTTTCTGTAATCATTAACATTTTCCTTTTTTATTTATTAACAATTATTAACCTTTTAACCTTAGTTTTGTATATGATGTAATTTATTTGAATTTTTAGGTGGTCACCGTTCACCTTCGGAGAAGATTTTACGTTAGCTGACTTTACAAGAATTCTTTCTGGATATCCTGTGTCTCCTTTGTCTGGGTTTTATCAACTTTGTGCCAGTAGTGATATTTGCAATTTGAGTGATAATTTGTAAGCATTTTTCATTTGTGGTGTACCTTTTTATTACAAATAAAACCTTCTACTTTCTACGATTGCATGTTATTTTGAATCTGAATATCTTTTAGTTCTGTTTTAGTTTTTATTTGCTATTTTTATGTATTTTAGAATGGATTTTATTTCTTTGTAGTTATATATTTATTTATTGAAAGCTTGTTTTGCATGTAGAATTTATTTTTATTTTATTAAATGCATGTTTTTGTGAATATTTTAATTTTAACTTTATTTATTTATGTTGCATGTTGAATAATATTACAATATATTCCTATATTCAATGATTGAAGCCAAAGAGCAAACCAACTTCTTAGCGTTTGTTAGGACAGCAAGAAAACGGTTGCGAGAGCAAGGTCTATTTAACTGTGCCAGTGCTAAAAAGCACCGACTAACAGATGAGGCAAGAATGCAGTTTGCAAATACTTTTATTAATGAATAAGATCGTTACTGGGAGAGAGTGGTCTTTCCGATGAAAAGATATTTCAGTCCTGCTGCAATGGTCAACTGCGAGTTTACCGTCCCAGGGGTCATAAGTTTGATGAAGAATATTTGTACAAAACAAATAATAGCGGAAGGTCTGTCTTTTTGTTTAGTTTTTGAATTGAGCCTTTGCTGCAATTAATTTGGCTTGCCATGCGTTGTTAAGACCACCCTTCTCCAAGTGAGGTGATGATGTAGCTTCTTTCTGCTTCTCTCAAAACTATACTAATTAATTGTTTTATTATAATTAAAAAATATTACCAACTTATTTCTTATTAGTTTTTTTTTTAAATACGACCCCACCAATGATTTCTTGTCAAAATAATTTAATTGACATAACTGATGTAAACACTCCCATTTACAAAGGAAAATTTTTCGAAAAAACATGCTACTTGATAAAAAATCGATTACTTTTTTTCGACCGCGATAGTACACATAAATTTTTTGATATTTAAATCGAAAATTCAGCATAATTGATATATAATTTAAAAATACTGCTCCTAATAATTTTTTAGGAAAACCCGATATATATCAAACCATTTTGTAAACACCAGTTTTATTTTTATATTTGTTGATTTATTCCATAACCCTCTTAAATTTTAAAATAATGTCGGTTTTAGATATAAATATCTAGTCTATACTTAGCCACCACAGCTTGTTTTGGTAAAACATTATTTCGGACTTTGTTTTTGGTTTATAGAATGTAGAAAATTTGTATAGCTAATAAGTTAACTTTTTATTAATTGAAATTTTAATAACAATCAAATTCGGTATCCAATGGACCCTCTCTTGTAATGTTGTAATAGCTGTATTACAGTAGCTACCCTTACCTAAAATTTTTGTTTTTGAGAGATATTTACAATAATTTAGAATGTGTGAAAAGGTAAAGGTTTAATAATAACGTTTAAAGGAAATAAATATAAGCTAATCGTTTGACTCTTCACACATTCTGAGAAACAAACTTGTAAATACTCATTTTATTTATAAGTGTTTTTTTAACTGTGTTTTATTTTTATTTTTAGCTGAGCTATGAGCATCCGCCCCCTGGTTCGGCCGCCGCGGAGATTTTTTTTATTTTTTTTAATATACTGTGTAATATATATACAGAGAGGCCCTAAAGTCACCCCCTCTCCTGCTATCTCTTGAACCGTTTTGAATTTTTTATTGCAATTCTGGGGCGATATTCCCAGGCAGGTTAGGTACCTCGTGAGCATAAACTCGAATATTAATAATCCAATATGGCGTCTGGCCGCCATATTGGATTTTCCTACAGCGTGGTACAGGAGTGTGTTACATATCAAATTAAAGGTCTTTATGTCGCCAATGTCACTCTAAAATTTCATGATGATTCGTCTAAGCCTATGGAATTGGTGGACTAATCATTATTTTTAGATGCAATAATTTGGCACAACATTTAAATAGTGCATAGTTGCGTGTGAAAACAAAAAACAATGTTTACCTGTCACTGATTTAATAATTTGACGGTGTGAATAGCGTTAAATAGTTTATTTGACTAATATTTAATTATTAATTGTATTTTCTATCATACCACGGCGTACAAATGAAGAAAAAAAGGAAGCCCTATTGATTTTTGCCGAAGTAGGGCGGAATTTACGTTTAGCTGTGAGAACTTTTAATGATCGTCATCGAGAAAGATATCCTATGTGCAGAAAATATTTGCGAGAGTTGGTAAGAAAGTTAGATTTAACTGGAAATTTAAATGATAAGAAAAGAAGTGGAAGACCTTCAATACCTTTGAACACTGTCAATAATGTCGTTAATTTATTTAGAGAAAATGCTCAAATTCCTACCAGAGTAGCTGCTGAAATGTGTCACATCTCAAAATCATCTGTACTCAGATTATTGAAAAAAAATCGCTTCTTTCCATACAAAACAAAGTTAGTGCAACAACTTTGTGACCGTGATCCACACTCTAGGCTACAATTTTGTAGAGAAATATCAGATATTATTGCTAGGTGTCCGAATTTTTTACGCCATGTCTGTTTTACCGATGAAGCCACATTTATGCTGCACGGTAAACCCAACAAACAGAACACTAGATTCTGGAGTAACCACAACCCTGGATTAATAAGAGAAAATCACACACAATATCCACGTAAAATAAATGTATGGTTAGGTATTTTAGGTAACCATATTATAGGCCCAATATTTATTGAAGAAAATTTAACTGGACCATTGTATTTGCAAATATTACAAGAGCAAATTCTACCCAAGATAAACCAGATCGCAAATGATCACCCAGAGGAATTTAGCGAAAACATAACTTTCCAACAGGATGGTGCTACACCGCACTTTTTTAGACCAGTAAGGGAATTTTTGGATGAAAATTTTCCCCAATCGTGGATAGGTCGTGGAGGTCCAATAGGATGGCCCGCGCGCTCTCCCGACTTGACGCCGCTGGACTATTTTATTTGGGGTTATGTTAAAACCAAAGTTTATGCCACTCAACCCGAAAATATTGAAGAACTGAAAAGGAGAATACAACACACTATAGGCAATATTACTGCAGGTATGCTTCGTAATGTTCGCGAAGGATTTAAAAAAAGAATTCGACTCTGTCAACAGCAAAATGGGGGTCATTTTGCACAATTGTTGTAATAATAAGAATTAGATAAGTGTTTTATATTGTACTCACATTAAACAATGCCTTTTCCTAAATACAGTTGTTTTGGTTAATTGAGTTTTAATAAAAGAATATTACTACAATGTGTATATCACGAATATCACTCCTAGTTTAAATAACTCGATAGTAAATAAGAACAATTTATTGAGATGTGTGATCTCAATTTGCAGCTTTCTGCATAATGATTGCTCTTCTAAAAACTCTGTTTACTGCTCAAATGTTGTGCCAAATTATTGCATCTAAAAATAATGATTAGTCCACCAATTCCATAGGCTTAGAGGAATCATCATGAAATTTTAGAGTGACATTGGCGACATAAAGACCTTTAATTTGATATGTAACACACTCCTGTACCACGCTGTAGGAAAATCCAATATGGCGGCCAGACGCCATATTGGATTATTAATATTCGAGTTTATGCTCACGAGGTACCTAACCTGCCTGGGAATATCGCCCCAGAATTGCAATAAAAAATTCAAAACGGTTCAAGAGATAGCAGGGGAGGGGGTGACTTTAGGACCTCTCTGTATATATTTTTTAATTATATAAATTTCAAACATTCTTGTGTTTTTCATTTTGTTTTCAATAATATTCGTAAAACAACATACAAAGATAGTGCAATTATGAGCAAATATCTGATTATCCAGTGTATAGTTATTTTTAGCATGCATCAGTTGTTACAGAAAACAATATGCATTTCCAGTTTAGTTTATGTTACGATATTGGAGCCTCTCTGTTAAAAGTTTAGTTACTTGTAAAATTGCGTGTGCAAGTTATGTGTTTTTGATATCCGTTTACAAGGTAATTATTAGTAATTATATATCAACCTTCGCAATTCAGAAGAATGTGGCTAGTGTTAAAAATTCTATTTAAATTGTATTTAAAATTAGGGGCTATTAACGTAGGATAAAAATATAAATAACCGAGATAAAAGTGATTGATAACATATTAGTAGATTTTTGACTCACAGTGACTGCCTACCTGTGTTTACAAGGAATATCAGTATCTAGTTTATTGGACAATCCGCTGTAAGTATACATTTTAAATAATTTATGTATTTATGTAGAAGTATTTTCCCAAAAATTATTAAACTGTTTTTGTCTGTTAAATTCTTAGAGTAATTTTATTTAAAATAAATTTTCGAGATATTTGAAGAGAGCTAATGGGTTGATATTACCTGGTATCAATGCATAAATCAATGTAAATATTCGTTTAAAGTGCATGAGCTAAATTTATCACATATCTTACAACGTTTTAGGTTTGCTCGTGTATTAAATTTTATTTTATTTAAAACATATTTTGGGGTATTATGCGGAAAAAAATAATAAAACAGTGTTCGGAGAGTAGAAGCAAATTTATTAAAAACAGTAAATCGGGCATGTTTCAACCGATAAAGAAATGGTATAAATACAGAGCGTTGTATTACAACGATACGATACATTATTTCAACCTACAATGAATTAACAAATAAAATTAAATTACACATCTTTCTAAATGTTGATAGATTCCGACGTTTTTATCTTTACAATAAACCTTAGAGGTTATAATAATACAATCAGTAGTTTAATTTTTGTACAAATCCGTTTAGAAATTAAATAGTAATTTTAACAAAAGTAGAAAATAAAATTTTTCTATGTCAACATAATATATCTACATCATTTATTGACTATTGCTTTTAGTATTTTAATATTTGTATGCATAAGTAAATTATTGAGCAATATCCTTTTTGGAAATTAAAAACTATTTTTAATATTTTGTTTTTAACACAGAGTTTTGTTTTTAACACAGAGTCGTTTGGAAAGGTCATCAGACCCCAATAACGCCGGAAATTAAACCCCTTAATTTTTTAAAAAATATAACATTTTCTTTAAATTTAATAAGGCTACTACACTCTTACACATTATTTTAACACTGGTTTATCCAATTCTTCGGTTACAGCAGAAAATCTTGCTGTTATATTAATTATAGTGTCAAGTTTACTGATCACCTCCTGTACACGATTTACTTTTCGCCTGTATTTTTCTTGTTTTCGGTAAAGCTCACTCCGCTTCACAGTTTTTTGTTGAAAGACTTCATTACTTTTTTCTATAAACCGCCTGGCCTCTCGAAGAAATAAATCGGTTGTTTCATTTTCCCGTAAAACGTCCGTCTGAAAATTAAATGTTACATCATTTTCATCTTCGGAACCACTAGGTTCAGGAGTCGAAATATCTTCGTACTTAGGCTAGACGGGGTTTGATTCGCTATACTCGGGTGCATGCTTTGGTGTTGATGTATGCATAGGTCCTGTTCTTATTGACCCTATTGGTTTTATTTTTGAAAACGAGCCATCTAAAACTTCTAAACTGTCATCCAAAGTATTGCTGGAAACGCAGGGATGATTTTCGGACCGTTTGGCAACTTCTACAAATTCCCCGATTCGGTGATTTTTTGAAATGTTGCTGTATCTTAACAGATTTGCGGGCACCTTCGGGCACGAATAATTTAACTTTCATTTTTAATTGTTTGCAAAGTAACAAGTTAGCTTCAACTGTGCTTTGAATGTTTGCGGGGGTATTACTATATTACAAAAATATTTGTTTTGTAAAAATAATAATTCCCATGCGGGCTCCGCCAATGTCGTTCTGAGTTTTAGATTTTGGTAAAATTTAGTACCCTAATTTACAGCCTTAGCCAATCACGTTCTTAAAACTCCCACCTATTATACACAAAATGTATGAAAATCTCTGCCAAATATATACCCCCCTACACCCTGTTAATGCTGACGTCTTGGAAGTTAATTGCATGAGATACATTTGTTGTACTATGACGTCTTATGTTTTACTGGGCAGTTTTTATATTCATGTTCGTATTCAAATTTCAATTATTGGTTTTTTATTTGTACCCGAACTTGTGTAGAATTCTCATGTCGAAGGCTCTAGATGGTATACAACATTCGTGGGAGCCTGCATATTATTGTTTTTAACACAAAATTTATTTACGCATATGCCGGGCATATATCTGCTTTCATACCTTTTTATACATGTATTTAAATCTAGATTTGCGTTTGTCTTAACTATGTCGCCTATTGGTTTATTGAAATATATTATTTTACTCTGTTTTTCAATATCCTTAATTGGGCGCACACTGCATTATGTTCTATATTTACGCACACAATATTATGTTCTAAATTTATTATAAAATTTATAAACAACCCGTGAAATTTTAGATAGCTATGTTCGGTGATCTAGCTGTACCATCATCTCCTGAATATAATTTATTCCCTGTTTTCTGTGTAATATATGTATTTTATATTCCATAATGGTAAATATTTAAACCCGTGTACTTTTTTGTAATATATTTTTTAACATTGTATAATTTTAGAAATTACCCATTTTCAAACATATAGATGTTTGAAAATGGGTAAATTGTATAGATTTTAATTTAACGTGATGATATTTTAACTTCACTAGTAAAATCGGTACTGTATTGTGGCTAATACAAACTTATTAAACTTACAAGGACCTATAAATACAATTCCATATACAGAGCATTATTTCGTTTATCAACACACCTCGTGATTTTCTAACAGTGTTCATCTGTAATATACAGTGTTTAACAGATATTTATGTCGAATGCCTACCATAAGTTTAGATTTTAGCGAGTGTATGACTTTACTTCGTTTTATAATGTGGTATGTAAATTATCGTACTTGGGAAGTTGAATATGAAATATCTGAAATTCTAAAAATAAAAATATAATTTACTCGGAGAAGAAGAATATTGTTTTGTGTCCTTTGTACGTTGGCATAACTAATTTATTTTCTTTGTATATGTCGTTAAACCCCACAGTTTTTAGGTCTGCTATAGCTGCACTATTTAGTACCTATTTGCTATAAATTTTACCCCCGGTATTAATAATCTCTCTCCTGGTTAAAATATAATTAGGCAGTTTGAATGCCTGAATAGTAAATAAAATTTATTTTAAATTACCATAATTTATCGCCTGAGCACGATGAGCTAAAAATAGTCTGGCATCGCGAATGCATTCGGTTTTAAACACTTGTTAATACCAAATGTTTACAGTCTATTGCAGAACGAAATATACAGTGCGTTTCATTTCTATCGTTACCCATATACTTGCTTTAGCCCTCAGCCCTTTTTGCTGTTTGCTTTGTTACACAGGGTGTTTATTTTTCCATAACCCACAGGATGTCGTAAATTAACCGGCCATCTTCGCACTGCCATAGGTCTTACGTTTAAACCTGATACAGGATGTGCTCTAGACACCATATATTTTCTATTAATAGAATATTGACCCGCCCCTTGATTATCATCTGTCTGCCATATATTTTACACCGGATGTGCTCTAGACATCATATGTTTCTATTAATAGAACATTGACCCCTCCCCCTTGATTACTATCTGTCTGCCATATATTTTACGCCGGATGTACTCTAGACATCATATTATGTTTCTATTAATAGAACATTGACCCCTCCCCCTTGATTACCATCTGTCTGCCATATATTTTACACCGGATGCACATATGTTATTGTTCCCCCATGAGTCACCATGACTAATAATTTTTTCAATATATTTTAATATGTCGGGAACGCAAACCTTTAGTTCCGTATTTTGCCGTATGGCGCCTTTTTAGTTCCGTATTTTCCCGCATTTAGCAGAGACGCTAGCTTTTTTAGCCAGGACGCAACCTTTAGTTCCGTATTTTGCCGTATTGCGCTGTAACCTTTTAGTTCCGTATTATGCCACTAGATGGCGCTGCGTCACTATCGAGGGGCTTAATCTACTTTCACTAATCCTTGAGCAGCAAATTTTATCTAACTTCTGTTGTCTTTCGGGTGTCCACTGGCAGCCATTTTGGAAAATGGCCGCCACGGCCGCCAGGGCGCAGTTGGTCGATGACTCAACATCCAATATTGTTCATATTACATCGGTGTACCTCTGTGCCAAATTTGGTGGCTAACCCTATTGTGCACCTTTTTGATAAAGCACCAAAATTTGGCACAGAGGTAACCCGGTGTACTATATGAACAATATTCGGATGTTGCTATGTCCAATTTAGACCAAAACTGCACGCCCTTGCCATTGAGGGCGTGGAGGCCATTTTCCAAAATGGCTGACAGTGGACATTCCCGAAAGACAACAAGAAAGTTAGATTAAAATCTTCGCCTGTTCCATTCCGGATTGAGTTTGAAAGTTGATAAGCCCCTCGATGGCTTAGTCTGGAGAATAGCTTTGACGACGTGTTAAATCGCGGCCTACTTGGCTGAAAGTGAATTGGAATGCAGAACACCGCATGCCGTGTGCTCGTTGTTGCAACGCTTGTAGATCTGTCTGCTAAAAACTGTGGCTGTCTTCGGGGGTCGTAGGGGTTCGGGGAGCGACGTGCTCCAGAGGTCAATCCCTGGAGGCTGCATCGGCCCCGGCGGTCCGCCAGACGCCCCAGAAGTTTGTTGGTGACCTCGCCGGCCACGTGATATCTTCTACCACCGGCAGGAGTGACTCGAGCTGCTCTGAGAGCGTGCGATGCTCTTCTCTTGCCGTGGCGATGGTCCTCGGAGAAAATCCGGGAAATGCTGGTGGTTCTCTGCTCGGTGGACCTGCTGGATCGTTCTCGTAGCGGGGCATCGTCAGAGTGGTGTTTTGCGATGTTGGAGTACTGCTGTCAGTCATGTTGAAGCTTACCGAATTCTTTCGTTATAATATATAATAATACTTAATAATAAATTTTATTGTAAAAATACGTTACATTACATGTTGCCTAATTATAATGTCGTCTAATCGATAACTGAGTTATAGAAAACTTGTGTTTACCGATGTAGTTAACAGTTTTATAGTAATAATTTATAGGCGGAAGTTACGTTACTAATGTACTAGCAGTACTAATTAATTACACCAGATAAAAATATTTAATATGTTACTTACGTACTTTTTTAGACATAAAATATGATGATACATGATTTAATAATAAGTGAGTGAATGAACTTAACTAAGAGTAGATACTAAGACAAATAGGTACATCTAGTTTAGAATCGTTGAAGTGTGACAGTAATGTACTCCCTCATGATAGACATTTACCCAGCTCAGCTGAGCCTTCATTTTATCAAATATGTCAGGGTTTAATATAATAAATTTTTTAATTTCTCCACAGAATTTTCTTTTATTAAAATAATGTTTTATAAAAGAAGGTATTTGATTATATAGTTTAGGCCCATAAAACGTAATAAACTTCTGTGAGGCTTCATTAGAACATCTAGGTACAGTAAGATGGTTATCAACGTTGGCACTAGTGGGGTGTTGAACTGACGATTTTAGAGAGGGGATAAAATAATGTACACTTTTTAGACATGCGAGGACGTATAGATTTCGAATGTTTAGCAGTTTTGTGTCGTTGTAAAGTTGTCTCGTAGGAACTTCTAAAATTAAGTCTATAAATAATCTTTAAGAGCTTATTTTGGCATATTTGCAATATGTTTAAGTGGGTGTCATATATTCCTCCCCAGATAGATATGCCATACTGTAGAATTGGTTCAGCCAAGACACGGTACACAAGTGTTAGTGTATCTCTCGTAAATATATCTCTTAGGTTATAAAACTTATGAAATAACTTCCTAATTCTCGGGACTAGATATTCTATATGGATCTTTCCATTTCAAGTGCTGGTCTATGATAATACCTAAATATTTTATTTTTGACACACGTTCTATGGTCGTAGTGCAATCACATGTTTTATATTTGTTGCATTTTGCGTTGTGGAAATATTATTGTGTTTTTATCAGGAGAGCTGATGCTTGAAATAGAGAAAGTTATGAATTTGGTTTTGTCAGAATTCACAGTTAACATATTAGCATCTAAATATTGTTTAAGTGTATGTAGCCCCAATTCTCCTTCATGATAAACGTCGTTCCAGTCTTTACCTTGAAATAGAAGCACTGTATCATCCGCGTAAGATATTATTTTACCTGATATACTCATCGTACTGATATTCATTGATATACAAGAGGAACAAAATCGGGCCAACACTGTGCCTTGACGCACATCCATTTTAATTGTTTTTTCTTCACTTATTGACTCGTTAATTCTGACACATTGCTTTCTGTTGGATAAATAGTTTTTAACAAGTTGCAATATTATACCCCGAATACCCATCAATTCAATTTTCTCCAATAAAATTTCGTGACTCACTGTGTCAAATGCCTTGGCCAAATCCAGAAAAACAGCAAGGCATTTGTTGTTATTATTTAAAGAATTGTTAACATCATTTATAAGCTCAAACATAGCGTGTTCAGTTGACATTCCCTCTCTAAAACCAAACTGTTTTTCTGATATGATTTTATTACTACTAAGAAAAGCTACAAATCTGTCTTTTAAAATTTTTTCGAATATTTTTGCAAAGTTGCTGATTAGAGAGATTGGTCTATAATTACTTACTTCTTGAGAGCTGCCAGATTTATAAACAGGCGTTTACTACCAATTTCTTCCACAATTAAGGCACTTCACCGCTTACAAAAGCCATATTTATTATATGTTTTAATGGTTTCAAAATATATAAATGAATATTCTTTATGAGAGAAACCGAGGAAATTATCATGACCAGGAGACGAATTATTCTTCAAGGATGATATTGCTTTTATGATATCATTTTCTGTGACCGGATTTAAAAACATTGTATTTGAGTTTCTTGTTTGTATATGTTCGAATTCATATTTTTCTATTTTGATAGTTTTTTCCAATATTAATAAAAAAGTCGTTAAAAATTTCAGCTTTCTCTCTGTCATCATCTGTCACTAGCTCAGAGTTTTGATTAATAATGTTAATGTTATTGCCTTTATTTTTGATGATATTATTTGCTTCATTAATTAATTGCCAAATATTTTACTATTTTTTATTTGATTCCAAGACTTTATTTTTATAATATGTGTTTTTTGCATTTTTTATTAAACTTGTTAGTTTATTTCTGTATAATTTTGTACTCAGTTACTTTATTCTCCGTGTAGTTTTTTCTTAAGTTTTCTTTTAGCCTGTCTCTCTTTCGTATAGAATTTATAATACCAACAGAGATCCAAGGTTTTATTTTTCTTTGTTTTCGTTTTATTGCTTGTTCTACAGTGCAAATTTTTATTAAATTATCTAACTTATTTGAAAAAGTATTATATATGCTTCTTGGGTATTATTCAAATCTAACACATCTTGCCATGTTTCTGTATCAAGTAACTTAGTTAATTTGTCAAATAATATGTTTCTTATGTTACTATTTTTTGAATTTAATGTAACCTTAGCAATGACTGGAAAATGATCCGTTAAATAATTTTGTAGGATAAAGGATTTAATGTTTTTTCTATTATTTGTATTAGTACTTCCATCTCTAAATGCGCGTACTGACTTGAATGTACATGCGTTGAGTCGGGACGCACGCATATGCACATTCAAATCTGGACGTGCCATTCGCAACGACTCAACGCATGTTTAACCTCTCGCGAGTCATCACGAATGCACATGGTCCGAGCCATCGGCTGTCGGTTTTTTCGCCACATCAAAGGAATCATATCGTGCGTGCGTGCTCAGTTTGGACCAGTTTTTGTTGTTTTGTGAGTCTGAATGCATGTTTGGTGCGAGTAGCATTTTCTCTTCCGGTGAATAGGTACATTATAAAATCCTCTGACGACATTCTAACAAAATTTTGAAACTGTTCAGAATGCAAATATTGTAAAAGTTGAGAGCCCCAAAACGTTTTCGGGTTCTGTATATTTCATGGATCCAGAATCTCTTTGGTTTTTTATTATTATTATTATTTTTTAATAAATTTGAAATCACCATATAAGCAGCCCCCGCAATAATAACTTCTGCCATCACGAACACAAACAACTGACCGGAAAGGACTGAGCCAACACGAATATGTGAAGTGAAAATAAATTTACAAATATATCCCGAGTCGCTACACACGCATGCATGTGCGTGCGTCCCGACTCAACGCATGTACAGGGTAAGTCTCTTAAGATTGACACCCCCCTTATCTCACTTATCCTTTGCCGATTTAACTCATTCAAAAAAGTAGTGGACACGGTTTTTCATAAATTTTTATAATCTGAGAACGGATATTAAAAATCTCGAAAAATATACAGGGTGGAAAATAAAGCATGATTTTTTTAAATGGAACACCCCGTATATTTTTAGACCAAAATAATGTCCTTAATTTTCTGAATCCAAAAATATATAATTGTTATATAATCACTCCACCTGTTCGTGAGATATTACTAAAAACTTATCATATTACGGGTGTCAATTATAAAATAAAAACATCAAGATACTTCTGGAAACAATGCATATTTGCATTGTTTATTTGTTGACAGATGTCATCCAGTTTTTTGTGAGATAGTAGTTCACTCTCTTAGATATTAGCGTAAAATATACGTAGTGTTCGTAAAGAAGCAAGTTATTTTGAAAATGGTATATTCATTGGAAGAGCGATAAGAGTTACTTGAAATTTATATTCAGTGCAACAAGAATAAGTCTCTTGCTCGGAGGGAGTATGTTAGGTTATTTCCAGAAAGGCTACCTCCTTCCAAAAATTGTTTTAAAAACATTTATGCAAAGTTTACGAATACCGGTCTCTGAGAGACAAGAAAAGGAAAAGGCGAAGAATAAAAACAGGAGAAGACACAGAACTCAATGTTTTTAAAACTACCCCAGCGCGCTGTTCGCGACCGCGGCTATGTGGATATGGAAATCGAGGCAGAAACACGTTAATGAACTATTTCTGAAATTTTTTAGGTGGTTAATTTTAACTATTTGAATCTAATTTCCCTAAAAAAAATTAAAAGAAATCACAAAATTATCGGTCCGACGACATGGCTTGTGACTAAGTAATTCAGGGCGGACGGTCGACTGAACGGTACTCTCGGGCCTCGCGTGTTGAGATTTTTGATACTAAACCTGTGTTATTTTCGTGCGAGCAATCCTTATTCGCATTAAAATTCTTTATGTTATCTCTTGCATGAGATAAGGCATTATTATTACAGTTGATTAATTTAGATTAGACAATTATATTTATTTCTGAAATGTATTTATTTTTTAAATTTACTTAGGGTGATGCCCGTTAACAAAGCAACTGGATTATCGACACGTTCACATTCATCTGTGGATGCTGATGTAGGCGGGACTATCTTTGCTTCACTCTCAACATTAACATTCGGATGGGGTTTAACATAATAATTCTGCCCTGCTAAGAAAGAAAAAGGTAAGTGCAATTAGCTTGTTTTAGAGAAAATGTCGGATAAAGTTTTCAGTAGTAATAAATCTCTATAACTTTTTTTGGTTTCAATTAATCATAATTTTGTGTTTTTCTAAATTTTACTTTACTTTCGTCCTCTCTTTTAGATATGTGTACCCCTGATATCAAATTTTCCGTAGTAGAAAATAGGTGTACTTACGTTTTCTAGCTTAAGCACTATTACTATTTTACTAGGTATAAAAAATGCATATATCATTAAAATGGTACATTTTTAATTAATAAATTCATTTGTACCCCAATTTATCGTAATTTTGTATTAATGTATTAACCAGAATAAATCTCATATTTCTTCTACAAATATTTTTTATTGATTGATACTACTAAATAAGATATAGAATAGAAAAAACAGATATTGAAAAACATCTATTAAAAATATTTTATTTATAAAATATTATTTATTTATTACTACAAAAAAATTGTAAAATTTTCAAAAGAAACTTATAAAAGAAAATAATTTTATTTCACTTTAAACAGCAATTTTTAGTCCTCCAGCATGTTGAACAAATTGGGAGCGTCGTTATTAACCACAAGTTCTTGCCAAAATTTTAGTTTATGGTTCGGAATCAACCCTGAAAGGTTTCTAAGTACGTATCTTTTCTGTTTTGTGATATGCCCCTATTTTCTTTATGACATTCTGGTTCTGAAAATCCTTTTTGTATATATTTTTTAGGAATAAAATTTAATTCTTTCTCCTCCTCATTGAAACAATGTTTATAAAACAGATTTTGAAAACCCTTTTTTAACTTTAACTTCACATACATCTTTTAATAGTGGTCTACCGTTTGATTCCTTAGATAATTTTTGTAGTTAGAATAGAATAGAATAGAATATAATTTAATTTTTATTTAGCAAAAAGCTATTTACATACAATTAATACATAATTACTTATTTCTAGTTGGTATGCTGATGTTAAATTAGGCCACTTTTTAAAATCCGAAAATGTCATTTCTTTCACTACGCTGTCACGCACTTTCCTCCCAGGGTTCACCTAATTAATACAATAGTGAGTTGCTCAAGCGCGCAACCACTTAGCCGGAGCTCTGCCGGATGGGTAGGGTTCGAAAATATTCAAATTTATATAAGGGCACCACTAATCTCTTAAGCCGGTCGAGACTAGAAACCGCCTAACTCTTAATAATATTTTTAATATTTATTTTCAAAGTATGGATACATAGTAAGTACCTATATTTCATGTTTCTTAAGTTTAAATTTATATAAAAAAACATAATATTGGTCATCAGTAAGCCGAACTGAAATCACCTAAGCAATAGCTTGTTTTGTGAATTTCATATCGACTTAAGATGGGGTAAGTACAAAAACAAATTAGTGAAACAGTATGCATTAGAATTATACATAAATATACATAGAGAGATTAAATGAAAAAGTAAAAGAAAATAAAATGTGAGAAATGAGAAATGGTGAGGAATACAACCATATATAACAAATACAAAAGACAGATAATTAGGTAAATTATCATAGTGAGTGATAGCAGAGGGTATAGGATGCGTTTTATTTGGGCATTTGGTAATTTGATTTTTGACAGTTTATGAGTAATAGAAGAAATATTATTTAAAATCAGTTTACCATTTAATTTAAAATACTCATTATTGAGGTTTGGTTCTGTAGAATAAATTTTTTTATTTCAATTTTATATTTATTAAATTTATTTATATTTTTTAAATGGATGGGTAATATATTAAATAATTTAGGACCAAGGAAGAAAACAAACCTTTGTATATGACTCTTTTTGGTAAATGGTATTTCTATAGACTTTTCTTCTATGAACCTAGTTTGATATCTGGAAAATTCTGGTAATGTGTATTTATTAAACATGTATAATAAACAATGGTAGGTAAATAGGTTTTTTACATTAAGTATGTTAGTTTCATTGTAGAGCTGTGTAGTGGAGTAAAGTTTTGTTTTCTTTAAAATTATCTTTAATAAACTATTTTGTGATGTTTGTAAAATTTTTAGTACATTATTATAAAGGCCTCCCCAGATAATAATACAGTATCTAATTACGGATTCTACTAACGACTTGTATACGGTTATTAAATTATTTTTGTGTAATATATCTCTTAAAGTAAAAAATTTGTGAGTAAATTGTCTAAGTTTTTTTGTAATGTAAGTCACATGTTCATTCCATCTTAAATGATGGTCAATCATTACTCCTAAATATTTTATTTTATCCGTTTTTTCTATTTCTGGACAATTACAATTTTTTTCATTTAGACATTCTTTACTATGTATACGAATTTGATTTTTAGATGGTTGATCTTTAGTTAATAGTGTGAAAGTTAGGAATTTACTCTTTTGTGCATTTAAACTTAATAAACTGAAATTCAACCACGTTGATATTAATGTTAAACTTTCTTCTGCATTTCTATATACATTATCCCAAGAATTTTCCACAAATACTATGGCGGTATCATCAGCATATGATACTAAATGTCCTTGAAAATTTTTTACTGGGTTATGCTGTTAATGTATACAAGAAACAGTATTGGACCCAATACTGTCCCCTGTGGTACCCCCATTGTGATGTTACGAGGCTCACTAAATGTATCATCGATTTTCACACACTGTATCCTATCTGAGAGATAGTTTTCTACGACATTTAAAGCTGGTCCACGTATACCAACATTTAAAAGCCTATCTAGCAATAGTTGATGTGATACGGTGTCGAAAGCTTTGGCTAAATCAAGAAATACAGCCAGACATTTTTTTGAATTATCTAAATTTAGAACAATTTGTTTTGTTAAATCCAACACTGCATGTTCTGTACTTGTATTCTTTTTAAAGCCAAATTGTCTATTCGTGATCACATTATGTTTATCAAAAAAATCCACAAGTCTATTTTTAAAACATTTTTCGAAAATCTTTGTAAAATTATTGATGACTGAAATAGGTCTATAATTGTTTAGGTTTTTATAATCACCAGATTTGTATACAGGAGTAACCGTTGATTTTTTCCATTGGTGCGGGAGTATACCCGTTTTGAACGTTAAATTAATTAAAAGTATTAAAGGTTTAATGATATACAAGTGTATTGATTTTATTAGTTTTACAGATATGCCGTCTGGTCCAGCCACAGAGTTATTTTTTAAGCTACTTATTATCTCTATTATTTCATTTTTATTTGTCGGTTTAAGTTGATTGTATTAGGTTATTTTCTAGAAAATCATTAGGTAAGTGTTCAATAGGACCCCACTAGTGCATAAACCCCTTAACAATGGCCATAACCCTTTGTGGACCACATTATTTTTTTCAAAAATTTCTATGAGAAGTCAGATATTTAGACATTTAGCTATTTAAAATATTGCCTGAATGTAAAAAACTATTATTTTATGTGTAGTTTCGGAAAAAAGTATGGTTTCATGGTGTGACCACTGGTACACACATAATAGGAAATATAAAGCTGGTGAAACTAATTTTATTTAATTAAATCAATTACTGGGGCAAATGAAACTTCTCAAAACAATTGTTATTGGCCGCACCACAAGTTTTGCAGGACCATCTGGAACGGTGAACGGCTGATGAATTGCTACACAGAACACATCTTCTGCAGGTTCCATGAACTGGCAGGTGACCTACTCTATTATATCTGACCTCTGGTGGTATATGTATCTTGAAATTATTCAATGTATGCTTGGGCCCCTTTTTGGGAGTTTCAATATTGGAGCCTATGAGCCCCTCCACAACAGATAATCGAAATTGTTTCAATGTGAGGCTTCGGCCATTGGATCTCGTTTTGAAAATAATAAATGCATTTGTAACAGTTACATCCAAGAAATGGAAAAAAATGCGTTGCCACTACTTCCTGCGTTTTCTGTTTATTTCATAGAAACTTTTCAACATGTCTGCTTTGTCGACCCCTCCCATAAACTTGTTATAATCTTTTACTACTGTAGGAAAAGATACAGCTTGAAACGTTCCATCCTTCTGTCTTCTATTCACAAAGGTAACATCATTTGGACCATGGTAATTTGACAAAAAATGTATTCCGTTTTGATCTTTCCATTTCACATACAAAAGACCATTTGATGTTTGCCGCCAATCAGTCGCTCCTCTTCTAAGTTCTCTATCTTCAGTAATATCAGTGGGTAGATATTTTCGGTTAGCCCTTACTGTCCCACAGGAATAAATCTGATTTTGTAATAAATAACTCATCAAAGAAACTGACGTAAAATAATTGTCAAAAAAAACTTTGTGGTATTTTCCTACCAAAGATTTACATAGGTCCTTGACTACACGTTCGCCTAATCCAGTTTCTGCTTTCATATTGTCAACCTTTCCTGTATATAACTGAAATTTATTTACATAGCCATTGACATCAGTACGCATCCAAACCTTATATCCCCTCTTTATAGGTTTGAGTGTTCGAGGGGCATATATTGCTTTAGACTAGAACGTCCTTTGAAGCGAATCATGCTCTCGTCAATTGACTGATATTCCCCAGGTTTATAATTCGTTTGAAAAGATTCTAACAGAGAGTCTAGAAATGGACGTAGCTTATACAATTTGTCATAATTAGGTGCTGTTGTTTATCTGGAAGGAGGGAATTATCATTTTGGTGGATATGCCCTAATAACCAACTAAATCTATTTCTTACTTGCAATGTACGTATCACGAAGAATATCACGAGAAAACCAATAATCCTTGCAACTAGGTAACGGTTGTATGCCCATCAAAATATTTATGGCCAAGAATATCAAAAATTTCACTTTTGTCGGTTGACTTAAAGGGTGTACTCTTCTGGGTTGCATACAGATTAGTCTGGAAAACTATGTTTTCGATAATTTCCTCTGTAAATAATGTCAAAAATACTTCGTGTGGATATTCTACTGTTTTGGGAACAGAAGCTCCGAATGATTGAAGAAATTGCATGATGCATGTGGGAGAAGATATTTTCTGCCAATGCATCGATTTGTTTCTTGGAATGAGCTGTGCCAGTGGCAGGATGTCTTCTGGATCATCATCTGTACTGTCTCTATCTGGAGAAGGGGATTTTGCGACAACTCTTGGTATAGGTTCTTCTTCTATTTTCTTTCTCTTCTTATTTGGGATTTACGGCCACACTTCTGAACATTACCCAGATAATCTGAAAAATAGGTTCTTCTTCATTTGAATACCTGTTTTTATCATTTGTACATGATTCATCGCTAGTTGGCATATTTTCAAATAAAACTGAGCTTCCAGCGGGTTTTAGTGTAACCTGGGATAAAATACGCACTTTATTTTTACAACTGGTTGAAGATTCGGATGAATTTGTGGTAGCACACCTTTTATTGTTTGAAATGACCGATTATTTAGATGGCTCTTCTGTATCGCTATCACTATACTATCTGTATCAATTGATTTAGGATCTGATGGTATTTCTGTTAATGTAACATCGAACACATCAGTAGCCAGTGATTCTAATTCTTTATAGGACCATATTTTTCGTTTTCTATGACCTGCAAAAAATTCAAATAATAATAATCGACGCCGCTTGTCCCACTCGTTACGCGGTGAAACCACCACATGTTTAGGCAAAAAGGGTATTGAAATATTACATATATTTGAAATTTTATTTTACAGTTCCTTGAAAGTAGGTCTAATGTAAGTAACATGCCAACTTACCGTCCATTATTGTATAATTTTTCTTAATTTCTTGCAAAACAAATACTGCATGTATATATAACCAATAAACTTCTCGGGTAATCTGTAAACGACGCGTTTTATCTAGCCTATGCAACCAATTTTACTTCAATGCAATGTATTTATTAATAAGATGGAAGCATTAGGCAAGTTAAAACACGGCTATGCAGTTAAACTGGTGGCCCAGTTCCATAGACTAAAAAATAAAAAAATGTGAAACCACTGGTGCCCAAAGGGTTTAAAATCCGAAAATGTCATTTCCTCCACTACACTGTCACGCACTCTTCCCCCAGGGTTCACCTAATTAATACAATAGTGAGTTGCTCAAATGCGCAACCACTTAACCGGAGCTCTGCAGGATGGGTAGGGTTCGGAAATATTCAAATTTATATAAGGGCGCCACTAATCTCTTAAGCCGGTCGAGACTAGAAACCGCCTAACTCTTAATAGGACCCCACTAGTGCATAAACCCCTTAACAATGGCAATAAAGAATAAAATTGTACCAACACAATTAGTTCACTCACAATAATTTTATTAGATAATGTAAATATAATATGAAGAGTAAATATGTAAGTAGGAATACAGGATTAGTGGTCATCATTTTACCCGCCTATTCCTCGATCAAAAATAAGACAAAAAGTTCCTACAAACGGCCCCGAAAATGCTTCCTAAGGGAGCTACAGCCCTTTAAAAGTGCATCCTTGACGATGGTTTTTATTTAATATTTCCGAAACTGGTAAAAATAAAAACATGAAGTTTTGGTCAATTACTAATCGTTTTATGGCCAATAAGGTGATGTGATGATCCAAAAATTACACTCAGGGGTGGGTCAAACAGGGAGAAGGTGGAGTAAAATGCCCCACAACTTTTTCGCATGTACGTCTTTCCAGATTTTGATAACAAATTTTTGGATTGCCAGAGTTTTTTATGCAATAAAGGTATTCTAGTTGAACTTTGATAGGACGCACCGTTTTTGAGTTATTTGAGTTAATAATAATAATAATAATAACTTTTATTGCTTCTTAAACAAGTTTACAGCAATGGAGTATGCTTGAAAATATATAAACATATGACTATATAGACAAAGACAGAGTACACAGATATCATAGTGAACCAAGTAGGAAAAGAATACAGCATCTACTCAGATAATATTATTATTATTATTTGAGTTTCTGGAAAACATTAATCACAAAAAATCAAAATGGAACGAGTAAGATGCACAGTTCTCTAGGTAGGTACTTAGTAATTAATAATAAAATTATGCTATTATTATTTTTATTATTATTATTATTATTAGTTTCGAAAATATTAAATAAAAAACCATCGTCAAGGATGCACCTTTAAGGGGCTGTAGCTCCCTTAGGAAGCATTTTCGGGGCCATGTTTGTAGGAACTTTTTGTCTTATTTTTGATCGAGGAATACGCGGGTAAAATGATGACCACTAATTTCGGACCACCCTGTATAGGGACAAGACAATGTGTCAAATAAAATCTGTAAAACAGGTACAACTTACTTTCGGGTAATAACCCACTCTACGATATCAACTCATACTGAACACACAAAAAAAGGAAAAAATGGTGTAATGTTATCTGTGTTGGTTCTAGAAAATGGTCCTATAAGGGACTACCCAGTACGTCCTCAGCACTGTACAGCACTCCAACTTTAATAACGGAGACCTTCGACCGCTCCCACCAAGAATGAGGTGACCAGGAAGCCCTCGTCGCAGGAAAGCTCTCCACTCACTACTTTCTACTTATGACCCTCTTATGCCCACTGGCCATTTTCCTACCAATACCAAAAGAAATCCAAGGACTGCTAAGCATATTTCCACCAAACTTCCTTCTCACCAAAATAATACCTCGTCGTAAGGACCCTTAAAGTGAATTTAAAAATGTAACAACTGTATAACAATCTCACCTGCGTAAGACCAATGCCTACCTCTTAGTTAGAGGGCTTTACGCATATCCAAAACCAGTTCTACGAAGTCAAAATATGACCATCCTCTCTACGTAAAAGTTAGTGTGCCTACCAAATATGCCTCACTGGCGCCCGAGTAAAGCACCGCCGCCGCCTCGAGTGCCATAGTGACACTTCGGCCATTTTGCCTACAAACCGAAGTACGTCACACCACCAAAATGAGAGTCGCATTTGTGACGCAACTGCATCTTTTGACATTGACATCACACTTGTGACGCCACGTTACCTCCACGTCATTTTCACGTGATTTGGTTAAGTGGGTACATATTTCGATGGTTGCTTATATGTGTTAAACAAAGACAAAATATATTAAATTATCATAACATAACCTCTTGCATTATTTTCATTAATTTTTAAACTATTTTTGTGTCACTGTCACAATGTATCTATATTGATATGATATCTTGTAGTCGTGTAAAGATTTGAATTAAATATTTGTATTATATTTATTTTATAATAGAAATAGGAGAATAGAAAGTTAATAATAAAATTCAATTGAAAGTAAATAAAAATTATAGTAATATAGTATTAAATTTTAATATATACAAGAGTTGTTATATGATTTTAAATGAAGAGAACATGAAGTTTTATGTAGAACATAGTTTTGTTGTAAATAAGAGTTAAGATAAAAGATACAGAACAAATTTTGAAGTTTCTCACAAGATGTGAAAAACATGGTAAAAGAATATAGTAAAAGGTTTGGAAAGTAAATATAATGTATCAAAAATTGTTCTGTGTTGATTAAAGAAATAATATAGAGTTAATTAATTGTAATATAAACAATGTTAAAAATGTTATGTATAAAATAGTGAGGTGACATCTAAAATTTTAATATGGAAAGTAAGCAGATAAAAGGCATATCAAAAGGAAGCTTAGAAAACAAGGATTTAGAACATAATATTAGAAAAGAGGTTTAACTTACCAGAAAGTAAAATTTTGAAAAAGAAAATATTTGTCAAACAAAATTCATCAAAATAAAGATAGCTGTGTAGGATTTGATGTCAAGAACGTCATAAATAATAATGGATGCCGTTTCTAAAACAGTCACTTGCCAACCGTTGAAAGAGACACATCGTTCCGGCGGCTGAATAATAATAGATCCTGAAAGAAAGAATAATTTAATAAAATAAATAAAAAGCTATTAATTAAAATATAATCCAAATTAATTATAAAGGAAATAAAAGCATAATAATAAATAATATTCAAGATAAGAACTTTTGACATACCTTGCGACATTTGAAACTTCAGAAGACAGAAATAGAAATATCAAGAAGAACTTTTCAATTAAACATTATAGAAGATTTCTATTGAGCATAACCGGTATATAAGAAGGTAATATTTTGCAAAATATTTTAAAAAAGGGTACCCGGACAAAGAGTCCATAATATAATTTATTTAATTAGAAATTTTAATATAAGAAATTAATAATTGTAACCATATTCTCTGATTTATTTCAATATAACATTTATATAACATTGAAATCAATTGAATTTTATTTTCTAAGTTTGGAAATAATAATACTAAATTTCTATTTTGAACCTACTACTGAGCAAGAGATCTTAAGGTAAATATAATAAAATATTATTTTTGATATTAGAATCATAATATCTGGCGCCCAAATAAATTAAATAAATTAAATAAATTTTGATATCATAAAATTATTCCTAAACAGATTTACGAAAATCATTACAATATATTTATTTAGTATAAAATAAGGCCGAGGTGCAACTGAAATAAGTGAATTTGCATTATTTTAAAGCCGAGCCTAAGTATAGCGAATTTCAGTGTTTTATCTTGGTCGTTTAATACATGTTTATTATTTAATTTTGATGTTACCTGTTCACATATTAGACAAGGCTAGGAATTCTAAAAATTAGGTTCTAACGGCAAATCGTGTAACAATTGATTAACAGGTGAATCCTTACGTTTTTGGGGTCGCTGAACACGCCTAGGGGTGTCAACAGTCCAAATTTTTAGTCCTTATGCCTCAAATTCAAGATGGCGGCCAAATTTTTGGCCATTAATTATAAAATAAATATTTCTTGGACGATTTTGACAAGATCGGTGTCGATATATATCTTTTTGGGTATGCTGAACACGCCTATGCATGTTATAACCACAAATTCCCATTCATTGTGTGTTAAATCCAAGATGGCGGCTCGTTATAATTTTAATATAACAAAATACAAGCGCATACATATCAAATGCTTTAAAAGATATTTGTTTTAATATGTTTCCGAGTAAGCTAAAAATAAGTGTGGTTGTTAACAATCAAAATTTTTGGGTATTAATATTCAAATCCAAGATGGCGAACTAATTTAAAAATTAGTATACCCTGTTGATTTTGACTAGATTGGTATGGTTTTATATGTTTTTGGGTAAGTAAGTCAATCATATGGAAACTAAAACTTTAAATTCCTAAGCCCTCTGTCCACATTAAAAATGGCTGCCAGGTCTCTACATGCAAACGTCTCAAGTAGAACTCGGTAATAAAGTAAAAAGTTCTATTTATCATGTACGAATAAAGATGATTTAGGTAATTAAGTTACAAAAATTAAGTTATAAAAAATCCCGACATGACGTGAATATCAATGAAAATAGTACTAGCGACTAAACTTTTTCTCGCCGTATTACTTCTTCCTTCCTTTCTTTTTGGCGGTATTGCGTATTACAAAGTTTTCTTTGCGCACGCTCTGTACCTTCTTCCTTCCTTATTCTTAAGTTGCTTAAATATAGAGCTTGTGTTGAGTTGTAAACTTTAAGTAGGTACCTATTTTGTTTTCACAAACTTAGTTTTGGTAATTATGTCGTATTTTATCTTGGTATTAATGTCGGTATTAGTTGTGATAAACTTGTAAATATTGTAGTTGTGGTTGTTCAAAGTTTGTGATAATTAGGGTTTTGGATTTGGTAAATATAAAATCATTTGATCATGCTTAAATCTGAGGTGTGACTAGCATGCTTAAAAGGAAATAGGTACTTTAATTCTGTATTTAGTCAAAGTCTATAATGTTAATACAATATACTTTGTTGTGCTTACTAAGATTGGTGTGTAAATTAAAAAATGTAGGAAATTTATTGGAGATAAGCATGATTTTTAATAAATTTCCTACATTATACGTAAAAAATCTTTACGGTAATAGACAGCTGAGTAGCATAAAAATTCATCTGTTTTGTAAAATCTGATAATTTGTTATTATATAGTATTTAGGGTGTATAACAATAGCCTGGCGTCAGTCAGTCAGGTTCGCTGACGTTTGGCTCAGTCTACCGTAAATATTTTTTTACGTATAATGTAGGAAATTTATTGAAAATCATGCTTATTTTCAATAAAATTCCTAATTTTTTTTTTTAATTTGCACACCAATCTTAGTAAGCACGACAAAGTATATTGTATTAACATAATATACTTTGACTAAATACAGAATTAAACTATTCCCTTTTAAGCATGCTTGTCACACCTCAGATTTAAGCATGATCAAATGATTTTATATTTACCAAATCCAAAACCCTAATTATCACAAACTTTGAACAATCACAACCACAATATTTACAATTTACAAGTTTATCACAACTAATACCGACATTAATACCAACATGAAACACGACATAATTACCAAAACTGAGTTTGTGAAAACAAAATAGGTACTAAAGTTTACAACTCAACACAAGCTCTATATTTAAGCAACTTAAGAATAAGTAAGGAAGAAGATACAGAGCGCGCGCAAAGAAAACTTTGTAAAACGCAATACCGCCAAAAAGAAAGGGAGAAGTAATAAAGCGAGAAAAAGTTTATTCGCTAGTATTATTTTCATTTTCATCGTACATGATAAATAGAACTTTTTACTTTATTACCGAGTTCTACTTAAGACGTTTGCATGTAGAGACCTGGCAGCCATTTTGGATGTGGACAGAGGGCTTAGGAATTTAAAGTTTTAGTTCCCATATGATTGACTTATTTACCCAAAAACATATAAAACCATACCAATCTAGTCAAAATCAACAGGGTATACTAATTTTTAAATTAGTTCGCCATCTTGGATTTGAATATTAATACCCAAAAATTTTGATTGTTCACAACCACACATATTTTTAGCTGACTCGGAAACATATTAAAACAAACATCTTCTAAAGCATTTGATATGTTTGCGCTTGTTTTTAGTTATTTTAAAATTATAACGAGCCGCCATCTTGGATTTAACACACAAGGAATGGGAATTTGAGGTTATAACATGCATAGGCGTGTACAGCATACCCAAAAACATATATATCGACACCGATCTTGTCAAAATCGTCCAAGAAATATTTATCTTGTAATTAAGGGCCAAAAATTTTGCCGCCATCTTGAATTTGAGGCATAAGGACTAAAAATTTGGACTGTTAACACCCCTAGGCGTATTCGGCGACCCCAAAAACCTAAGGATTCACCTGTTAATCAATTGTTACACGATTTGCCGTTAGAAGTGATTTCTAGGCCTCTTACGAGATTTTATGCCTAGTCTATATACAACAAACTGATTTTGATGGAAGAAGAGAGAAAAGAAACAATGAAGCAAATTAATATACAAAGACGTATTATGAGGTCAGATAGTGATCCATTTGTAATGACCAATGAACAATTTGTTGGGCAATTTCGTCTTACAAAGCATATGGTTCATGATATATTATTACCATCTTTAGTGCCACACATGAATGCTGGTGGTGCATTGGCTGTTTCCCCAGTACAAAGAATTTTAATAACTCTTGCGTTTCTTGCATCAGGGGAGTACCAAAGATGTATTGGTGGTGATTTTAATTTTCCAGTTGGGCAGCAAACAGTATCAAGATGTATTAAACAAGTTATGAATGTGATAGAACTGGAATTATCTGAACAATGGATTAAGTTTCCATCAACAAGAGAAGATATAAATAGAATAAAAGAGAAATTTACGGAAAAACTAGGTTTTCAGGGGTTGTAGGTGCCATCGACTGCACTCATATAGCAATTGTAGCACCAGCAGAAGAAGAACATAATTACTTAAATAAGAAGGGCTATCACTCAAAGACATAATTACCAAAAATTTTGTTTATATAGAAATATACATATTCAACATTAAGTGCTGCTTTAAACAATGTGTGGTTTCAAACCTTTACAAATGCATATTAAAATTCAAAGAATTTATTTTATTCTTAAACTTCCTCTTGCAAACTTTTTAGGTCTGTGACTATGATTGTAAGATTTTGAATGTAAATTCAAGATATCCAGGTGCAACACACGATTCTTTTATATTTAGACAGAGTTTGGTATCTAGAGAATTATTGCGAAGATACAATGAAGGTAGGAATGTCAAACTTATAGATTTCAAGTTATATTAAAACCATTTACTCTTTAGGAGATATAAAATAGGATTATAGGAAACAACTACTGGACGGGCAAAGGCCCCTACTCCCATTGAATTATACCTATAAATCCAAAATTGGTAGCCAAATTTGTTATTTGTCTTTTCTCCACCAGACACAGACCGGCTTCGAACTCTTTATGTTCTCATCAGTGTGCCACAGGTAGCTGAAAAGACAAATAACAAAGGCAAACCAAACTAGTCTATGGCAGACCCAGCACAAGTAAGTAGTGAGGGATAAGTGCATCCCTCTGGTGGTCAGTTGCTACTACCAGTCGAGACATCGACGGTGTCTCTGTGACCGATAGCGGCTTGCCAAGCAAGCACCAAGAGCGGCGACCTCTAGCCCTGATGGACTAGATACCGTCGATGTCTCGACTGGTAGTAGCAACTGACCACCAGAGGGATGCACTTATCCCTCACTACTTACTTTAGGAGATCATAATACGTGGTTATTAGGGGATTCGGAATATCCACAAAAACCTTACATTATGACCCCCATATTAAATGCACCAGTGGGAACTCCGGAATTTAACTACACTGAGAGGCATATAAGAGATAGACACTGTATTGAGAGATGCAACGGAGTGCTAAAAGCGAGATATAGATGTTTATGTGGTGACCGAAAATTAAGGTATAAACTAGAATTTGTTGGAAGTATTGTCAATGCATGTTCGCCGTTCAGGTGGAATATCGACGTAACTGCAAATTAGTGAATTTTACAGGAGAGACTAAAAACGATAGCGCGTTTTTAAACTTTTATTGTTGTGAAGACCCCAATTTATCCAACAATATGAAAATATAGTAACATGCTATAAAAAATGCATATTATAATGTGTTATAAAAATATTTTTCCTGTCATTGAAATTAAAAAAGATATTTGATATTATGTCTTTGTTCTTCCGAAAAAAAAAAAATACTATATTACATTTATGCCCATTTTTATTGAACTTCTTTAACAAATACACAGACTCATCTAAATTAAAATTATATTCTGAGATCAATAATGGCAACTACAAAACACAACTATTATGTATTATTGAAAATATTTCCTATACATGAGTATGTACTCATGCATCAATCAATACCGCGTGTAACAGCGAATAAATCAACTGAAATTAACTAGGTACGAAATACGCAAAGATAGTAATAAAACAAAACTTTGGACATTGTACAGAAAAACAAAACAGTTGTTTGGATTTAATGTAACATAGCTTCATAATAATTTTTGTAGAATGCTGGAATAAGATTATCCTTGAATATACTCTGTAAACCCTTTTTTTATTTTCAGATAACTGAAACGGTTTACTGTAGGCATTTTTTATAACCACATCTTTTATGTGCTTCTTTGACCTTTGTCTTGGTCTATAATCCACCCGAAGCCATTCTTCCTGTCTGTAGCTTGTCTTATAATAAAATTCTTCCTTTCCTTTTATGAACTGCAAGAGTCTAACTTAATTAATTTTAAAGTCCTCTCCTGTGGTATTTTTATTGATGGTAAGTCCCATTATCGTCAGCTAACCTCTTAATGTCAAGAAAGTCCTCAAAACTCATCTCCTTAACATCTATCTTATTTCCTTTTTTCTTTGCTGTCCGAATAATCGAGACATATTGCTTCGGAACATAGAGAGGTCCAGATTTCTTGGCTAAGGAAATTTTATTTTCGATAACGCTGTGCACTGCATCTGCTTCATTCTGAGTGTGTCCCCGTACCAGAAATTTGTGTATGATTGAGCCGATTTCAAAGTGCTCTACCGCATACAGATACGCTGCAATGAGAAACCTGAAGAGGAAAAAATGAGTGAAGATGAAAACAATTGCTACTTTAACCATTTTAATAATAAATTCACCTGTTCTTTTGTTGTCCCATGCAGTTGTCGGAGTAGAAAATTACGTCTATTCTGGGTCGATTTTGCGACAGTTCTTGTAAATAAAGCAAGACGCAGGTCCCTATTTCAATAGCACCTCTATTACCGAAAACTTCATGCCAAAAAAATGACTTTGTTGAACTCGTTGTTATTTCCGTTATCTAAAAAAAAGGTGTAAACAATATGCTGACGCACGAAAAATTTAACTCACAGTAAAGTTATAGCAGTTTAAGCGCGATTTATAGAAGAAAGCTGAGGTGTACCCTACTAGTACAGGCAGCACTGCCTGTAAATCATAAATAGCCAAGGAAATTTCCCCCGCTTCTCCTTTTTTCTTGTCTCTTCCTTTTTCTTCACGACTTAAATTCTTCTCTTCCAGATGTTGGAAATATTTTCTTTCGATTTCTTTCTTCTCATTCTCCGATGAATTTTTATACGATTCACAAAGATCGCACTGGTCTTTCTTTGGGACAAAGAAGCCAATATTAAACTTTGTGTTGAAGATTTTTGAGTAATAATCGTATGTGACTGGTATTTGTTTAGCAGCAGACCTTTTCTCACAATAATTCCTATGCATTTCCGCAATTGTGAGTCCGCCATCTATTAACTCTCGATTTGTTTCTTTACGAACATAATGACTCTCAATTCGGGAATCGAATTGATATGATCAAGTACAGAATTTAGCATTTCTTCGTCAATTTTCTTATGGTTTTCGTGTTTTCCTCGCCGATCTCCTGCGATAATTCCCCGTTCGAATACTTTTGATAGAATCACAGTTCTCACTACCTTTTCTGATATACTCAATGTGTTGATCAGGAAGGTCTTACATACTCTGATCTTTTTCCCATTGTCATGGATATAGAATGCACAGTTTGGTTTCCTTGGACGTGCAGATGACACTCGTCTATATTTCAAAGTTAATTTCTCCACACATGAACCAAGGAAATCCCGTTGACGCTGTAAACATCCTAAGCCCCAATAGTCATTAAATAAACGGGTACGAAATGCTTCAGAAACTTTTTTTGAGCAGGAAAGAACACATTTGTCAGTACAAGCAGGTTTCATGTTTCTGGCTTGGACTATCTTTCCAGTTCTTGAAGTATACTTGTTGATAAACCCTATATGGCCCGCGATGGCAGTGCAGGTGTTCCCGCCAACCTGAGGGAGCCAAGTGGCGTGCGCGGAACGGGTGGGGCGCAGTTGATATAAGTAAACAGCACGACAGGAGAACGAGAGACTAGAAAGACAAAAAAGGATTTATAAATACTTATGTAACGTAGAGACAGTATACCTAGTTATGTTGGAAGATTTATTGTAGGTATGTGTTATAACCGATTTGTTGTGTTTATCATTATAGTGTTTACAGTCCACTACGCGTGTTTAATTAAGTCATTTTACCTATCCTAAAGGGTGAGCTAGTACAACAGTCCAAGAAAATATCTATTACAAAAACTGCTCATATCAAGTCAAAACATTGGTCCATTCGAGCTAGGATAGTGTAAAAGTAAATAAACAATCGAAATCGAGTTAACATAGTGCAAATATTCAAAAACTTTCCAACCTTCCAAAATAAACGGCGCGAAGACGAAGCCGGCAAATCGACAAGTCTCCACAGTCAGCGAATCTTCCAGCGGACCAGTGCAACAGCGCGGTCTCGGCTTTGAGGAACGCTAGGCCATTCAACTCAACTCAGCTGGAGGACTACACATGCTAAGTAAACAAACCTCTACGCAGCAACAAGGTCGGTGCTATCCTTTTTTTTATTTATCATTTGTATCCCTTTTTTTATACATTGATTTCACTTGTGTAAGCAGTCGATTAATTACTATTATTGCAAATTCGGTAGAATTTGAATAAATCACTGTTGCAATAAAACAAAAAAGTCGAAATATCTACCTATTGATTACAATGGCCAGCGAATGCAATTTAAGGAAAAAACGGGGTTCAATAAAAGCCCGACTAACTTCATTTAAAAAATATTTAACAAGTATACAGGGGGACCTAGAAACATCCAAAAAATTAAGTGCTACTAAACTAATTGAATTAGATCAAAGGATTCTGAAAGTCGAGCAATTATCGTTTGAATACGACGAAGTTCAAAACGAATTAGATTGCATCGCCGAAGATGCAAATGCAGAAATTCTAGAACGCGAAAATTTCGAAAAGGATTATTTTGAATCCATTTCTGTAGCAAAACATATTTTAAATGATCAGAAAGTACCTGAGACTGTCTCGGACGAAAGCTCCAACAAACTCAACAATAATATAGCGTCACAAAGTGTCAAACTACCAACCATACAACTACCTTCTTACAATGGCAATTTTGAATGCTGGCTTGAATTTAGGGACACATTCGAATCTCTCATTAACAAAAATTCTAGCATTTCCGAGATACAAAAATTTCACTACCTACGGGCGTCATTGGTAGAAAGCGCGGCGCAGGTAATAAGCTCAATCGAATTTACTTCTAGCAATTACGCAGTGGCGTGGGAAGTAGTGCGAAAAAGATACGATAATTCACGATTATTAGTGAATAATCACGTGAAAGCATTGTTTAACCTCGAAGTTATACAAAAAGAGTCCTCACAAAAAATACGGAAATTAATTGATTCTATCAATAAACATTTGCGATCTTTAAGTCAGTTAAACCAGCCAACGGAACACTGGGATACATTAATCATTTATTTAATTGCGACCAAATTAGACAATCAAACTGCCCGTCAATGGGAAGAATTTAAAACAAATAGGGAAATTCCCAATTTAGAGGATTTAAAACAATTTCTAAAAGGCAGAGCGGACATTTTAGAATCTATAGAACAAAATCAAATCGACAAAAAACCAATTAAAAAAGAAATACCTACGAGAGGATTGTTCAGTTCTACGGTAAGTTGTGCGTTTTGTAAAAAGGAACATTTTATTTATCAATGCGACGATTTTAAAAAATTATCCGTTAACGATAGAATTATAAAGGCAAAGGTTCTAAAATTATGTTTGAACTGTCTAAGAGGGGGACACCATCATTCTTCTTGTCGTCTAGGCCCTTGTCAAAAATGCAAACAAAAGCACAATACTCTACTACATATTATTCGAACTGATACAAATTCTAATCAGTCGCGTAAACAAACAATCGCTACAAATTCGGACGATGCTTCGACAACTAAGACAGAACAACAAGTCTCTCTAAACTCTTTTCATCCATTAAGTCATGTGTTATTATCTACAGCGTGTGTCAAAATTTATGACAATGACGGCACTTTACATACCGTGCGAGCTCTACTAGACTGCGGTAGTCAATCATCATTTATTACCAAGAGTTTATGCAATCAATTACGAACAAAATAAGTATCGAAATTTCCGGTTTAAATCAAGCTACTTCTATTAGCGATAAAAAATGCGAAATTGATTTATATTCAAATAAGAACGAGTTTCAAACGAAAATATCTTCTCTAGTTATAAATGCAATCACCGACGAAATCCCAAGTGTAAAAATAAACAAATCTAATTTGAAAATTCCAAGCTATGTCGATTTAGCGGATCCTAATTTTGATAAGCCAGGTAAAATTGACCTTTTAGTCGGTGCAGACGTTTTCTGGACATTAATGTGCAACGAACAAATAAAATTAGGTCCAAACAAACCTGTGTTGCAAAAAACCAAACTCGGTTGGGTAGTTAGCGGCCCAATTAACATTGCACAACTTTCAAAAACACGCTGTAATTTTAGTAAAATACAGATGTACAAAATCAATTAGCCAAGTTCTGGGAGCTCGAGGAATGCCCGCCAGAAGTAATGCGGTCAGCTGAAGAAAACGCGTGCGAAGCGTATTTCACAAACACTACGAGGCGCGCTGAAGATGGGCGATTCATAGTTTCGTTGCCAATGAAAGATTCTATTGAAATTTTGGGCGAATCCAAATTTCGTGCGGAAAAATGTCTACTTAGTTTAGAACGACGATTGCAAGCAAACAAGCTTTTGAAAGAAAGATACATAGCTTTTCTTACCGAATACGCGTCTTTAGGACACATGTCTAAAGTAAACGGTTCAAATGCAAATACCTCCGAGAATACCTCTTATTACATGCCACATCACGGGGTCATGCGCGAAGAAAGTCAAACGACAAAGCTTCGAGTTGTTTTTAACGCGTCAAGCCCTACGACTACGGGGCATTCTTTAAATAATTTACAAATGACCGGTCCTACAATCCAAGAGGATTTGCTATCAATTATTTTAAACTTTCGTAAACATCCTGTAGTAATTTCGTCTGACGTAACTAAGATGTACAGACAAATTTTACTCGAGCCAGAACAGCGTGTTCTACAACGAATATTATGGAGATCGGATCCCTCCAAGCCAATTGATGTATACGAATTAAACACCGTGACATACGGCACTACGGCAGCATCGTTCCTAGCTATACGTTGCCTATTTCAATTAGCCGCCGAATGTCAAGAAGAACTACCGGAAATTGCTACTATTATTCGAAAACACATGTACGTTGACGACTTGCTATACTCATGTGAATCAAAGCAAAAGGCCGCGCTTATTGCTGCGCAAATTTCCGAGGTTTTAAAGCGCGGTGGATTTGAACTCAGAAAATGGCACTCGAATAAACCCGAAGCTATCAGGCATGTCGTAAATCTAGATACGACTTTAAACGAACACGACTTTGGAGAAAAACAAACAAAAACGTTAGGTCTGCGTTGGTCTTGCGAAACAGACGAAATATTTTACAAGGTAAATCAGAATTTAGAAAAGGATAAAATTACTAAGCGACTTATTTTATCTTGCACGGCGCAAATTTTCGACCCGTTAGGTCTATTAAGCCCTATTATAATTGTCGCAAAGATTCTTTTACAAAAATTGTGGTCGGAAAAATTATCGTGGGACGACACAGTGCCATCTAACATCCAATCAATTTGGCTAAAATTTAATCGAGATTTAGGAAGTTTAAACGACTTAAAAATTAGACGTCAAATTATTTGCGAAAATCCGATTCAAATAGAACTACATGCATTTTCGGACGCGAGCGAACAAGCATACGGCGCATGCGTGTATATACGTTCGACGAACGAACGTGGCGATATTTCTGTACATTTATTGTGCTCAAAATCTAAAGTAGCGCCTATTAAATCTCTTACAATTCCAAAACTTGAATTATGCGGAGGTTTAGTTCTTGCAAAACTATTCAACAAGGTCAAAAATTGTCTAGGCATAGAATTCTCTCGTACTGTATTTTGGACGGATTCCACAATTTTATTAGGTTGGTTACGAACTCCTCCTAATCTCTTAAAGACATTTGTCAACAATAGAATTGCTGAAATTCAAACGAAAACCGATCCGAGTGATTGGCGACACGTTTCATCTAATGATTTCTTATCACGTGGAGTTAGCGCAACGGAAATCAAATGTTTAGATTTGTGGTGGAAAGGGCCCGAATGGCTCTCAAAAACAGAGGAATATTGGCCACAATTGATCGGTGTCACTGAAAATGTGGTGCTCCCTGAATTTCGAATTCAAACAAAATCATTTCGAATAACGGCTAAAATCAATTTTCCCTTTGAAAACTTTTCAAATTTATTACGTTTGAAACGCACAGTGGCGTACATGCTTCGATTTATCTACAATTGCAAAAATAAAAATTCGCACAAAAGCGGTCCTCTTTCAGTCGATGAGTTGAACAATGCATTTACAATTTTAGTTAGAGGTGTACAAATTCAATGCTTTAATGACGAATATAACTCTTTAGTTAACGGCGAGTGTGTCAATGTGAAAAGTTCAATTTTAAGTTCGAGTCCATTTTTGGATAATGACAAAATAATTCGAGTTGGGGGCAGGTTAAACAATTCGAATTTTTCCTTTGACAAGAAGCACCCGATTTTGCTGCCATCAAAGCATCGGTTAGTCAAATTAATTTTCGAGTACGAACACAAAAGGCTGATGCATGCGGGACCTCAGCAGCTATTGGCTAATATACGACAACAGTTTTGGCCAATTTCAGGCCGGAATGTTGCAAAAAAAACGGTGCGTGAATGTATCCGGTGTTTTAGATGTAAGCCAAGAATTACTCAGCCAATATTGGGTAATTTACCTGCGGAACGTTTCCACTCGGGATTCCCATTTCAAGTAACCGGACTCGATTACGCAGGTCCTATTTCTATAAAAGATCGCAAGGGTCGTGGCGCGAAAATTTCCAAAAGTTGGCTATGTTTATTTATATGCTTTAGTACTAAAGCAATTCATCTCGAATTGGTTACCGAGCTTTCGACTGAGTCATTTCTCATGACCTTCAGGAGGTTCATTGCACGAAGGGGCAGGCCTTCAGACTTGTTTTCCGATAATGGAAAAAACTTTGTAGGAGCTAACAAAGAGATTTCTGCTTTATTCAAATTTTTAAACGATAACGAAAGTCGAATTTCAGAATCTTTTGTGAACGAAGGAATAAAATGGCATTTTATTCCCGCCGGCTCCCCCCACTTCGGCGGTCTCTGGGAGGCGGGCGTCAAATCAAGTAAGCATCACCTCAAAAGAGTGATGGGCAATGCAAATTTAACGTACGAAGAGTTGAATACTCTGATTACACAGGTGGAATCTGTGTTAAATTCCCGACCATTATTCCCAATGTCCCCAGATCCGAACGACCTTTTGCCTTTAACCCCGGCACACTTCCTTGTGGGAAGAGCCATGACGTCGTTACCAGACTTCGACTATTCGAAAATCAATGAATCCCGGCTTGATCGATTTCAACGTATTCAATCCATCAAATGTCATTTCTGGAACAGGTGGCACAAAGAATACATCTCGGAACTACAGATGAGGCAGAAATGGAAGTCAAATGTCAGTCAATTGCAAATGGGTGACTTGGTGCTCATAAAAGAGGACAACGTCCAGCCACTTAATTGAAGGTTGGGGCGCGTGATTCAATTATGTCCAGGCAGCGATAATGTTTCGCGAGTTGCTGTGGTCAAAACAAGCAGAGGCGACGTCAAGCGAGCCTTTTCCAAATTATGTCCACTGCCAATGCAAGATTCCTTTGAAAGTCAAGTCTTTCAAAGTAGATATACTAGGTGCGTTCAACGCCACTTTCAAGGCCACGCATTCTCGATGGACATGGGCCATCAGGAGAGCCCTTGGTTCTTGTAGCTACACTCTGGGGGGTCGTGCAGAGGTCATCCTTCGTCTTCAGATGACGTCTGCTGCTGCTGCTTTAGCGGGGGTGCTAGGGGGGTGGTGGGGTTAACGCTTAAGAGCTCTTCGGAATCCAGCACCCCAGGTCTGATGCATTAGCTGGAGGATGACGTTTCTTCAGACCTAACGCAAGAGGTGCAATGCACTAACGCATCCTGCATCCTGCACCCTGGTCCCTGGCCCTGGAACCTCTTGCGTTAGGTCTGAAGAACGCCGTCTCCAGAAGCTTTTTTTAGTTTCTAAGTTGGTACTCCTGAGCAAAGAGTATTGTATACGAAGAGAGCATAGGCGTACCAGCTTGAAAAGGGGGTATAATTATATTAATTTTGCTAGAGTACGCCTATGGTAGAAAAATTTATATATACCTACGTGCCTATAAGGTAAACAAACCCGACTTCTGGGAATTTTATTTATAAACATTTGCACGTGTTCACATGTAGGCTTCACAGCTTGTAAGGCAAATTGAACAGTTATTTAATTATTTTTTATTCAATCTCAATGAGTAAGACAGAGATGGATAGATATGTTTCAAGGTTAAGTATTTTAGATGCTTGGTTATAAAACAAAGTTCTTTATGACATTTTTTAAATAAAAAACACGATATTGTTACAAGATATTTATTCACATATAAAATACATTTTTATTAAATATATTAAATTGCTCCTTCGTAATCGGGAAGTAGATTGAGAAGTTCATCACTTACAAGTCCAGACAGGTGTTCTTTTAATAAATCATGCAGCTCCAATTGGTTCATTGTAGCACAAAATTTATCCAATGTAATATAGCCCCAGATATAAAAATCACAATATTTTATACCCATTTTATTGCGCCAGGTAGTGCGATCTTCTTTTTCAAGGTGGTGGTTAGAATATAGTTTCAGATTACACATCAAAATAAAACGGAGTGAACCAATTGCTTCTGCAATAGGATCTGGAGAGCTTTCTTTTTCTATTAAGTCAACCTCATCGTCACCAATATATTTATTATAGAGCACCTCATCAGTTATAAACTTGGAAACAGATTGTTTTAATTGTTCATGAAGACCGCATTTTACCATCGATTCACAAAAGTTATTCAGCGTAATATTATCACCGATATAAAGTTCACAATAATATATGCCCAGGCTATATTTTTCTTTATGACATCCTTCACTTAGACTACATCTTAATGAAGTAAGCAGCAAATCGACAGCTTCTTTTAGCGATGCAGGTGCTGATGAGTCACACATGATGTTTTTTACGTATTTCTTAATTTAGCATAAATAGACACTTTCTGCGCTGAACAATTCTAATTATGCACTGCAGTAAAATGAGCAGTAAAATTGACGAGCAAACTGCTAGGTAGTAAAGCAAGACTTCAACTGAGACGTCTGAAGGCGACGGTGGAGGGCTTGAATATACCGAAGGTTCAGGTGGGGGTGAAGGGGGGAAAAGTGAGATCCAGTTAAATTCTTCTTCTTCGATGATGTCATCTTTAAATTTTATTTTTATCTTAAAACCAGCCGTATTATTAGATATAAACGAGGAATAAGTAGCCAATTTATTACCGTTAATACGACTAGGAGTCATTTTTATCCACTGTGAAGGACATGAATCATTTTGTGGATTATCGAAGCACACAAAAGCGTCCGTAGAATTATATGGTCTATGTACGTAGAGTATATTTTGGAATATCGCATGTAGCAGAATAAATTGCGAACTATACATCATGACGTTCACATAAACACTAATGATTTAACCTCAAATAATGTTTATTTATAATGGTAATAGTTAATGAAATTTAAGGATTATTTTATACGAACTGTAGCATGCAAACGTATTCCACAGGTTACACATGTTTTCTGAGAAAAACTACAGTCTGCACATATTGCAATATGTCCACACGGTATGAATATCATATCGCGATCATTTTTATAGCAAACTTTACACTTTTTACGAATCTCACAAACTTTACAAAGACTGTTTATAGAATTGGCGATATGGCCGCAAGATAAAAATACTGGAGACTGCATTTTTTAGAGAGCAATTCTTCGTGCTGCAGTAGCATGTAATTGTTTACCACATCGTCTTCTATCGCTGAATACACCACTGTTAGTGATAACACTTAATTTTTGAAACTGCGAAAACATACGCTGTTTCTCCTGATAAAACTCAATCATTTCTTTTAACTTTTGTAATTTATGTAAATGATTTTCTAACAAGCAGTTAAAGGATGACATCTTGCTCATATTACGTTCAACTAGATACTAAAAGTACATAATGCTTGCATATAGGATAATATCAAAGAGGGAGTGGGGAGGGTAAAGAAATTAAAAATCATTAATAAAATACACATTTATTTAGGTAAACTAGAATATAACCAATAATAAAGAGTGAAGACATTTCTTAAGCTACATACAATTTTTTTATTATTAATAGTAAAATGATTTAAACAATACGGTAAATCTTTATCGAACTTTGGAACCTCGACATCAACACTAAGCTGTTCGACATTAATGATAGATGGCACCGCTGACGAAGTTTGCGTCAAAGCATGTAATCTTTTTTCCAGAAATTCCTTTTTCTGATGACCTTTTACGTACACAAGGTTAGTAGCACCATTAAGTAGATGATTACGTAATATTTCATTTAGGTCATTATCGTCGACGTAACCACTGCTGTACCTCAACCCATGATGATGTAATTCCAAGTAATTTATTTGTTTCTTCAAATCATAACTTAACGAATCGTACGGTAAGAGAGGTTTAAGTAAATAATGGGCATGCTGATCTCCACTAATAAACGAGATTTCCTTAGGATAGAAATCAGGCAGGTTAAAACCTTGAATATCTACGACCATCAATTTCATGTTTACTCTTCGACAGTTCTTCACATACTAAGTTATCCCTTCTATCTCTCTCTCTTTTACATAATGGTTCTTATGACTCCACTGAGAGGCAAATACTCCAAAATGCGGTCGTGTACGAGAATGCAGTAGGCCTTGGTATTTGGGGGGAAGGGGGTCAAACTTTCAATTTCAATTTTTATGTCTACAATCGATGGTTTAATAGGAGCTCTTCTCTTCGAGCAGTCTATAACGAATAGCGTGTGATTCTTAAAAGCATCAAAATCTAGCATAGGTTTATTATTTAAAGCAAACGACTTGCTAAAGTCGGTATACATATGATAGGCCTCAGAGTATTTTTTAGCCTTAAAGTTTAACCTCATATCTTCATAAGGATAACGATCATTGTTTAACAATAATTTTACATTAAATATATCAATATTATCGAATTGCGTGCAGTCTTTCGTCTTGGAATCTTTCTTATTGCTTTGAAGAGCAAGGATGGCAGCTTGAGGACTTTGAGTGCCATTTTTAAGAACTGAAATTTCTTTTGTAGCACCTGCCACCAGGGTGGGTATCTCATGAATTTCAAACTGTCTAAATGCTAGTAGGATTGGCGTATCAGCATTAACTTGAGCTAGAAAATTCATTTTTGGGATATCATTCAAATGGACATGTTTCACTTTTAATTCAATATTAGTGATGGTTAGTTCGCCATCTGTATCCTCTTTTGACGCTTTAAAACAATTATTATCGCTACGAGCTCGTATCAAACGTAGAACCTGTTTACCGAAAACGTATTTCTTATAATCGTAAAAGAATCCCAGTAAATGTTTCAAGGGTATTCTTAAGAAAAAGGTGGAATTTGTAGCGTCATATGTAATTAGGCTGCCAGCAGGATAATTCCAACCTGCAATGCTATGAGAAATATCATCTTTTTCATAACATATATAACTTTTTATTGTGCTCACAATTCCAGGGTCGCGTACTTTATCTATTTCCGAGCCATTTAATTCATAACTTACGGAATCAAATAAAAAGGCGCCAGCGTTATTGGTGAATTCAATGGTGCCCGTACCAGCGGCATTTTTCTTTAAAGTTCCCTCGATTGATAGCGCCCCCTCACTTATATCAATCAAAGCATCATGCTGATAAATAGCAATTTCGATTTCATCATTATTCTCATAGGCTTTAACGAATGGATGGTACGTTCGAACTTCAACTCGTTCAATTGAATCATCAAAGTGAGGGTCTTGAAATAGCTGTAGCTCTTCTAACATGATAGCCCAAAGACGATAAATATAAATAATTTGAATACGTTAACTTGACAGGTCCTGATGATGATCGTGGTGGTGGTGGTGGTGGTGATGACCTTGCACTTGTACGATTAGATGCAGAATGAGGATGATGTAAGCTTCCTCCGTATATATTAGGTTTACTATGGTTAAATATTAATCGCATGTTTTTTAAGTTCTAACCTCACACTCAGCTCCTCACCTCGAAGATTAACAAGCTCAGAATCTTGATCTAGCAGTCTCAAAGTGATATTCCGTATCTCTCGAATGCTAGGGTTTACAGGTAGATAAGTTAAATTTCCAGGTACAATGTTTATAGCGTATCCAGGATCAACATTCAAACCGCATTCAAAAATCGTATGCGTAGGAGTATTATTGGAATATGCTCCTACAGTAATGTTACAATCCACTTGAATCGTTATAACTCTGACTATTTTAACAGGTAAATCAGACTCATATAATATATCTGGCTTTAATGTTCTGCTAGCACTGTAACCCAATAGGGTGGCCAAGCTATCCTTGTGATTAAAGTTAATTTCGTGTTTACTTTTAATTTCACACTTGAGCGTATTATTGTTAGGTTTCAGAGAGAAGTATTCGTCAGCCTGCTGCTGTGATGTTACACCGCTGTCAGCTAGTAATCTCTTTTGCAGATAGGATTCAATATCAGTTATTTCATAAGATCCTGTAGGTATAGTTATGACGTTTTCTTTGAAGCTTCTATCACCCAGCTCCCAATAATAAAACTTGTTATTCACACCGTCCTCGATGTTAGGTATGGTATTATAGGTGTCCAGACCAATTAACGCTATTGAATAATTGTATCGAGGATCTAGTTCTATAGGATTAGTAAAAGTCACGGAGAGAACAGATTCGCAATCACTTAACTTGAAGGTGTTCGATGACATACTGATTACATATCACGTGTGTTTATTATTTTTATAGAGAAATTGTAAACATAAATGACCACAATTTACAGAGTTATATGTTTGATATGCGGTAGGATTATATTTAATTTTAAATTTCGCGCCAAAGTATCGAACTAATTCTATTGGTGGTTTCAGAGATCCAAAGCTGTCAAAATATACTACGGAATTGCCTATTTTCTTATATGCTACCCAATGAGTTCCAGGCCCCTTTATGCTGTCCAAGTTAATGATGGCGCTCTCGTTTCCTTTAGGTGATGGCGGACGTGAAGGTAAAGAGTCTCGCATATAGACACCTCTGAAATGGGAGATTTTTAACTTTTTAGCATACTTTAAGATGTCTAGGTCAGAGAGTGCTCTATTGGGTAGCTTCAATGGTAGTTTTTTTTCAAGTATAATCCGTATCCTTTCTTATATGGTTTCATGTATAGCCCGGAACCTTTTTTACCCAAAGCCACATCCTCCACAGCTCTATTGTGGCGGTGAGCTTCTTCCAAAGTTTTCCTAGCGTTCTTAGCGTCTATAACAGTTTTTACAGAGCTCCAAGAGCTGAGAGACCTGCAAAGATCGGTATCAGAGGTAAAAAGCCTCCGGTCTTTGGCAGCGGTAGAATCCGGGGGACATTGATTTTCTTCCTTCCACCTGCTTTCTTGATGGCAATTCGCGCCGTTTTAACACTCATAGCCATATCCTTTTTCACATCATGACTTGCATGCGTTTTCAGCGCTTTAGCAATGTTCGATATGATGGCCTTGCGGAAGGGAATTTTCTTTTTTCTCTTATTATTACAGCCTCCTGCAGCACCCATACCTAATTTACGTTTAACCTTCATAGCGTTAGTGACAGCCCAAGCTGCTGCTTTTTCGCCTAATTTGGCGTCTTTAGATTTAACGCGTTCCCAAGCCCTCTGTTCTAGTAAGTAATCAGCTTTATGTCTGTCTTCCAAGTTTGCGTTTTCACTATAAGCAATATCGTGTTCGCGGCACGCTTGATCTAAAATGTTAACACCTGGATCCCCTCGAGCTAAACGTTTACGTAACTTTGTACCTGGGCCGCAGTACTGATAACCAGGTAAATGCAGTTCGAAAGGTAGCTTATTGATAAGAGTGTTAACTACACCTCTGCCTGTTACACGACGATGTTTCCTCGACGTCATCTAAACTAGAACTGATGATGTACGAGATCGAAACTTCTATATATAGGAATGTACAGAGTGAAAAGTATAGAGTTCATGATGCGCATTCAAAGACAAAAGACGTCTCTCCCTGTAGAGAATTTAGATTTATTAACTTCTGATGGTTCTGTAGAAGAATGTGATAAACATGGAGTTATTTCCTAACGCTTTAAGAACGATTGTATGCGGACCTAGCGGAGCGGGGAAGACAAATATTCTACTAAGTCTATTATTCGACTCTAACGGTCTGTGGTTCGAGAATGTATACGTGTACTCCAAGTCTCTGTATCAACCTAAATATAAATTATTGGAAGATGTGCTGAAGAAGGTAAAAGGCGTAGGCTACTTTCCATACACCTCTAACGAAAATATCATCGATCCATCCGAAGCTAAAACGAATTCCATATTTATATTTGATGACGTAGCATGCGACAAGCAGGATAAGATACGTGCTTTTTTCTCAATGGGGAGACATAAGCTTGTAGATTGTTTCTATCTCTGTCAGACATATACCCATATACCGAAACATCTCATTCGAGATAACTGTAACTGTCTAATATTATTTAAACAGGATAAAATGAATTTACGTCACGCGTTTGATGATCACGTAACACCTGATATGAGCTTTGAACAATTTGAACATTTATGCAGAGAATGTTGGAACGATAAATTCGGAGTGCTGGTTATCGTAAAAGATTTCGAATTACATAAAGGAAGTTATAGAAAAGGCTTTGATCAGTATATAAGTATATGAGATTTCAATAACATCAAGTATTATAAGATAGACGCTCAGACTGTACAGACCTGTTTTGAAAAACAGGTTATCTGTTGTGAAAAACCCTGTATCTGTTTATTACCTGTTTTAAAATACCTGTTACCTGTTTAACATACCAGTTTACCTGTTTAACAATGAAGGGTAATAAAAAATTTACTCTCGCGGAATATAAACCACCTAGGGAGAAGGTGTATAGCTTTGACCGAGATTTCGCACTTAAAAGGAGGATAAAAAAAGCTTCAGATTCCATTCGAAGAAAGTACTTGGCTTTAAAATTAGGTCGAGCTGAACAAGACGAAACAATTAGACGTTTATTGAAACCGGTCATTGATCCAATACGAGAACTCGGTGCGGTTAAGAATTTCCCCTGGCAGCAGCAGCAGCAGCATACTCTAAAAGTAGAGAATGTCATTAAATCTGATATAAAGAAAAAAATAAAAGTGAAAGAAGAAGTGGAAGAAGAAGAAGAAGAAGATGATGATGATGAAATGTTTGAAGATTCAAGTAGTACGATTGACCCTGATGCTGCCGCCACCGTCACCGCTGAACAGTATCCTACGTTAGCTAAGCAATATTTAACAGGTCTCTATGATAAAAGTAGTAAGGATTACGATGAAACCTATGGCGTGAGATTTAATACCGAAATGAATAAATTATACATCGGATCTATGGAACTAAATATCGGTTCTAATGCCGGCTTGAGTATTGGCAATAAAATGTTTACCGGAAGACAAGGCTTATATGAACTGCTATTTATGAAGAAGCCTCAAGGTTACAGCGAACAGGACTTGGCTGATTACAAGGAAATTCTAGAAACCTCTAACGCACATAAACGAAATTATGATCCTGCAAGTCAACTAAATGGCACTCGATCTCATAAATATACTAAAGTGATAAAACCATTATTTAAAAACAATAGTGATGGCACTCCTAAAATAAAACATACTCAACCTCATAGCAGCGGACAGGGTATGAATATGGTTTACAATGAAAAACCGATAGAATACCTCTTCTGGGACGATATCAATGAATTAGTCGACAGGTTAAGACTTTTAAATGCCTCCAAAGCTGCAGGAAATACGGATTCACATGATAACGAAATCTTAGCCATTTTAAATGAACTGAAAGAAGCGGGAATAATATATTAGTGTGTTACAGCTCCCTACACCCATCATATTCGCAATGAGTCTCGATAAGTTCGGTCGTTCAGCCCGAGGTGGCAGCGTTAGCAAGAACATCAGTCTATTACCGCAAGGTCGAGGTTTTAATTTCACCAAAGATGGAAACATTGATGTGGAAAAATTGAAATTGTGTAATGTTCAACCGCCCACTGAAGATGGTGATGCTGTCAATAAAAAGTACGTGGACGATAATATGACCGCTATTGCTACGACTCTAGCGACAAACTTTAACAATTACCAAAAGGACGCGTCTACTCGTTTAGATAAACAGAGAGGTTCCATACAAGACCTCCGAAAATCTATAAAAAAATTAAATGACGAAGTAATTGTTCTAATGCAAGCAAATCTCACCTCTCTGTCTAACACAGTGAAAAATATCGAGATGGAAGTTAATAAACTTAAAGCAGGCAAAAGAGTATAAATTATAAAATTTCGACATATACGTTCATTTAATTTGATACCGTGCTATTTCCATCATCATCATCTTAGCTGTACGATGTCGCATTCTAAAGAAAAAATTCAATTGGTTAATGAGCTGCATAAACCTGCTCGTAGAAATATTAAGCGGCGCAGGCGCATAGTAATAAAAGGAATAGATGACTTATGGCAGGCAGATTTAGCTGAGATGGGAAACTACTCCAAGGATAACAATAATTTTAGATACATTCTAGTGGTGATAGATTGTTTTTCTAAATTCGTATGGGCTAAAGCGATAAAAAATAAGAGCGGACCTGAAGTCACCCAGGCTATGGAGAATGTCTTCAAGGGGAGCAAGAGATCTTGTAATAATTTAAATACAGATCAGGGTACGGAATTTTATAATGTTCACTTTCAACGCTTGATGAAGCAATTTAAGGTTAACCACTACAGTACATTTACTGTTAAGAAAGCCGCCATAGTTGAACGTGTTATTAGAACGTTAAAGGAGCGTTTATACAAGTATTTCAGTTTAAACGGCTCATACCGATGGCTGGAGGTGCTTCCGGACATTGTTAAAGAGTATAATAACCGAAAACATAGGACCACCCAGGTAAAACCGGTAGATGTTAACGCTAAGAATGAAAAACAAATTTTACTCTCGGCTTACAATCACATAAAGATAGCAGCATCACGACGCTACAAGGCGGGCGATATAGTGCGAGTTAGTAAGAGTAAGCATGTGTTTAGCAAAGGATACACGCCAAACTGGAGTACAGAGTTATTTAAAATATCCGAGGTTCGAATCACCAATCCTACCACCTATTTACTTGAAGATATGCAGGGTAGGCCAATTAGAGGAGGATTCTACGAAGAGGAGCTACAAAAAACGAAATACCCGATGTGTACCTCGTAGAAAAGGTGTTACGTAAGCGCGGTAATAAGTCTTACGTGAAATGGCTAGGCTTTGATTCTGCGCACAACAGTTGGATTGATTCAGATAACATTCTTTAACCTGCACGTGTGTTCATCGATTTGCATGCGCTCTTATGAGAAAATGTGTTATACCCGGCATGAAATACGTAAAATTACATTATATCTTATGAGAGAATAGCACACATTTATGAAACTTGGAGGCCTTTTTAAAAATAAAAATTAGTACCCTCCCTCCCTCCCTCTATCTAATTACATAAACAAGATAGATTATACCTTATACAGCTTAGTTGTCTGTTAGTCTTTGAGTGTGATAGAATCAATAATAATAATGAAATCACCTGGTGCTAGTGCAACATTTTCCTCTGATGAAGATTCCGGTTATTGGAGTGAAATTGATCGCGTTAATGACATTTATCATGAGGCTATACTCGCTGAAGAACGATATATTTGTGAAAATGTATTTTACATTAAAGATTCTAATTATAAAATAATTACTGGACTTTCTCCTGCAAGAGGTTATGTTCCTGCTGTAAGAATATTGCTGAACGTGTCACATCCTGTATTCACGAAACCAGATAATATTTCATTCATAAGGGAAGATTGGGATGATTTTATTACTTACCTTCAGCAATTTACCTCAGATTATTTTAATAGTGAGATTAAAGAAGCTGAAGAAGAAGAAGAAGAAGAAGAACTGGAGGAAGAAATTCATTTCTCTGAATATGCACTAATAAAGGCTCCTTTTATCGGAAACAAGATGCTAAAATTGTCTGCCGCTGGAGTTTCAAGTTTATTTTATTTTTCAAGAAACACTGTATACGAGATTATAAATATTAGCAAACTTGTATCATCACACATGGATTTACTGCATAGTTTAAGTTTTACTGAATTCTATGATAACTTTTTAAATGTCACAAATAACATATTAAGCGAATCGCAATACGAGTTATCTCCTAATAATGTACTATTTAAATTAAGTGAAATATATCCTTGTAACATTCACACATACTGTATACGTGAATGCTTAACTTATAATTTAGATAAAATACTGAATGATTTAGATAGAAAAATGTTTTTATTAAAAGCTTGAATAAAGAAAATATTAATTAAACCTTTGTGTGTGTGTGTTTTTTATTTCTAGGTTAGGTATATGGAATAAAAATATGATGTTTTAAATAATATATATTGAACTTAAAACAGAGTATATATGATAAATACAATATAAAATAATAATATATGGGTAAATACAATATACAATAATAATAATATGCGATTAAATATAATAATAATAAAATTAATTCAATTTTTACAATAAAATATAATAGACAGAGAGATTTTTTTTAGTGGGCATCATCATCATCCATGATTGAATAGTGACCCCAAGGCAAAGTGTCATATGAGTTAGGTAGAGTGTAACGTTTATCATCGAATGGATTAAGAGCTATTTTAGTCTGCTCAACGCTGTACACATTATGTAATTTTGATTGTATACAGCGTTGTGTTTTGTGGAGTAAACACTCTCCTTGTGACTGTTTAGTTGAAGCTTTCTCAAGGCAATTAAAATAATCCTCGTAAGTGATTTTGTTTCTCACCACATTAGTATTTACGCCTTTAGCCTTCTTCACAACTTTACCTTGCGCAAGCTTATACGTGTACTGCTTCGATCGCAAACCAACAAAGTGAGTCATCAGTACTCCGTTATTTTCATCTTTCATTAGGCCGGGAATTTTTTTATTCATTTGAGGTATATTCCAGCGATTATCTGAAGGATAGTCACTGGTGTCAAATCTATGAATGTCTTTCTTGATGACCTCTTCATACGCGTCATTACACTGTACTTCATATGTTAGACTGTCAGTATCGGTATATAAAAGTTTACAATTGTCTACGGGGAATTTTTCCAGCATGTAATCATAATGAAATTCGTAAACACATGTTTTAGAAATATCTAATATAGCCATTCCTATATACAAGGGTTTATCGAATATAATGCGAGATTTTTTCATTTCTATAGCCATAAGTGTTTCGCTGAAAATGGATCTATTTTGAAAATTTGGACTTGCTATTAAATTTTTAGCCCCGTAACGCCCCTCCCATTTTTTTATTAATTTAACGATTCTATGCTTACGAACATTCTGCATCGTCTTGCCGAATGTACTGTTATTCATTAATTTATAATTATTTTTTTCAAAATTAGACTCTGCTAGAGTCCTCAATCTAGTGTTTAATTCTATGTAAGGTTTAAGCCAGGCAGACTGTTTAAATTTCAGCACTTTATGGATACGAACTAAGCGTAATCCGTGCTGCAAGACCTGTTTTAAACTTCTATAATGTAAAACATAATTTTGCTTAGGGTACAGAGTGGTCATTAATTTTTCAAATTTAGAATTTGGAGGAGCTCGATGCTCGGCGCAAAAAGGTAAATCTTTATGAAGATCGTGAAGATTTTCGAGGTACTCAAGATCAACGTCAAGAATGTACCCAATTTCGGCATCATCAGGTACTGAGGTGACGTCAATATTGGTATCATCTACCCATTGAAACCCTTCATATGGAAGAGGTTGATTCATGGCCCATCCGTAAAGGTTATTTACATCAAAATAAAGCAAGTATGTCGAGGGTTTGGTGCTATCATAGCTGTCTAAATGTTTATTATTAGCCTCGGCATGTCTATTGCTACATTGACTGATGCCCCCTCGTATGCCGCGTTCAATGAACATTAACATATCCACGTCTTGGATGGTTTCTAGTTTACACCCTGTATATTTAAGCATACAATCCCAAGTGTAACCTGGAATGGTGTAATAGTGAGCGGGGTCTAGGCCGTACGTCTTGTGACAAGTACAGCGAAAAGTCTCAAACACACAAGTTAATAGCATGATGTCTGTTTTCATGTACAGATCGCTGTAATCACCTAAATTTTGACAGTTAAATTTATCCCAAACTGTTTGCGCGTGTTGATAATCATTTTCGTTAATGTCTGAGTCATTTAATTTATTGTAAAAATTTGTCTTGTCTGGTAATTGTGGTTCGTCAAGTCGTTCTAAACTGTTTATGTAATCGTAGGGAAATATTCCCTTCTTTTTTAATAATTTTAATTTTTCGTCATTTAAATTCGGAAATTCTCGTTTTAAATTACTGAAATTAGCTTCCTTTAACGTGGAAGCAAGCTCCTCTAATGAACAGCCCATGAATCTGAATGAGTCTATAAATCGGAATTTTAAATTAGTTTCTTCATCGTAAACGGTGAAACTAATGTATTTTTCCTTATTTTCAGGTAATAATGTAATTTGATATCTCTCGGCAAGCTCTCTAATTGCAAAATGAGCGTCATACCCTCCCAAATTATGGAATACCACAGGAATTACGAAGGCATTTTTATAATTTAAATTACATCTATTGTGCGCAAAACCCCTGAAATTTCCAGTAAGATGGCAATGATCGCGAACAATTTTATCTTTTTCGTTGAAGTCATCCTCACATATATGACACGTTTTACTGGCATCCCGTAAACTAACTATAGTATTCAGGGGTTCCACATGTTTCAATTTTGAAAAGACAAATTTTGCAATATTACTTAATTGATCCGCGAACCAAGACATGCAGTCCAAACTCCGTTCACTTTTATAATATGACCACTCATCATTATAATTACATTTAAAATAATATCCTGCACTGTATGCAGTATGCTTCTGATATCGGTTTGTTTTACAATGACTACTATCTTCATTGAGGGGCTCTAGCAGAGATTCAAAGTCCGCGTACATTATAAAAGGTACATCTTCCTTGTAAACGAAATTTTTAAACTTAACAAAAGGCTCACGCGAAAACTCTACTTTACAATCGTTAAATTTTTCGCACATGATGGAATGTTCTTTTAATTTATCATCCGAACTAAAATAATTCAAGCATCTATCGCAGAAAAATTTTTTTTGATGTTTTGTAGACAGTTGACCACTTAACAGTCTAGATAAATCTTTAATTAAAACATAATGATATTTGATTTCCTCTGGTTCATCATCTTCTGGAATAGTCTCGAATTCTTTTAGTTTAGGATGATATTTATCTTGCACAATTAATAAATTTGCATGTTGAACTTGTTTATTTTTCGTTAAACGTATGGGAACTACTGAAAAATTCGCCCTATAATCCATTTCCAGCGCAAACACATTAACCGAAATGTTATTTTGTTTTTCAAATTTAGCTATTTGAGGTATAGTCATGGGGAACTGAATGTCTTTTAAATTTAGCACATCTGCGTAAAACGGATACGAAGAGATTCTTTCAGGATGGTTTTTCATATCTACAGGATATAAAGCGCTGACGATGCTCCAGGCGAAGCACGCTTCATCGTACATATTTTTTACGTTAACACATGCATGCTTTTTTACAATTTGTCCCGGTAATCTAATGTAAGATGAAACACCATTTCCCACCTCATATTTATTTAAATTTATTTCTAAACATAATATACGTGAAAGAGCCCAGCCCGAACCTGATTCGGAAAATTCTGAAATAGCGTGAAAAATATCGGCTTTTATGTTACTGTCAAACCATTCAGATAAATTTGTAGAAATGTCCACCTGTTTGTTTTTCGTACTGAAATATTTCCGCTCTGTTATTTCGATTTCTCCTGATTTCCTGATAAATTCAGCACAAAAGCAAGCGTTAATTTTCAGCATTGGTAATTTCTTTAAAGCATTTTTAACTCTAGCACTAAACAGATGTGAAGCATCATTAAAAAATTCCTCGATATGTTTATGAGTTAAATTAATTATCACTCCGGTACGAACGCGACTTTTAAAAGCAGTGGTTAAATCCTCCCACTTTACGCGATTCCCTCGTATATGAGTTTTCACGACATTTCCAGCACCCACACTATAATTTCGAATGATATGTTTAAATCTTTTTAAATGACCTAAATTGGTTTGCAATTTTCGCAGTACACCTACAGGTAAAGCTGCTGCATGAATGGCTTTATTGAACAGTCTAATGTGACAATTTATCTGTCTTACCCAAATGAGACGTTGCGTTGGAGTGCATCCTTCTTCTAAGAGAGCCTCCACTTCTTGAAATTTAGACGTAATTTGGGTGCTAAGGACTGCTATTTCACTTGAGTTGATCGCCATGCTGGTGTACGTTTTGTCTGCACGAAAGACGTCTGTTAAATGAAATAGAATTTGCTGCTCCGTCTATTATATTTTATAAAAAAATTTTCACCACTAAAAAGATAAAAAACTTATTAATTTTAAAATATTAAATTAAAAAATAATTTTTACTTACATTTTATACAGATTCTAAGAATCTAAATCTGGATCCTAATGCGGGGTTTCCTTCCTCAATTAGGCCTTCGAATATTAGACTGTATTTCCCGTCAATAAATTCTTCCAGATTGTCTTTCATTACGGCTACCATACGTTTGGGTAAAAATAAATTTTTATCATGTAATTCCAATAATACACTATCACCGTATTTGGTTTTGATAATTTGTGCTCGATATATCGGGTGAGCCACATTAATTGGTAATTCGTAAATTTTAACGAATTCTTTGGTCTCTAAAAGGGATACTTGATTCAATTGAGTTAAGTCCATTTTTCTAAAAAATATCACACATTACTAAGTCATACTTTAAAGAAATAATAAAAAAATAACTTACATTTTTATCTGCTGGAGCACAGCACGTTTGAATATTATTTAAAATTGGCAAAGCACACCAATGTAGATTTATAAAAACGTATTTTTTTAAATGTCTGTAAAATTAACTTCAGTCAGTTAATATTAATAAACACACAAAAGCACGCGATGAGATAACTGGTACGTAGTTATGATGAGAATCACGCCTGCGGTGACGTGTACGGCTTATTTATATTATCTGTGACGTCATCTTTATTACGTATACCGTATACCCATCATACGAGGGGCTTTGTTCTACAATTGCAGCTGCGGGGCTTACGTCACGCTTTTTTCTAAGAAAAATACGTGCTAATTACTTATTTCCCATGGGTCGGCATTTAAAGCATAAAGGCGCTGATTTGTTTAATATTGACATGCATTAAGATTAATGACTTAAATTGTTTATATTAACCTAAATTTGAATTACACTCGGACTAAAATTCCCGGAATATCGCCTACTGCTGTTTTTGCTAAATGCGCATTTAAAATTTTTTCTCATGGTTCGGTTGGCCCTGAATTAAATCATTTATTTGTCACGTGTTTCGTATTTTGTTTTGCGTCTCTGAGATATTGCGATTTCGTTCTAAAAACTTTTTATTTAGCTTATTCGGCATAATTGTCCCTCCTCACACACCGTTTCTTTACCGGTTTTCTAATCGTAGTTCATTCAGTTTTGTTTCATCATTGTTACTGTATGTGCGCACGTACCTAAGTTTAAAATGTGTAGCGAAGAGTTTTATCGTCTAAGTTCTCTTATTAATAGATATACTCCACCTAGGAACCTGGAGGAATATCTATTTGAAAAGTAAGTTGATATTTGTTCTTTTTTACATTTCTGTACTTACAATATATTTTTTTATCGTGTTTAGCGAATTGAGCTTAAATGATGTTGTCGATTTACCACCAAGTCCATCGACTTCGTCTACGTCCGATTTCTTCAGCATGTCACCATCAGAAGTTGAGCTTGATTGGTCTAGCTTGCCAGATTTAAGAATGCCGTAAGTAAAAAATAATAACGTTAATTTTTCCCGCTGCTTTTTTTCTCTAAGTAATAATATATACTTATATTTTTTCTTATTGTTACAGTGATACAAATGTCTACCCCCATCGATTTCCGTCGCCAAATTTATTTCGTACATCAGAAGACGCTCATTTCTCGTCTACCAGTGTACCAGATTTAAGAATGACGTAAGTTTAAAATAATAGCGTTAATTTTTTATGCCTCTTTTTTCTCTCTCTCTAAGTAATACTATATACTTATATTTATTTCATATTGTTACAGCGATACAAATATCTACTCCCCCAGCCAGTCACCAGATTTATTCTGCATGTCTGAAGATACTGCTTTAAGAATAACGTAAGTTTTTTTTTTTAGCGTTCATTTTTCCTGCTTTTTTTTCTCCGCTAAGTAATAATATATACTTATATGTATTTCTTATTGTTGCAGAGATTTCGAGCCACGACCTCCGAAGCTGATTCCGCTAAGTTCGTTCATGGAGCCTCCACCTCAGGTTCCCTCCCTCGAAAAAGAAGAAGAAGCCTCCACAGTTATAATTATTCACAGTGACGCTTGCGATGAGGATGTCGCTAACCTGGGTGACTTCATAGAAGAAGAACCCCGGCAGACAGTGATTTGTTGGGCACATAAAAAATAGAATTTTTAAAAAACTCTGTTTTTTAAAATTAATATATCCGCTTATTGTTATATCAATTGTTTTATTTCCACAGTCAAAATTAGCTAAAGAGTGTAACTTAAATTATTAATTAATAAGAAAATAAAATTTTTATTTGGTACACAGTGTAAAGTGGATTCTATAACGTAATTTGGTATAAAAGCACGTATCGTTTTAGTCAGCGATAAAAATTCAATGTCATGTAGCTTCAATTGAATTAAAAATAACCTAACCTAATTATACGTGTAATAAATACATCTTGATTTCATCTGGTTTTTAAAACGTTAATTTCGAACTTCATTAAATAATAACTTAATAATGTATTATACTAGACCGCATTATTTTATCACTCTAAAATGTAATTGCAAGTTCAAATTTTTAATTCTAACTAAAGAGCATTTATTTTTTTAATTTAATTAACCTAAATATATTAGTCGATAATAAGTGATGCATTCAAACTGAGTGAAGGTGATGTTTATATTAGCATTCTCGGAAGTCGGGTTTGTTTACTTAAAAGACACGTATCTCAGAATACCTAAATAGCGGCATTGATTATTTTTTCTACCATAGGCGTACTCTAGCAAAATTAATATAATTATACCCCCTTTTCAAGCTGGTACGCCTATGCTCTCTTCGTATACAATACTCTTTGCTCAGGAGTACCAACTTAGAAACTAAAAAAAGCTTCTGGAGACGGCGTTCTTCAGACCTAACGCAAGAGGTTCCAGGGCCAGGGACCAGGGTGCAGGATGCAGGATGCGTTAGTGCATTGCACCTCTTGCGTTAGGTCTGAAGAAACGTCATCCTCCAGCTAATGCATCAGACCTGGGGTGCTGGATTCCGAAGAGCTCTTAAGCGTTAACCCCACCACCCCCCTAGCACCCCCGCTAAAGCAGCAGCAGCAGACGTCATCTGAAGACGAAGGATGACCTCTGCACGACCCCCCAGAGTGTAGCTACAAGAACCAAGGGCTCTCCTGATGGCCCATGTCCATCGAGAATGCGTGGCCTTGAAAGTGGCGTTGAACGCACCTAGTATATCTACTTTTCAACCCCGGGGGCATGTTGATAAACCCTATATGGCCCGCGATGGCAGTGCAGGTGTTCCCGCCAACCTGAGGGAGCCAAGTGGCGTGCGCGGAACGGGTGGGGCGCAGTTGATATAAGTAAACAGCACGACAGGAGAACGAGAGACTAGAAAGACAAAAAAGGATTGAGTGTGTGCGAAATATCTCATTTACGTTGTGTAAATTTTAAGCCACTCGGCAATTATTACAATTCGTTCTTTATAAATACTTATGTAACGTAGAGACAGTATACCTAGTTATGTTGGAAGATTTATTGTAGGTATGTGTTATAACCGATTTGTTGTGTTTATCATTATAGTGTTTACAGTCCACTACGCGTGTTTAATTAAGTCATTTTACCTATCCTAAAGGGTGAGCTAGTACAACAGTCCAAGAAAATATCTATTACAAAAACTGCTCATATCAAGTCAAAACAATACTCTTTGCCTAAATTTCTAAATCTCTTGGCTTTCACTTGTTTCCAATTGTCCTGATCTCTAACTCTTTTTTTTTCCTTTCTTTAATGGAGCATTTAAAAGTTCTTCATTCTGATTAGTATCATTGTTAATAGAAGTATTTTCAATGTTGTCTGATGTTTCGCTTGATGAAGAATCTTCATCATCAGGCTGGTAGTCATTACTCGATCCTGCAGAAAAAGGTTCCTCTTCTTCTGAGTCACTGTAATCTTTGTAACTCTGGTTTACTTTTCTAATTTTAATTTTTGTGCTACCTTGGTTTTCGATTAGATAGTTATGTCTATCTGAAGCTTTAGGTGTGGAATGATGACTAGAAATTTCAGCAGGATAGACTGTAGGTATATTGAATGCTTGATTTTCTTTAAGGGGGCTTTTGCTAGAAGTGCTTTGAATCATTTTCCGATCTGAGAAGTTAGAGATTTCACTCTTATCATTTGTACCTAGTACAGATATATTTTTTAATTTGTACACCATAGGAGTACAAATTGCGACGTTACTTGATTCGTCTTGCAAAAATGAATCTCCAGTTGAGACAGAATTGCTTGGGAGATCAGACAAACCACTTAGCTGTAAGTCATGTCTAGATAGTTCCCCATTATGGTTCTCTGCAAATGTTTCAGATAATGTAGGACCTGTATTCGACAGTACATTAACTTCATTCGATAATACATCAGGAGATGCACCAGTAACATCGATGTTATCTATTGCCTGAGCCTTTATTAGATTCAATATTTTGTAAGTCCTAGAACTCATTTTGCTGCAACAAGAAGAGAAATCTGTTCAGGAAATAATGCATGTGAAGTGTGAAAGGACCTACAGTTAAATAATTGTGTGTTTATTAATGTATGACTTTATTGTGCGCTACAGCTCAGACCGAGTTTCAAGCACATTTGGATGTAAAAAATCACAAAAAACATTTATGCTGTAATAAACCATAAGTATTTGGAGGTATAAAGACATAATGTACAATTACGTCCATGTGATATTAATTTTTCGTAGATTTTTTTAGAAACATGAGCGTAAAGTAAAATTAAGCCTTTGTTCTACTCAGCCAAAACAATAATTTCTACAATTTTAATTTCTAAATAGGCAAAAAGTATACTTACGTCTTTCTCCTTCTAAAAATAGAGAACACAAAACCTAATAATAGGTCCAGAACAGCACTTACGGCGATGTTGCACTAAAAACGTGTACGTTCTCACTAACAACTGTGAAACAACTGACTAATGCGTCTCTGTTGTCGCGGATTAATAATGGATGTGATGAGCGTTGCACAAGGATGCAACTACCATCTAGCGGCTAATATTGGAACTACATTTATGGCTCTGTTTCAGCGAATAAATCGTATTGTTCTGCATACGTAACAACCAATAAATCATTTTCCGAAAAAGTTGCAGTTACGTCTATATTCCACCGGAACGGCTGTATTATTTTACATAACATTTGCAGTAGTGGACAACTTAACGATAATCTTCACATAGAACTACCAGATGCTATAGAAGAAAATGAAAGGGCGGTACAAAATATGGATCAAGTTGGATTTGACACAAGAAGACAATTAATACAAAGGTATTTTACATAAAATAAATTGCACATTAAAATATATGAGCTATCAAGATCAGATTAAGTGGAAGAATTACCTATGTAGTACTAATATACATGTGTGGTAATAAAATTACCAGTGGTAGTAGTGAATTCCATTAAATCTTGATTGATATATTTTTATAAATATGAAACTGTTTTCCATTTATATACAGGGTGTCCCTAAATACTGGATAATCCTGGAAACAGTATAGTAATAGGCCAGACTATACCCTATCAGATTATCACAACTTGATCTTATTGAAAACCCTACGGTTTTCGAGATATGGATACTTTCGAAACGGTTATATCCTTTTTTTGAAAAGAACTAATCAGAATTATTATTCCAACTTACAATCTAATAAGTTTCGCTTGGTACTTTTCTTTATACTATCAAAAGTCAAAGTTGGCAGATGGAATCGAAATTTAAGAAATATTTTTTTTTCTTAAATATTGTCATTTGGAAATTTCTATAGTACAAAATAAATGTTCTATGAATACTCACCAAAATTCAGAATTAAAGAATCCTTAATTTGTGACAATGGCATGCAAAATACTCCCCAGGGTAGAAATTTTCAAAATTTTACAAAAGTGCCCATATCTCGAAAAGGATTTTCAATAAGAAGCTGTAATAATCTGATAGGTGATAGCCTGGCCTATTAACATTTTCAGGATTATCCATTATTTATGGGACACCCTGCACTTGTAAATTAGTTATGAATTTTTAAATTAGCTGTGTAAATTAAGTTGTAAATTAGTTTTAAATCTTGTTTTAAAATTTTGAACTACATAGTTTTAAGTAAACATTAATATATTATAAATGACTTTATTTAGGCTTTATTCAAGCATAATAACAAAAACCTATCCAATTTGATATACTCACATTGGATAGGTTTTTGTTATTATGCTTGAATAAAGCCTAAATAAAGTCATTTATAAACAATGCATATCAAGCAAAGAAAGAGAATTGTAAAAAAAAATTATATATATTAATTAATTATAAGTTACACTTACCTTAATTTTAAATTGTTTTGTATAAACTTGGACAAATACCATTGATATTTCACAGAGTATTAGAGTATTTTTGTTTATTTACTTAGTTATATATTTATGTAACCCTCAATGTGTATTATTATGTGAAAACAGATATATAAAAATTAAACATTTGCTGAAATGTCCTTTAAAGTATCACTAATATTTTCTAAGTTTTTATTCATTTTACTTAAATTATCGTCAATATTCCGAAGAACAACTAAAGTTTCATCGTTCATGTTCCTAACAGCTTCACTCATATTCGTTAAACATCTCCTTCTATTAGTGGAAGACGATGGTGTCTTTTGAGAACCTTCAGAGGTTTCTCTGTGTACTTTTCCAGAGTTTGATGGTTGCGTTTCAGTTACATTTACAGACTCTTCTTGGTTCTTTAAATAAACATCCTCATCAACACTAACTAATTGCCCCTCAGCATCAGATGTCATCGTAAATGACAAGCAAGATCTTTTTGTCGGTTGCCGAGTTGGTTGGTTGGTTTCTTGAGTTATGAAATATGAATCGATATATTCCATATTTTGATTTGGCAACATTTTTGGCATTTTATGTACCTATTTGAATTAACGTGGGTTTTTGCGATTGAATTAAAGATGCCTGCAATGTTACAAAAGTAGGTCTTTGTGGTACAAATATTTTTGTTGATGCAGAATTCTCATCATTTTCTTTGCTACTGCATTTTCTTTTTTTTGTAAACCTTTTCCTCTTTTTGCCCAAATCCCATTTCATGTACATCATCACCCTTGTACGATTTGTTTCCCATCAGTGCCAGTAAGCGTTGTTCGTGTTTAGTCAATGTTAGATTTGTACCTTCGCCACCTCCAGTACCTCTTAATCCTGCATATATTTGAGCAGCTTTTGCTTTAACTTTGGACATCCAATCTGTTAGTCGCTAAAATAATTAAACTTTAAGAATTGAAAGGCGTTCCACATTACTTGGAAATTTACCCTTTTATAATCTGACACCATTAAATTGCCATAGCCCAAAGCATTTAGCTGATTTACGAGTTTTTGCCATAAATTCTTATTCTGTTCATTTGCATTAAGGCCAGTAAATCTATTTGTGACAATTTAAGGATTTTTCTCAGCAAAGTTTAATAACATCTCGTAATGTTCTGAATTTAACTTCATGCTCTTTCTATATTTATATTATTTATATGATAAATAATAATAAACTAAAATGACACAATCACCAAATTTACAAATTTTCTGTTAATCAAAACTTCACGAAACTATGACATGACACTGACAGTACGTACGAAATAAAAAAATCCCTAACTTTTGACAGAAAATTGTCGCATTTCACGAACATTTCCGAAACCACAATCGACAATGATTATTGGCTGAATGGAGTGCTAACTTCTACAATTGTCGCTAGCTAGTCGCCCAAAATCTGTCGCTTAGTAGCATAAACTGAGTTTCACCCCTGGAATAAGTAGCCTGGGCATCTCAAAAAATACACTAATCGTTTTCCCTAGCTGATATGTTACATATCCGAAGGTTGGCCATGATACTAAATATAACCTCGGAGTGCCTTCGTACTTGACTAACATGACTTTTCTGGACACTATTTCGGAACTCAATAAATAACTAACCTACAGGTAAGAAGATACATACTTTACTGACTTTACCAATCTAACTAGCTATGTTCTATTTTAGGTTCGTCGAAAAAGTGTCGCCTTATATCCACTGCTGCACACGACTACCTAAATGAAGTATACCTACACTAAGTAACCAGACATCTTTCTAATAACAAGTTGCAGATAGAAGACGTAAGTGACTCAAATACAAGAAGATCTATTATACCATGGGAGCAAAGAAATTGAGTCTATGTATCTGAACTTCGAACACATACGATATTATTTATGTATATTTTTATTTAAAGCTCAATAAACTATTTAAACCGTATTCTTACCTTATCACAGCTGATCAATACTAGGTTAAAATCTTGGTTACAGGGTTGATTGAAAATTCAACCCGTAACAAAGGATTCAAATATTCACCATCTTTGGAGTGATTAAACATTATTCCTTATCATAAATAACTAATTGGTATGTAAATAATTTCATTGTTTCAGTCATGTGTAAAATTTATGGTTGTGTAGTATAAAATCACTGAAATAAACATATTTTTGAATTAATGACGGCAGATTTTTTCTATTTTATAAAATAGGCACGTCTCACTTTAGGAAAAGCAATTTTGAGTTGTTTAATGCAGTTGTATATTGTGTAAAATACAAATAATAATCCGCTGCGGACGGGACAGGTTTGGTTGCGGATCGGACACACACTAAATTAATGCAAACTACTCAAACATACAATGCAAAGTCACTCAAATATGTTTATTGAAAAAACAGTATAAACTAACAAGAATTAATAATACAGGCATATTCCTATGTATCTGCCGCTTGAAAAATATTATTTATATTTTTTTCGTCAGAAATATAAAATAAATCTTTGGATACACCTGAAGATGGATTTTGCAAAATACATAGTATTTCCTGATAGTTTATCCTTTCTATATCCTCTTTTGAAGGCCACGCAAAATTTTTTCCTCTTCTTTCCAGAAAGTTTACAGTTAATTCTTTTTGATCTATAGATGAAACAATTCCTAAAATAAAATTAAAAAATAGAAAAATGTCACAGATTCACTTTTGAATACTATTGTTTACCTGGATACCGCTGATTTCCATAAATTGCTGCAACCCATGTTCCAACAGCAGGCATTTCACATTTTCCGATGACGTCCTCCACATACATTGCGTTATTAGTTTCGCTCTTTGCATTCTCTTTTGTTTTTTTGTCATATTTTCGATTCTGAAAATTTTGCCTTTTGCTCTTGCTTTTCCTTTCCTTCCTCTGTCTTTTGCACGTACTAATGCTTTTTTCCTCGCTAATTTTCCCTCTAAATATAATTATGATGTTTGCCAAGTATGGATTTCTTCGTAGTGGACACTTTCGTTCAAATGATGCACTGACTAAAGAATACTTGCTTTATTGATATGTTTCTAGCACAAGCTACAAATTTAATCTCTGACGATGAGGAATCAGGCTTGACTATTTATACGATTCCTTATCGTTTACATTTACGTCCATTTGATATGAAAGACATGTGTAACATTAATTAATACGCATAAATGATATAAGGTTATCAAAAATATATAATATCAGGTACTGGGTCAACACGTGTAACTCCTCCCATCTTAAAAAGGAAGCTGGGGCTCTGCAAGAGGTTCAGCTTGCGTGTGAGGTTGAATGGTTGCCTGTTGTGTTGATTTGTTAAAAACGACCTTGAGTTTTTCTTTTGGTTTACATTTAAAATAAATGAGTACAAAAATAAAGATAATTAGACATGTTATAATAAAAATCTTCCAGGCGTAGTCATCATGCCAGGTTGAGGATTTGAATGATTCTATGTGTATCGATCATAATTTCGTGATGAGGTTTTGTTCTTGGTATAGATTTTCCAAGGATATGTTGTGTAGAGGCACCATAGGGAATCCTTGTAGTGAGATCTCAGGTATGAGATATACAGTGCTGGTAATAATTGGGTTTTCATATTCGTATAATTTTTCATCTACTGAAAATTTACATCCAGGGGTCATGGTAATTTTTGTATTTTGTGAGACGGTTTTAGTATTTGAAACTCCTATTTTGCAACTGTATTCTATCGTCACGTTTTTGTTAACTATCAATATATAGTCAGAGGATCTTAACTGAAGTACATAAGGTGTTTTGTAGACAGTTCTGATTATTTGGCAATTTTTTGGTGTCCTATGTCTAAAAAGGTCTAGAAGACAATCGGATTCAGTGTCGTATCGGACTTCAGAAGTATAATAGAAATATTCTACAGCGGCTGGTAGAGAATCAAGCCATTGGTGGTTGTCTTGTGAGTCAGTGACAAGGTATTTAGGGTGATAAAAGAGGGAAACATTGAAGGTAGGGATAGGTGTTACATGATACAATTCAAGGTGTGGTTGCGTTGCCAAAATTGGTACTAACAAGGCAATATAATAACAAAAGTTTTCATGATAAACTTTTGGTTTAAAATGAGAATAGTATGATTGCATATATCTAAATCGAGGTATTTCATTATGAGGATATAATGTACGTAAGTGTGTAATGATATCATCTATTTCTGGAGGATTTAACAAAAAGAAACTAATTTGATTAAGGTTGAGTAAGCTAACAGTTTGTTCAATTTGTTGGACATAATAAAGTATCAATTCAAATTGATTGATTATAATTTGTCTTTGGAAATGTATATTAAGTTGTTTTGAAAAATATTTGATATTTTGTTCTAATTTTACATTATTTGCTTCAATTTGTTTGATTAATGTAATTGTTTTATTAGAAAATGATTTTAACAGTGAAGTGTGCAAATTAACTTCCGTTTCGAGATTCTTTTTATTATTTAATAAGGTGTCTAATTTAGAATTAAATGATTCAATATCTTTTTCTGTTGCAGTGCCAAATAGTTGTTTATTAATATCTCCAATGAAATTAAATAGACCTCTTTTAATTCTTTTGATTGGTCTGAATTTCTTAAATTCTTGGTACAGTATTACTTTCAAACCTTCTTCTTGATGTAAGAGTGAGTCTGAAATTTTGATCGCTCATTAATATTATTTTAGAAAAAGCTGTGTATAAAGGTTGAAGATCTAATTTATGAATAAATGTATGATATCGTTCTACCGTATGTATTCTTTTACCTATTTTTTCGAATAACGCGACGCTATTGACGGGGTCGAAGGTTATATCGTTTGCTAGTGTTGTCAATGCCATGGTCAAGATGATCAGGATGTGAATGGGATTCATCGTCATCCTGCAAAGAAATTTTCTCAATAATTTTTCTTTGTTTTCTAACTTTATTTTTATGTACTAATCCTATGTCTGTTAGTATTTTATTATTCTTGTCACTAATTACTGTTGTTTCTTTAAATCTTGGATAGTCTTTTGGTCTACGTGGTTCTGTTCGAACAAAGATGTTCTGATCTGTTTGTACTTGTTCTGGAGTTTGTAATTTATTATTACTTCTTGTAATAACTTTTTCTTTATTACTCTTAATTCTGTCTTTAATTTGAGTATGTAAAGTTTGTAAGTTTTCTCTATGTTGAGTGGTATATTGGTTGATAATTAATTGAGGTGAAAGATCGAATGGGTTTAAACTACTTCAAAAGGTGTCATGTTGATTACCGAATCGATTGAGTTGTTATATAACAGTACTGCAAGTACCATCAGATATTTGATTGATTTTTGATGTTCTTGTTTTAAACATCTTATTGAGTCAATAAGGGTCGAATGGAATCTTTCAACTGGAGAATTTGAATTGGAATGATAAGGAGTAGTGAAATGAAGTTGGATATTGTGTAAAAGGCAAAATTCCTTAATTATTTGGTTGTTGAATTCTGTTCCATTGTCAGCAGTGATTTTATTTGGAATACCCATATGAGAAGTGAATGATAAGAGAGCTTCCATGATATTAATGCTATTCTTAGTTTCAAGATGATAGGCTTGACCAAATTTAGAAAAGGGGTCAAAGATAGTAAGAAAATATTGTTTGTCGATTACAAATGTGTCAACATGGATATGTTCGAAAGGTTTAGAAGGAGTATCTGATATTTGAAGTTTGATCTTTTGAGGATTTCTGTCATACTTGGATAAAAGGCAAGTTTGACAAGTGTTTATATAATTTGTGGCATCATTTTGGATGTTAGGCCAATAATAATTTCTTTGAATTGATTTAATGGTTTCTTTAATTCCTCTATGACACGTTTTTCCTTGATGGTGATATTTTATAATCTGTTGTTATTCGGGTTCTGTAAGAATATCATCTACAATTTTGTTTGATATTAGTATTTTAGTATTTCGATGATGAATAAGGGAAGTTCGTAAAATTCTGGTAATCTTCTTTTCTAATGAAGGGGTTGAAAATTTTAAACAAGAGATATTATCTAATGAAATTAAAGGTTTTAGGAATCTAAATGTGTCGTCGTCACTTGAGTTACTTCGGAACGTGATGGAATGTTTAAATTTATTAAATATTATTTTAGAATCACATACATCAGTTGGGATTGTATTTGATTCTGTAATGATTAATTGACTTTTAAAGTGGTTAAGAGGTTTTTCCGTGTAAGGAATGGTAAAAATGGGTTCTTCATGACTAGTATGTACAGTTTGATTGTCGGCATGTTGTTCTTCATTGTTGTTATGATTTTCTTGATTTTCCGATGATAGTAATTCGTCTAATTCGTCTATTGACATTAATTCGTCTTCTTGTGAATCTTCGTTAAGAATTTCATCAATCATTGTGTGCCATATTGTGCTTGAATGCTTTCGTTATCTTGGTCTTTCTCATTAACGTTACATTCTAATTTGATTCTACTAAGGGCATCGGCACCTTTGTTTTGTTTACCTTTCTTGTATTTAATTTCATAATTGTATTCTTCTAGTTTGAGTCTCTAACGGACTAATTTTGAATTAGGTTCTTTTAGAGAAAATAACCATTGTAGTGGCTTGTAATCGGTATAAATAGTAAATTTAGTTCCGTAAATATAAGGGCGGAAAGTTTTACAAGCCCATACAACTGATAATAGTTCTTTTTCTATGGTCGAATGATTAATTTCTGAAGAGTTAAGAGTTCGTGAAGCGTAACTAATAGGGTTGTCATTTTGGGAAAGTACAGCACCGATAGCATAATTAGACGCGTCTGTAGTTACTTCAAAAGGTTTAGAAAAATCTGGATAATGAAGTACTGGGTTGTTTACTAGTAATGATTTGCAAGTTTTAAAACAATTCACGTATTCTTCTGAAAAGGTAATTTTCATATCTTTTTTTAAACAGTTAGTTAAAGTTTTTTGTGAGGTGAGGTGAGGTGAGGTATTTGGCGTTAGGCATGGTCGCCCCTTCGCCACAAAGGAATGGAGTTAATGTAACTTTATAATTAATTGATTAGCTTAATGACATACTCTCATATTCTTAATTTCAATAACGCGACACTATGTTCTAAAAGGAATAAAAGGATGCACTTTTCACGCCCAGGGGTCGGTCAGGGCGACTTGCTACTGATGTACACTTAGGAACATAAGATAGACCTCGGAAAGGAGGGGTTTATAACATGATGGAGAAGCAACAAGAATTATTGGGATTTGGCACATATATGCAACTGCTTTTATATATTTATATTCGTTTCTTTTAAAAACTGTATTAATGCCGTATGTATTTTTATGCAATCTTTACTTAGAAGAGTAGTTATATTTGTAGGCATCTGAACTTGTTCCTGGAGTAGTGTGGATATTAATTTTATGGTAGCTCTGTAGTTATTGTTACAATTAAAGAATATGTGGTTCAGATCGCCGATTGATATATTATCACAAGGACAGTACGGTGTAGGAGCGATTCCGATACGATTGAGATGATAAGGAAAACATGCGTGATTTAGTTTCAGTCTGACTATTGTTGACGTGTGGTATTTGTGAGTGGTATTGTCCATGGTAGTATTAGAAGGTAGCGTAGGGTGTATTAGTGTATAATGGTTGTTGGATTTTGCAACAAATTCCTTCCAACGATTCTCCCATTTTAACCGGCTCTTCTTTCTGAAATGGCATTGTAAATCGGTTGGATGAAAGAATTGTTGTTCTGTTCCTATATCTTCAAGCGCCTCTTTAGCTAGTTGATCAACTATCTCATTTCCAAGTATTCCTGCATGACCTTTTACCCAAATGAATTTTATCATATAACCTAAGTTCCTTATTTGGTTATGTAATTTTGCGATATCTAATACGATTTTGTTGTTGTAATGTTTGTAAGACAAGTGTGCTATGGTCTGTAGGACGGATTTAGAGTCGGATATAATATTGATGTTCTTTAGGTCTTGATGCTCATTAATATGATGTTCTATTATCCATTGTAGTGCTTGCTCAATGGCAATTGCTTCGGCGGTGTAAATTGAGCACTCTTTGAGGAGCTTATATTTTGCTGAAAGTTCTGATTGGGGGACGTAGAAAGCACAACTCGTACCTAGTTCAGATTTTGAGCCATCTGTATAAATATTTAATGATGGTGAATTATTGCATAATATGCCTTTGAACAGCATTTTATTTATATGCCTATTGTCCGAATATACAGGGAATACTACTGTATGTTTCTGTAGGGGTATATGGAAATCATATTGGAAAATGGGATATATATTTTGGGAAATTATTATGTTATTAAAATCATTAGTCTCTAAATAAGCATCTACTAAGGGCGGACTGTTACGTTTTTCCCAGTATTGTTTTGTTAGGCAGTCAATGCTGAGGTGATATAATCTGTTGGTCATACTGTTGTAATTTTCCATAATTTTTATCATAAATTTAATGCTTATTTGCTCCCTACGTAACTTTAATGGAGGCTGTTGGGATTCGCATAATAGGGCTTCACTGGGGGATGAAGTCATTGCTCCAAGACATATTCGGATAGCTTTAAACTGTATTCTGTCCAAAGTTTTGAGGTTTGAGGTGGATGCGCTCCCATAGAATGAACATCCATAATCAATAATAGATAAAATGTATGTACGGTAGAACATTAGTGATGTTCTAGTGTCAGCTCCCCATTTTGTTCTTGTGACTGCTTTTAATATGTTGATTCCTTTTTCGCATCTACTCTTTATGTATAGAATATGTTTTATCCAAAGTAGTTTTCTGTCTACTATAATTCCGAGGTACTTATATTCATTTACTATTGGTATTTCAAAGGAACTGAGTCTCATGAGCCGATCCGTCTCTGGTATTTTGTGTCTACTTATGAACATTATCGCTGATTTGTTCTCAGACAGTTCGAAATTGTGAATATTTATCCAAGTTTTGAGACAATAGGCAATATACCGAATTTGGTTTATACATTTTTTAAATGAATTTTGGATTGAGTATATCACAATGTCGTCCGCGTATTGAATAATGCGAACATCGTCATCGAATATGTAATGTAGATTTGCAGTGTACATATTAAACAGCAGTGGGCTTAAAACAGAGCCTTGCGGTACACCTTGGCTAACCGTTCTTGGACCATGCATATGGTTGAGGTGATCTCTGAGGAAAATTTTTCTGTTATTAAAAAGTTCCACTATATTAATAGATGTTTTTGATGAGATGTTATATTCCATTGATAATTTGTTTTGGAGTAATGTAAGATCAACTGCATCGTATGCACCTTTTATGTCTACAAATAAGGTTCCCATATAGTAATTTTTACTAAAAGTGTCTTGTGCATCTACAACTAACTGTGCCACTGCTTCATTTGTACCCATTCCTCGGCGAAATCCAAACTGAGATTTTGGTAGTAGAGAATTATGTTCGACGAACCATTCTAATCGAGCTTTAATCATACGCTCGAATGTTTTCATTAGGCAAGATAGAAGTGATATAGATCTATGTGCTAGGAGTGGGTCATCATAATTCTGGGGCTTTTTAATAAGTATAATCACTATTTCTTTGAGTACTTCGGTATATTCACTTTGCAACCACCAATTGTTGTACACATTCAATAGCAGTTCTTTTGCAGGTCCCGTTAAGTTTGTCAGAATCATACTTGTAATATTGTCGATTCCTGGTGCCGTATTATTTGCATTCTTGATTGCCATATTGAGTTCTTCTAAATTAAATGGATTATCTAACATGTTGTTATAGTGTTTATTCAACACATACTGGTTGTTAGTAACTGTAGGGGGGGCTATTTTATCTAGATGTGCATCAATTATCTCTGTTGGAATAGGCTGTTTATTAACGTTGGAGTTTTTACTAGCAATCTTTTTAATGTATGTCCATATTTTCGAAATCGGTGTACTTTTATTGAGTTTTGATATAAAGTTTTTCCAGCTATTTCTCCGCTTTCTGTGAAAAGTTCTTTTAGCCTGGGCATCTAGTTTTTGATATTTCAGATAATTATCAAAGTTGGATATTGATTTATATGATTTGAGGGCATCAAGCCGAGCTTTTATTTTATCGGAGCACTCTTCATCCCACCAAATTGGTTTACTACTTTTGGACGATAATGTTTTTTTTATGGGTATTGCAGCATCTGCAGCTTTAGAGATATTTTGTATCAACTGAGTTAGCGTTTCAGAATTATTTTCCGTGGTGGTACCTATTGAAATTAAAGTATCTAACTTAGCGGCGAATAAGTTCCAATCAGCTTTAGAATCTTTCCATCGAGATGATGGATTTGATGAGAATTGTTGGGTTTTTGTACCAATGGTTATTTTTATTGGGTAGTGGTCGGATCCAAAATTATCTTCCAATATATTCCATGTAGATTTGATCGCTAATGATGGGGTCGTAAGGGTTAAATCTACTACCGAATGATTTTGGTTAGGTCGAGTAATTCTGGTAGGGCTACCATCATTAAGAACTATTAAATTACACTTGTCAAGAGCATCTACTAATCGCTTTCCTTGATTGTTATCTGTAGCCGATCCCCATATACGGTTTTGGGCGTTAAAATCACCCCCAATTATCACTTCGCCAGTAAACTGTGAAAAAATACTATTCCATTCATTGGCAGTTGCTTGTATATTAGGTGGCTTATACAAGGAAACAACATGTACGTTACTAAAATCAAGCTTTATAGCACAAATTTCGATATTACTATTATTTATATTATATGTTAGATTAACTTCCTGGTAAGCTAAGTTATTCGCTATTAAAATACCTACACCTCCCTTACCATTTTCTCTACGTTTTGAAATGAAATTATAATTTTTAAAATGACACTGAGATTTTGGTTTTAACCAAATTTCTGATAGGATCACTATATCCACTTTATTACTATTTAAATAATTTTGTAAGTAATGCTTGTTTGAGTTTAATGATCGAGCGTTCCACTGTATGATTACAATTTCGTTATTGCTAATATTCTTCCTGTTCATCATTATATTGATCGATATTACTGCTATTATCTATATATGAATCTGTATTTGCAAGTAAAGCATTTAGAGTCTGTTTAATATTAAGTTCATTGATAGCATCTGCGTTACTGGATGTCAAAAGATTTTGAACCAGATTAATGATAAAGTTAGAGATTTTCTCTACTAATGTGGTTTTATAGGTTAAAATTTCTTCGCGGTAGGGATTTGGTAGAATTGAATGATTTTCTCTTAAGGGGGGCGGGGTGTTTTCTCTTGCCGGAGATCTTCCCGCTTTACGTTTCTTTACTTGAGGTTGACTCAAGTGTCTAGTGGACGGTTTTCTTTGAGTGTAATTATTATCATTGTAGCGATTATTAACATTTGTTTGGATAGGGTTAGGTAAACTAGGAAAATCTGTTATGTCTGCCAAAGGTGCAAATCTGTTGTTAGTGACTATTTTAGCATACGACGGGTTGTTTACTAGATTTTCTGCCTCTTTAAAAGATAAGTTTTGAGTAGCCATTGTTTGTTTTATTTGGTGCTGTTTTTGATACATTGGGCACTTTTTGTCTACTGACGAATTTTCATCAGATTTACAGAAAACACAGAATGGACTATCAGCTTGTTTACAAGTTTCAAAATTATGGTTCTCACTGCAATATTTGCACCTTGCTACCTCACTTTTACACTGATTACTTGTGTGGCCATACCGCAGGCATTTATAACACTGTACGACAGGATAAATATATGGTTCTACTGGAAAGTTACAAAGGTTTATTCTAACAAACTTTGGAATCTCTGTCCCCAGAAATGTTAAAATAATCATCTGTCGTTTAATAATTATGCTTTGTCCATCTTTATCTGTAATTCTGCGAGTCATACGTTTTACATCTACTACCTTAAAACTAGAATCAATGTTAGATTTGATATAATCTTCCTCAAAATATGTATCCACCATCCGTATAATACCCTTTTTTTGTGTAAAAAACTTTGGAATGTATGACACTAAATTTTTTGAACTTAATAATTCGTGTTTGACTAATAAATTTGCAGCTTTAGCTGTGTTTAAAACAACCTTTACTCTATTCAGTCCAATCGGTTTAATATCTGTAATGGTCTTTTTAAAAAATTGATTACAAAATAAGTAATGTCCTACTCTTACGGGAAACAGTCTACCTAAATTGTTTTGCTCATGTTCTACATATACAAAGTACGGCCCCGGGTCCGATTCTTTGTACTGGTTATCATAGTCGATGTTTTTTGAATCATGTTTTATCATTTCTTTATCTTGCGTAGTGTTTTGTGGTGCGGGCGGCCACGAGCCGCCCGGCTGCGCGTCCATTTCTAATTTATATCAATGCTCTGTTCTATATTTCCTATATTATTAGGACAATGTTATAATCGTGAATATTTGGAAACAATTAATTAATTACAAATGAGTATATTGATACTTATCTGAATTCACACTAAGTCACTCTGCCGGTGTGTACCACTCCGCGGTTGGCTTAGTACTTGTAAAGTTTTTGTGATTTTAGCAAAATTTGTAATAAATTTCCTGTAATATCCTAAAAGACCTAAGAATGATTTTATTTCGGTTGTAGTTTTTGGTATAGGAAAATGTTGGATTGCTTTTATTTTGTCCGGGTTAGGTTTAATACCGTCCGGTGTTATGATGTGTCCTAGAAAGGCTACTTCTTTTTTTAGAAATTCTGTTTTATCTAGTTGTATTTTAAGGTTATGCTGTCTAAAGGCTTGGAATACTAGTTCTAAACTATGTATATGTTCTTGTAATCCATTTGAGAAGACTATTACATCGTCCATGTATACCATGCATATTTTATTTTGAAGATCTCTAGAGTAATACGTTGTCCATACATCTCTGAAATGTAGCTGGGGCATTCTTGAGACCAAAGGGCATACGGATGAATTCGTAGTGACCATTATCTACTGAGAAAGCTGTCTTTGCTATCGAATCAGAGTGCATCTCGATCTGGTGGAATCCTGAGGCTAGATCAATTGTGGAAAAATATAAGCATCTGCCTAATCTATCAAGTATATCTGTAATGTTAGGTATTGGATATCTGTCGTCGATAGTTTTGTCGTTGACTTTTCTATAGTCAATTACTAGTCGCCATTTTCGTTTTCCGCTGGCATCCATTTTCTTCGGGACGATCCATATTGATGATGACCAAGGGCTTTGTGAGGGTCTTATTATGTTATTTTTTGACATTTCTTCAATTTGTTGACTGACCTCTTGTTTATGAATATAAGGATAGCGATAACTTTTTGTATGTGTTGGGATGTTGTCTTTAGTTGTGATGTCATGTTTTACAGAATTACTGAAGCTTAAAATATCGTCTGGTTTTTTGAAAATATCAGTATATTTTCTGCAAAGTTGAAAAAGTTTTGTACATTCTTCTTTATTTAAGTGTGACGTTCGTAGTAGGGAATTTAAATTTGTGTTTTGGTTGTTTATTGGATCACTTTGTATAGTATAATCGTACGTATCGTATTCTGTCATTGAACTAAATATTAATTTATTTGGGTCAAAATAATGAGATTGGGTATCATAGTTATGTAATTCAAAACAAATGTTTCTGTTGATAACTTTTGTGATTGTTGTAGGAAGATAACATTCATTTGATTGAATTTCATTAATTAAGATTTCTGTGTTATCAGAACATTGAATGGGTAGGGTTATCGTTGAAATTTGATTAGGGGGAATTTTAATTAATTGATTTATATTTAAATCTTTATGGAGATGAGGGGATCGATATAGTAGGGGCATACAGAAATAATCATTAGAAATGGTGTTACGGCTAATTGAAATATCGATTTCTAATTTTTTAATATCTTCGATACCAAGAGCACCGTCGAAATAGTCATGAAAGTCAAATAAGATAATTTCTAAATCTGTTTGAGTGTTAAACTCTGGAAAGCAAGAAATTCTAGCTTGATGATTAATGGTTATTTCACCTGAGCCAGTTTTGATTTGAATAGGGCTGAAAATGATTTTATCTGGGAAGTATTTTTGGACAATTTTGGGTTTAATAATAGTTTTAGAACTACCTGTGTCAAGAAGTAATTTAAGAGGAGGATTATGGAGTTGGATATAAGGGAGAGAACTGTTGATTATGTTTTGATTTAATCCTAAGTAGGGTTGTCCGAATCGTCGTCTGTGGTAAAATTTAGTTCTTCATTATATTCTTCATTAACAAATTGTGATTCATTACCTTCGTTCATTTCGTGTTGAACATTGTTTTGAGGTAATATACCTAAAGGGTTATTTGGATCAGCTCGTTGGTAGTTAAAAGGACTTTCGTAAGAATATAATTGTGGTGTGATATCGGCTTCATTAAAGTTAAGGTTTGTTTTAATAGAAGATATGCCTGACATGGGAGTTGGCTTATATGGAGTATTTTGATTCTTTGGGGCATTAAAAGTTTGTTGATTATTAGGATAATTATATTTTACTGGAATTGATTGCATCGGTTTTTGCCAATGTTGTTTCGATTGTTGGAGTTGAAATTGTTGGAAAGATTGATTTTGTTTTTGATAGGGTTGAAATTGTTGAAATGATTGATTTTGTCTGGGCTGTTGGAATTGATATGATGAGGGGCGAAATTGTTGATTTGATTGATTTGGTTTAGATTGTTGGTATTGTTGAGATGGGGTTTTATTATTTTTATATGTGGGTTGTTCGATAGTACGTTTGTAACGTTGAAATTGTTCTTCTTTTGTGACAAAAGTGATTGCGTTTTCTAAGCTATTTATTTCTTTAGTTCGCACCATCTGTTGGAAATTATAAGGAAGGTTTCTAACATAGGTGTCTAAACTTAATTTTTGGAAAACAGAACTTAGAGCTTGTTTTACTTCGCGAGAATCGGGGAGTTGTCTCAATTAATAAAGATTGGCATTGTAAAATTTTATTACTAAAGCTAGTTAGTGATTCATGTTTCGAATCGTATTGCAAGTGAATTAAGTCTTGTTGCAAGGTGTCTAAGTCACGAGGGTCACCGAAAGTTTGAAGAAGAATCTGCTTAATACCCAACCAAGAGTCTACTTCTAATCTTGTGGAGATATTAACCTGAGCTTGGCCTTGTAACTTATTTCTAATTGCTCGTAAAAGGAATTTATTTTGAACTTCATTGTTTGAAGCATAGTTTGTGATTAATTCGTCACAAGCATCTATAAAGTCGTTTAATAGAGATGGTGTACCATCAAAATTTGGTATTACGTCTATATACATTTTTAATAATTGATATTGCGAATTCTGATTTTGAGTCGCCATTATATTCTCGATTTCGTTTACGGTTTCTAGCAAATCTTGCATAGAATAAAGTTTACTTAAAATTGTTCGAATTATTGATATACAGTCAATTTAATTCGATTATCGATATTCATTCGATAGAAAACTAAAACTATTCTCAAATTATTGATATGCAGTCAACTAATTTGATTTTGCAATTTTTACGGTTTACCGATATACAGTCGATAACTTCGGAGAGATAAAAAGTATGTGCAAATCCGTGCCTTGAATTATATCAATAGAAAAATGGGAAATTTGGACAGGGAAAAAGACTCACAGACTTACCAACGCTTTTGTTGACCTGGGTCGATTTTCTTTCTGGTCCTGGTTCCTTGATTTCGATAGTGCCTAAATGACTGAAGTCAACCAGGGATGATTCTATTCCTCGATGGATGTGAATATACCAAGTGGACACTATCCTACCGACCCCGCCAATTATGATGTTTGCCAAGTATGGATTTCTTCGTAGTGGACACTTTCGTTCAAATGATGCACTGACTAAAGAATACTTGATTTATTGTTATGATTCTAGCACAAGCTACAAATTTAAACTCTGACGATGAGGAATCAGGCTTGAATATTTATACGATTCCTTATCGTTTACATTTACGTCAATTTGATATGAAACACATGTGTAACATTAATTATTACGCATAAATGATATAAGGTTATCAAAAATATATAATATCAGGTACTGGGTCAACACGTGTAACTATATTCTTGACTTTTCTGTACTAGACAAAGTTTTATTTTTCTTTTGTTTTTGGAGAGGCATTTCTTCATTTTAATGATCCTCACTAGAGTTAAATAAAATTCTTTATGGAAAGCAGTGCTTCTCCATTTTATTTTAATATTTCTGATTCCTCTTTGACTGGTATTAATATTCATATCCTTCTCCAGTGAACTATTGTTTTATTTATCAGGATCTGTTATTTCAGTTTTTAGTTAAATTTTTTTCCTAGCTTTTTTAATTTCTTTGTTACGCAAATAGGCTTCTTCTTTTTCTTTCCTCAATTTTATTATAAACTTTTCCTTTTTAGATTCCTCCATGGTTCTATTTGCAAAATATCCAGAATGTTAGTAACGTTAAGCATACTCACAAAACTACTACATAAACAAATAAACACTAAGTAATAATCAATCAATAAGTATTAAGGTTGATTCTCACTTACGCTACACTCAGCTCGGCGACGCGACACGACGCCGCGCTGCAAAGTGTCGTGACGCTGGGGGGTATTCTCATTACAGCGACCGACAGCGACGCGACACTACGCGCTGTTAGCAAAGAGTGAAGTCCGCAGTTGACATTTGTTTATCTTTGAATTAAATTGGATTTTTCTCTTACAAATTTTTAGTTTTTTATCGAGTACTGATGAAGACATACATATTCGTGTTAGTTATGTGCCAAATATTCTCTTTTCTTTGCTAATTATTGTAGTTTTTGTTCGTTAGATCGTAAAGTTCTACTGATTCAGCCACAAGGATGATTAATGCCTGCCTTTTCATCGGACAAAGCAGCATGTGAACCGTATACAATCTGGATTGTACTGAACGACGCCGCGCGACATAACATAAAAAATGCTCACGGAACAATTCCAACGTTGCCGCGCGACGAAGCGACGCATCGCTAACTGTAGTACAGCGCAAGTGAGAACGTACTCATTTAAAACAATGCGTTCATTACCTAGCGGCAATTTGCAGCGCCGCGTCGCGCCGCGTAGCCGAGCTGATTGTAGCGTAAGTGAGAATCAACCTTTAAGGTTGTGTGTGAATATTTGCTTAATATCTAAATAATGTTTTTCTCATTTACTAAAATGTCCATTCCGCAACGAATAAAAATGATTAAATAATGTTGCGGACTGGACGTTGCGGAACGGACAAATTAAACATTTTAAATTGTCCCGCCAATACCATTAGCGGATGAAACTTTATTTTGAGGGTACGTAATGCGCACCTTACATTATAGCAATAGAAATAATAATAATAACAATAATGGCTATATTTGAGGCGGGGCTCAGCCATAGGCTGCTTTAGCCCAACCTTGAAAATTTTACAATTTTGGGAGAGTAAAATATATTTACATTTTATTATTAATTATAAATAAAAAGAATTGTTACAGTGTAGGAATATACGGAGTGATTGATGATTTGATATTTAGGTATGCTGATGAATGATGAAACTTTAGATGAGCTATACTGAAATAATTAGTTACTAAAGTACTCTTTAATTCTTCTTTTAAAACTGAAAAAATTTTGAATATCTTTCAAAGCAGGTGGTATGCTATTATAAATATGAGCAGAGTAATATGAAAACGAGCCTTTGAAAGAAGTACTGGAATGACGGGGAATGTGCATAATATGTATATTTCGCATGCTGCATTTATGAATTATGAATCTCTTCTCCAAAAACTATTTTAGACCTAATGATGGGTTGTTTGTGTGGATAATTTTATGTATGAGGCACGAATAATGAATATCCCTACGTATATGCATTTTATTCCATCCATATTGTAAATAGAAAGGGGTGATATGATCTCTACGTCTAACATTTGCAGCAAATCTCATACATGCATTTTGTACTACCTGTACTCTATGTGCAACATAAGCAGAAAGACAAGGTCCATTACACAGTGTCACAGTAATCAAAAAGTGATAAGATTAATGAATCTACAAGTTTCAGTTTAACAATTGTACCCAATACATATTTATATTTGTATAAACATTTTAACCTACCATAAGCTTTTTTTATTACATCACTAATGTGTTGTGAGAAAGATAAATTATTATCAATAATAAGACCCAAACTTTTACAGCTATTTTGAAAATTAATCAAGACATCATTCAATATAACTTTATTTTCCACATTTACTTTCTCACGCTGCCTGACATTACCTAATAAAATAACTGTCGTTTTCAATGCGTTTAAAGGCAAAGCATTTTTAACTGACCACGTGTTAACAGCAGTTAAATCTTTATTTAAATCCTGTTTTGCAATTTGTTGATCTTCTGGATAAAAAGATATATATATATATATATATATATATATATATATATATATTTGTGAGTCGTCGGCATACATGTGCATATTTGACTTCATTTTAGAACATAAGTCGGAAGTGTATATAACAAATAACAAGGGTCCTAAAATCGACCCTTGCGGTACACCTCTTGTAATATCTAATGCATCTGAATATTCCCTACGTCCATTAACCGAGACTTTAACCTATTGTCGACGTTCACTAAGATATGCTTTAAACCACTCCAAGGCTGTCATTGAGACCCCATAATACTTAAGTTTTGCCAATAATAAATTATGATCTAAACAATCAAATGCCTTGGAGTAGTCGAGCAACACATCTATTATTACTTTAAATTTATCAACAGGCTGCAACATATCATCAGTAATACCAAGGAGCGCTATAGTTGTGCTGTAACCAGGCCTAAACCCGCATTGCTTTGTTGGCAAAATATATATTTTTCTATATGACTTTTTAACTGTGCATGGACTACTCTTTCTATTATTTTGGATAGAAACGGAAGAATACTAATGGGCCGCAAATCGTTTAAGGAAGTCACTTCCTTTTTAAGCACAAGAGTAATAAGAGCATGTTTCCAAAGTGATGGCATGACACCATACAATAAGGCATAATTAATAATATGCGTTAATACATCTAAACAGTACGGAATACAAATTTTAAACATGTCCGACGTAATTTCATCTATCCCCATTTTATTAGTTTTTATATCTTTTATAATTTTATGTATTTCTACGGAAGTAACAGGCTCAAATTCTAAAGATGTGCTGACTTTTTCATACACGTTATTCTGAAAATCCTGAATAGTTGTTACATCGGCTGTTGTTTTATTTACTGAATCAATGAAATGTTTATTAATCTTATTAGGTTCCAATAATAAGTCCTCCGGTATAATAATTTTATTTGTTGTCGAATGAACATTAAGCTTATCTAAAGTTTGCCATAGAAATTTTGAGTTATGATTATTATTTAATACATTCTGAATATATGCCTTTTTTTCACAGCGTATTGAGGCTGTTACAAAATTTCTTAATTCTTTATAGTAAATCCATTTAGCATTAGCTTGGTCAGATGTTATGTTAATATTTTTTAGTGAGGTACGATATTCAGATAACGCCTTATCACGAGTCCTAATCATTTGCTTAATATTTGGAGTTATCCATGGACTTAGCCGTTTTGTAATTTTAATTCTCCTTAAAGGCGCATGTACGTTAAAAAGCTGAATTATTATATTGTTAAAAAATCAACCTTATCATCAATGTGGTCCAAAACAAAATAAATATAGATTCCCAGTCGATATTTCTGGCATGAACTTCAAATTCTGCCAAATTTATGTTCTTTATGGCCCTGTGCATAATAAACTGTGCTTTAAAGATTTTTCCTAACTATAGGCATATCTACTAAACAAGTTATAAGATTATGGTCAGAAAATTGAGGTACATTTATTACATCCGATCTTAAAATAATATTTGAATTATTAACTATTAGCAAATTTATCAGAGTACTACTCTCAAGAGCAACTCTTGTGGGTTTGTCTATAACTTGTTTTAAACCAAAGGTATCTAAAAAGGAATTGATATATTTATATTCTGGAGTAGTCTTATTCAGATAATTAATATTAAAATCTCCCAAGCAGAATACATAATCGGACGATATTAAACAATCGGTTAATATATTTTCTAATATGTGTAGCGATTTATAATTTGAATTAGGTGGACGGTACACACAACCCATACAAACCTTATGTCCATTAATTTTAGCTGATATCCAAATATTTTCAACATCAGAAATAGTTGCCGTATGTATGACTTTTACATTTTTAATATTATTACATTGTCGTATATAAATTGCCACACCTCCACCTCTACCAGCACTCCTGTCTTGCCTGTACAGATTATACCCTGGAATATCTACCATGTAGTTTAATATTTCTGTAGTTAACCAACTTTCCGTTATAAAAAATATGTCAAAATTGTGTAACAAAATATATGATTTCAGGTTTTCAAATTTGTGATACAAAGATCTTATATTTAAATGAGCTATACTTAAATTTGACGATAAAGTTTCATCACCATCAGCTATTACATCATATATATGTGGGAAATCTTTTCTTGTCTTTCTGTGATTTCATTGTTTATAGTTAAGTTAGTTTTATTAAGTTATGAACGTGCACCGCCAATGGATAGTTTGGTTTTTCGAAAAAGTAGGCGAGGAGAGTTTATTTAGACGGGAGCAAGACGTAAAAGACGAGCGAAGAGCAAAGACGAATTAAGACGATCCTAAGAAAGTATTGAGAAGAAAAGTGATTATACAGGGTGCGGCAGAATGATATGCACTATTTGGGATGTCAATAAAAACCAAAGCACACAAAGTAAGGGAAAGAGTTTTTTATTTCTGGAAACCACATATCATGCCATTTTGAAACGTCATGTTTGAAACGTCATACTTATATCAGTTATCGCCATGGCTTAAAACGGAGCGCCCCGCGCTTTTGTAGTCGACAAGTTCATAATAAATGGTGAATCTGTAATAGCGACGCAGCGTGCATTTCGTATTCAGTTTGATGTTGGTCGTCATGGTGCCGTTCCTGACGGGAGAACAATTCGTCGGTGGGTATCACACTTCCGTGACACAACTTCTGCTCTTAAGCGAAAGTCTACTGGCCGACCAAGGACAGCAAGATCACTGGATTTTTTTTCTGTGGCGATAGCTCAAAGCGCAAGTGTTTAAACATCGACCACAAAGTTTGGAAGATTTAAAGGCAGCCATAAGACAAGAAATCGCCGCAATTCCGCAAGATGATCCGCAGGGCAATGGCGAGCTTTCATGTACACCTTTAAGAGTGTATCAGTGTTAATGGCCGTCATTTAAGTGATGTAATTTTTAAAACATGACATTTTAAAATGGCATGATATGTGGTTTCCAAAAATAAAAAACTTTTTCCCTTGCTTTGTGTGCCTTGCTTTTTATTGACATACCAAATAGTGCATATCATTCTGCCGCACCCTGTATAAGACGATTAATTGAGCCATTTAATTGTAAATCTGTTGGTTTGTGACTGTATCCTTAATTTTTGTTCAATATATTATTTGTCAATCTGACATATCATCTTTTTGGAAAATCTAGACAACAAAGAAAATCCTACATATATTTAAAGTTTCAATTGTATTTGCAAATTATTGTTCCTAAAAAAAAAAAATAAAAAGTAAACATAAGCAATACGAATAATTCTAATTATATGTAATTTCCACAAATTAAACAGAATTTTAAAATTTCAACCTACATATGATAATTTAATAAAATGAAATAAAATAAGCATTACTGACATCAAATAAAATTGTTCACTTTTTCTCACATATTAAAGTAAATCCTAAATTTAATTGGCTTTACCCTAAGTATACAAAAGCAAAACCCAGACAAAAAATTTAACAACCCATAAAAAGAATAAATAAAATATATATACATATCCATGTAAAAAAGAAGGAAAAACATATGTTTTATTCTGATAAGAAATATATATAAAGTTATGAATATAGCTCTACCATGCCAATAAAGAGGTGAAGTTTTTTAAATATCTGCAATACATTCAATAAAACGCTTCTGATTATTTGTGTACACAAACACTTTTCACTAGAAGACCAGACATTAGATTTACCATATTTCTTAACGGCTTCTTTCAATAAATTTAGACGGTCTCTGGTTAAATCTTCTCTAATTACGAAACCCGTTTTTTTAAGTTTTCTTCTCATTGTAAACGGCTGCCCTTACTTTGAATGACAAGAACTTCACAAATATGCACTCTATCGTTATAAGGACCCAATCTATGTGCCTTCTCTATATCACCTTTAGAAATAGTAATTCTCATTTTATTTTTAAAAAGTTTTATTAATACATCTTCTACATTTTCTTCCTCAAGCTCTTCAACACCATAAACTCTTAAATTATTTAGCCGATTATACTGCTCACTTTCGTCAAGCTTTTTTTGTAAAATTTCAATCATCTTTTTATTTTCAGTGACTTCCTTTGTATATGAACTTACTTTAGCTTCCATTTGTTTAAATTTCTTATTAATTGTTTCCAGTATCCTATCAGCTTGCTTTTCACATATCTTAGTTACCATTTCTTCTGTTAAACTATTATCTGAAGATGTACCGGATGCCGACTGTGATGTCATTTGACTATTTTGTTTCTTTGTCATTGCTTTATTAAACTGGTAGTACTTACTGCTCAAGATTCCATATAATTTAACCCAAATAATGAGAATGCACTGTATGCACTAAAACTATGCACTATTTTCAAATTTATTTTAGCTGAGATTTAACTACTTCTCTTATAAAATATGTAGGCAAATTTGTAAAACTGTGGTTACTTTTTTTAGCAGATTATTTTACAATTTTATTTAGGAAGCAACAATACACGTGCTCTCACTCTGACATTCCTAACACAACACACATTCCTAACACAACACAAATAAAAAATTACAATCCAAATATCTCCTGAAAAATCTAACATGCGTTGCAGACAAGACACGTGAAAAAAGCGCGCTTTTAGTTTTCATACAATGAATTAATGTTATGTACTAAAACCACTAAAACTATTGACTCACCTGTTACGTTCAGTATACACAACATACAATGAAGCTTCTGTTTTACGCTTGACAGACAAGTTTACCACCACACAGAATTTTAAAATCCGAAAAACTCTCGTTGCGGACCAGACATTTTTCGTGGAGGACAAGACTTGAAATTAATTTTAACAAAACGGGGCATAAGGTAAACGTACCAGTTAACGTCAGCTTAAGGGAAACTGAATTTTATATGTGTTGCATAACATGTATCCCGTGTGTTAAAAATTCCTAGTTTTAGATTCATTTTCATTGAAGTTCCTATTTTATGTCGGATGCAAAATTATTGCACTGAAATGATGCAGAACTAAAATAATAAATGAAATAGTAAAACAATACCGTTTTACCCAGTAACCGTCACACCCAAATTACAGTTATACTAGTATTCGTCATGGAACTGCTCGAATATTCGGCAGTTGGGAAGGGTTGGGCAAATAGATGTTTATTACTAAGTACATTTATGCCAAAATAACATTTTATTTTCTATTATGTCTTACTTTCGTACAAGATGGACAATAAAACTTTTTGGCAGTTTTCGATATATTGGCACACACCTCATGTATCCAACATTTGCAGGTTAAGCATTGTATCATATCTTCTTGCAATTCTTCTTCACAAATTCCGCAGAACCAGCTACTAGAATCACTGTCTGCAATTTCCACTTCCTCATTACTTTTCTTCTTCTTTTCCTTATGAGCTTTGTCGGATTCTTTCTTCTTTTCCGCAATTTCTTCTCTCTTTCTCTTATTTTCTTCAGTTTTTTTAATTTTGTCAGCTTTTTCCCTCTCCTTTTTTGAGAAATATTGTCGCCATTCTTGAGATGTTGCTACAGCAGGAACCTTTTCTTTTGATTTTCGTACTTGACACTTTGAATCCGTGGTGGGTGTGGAAGGCCAAAATAAAGATTTTTTAAAGGGTGTTGGAAATTGATTCATTACTGTGTCTTCCATTGTCGTGCCTATCTTAGGTGGTGACTGACATTCTGTTCTTTCCATTTGTTCCACTACACTTTGAGTGCATTCTAATATGGGTTGCGCATTTATGTCTGCATGTGTGACGATCTCATTTTTATTTTGCTGAATATTCCATTCAGCATTTTCTACGACGTTGGAATATGTTTCCTTAATCGTGGGCAGTCATACCACATTCTCATTAGGTTTCTTCAGACTATTGTTATAGTTACTTATTTCCTGTTGCTTGTAAATTTCTTTATTTATATCAGGTTGAGACTCTCTTTCATAACTTCTTTCATTATTATCTACATCTGTAGATACCTTTACAAGTTCACCTGTGTTTGTCACTTCATATATATGACCCGCATTTTGGTTGTTTAAAACAGACTCTAACCATTCAAAATTTTCTTCTACGTCATATTTTGAAGGCAACAAAGAAGACTCTTGAATGTCAGTGGTGGTATTATCAAGATTAATTATTGGAAAATTATTGTCGTTATTATTGTTGGTTTCGGTATTTAAAGTTGTATTCTCGATTGTATCTTCTGGTGGCTTGGTTTTAACGATTTTGTTTTTCAATTTTTGCCAAAAGTAAAATAGAGAGCGGTCTTCTAATGCGCCAGTCCACAATAAACCTGATGACTTGAATTGGGCTTGTTTTTCTGCAGGAATATTTTCGTCAAAAAATGTCAAATGATTCAGGATTTGTGGATCGTAAACATCAGTCGCATTTTTCAAATTCTGGTCCCCTGATAATAACGTGTAATCTAATGCATCGGCGTCAATAGGGTAAAGTCCACAACGGCGAAATCCATTTTCGAGAATGTTTGGTGTGATGCTTTTCAGAGCCTCTTTCAAAATTGCCAGAAATTGTCACGCTTAAGGGGTAATCCAATATTGCGAATCCGAAATGAGTAAACAGCCTTTTTCCAAGATACCTTTAGGGGATGAAAAACCATCCATCGGTTGCAAAATTTGTGTTGCATTGGGGTAAAGTGCAACAAGTTCTATTAAATTTTCCTTACAAAAGTCACTCAACGCCATAGTTAAATGACTGCTATGACCATCGCAAAATACAATAACTGGGAAATCAATTTTATTTTGCACAAGCCACGGATGAAACACATTCGCAAAATATTCGAAAAAAGTTTCTCCGGTCATCCAGCCATTGTCTGACCTACCAATCGCCCAATTTGCAGGCACCGATTATGCCAACTTCTGAGGAATTCTTTTCAAATGAATGACTACCATTGGAGGAGCAATATTACCTGCAGCATTTACCATCAGAAGAGTAGTAATACATTCTTTCTCGTCAGAGTTTATTACAGTATGAACAGTTTTTTGGCCTCTTTTTGCTAACACCCGATTATCCTTTGGACTTAAAAAGAACACTGTTTCATCGCAGTTAAATATTCTATTAGGATCATTGAAAACGTCGAGTAAGTTATTCTCAGCCATGTATGTTTTGACTTCTGCGAACCATTTTCTTAATTTCTCTTCCGAAACAGCGTCTTGCAGTTAAATTTTGAGCACTTCTTTCTGCTATGAGGGAGTGACGTTTTAAGAATGCCTTATACCACTTACGACCTGGTCTACCATTTGGAAATTTATTTTGCTTCCCTAATTGCTTTGATAATATCTGTACGCGGTCAAGAAGTTGTTTTGTTCTTAGTGGAAAACGGATGGACGCTAGATGGAGATTTCATCGTTCCAGTAACATTTCTTCGTCACTTGTTAAAATGGAAAATGGTCCCATTTTTCTTATGATTGGTGTTTTTCCTCTAATTTTATCGGATAATGTCATCCTTGGTACTTTGTAAGCCTTTGCGGCTGAATAGCATGACATTCCATTTTCAACAGCCAAAAGGGCTCCACGCATGTCATCTTCAGAATATTTAAACCTCTGTGATCCCATTTTATCGTATTTCTGAAAAAAATCAGTTTTCGTCATCTATTGGTACCTGTTATCGTCATAGCATTTCAACATTCTTTTCCCGCCAAACTAATCATAAAGTAGTATAACGAATACTGGTCCGCATAGACTTTGACCTTTAATAAAGCAAGATTGAGTAGTAAGTTTAGTTCTTGAGGTAACGCTAGGAAATATCATACGATTTTAAACCTAAATACATTTGTCCCAGTAACCGTCAGTAGTGATGATAACTGGTACATAACTGTGTTTATATTTAAAATTGGCTCATCAATTATCTAATAACAGTATTGACACATAATAACTTAAATACATGGTGCAAGTGAAGTATAATACAGTTATCAAACTGTGCTCTTACCTTAAGATAACCACTAAGCAATCACGTCAAATCGTAACGTCCGCGCACACTACTTATTGCAAGAGGTTAACACAACAGTGCTGCCATTGTTATATTAACTAATGTAAACAAATCATAAAGTCCCAATATGGAACTTTCGAACTAAATAATGACTGTACATCTAGATGGCAGCAGATGCTTAATATTACCCTTATATTAGGCAGAATTAGCGAATTACCTTATATACAGTCATCATACTAATTTTAAGTTCTTGTCAGATATATTAGAAATAGTATTTTAATTAGTTATTTCTCTTAACAATGCAAAATTCAGCTTTTAAACGATTAGGTATCAGTAAAAATGTGCTGGGGACAGTTGCGGACGTGGACATCTTAATATTCTTATATTGATTTAAATATTCTTGTTTTTAAAAAATCACCGAAAGGCATTGTGGAGAAGTGAATCTATACAAGATTTATGAAATAAAAATTAGTAAATTTGACCAAACACAAAAACATTGTAATAAACTGGTCGGGACATGAATTTTCATGTTTTTGCCTAATAAAAAAAATACCACCCACCCTACTAACATGTCGTTAGTAATTGGTTCCCAATTTTTAAAATATATTCCCATTTCTTGCAAAATTTTTGATCCGGAACAGGAAATTTGTGCAAAGGATTTTAACTTGTACAATACGAACTACATTGCGAGTTCAGGACATAATAATAATAATAATTATAGCTTTATTAACCCCAAAATTGCTACAAAGGAACGATACAGGGAAATATTTTGCACTATACATAATACACAATGGAACAAAGATAAAAAAGAATACAAAATCAAGAAATAAAGCATCCATAGCTGTTAACGCAGCTATTGTACATACAATATGTTAGACAAATACATAATATACTAAAATAAATATCCTATTCTATATAAAAAGGTCTAATTAGCAGTCCACATTAATTGATGCAAGATGAATTGAATAAGTAATAAGTATGTATAAAAAGTAAATACAGAAAAGGGACAAGAAAATACATTCAAACTAATGTTCTCAGTTACATCAACTATAAAAAAAAAATTTTAACGCATTTTTTAAATGAGAGTAAAGTGGCGCATGATTTTATTTGGCTTGGCAGTAGATTATATAATTTTAATGCGTAATACAAAAAACAATTTTTACCATATAAAGAATGGAATGGTTCCAGTACAAAATTATTTCTTTGACGTGTATTATACAAATATATGCTGGAATTTTGTTAAAATGTTAAATTAGATTTCAATTTACAATTAAATATTTTATAAACAGTTATTACAGATTCATACTTCCATAATTGCGAAATTGAGAAATTTACATTTATTATATATAAATTTGATCGAATCTGTTCTTGCAAAATCATATAATCGCCTAATTGCTCTATTTTGTTCAATTTCTTTTTCTTTCTTTTTTCTGTCTGCATACTAGTAATTAAACTATCAACTTCTTTGGCAAAATAAAATATACAAGTGTCGTCAGCATATAGTCGTATGTCACCTTCAAAATTTATTTTAGTGATATCATTGATATAGATATTAAACAACAGCGGTCCTAAAATTGAGCCTTGTGGTACGCCACAATTTATGTCAACTATGCTATGCTTTTTGTTTCATTTAGCTGCACAAATTGTTTGCGATCAGAGAGATACGAGACAAATAAATCTAAAGTTTTTCCCCTCACTCCCACTTTCTCCAATTTATGTATTAATGTAGGTATATGTATTGTATCGAAAGCTTTTTGCAGATCTATGAAAAGTCCGGATGTTAAATTGCCTTTATCTATTTGTTGTTAAATATTGGTGAAAATATCTAATGCGGCGATTTGAGTATTTTTCTTTTTTCTAAATCCATATTGAAAATCACTAAGAAATTCAATCTTTTCTAAATAATGTAATAACCTGTTATGAAGTATTCTTTCAAATATTTTTGAAACCGCTGGCAGTACAGATATTGGGCGAAAATTAGATGAGTTTTTTTCCGGATGATTTATAGAGAGGGGTTACTTTAGCTATTTTTAAGGCATTAGGAAATTTGCCTGTTTCAAATGACATATTGATTAGGTCTACCAACATGTCTACTATTTCCATATGGCATATTTTTAAGAATTTGTTACTTATCTCATCATAACCTGGGGCACAATCATTTTTTAATGAGCCTATCGCAGTTATTATTTCAGATTTGTTTGTTTGTCATATGCAATTTTTTCACCTACACTACTAAAGTAATTTACAAATTCTTCAGCTATGAAGTTTTGATCAGTCAGTAAATTGTATCCTACTTCTAAAATTATTTTGTCATTTCGATGACTTTTTTTGTTCAACAAATCATTTAATGTTTTCCATGTGTCGCGAGGATTATTTGAGTTAATAAACTTATTATTGTAATAATGCTTCTTATCGCGTTTTCTAAGCCTATCATTTAAATTTTTTAATGCTTTTTAAGTTATGTTTTAGAGTTTCATTATAGGGACGATTTTTGCATTGCTTATACAATTCATTTCTTTCATTAACTGCATTTAATAATTCATTACTTACCCAAGCATTTTTTTTAAATAATTTATTGTTACTTTTAATATACGTCGTACTGACATTCAAACTTGTTTGTAGCAAATAAGATAAGATAAGGTAAGATAAGATATTTATTCACCAATAATCGATACAGTAGATGTACATTTGGCAAGTCAATTGGAAACATAAAAGTAGATATACTAGGTGCGTACGGGCTCAGTTTCAAGGCCACGCACTCTCGATGGACATGGGCCATCAGGAGAGCCCTTGGTTCTTGTAGCTACACTCTGGAGGTCCTGCAAGAGGTCTTAAGATGGCGTTTTTTCAGACCTAACGCAAGAGGTGCAATGCACTAACGCATCCTGCATCCTGCACCCTGGCCCTGGAACCCTGAAGGAGTAGTTCAATGACCAGATGCTTTAGTTCCAAAATTAACCGCCGCATTTTACCGTGATGGCGCTGCAGACGATGACGTCATAGCGATAAGCTTGAGGCTAATGTAAAACAAAGAGAGAGCATAGGCGTACCAGCTTGAAAAGGGGGTATAATTATATTAATTTTACTAGGGTACGTCTATGGTAGAAAAATTTATATATACCTACGTGCTGATAAGGTAAACAAACTCGACTTCTTGGAATGTTAATATAAACATTTGCACGTGTTCACATGTAGGCTTCACAGCTTGTAAGGCAAATTGAACAGTTATTTAATTATTTTTTATTCAACCTCAATGAGTAAGACAGAGATGGATAGATATGTTTCAAGGTTAAGTATTTTAGATGCTTGGTTATAAAACAAAGATCTTTTTCACATGTTTTTATGATTTAAATATATAATGTAATACGTGCCGATTAGGTAGACAAACTCGTTTCTTGGAATTTTATTATAAACATTCTACACCCGTTTAGATATGGGCTTCACAGCTTGTAAGGCAAATCGAATAGTTATTTAATCATAGATATATGTTTAATTTTCAAGGTTAAATATTTTAGATGCTTGGTTATAAAACAAAGTTCTTTATCACATGTTTTTATGATTTAAATATATATATTAGCTGTAAAATGTACAGTTTTTTGTTAAAATAAAAACAGATATTTATTCACATATAAAATACATTTTTTATTAAATATATATATTTTAAACTGCTCCTTCATAATCGAGAAGTTCAATACTTACAAGTCCAGCCAGTTGTTCTTTTAATAGATCGTGCAGCTCCAATTGGTTCATTGAAGCACAAAAGTTATTCAGCGTAATATTATCACTGATATAAAGTTCACAATAATTTATACCTAGACTATATTTTTCTTTATGACACCCTTCACTTAGACCAGATTTTAATGAAGTAAGCATCAAATTGACAGCTTCTTTTAGCGATGCAGGTGATGGGGTACACATGATGTTTTTACGTATTTTTTAATTTAGCATAAATAGACACTTTCTGAGCTGAACAATTCTAATTATATACTTGAGCAGTAAAATTAATAAACTGCTAGGTAGTAAAGCAAGACATCAACTGAGACGTCTGAAGGCGATGGTGGAAGGCTTGAATATGCTGGTTTAGAGGCGGTAGATTGAACCTGAATTTTATCATCAAATCTTACATGTTTGTTAACAGACTCCATTTTCATATAACATGAACTTCACTGATGGGTTATACGTACAGAGGCTTCCATACGTTTATCATAGATTATTTATATGAGAAAATTTTTACACTTTGCATCTTCTTTTGCATACACTTGTACTAGATTAATTCTTCGTGCCGCAGTAGCATGTAACTGTTTTCCACATCGACTTCTATCACTGAATACATTACTAACATCATATGAGATAATTAATCTTTCAAGTTTGGAAAACATATTTTGTTTCTCCTGATAAAACTGAATCATTTCTTTTAACTGTTCTAATTTTAATAAATGTTCTTGCACCAATACCTTAAAGGATGACATCTTACTTATGTTAGATCTAACTAGATACTAAGTACTAAGCACTCATATAGTAAGAAAATTATAAGAATTTTACCGAATATCTAAACATGTACATTTCGTAAAGCAGGCAAACATTATATTGATATACGTAGATTCCAAGAATGTTAACAGTCAGCTGTAGAACCGAATATATAATGTAAACAAAAATCGCAGGTTTCCTTTGTGGTCCCGATGCCGTCTACATAAATCAGAGTAATGTACACAAAAGTGACGTGAAGTAGACTAAACATTCAAATGGGTACCGCAGGAATGAAGCAATTAGCATGTACGATTCCTGGAACAAAACTGACTAAGCAATATTGGACGCGTAACGCTTTAACCTTGAACGCAGGTGTGCATATGTGTATGTACTTCTAAAATCTCATTGGTTAAACAGTATCACGTGATTAGCATGACGTCACAGATAATATAATATAACTTTGAGTAAGCATACTTATCACTTGTTTATAAATTAGTATTTACGTTGAGCTCTCACGTAGTAGACATATTTCTACATCAGCGGTTTCCGCTTTGATAATTAAAACTTTATTATCTCGTGTGTATTTACCACGAATTTAAACGTAAGTTATTTTATATTTCTATATATATGTTTCGAAAAGTAAATTTAAATAATTTTTTAGAATGAATATAGATCTGATAAACAAGGAAGCTCTTGCGGAACGTAAACAATTAGTCAAATTGTCCGAGCTGTCTATCAATAAATTGCAACCTATACATGATGCACAAATCGTTAAAACTAGATTTGGGAAGGCTGTTCTATTGGAACTCGAAAAGAAAAAGCTGTTTTTACCTAAACGAATGTTTCCTCTAATGAAGAATAATTTACATCAATTTACCGGATGCAAATACAGTTTAATATTCGAAGGTTTAAAAGAAGCTGATAACCCTTCAGCAGGAGTGAATTTTAGATTTATCGAAAATCTCTAAAATGTAAGTAAAAATTTTTTATTTAATATTTTTAAATGACTAAGTTTTCATATTGTTTTAGCTATGGTAAAAAAGCTTAAGAATACTCACTTAAATATAATAGATGGATGAGGTTTGTAACAGTAATTTTCAAAGTTTTCAAGTGAATAGACACACACACCTGCTAAAAATGAATTCTAAAGAAATCGCAGTTATCAGCGATCAAATTGTAAGAAAATTCCATGAAGTTAAAATAAAAGAATATACTCCAGATCCAGAACGAGACATTCAACTTAATCAATTAACTAAAAATATTAGACTGTTCAATAAGGCAATTCACGCAGCAGATTTACCAGTAGGCACATTGAAAAAATTACAAACAAATGTGGGGCATCTTAAACGAATTAAAAAACTTATTTCAAATATAACGCATACTGGAAGAGGATTATCAAAAGAGAATCATAGCACTAGAGTGAAATGGGCGGATATAACCTCAATTTTTCAGGGTCGAGTACGTACTGGGATAATAATTAACCTAACTCATACAAATATCGATGAATTTTTCGAAGATGCTGCACATGTCTTTAAAAATAGAATCCAAAATGTGCTAAAGAAACTACAGATGTTAAAAGTTAATACATGTTTCTGTGGTGAATTTCTGAGAAAATCAGCAAATACTGAAATCCTTGAACGAAAATACTTTAATACAAAAAATCATATAGTAGACTCGGGGATAGACTTGCTACATTTTTTCCAAATTAATGTGAAAGATGAAATTCTCAATGCTATATCTGAATTTTCGGAATCTGGATCTGGTTGGGCCTTATCAGAAATTCTTAACTTGGAAGTTAATATTAACAAATATGAAGTGGGAAATGGAAGCGGTTAATCATGACTGACAGCTAAAAAATCTCCGTCTATTATTACTGTATTTACTCTATATGCTTTATTTCAATATATATTATTTAAAACATCATATTTTTTATTCCATATACCTAACCTAGAAATAAAACACAAAGGTTTAATTAATTTTTTATTTAATCTTTTAATATAAACATTTTTCTATCTAAATTATAAGTTAAGCATTCACTTTTAATATAAACATTTTTCTATCTAAATTATAAGTTAAGCATTCACGCATACAGTATGTGAATGTTACAAGGATATATATCACTTAATTTAAATAGTACATTATAAAGTTACCTTAACTTGGTATATTATTAATTTATAAAGTTATAATAGAAATTTTTCTAAAAACTTATAACTATCAATCAAATGATGTGAGTTTGCTAAAAGGATGCCTTTGATGTGCTTCTAGGTATGAGGAGGCGCCCTCTATAAATATTATGCTTATTCTCGAATGGTGGCGATAGAGCTCCATTACAGGTGGAAATAATTCCGAAGGGTGTTACACGTTCATAGATATTAGAGCTGAATGCTGTTTGTTTTTCATGTTCAGCAATCGAGTTTTGACATGCTTCTATTTGATCGTTATTCGAAGTAATAGAACTTCTTAAATTATCATCTACATGTGCAGTTACATCAAGATGTTCATCTGAGGAATTTTTAGTTCTTTTTCGTTTAACTGGAAACAGTTTTTATATAATGTTTTGATATTTCCAAGAGCTGCTTGGGTTAATTCGGAACCCATCCCGATATTTTCTTAAATGACCATTACTTAATGTTAGGATATGTTTATAAGTGATTATTTCATCATTATTAAAATCACTTGGTTTCTGCTTCGTTAATAATTCTCTTAAACCATTAGTTAGAGTAAATTTGCATCCTTTAATATGAAGAACATTGTTTTTAATCTGCACTGGTATTTCTCCAATGAGTAGATCAGAGTCAGCATGCCTTAATCCATAACAGTTAGGTTCAATGTTTAGTAGATAAGACATGATATCTTCACCAAGGTCTATAGTCTAATACTTTCACTAGAGCATTCTGTATCTTTTATGCTTTCATGGTCATTCATGACCATTCATGGTCATTCATGGGGTATTCATGACCAGGTCATGACCTGGTCATGACCAGATCATGACCAGGTCATAGCCATTCATGAGCTTCTATGGATCTATGCAAAAAGCTGTTACCTGTATATGTCCATGACATGGTAATGAATGGTCATGACCTGGTTATAACCTGGCTACAGCTATAACATATTTAATAAATTATTCCGGCTTCTTTCAGTTCGTTTAAAATGGCTATGATTTCGTTATCATGTGAATCAGTATTTCCTGCAGCTTTGTATGCGTTTAAAAGTCTTAACCTGTCCACTAATTCATTTATGTCACTCCAATGAATATATTCTATAGGATTTTCATTGTAAACCATATCCATCCCCTCTCCACTATGAGGTTGAGTAGCTATTTTAGATCTACGCTTAAATAATGGCTTTATCACTTTAGAATATTTAAAAGAACGATTTCCATTTAATTGTCTATCAGGATCATAATTTCGTTTATGTACGTTAGAAGTTTCTAGAATTTCCTTATAATCAGCCAAGTCCTGTTCGCTGTAACCTTGGGGCTTCTTCATAAATAGCAGTTCATATAAGCCTTGTCTTCCAGCAAACATTTTATCACCAATACTTAAACCAGCGTCAGAATCGATACTTAGATCCATTTACCAATTTTAAATTTATTAATTTCGCCATTAAATCTCACGCCATAGGTTTCATCTAAATCTTTACTTTTAGTATAGAGTCTAGTTAAATAACGTCTACTTAAAGAAGGTACTCTTCAAGATATTCAGCAGGGTCAATCGTACTAATTGAATCTTCAAATATTTCATCATCTTCTTCTTCTTCTTCTTCTTCTTCTTCTTCTTCTTCTATTTCACTATCATCATCATCGTCATCATCATCATCATCATTGTCATCATCTTCTTCTTCTTCTTCTGCTTCTTCTTTCTCTTTTATTTCAGATTTAATGGTATCCTCTAGTTTTGGAGTCTGCTGCCAGGGGAATTTCTTAACCGCACCGAGTTCTCGTATTGGATCAATGATCGGTTTAAATAAACGTCTAATTGTATTATCTTCCTGCTCTCGACCTAATTTTATCGCCAAGTACTTCCTTCTGATGGAATCTGAAGCTTTTTTAATCCTCCTTTTAATTTCGAAATCCAGATTAAAGTCGTACACCTTCTCCCTAGGTGGTTTATATTCCGCGAGAGTAAATTTTTTATTAACAACCTTCATTGTTAAAGTAATGCAGCAGATACAGGGTATTTCAAAAACAGTTTGCACGAGGTGTTACCAAATAGGTCTGTATGGTTTCAGGGTCTATCTAATAATGCTTGGTGTTATTGAAATCATATACTTATAATGTAAATCATAATTATCACACCTACGTTCCAGCTCAAGTCAGGAATCACGTGGTCATTAAGTGCATGATGTAATTTCATTTTATCTTGTTTATTTAATATTAAACCATTGCAGTTACATCTAAGTATATATCATTTTATTTATAGACGTTTCAGCCTCGTACATCATCAGTTCTAATCTAAATGATGATGAGGAAGCACGTAAAGGTAAAGGTGTCTTATCAATAAGCTACCTTTCGAACTGCATTTACCTAGTTATCAGTACTGCTTATAGTGAAAACGTAAAACTTGGAAGACAGACATAGAACCGATTACATACTGGAACAAAGAGCTAAATTAGGGGTAGAAAGCAGCAGCAGCTTGGGCTGCCACTAACACCATGAAGGTTAAACGTAAATTAGGTATGGGTGCTGTAGAGGACTGTAATAAGAAAATTTCATTTCGTAAAGCTATCCTAACATATTTGACTAATTTACTGAAAGAGCATGCAAGGCATGATATAAAAAAGGCGATCCGAACGTCTGTCAAGCACATGCTTCAATGACTAACAATTCCAGGAATGAATTTCAGAACACACCCTCGTCATGCAATCGATTTTAAGTCTAGATTATCGTAATTCAAGTAGCTAGAAGTTAGCATCAGATATTGTTTTCTACTATACTATCTCTAAAGAATATGGTATAAATAATCGTATAAGCTATTGCTATTAGATGCTAGGTGACGCCTTAATACCTAATTTGTATTATGGTTAGATATACGTTTATACATGAATTGTGTCTAATTGGTTGCATATCTAACAGTACAGTTAACTTAAAAAAAAACTGTAGGAGGTTTATTTTGATTTATTTACATTCACATCGTGCTGTACTGACCGTGCACATTCCATATTATATAATAAACCTTGAGACTGTTTATTAGATAATTTTTACGTGGTAATTATTTAGCTCATGTTGTAAAAATCTAGAGCAAATACAAGACGGTTTTTTCATGTTACGAATTAACATTCAGTAACAAATATAGGTAGGTACTGAATCATGGAGGTACAGGGTAAGCCACGTAAAAGGTACACCCCATTTATTTAGGTAATCTTGAATATATGTTTGGTTTTCGGGGTTCTATTCTACATGATTTTTAACACATCTATATTTGCTACTAAGTATTAATAATAATGCTAAATGTTTTGTATTCAAAATAAAAGGATACAAAATCAAATGGTTAACCAATTTAATAAACATCAAATTAATAATCTTGTACACCTGAGGATGGTTATTAAGTAGTCGAAACCATTATCACCTAATAACTACTAAATAACCATCCTCTGGTATGATACAGAAGCTATTTTATATGATGTATAAAATCATTTTGGTGGTAATTAAAACCTATCTTCAGAGAGCTTATGATGTTTCTATTTCCTTCATCTTGAGTAGATAACTTGGTATGTTCAATCAGCATGTCATCATCTTCGAGACGTCCAGTACATTTCGATATTTCGATTTCTTTGTGTTTATAATATAGGCAATTTCTTAAACCTTTAGCGTTATAAAAATAAACATTTGATTTTGTTATGTGACTCAAACGCCTAATGTATATTAGGCGTTTGAGTCCCCAATGTTAAAAATGTTTGATGACCTATCAATTTTAAAAAAAGTAGGTAGGGTTATTACACAGGAGAGTCTTCATTTACATTGTGCTTTTAACATGGAAAGAAATCGTAAGTAATTTGTTTTTTTTTTTACTTTTCTTTGTTGCTGAAAATAATTATTTTAATTTAGCTAATAAATGATGCATGGAATTTTGTTTACCATTGTAAAAATTTTACTTTTCTTTTGTTGCTGAAAATAATTAATTTAATTTAGCTAATAAATGATGTATGGGATTTTGCTTACAATAGTAAATATTAGTGAATTATTTCTGATTTCATGTAAAAGAAATTACATCTCTAACTAATAATAAATACTCTTTTTCAGAGCTGATAGAAATATTAGATGTTGTTGTGTGGCCGTATTTGCCCGCGACGATTGTAAGTTGAAGACATGCTTTTTATTTTCATATTACCTAATTCCTATTTTACAATTTTAGAACTATGTGGTGATGCTAGAAACGTTACCGCCTCCTGAGGCCTCCGTATTCGGGGAGGTGGTGTTGCCCGGGGGGCAACACTGGATGGTCCATGTGACAATCGAGGGTGGTGAGATGGTTGCCACCCCCTGGGCCACGCTATGGCTGCAGCGGCTTGAGTGGTATGTAGACATATTATTTTGTATATTGTAGCTATATATGATTTTTTGTTTCTTTTCATGTTCCATTTTTATGGTTGCGAAATCATCTGAATGAAATGAAATATTCTATCACCTGTGCATTCTTTCTCTAGAAATAAAAGTATTCAATTTTTATTTGATGTGTTTTTTATTTCAATATGTGTTTTTAATATATGCTAGTGAATATATAATAATAACCTTTCTACATAATAAGATATTTTAAGGTAAGTAAGTAATATATAATAAATATGATTCTTATTCATTTAAAATTCTAAGTACATAAACAAGATAATTATTTAAATCATATAAAGCATTTAAGAGTTTAGCTTTACCGATTAAAATTAATTTTTCTAAAATACATTCAAGACACTAAAATGAACTTTTTCTTATTTAACGTAAACTCTGCTTTGCGATCGATTTAAAAAAACATTATCATACATGAGAACATTAGATTATCTATTTGTATTTTGTGGTTAAAAAACACTCTGTTCTATTTAAAATGAAAATGTACTGTTTCTTTATAATAAGATAACCAAGTAATTATTTAATTACCCTTAGACTACTGTTATTATGAGAAGATGTCAGACAATTAATATTTAACGAGACATTTTTTTTAAAAAAGTTATTCACTATCGCTATATATTTTGATTGTTTTATTTTCATAGTCAGATCGGCTGGAGCGTTTAAATTCTGAATCTTGCAGTTTTGTATAAAATAATAATTCATTAATAATATATAAATTAAAACCTAATGCTTTCTCTATCGCGCTAAGCTCTGAATGGTTTTCGCACACGTCTTTAGTGGATATCCAATTAAAATCCTAAGAGATTTTTTTCCTCCAAGTTATTTGTAAGATCTATTGCGCATGCTTTAGTAATTGTTTTTTTAATTAATTATCGTAATAGCTCAATTAAGTTATGACATCAGAATATATTAACTTCACTTGACGTAAGGAACTTCTAAATATAATTTTATATTGCATTATAGATAGCTGGTCTGGTACCTCAAATTTAATTGAACGGTGTTACCTCCATATACAAAACGTGATAGGTGAACATCACACAAATATTCAGTTTAAAATATAAAAGCATAAAACACGTATATCTCCATCTTTATCCCACCAATTGAGGTTAATTAAATAACTGCTGAATTTGTCTTACTACAAGTCGTGAAGTCCATATCTAAACGGGTGTAGAATGTTTATTTTATAAGCATGATGTAACGATGTCACCAAATCTCGATGACTTCGAGAACGAAAAGCCCGCAAGCTATATGATTGATTCATTGACAATATACTGACCTAGTTATGCGTGTAATAAATACGTCTTAATTTCATCTGGTTTTAAAAATGTTAATTTCGAACTTCATTAAATAATAACTTAATAATGTATTATACTATGTGTGCATTATTTTATCACTCTAAAATGTAATTGTAAGTTTCATTTTAATTCTAACTAAAAAGCATTTATTGTTAAATTTAATTAACCTAAATATATTAGCTGATAATAAATGACGCATTCAAACTGAGTGAAGGCAATGTTTATATTAACATTCTCGGAAGTAGGGTTTGTTTACTTAAAAGACACGTATCTCAGAATACCTAAATAGCGTCATTGATTTTTTTTTCTCTGCCATAGGCGTACCCTAGTAAAATTAATATAATTATACCCCCTTTTAAAGCAGGTACGCCTATGCTCTCTTCATATACAATACTCTTTGCTCAGGAGTACCAACTTAGAAACTAAAAAAAGCATCTGGTCATTGAACATTAGAGGTTCCAGGGCCAGGGTGCAGGATGCAGGATGCGTTAGTGCATTGCACCTCTTGCGTTAGGTCTGAAGAAACGCCATCTTAAGACCTCTTGCATGACCTCCAGAGTGTAGCTACAAGAACCAAGGGCTCTCCTGATGGCCCATGTCCATCGAGAGTGCGTGGCCTTGAAACTGAGCCCGTACGCACCTAGTATATCTACTCATAAATACATAAAAACATAAAAATAAAATGGAAATATAAAAACATAATTTATATAATTCAATGTGTAGTCAATAAAATAAAGTAAAAGTAGGAGACAATCATAACAATTAAACTGTTTACATAAATAAATTAGTATCAGTTGTAGTGAATAAACTCATCTATTTAAAAATTCCTCCACAGTGTAGAATCCTCCCTTTTTAAGTATTGCTGTGATTTCCACTTTAAATTTCTTTACACATAGGTCTCTAATATCCTTAGATAAGCTATTGTATAGCATTATACAATTATAGAAAGGGGAATCCTCAAATGTTTTTGTTTTGTGTGAAGGAATTACTAGAAGATCTCTATGCCTAGTGTTATAGGTATGCATTTCAGATATGGATTTGTAATAATGAATATTTTGTTTTGCATTCTTTAAACATTTGTAAATATATACACAAGTGGCAGTAAAAATATTTTTTTCAATAAACATTCTTCTACAACTATCTCTATATTTCATATGAAATAGTAAACGTAAAATTCTTTTTTGTAGAATAAATACTCGTTTGAAGTTGGATGACCTACCCCAAACATGTATATTAGTTGAAATGTGGCATTAAAAGCACGATAGTTTTCATTTGCATTATCTGAGGGCCACTGCTCAATTTTATGATTCGCTAAATACGACTTCGCCAATTCATAATTTATTTTCTTAAATGGAGCATGCTCTGATTTATTTGTTTTAAATGTATCTGGAAAATCTATTATTACTAATATTAACTTATGGTCAAATTCGCTATCCCCAATATAGAAAATATTTTTAAATTTATTTTGTATGTTACTTAGAATATGATCTATTACCGTTTTACTATTTTCTGTTTCACGAGTACAATATACGGGATCTATTTTGTTTTCTATAGTATAATTATGTAAAGATATATAATTAAAGTAGTTTTGCACGTCATTATTTTTCTTTAATAAATCCAGATTAAAGTCGCCAGTAATTATACAATGTTGTTTAATATTTTCTAAGCATTCATCAAATATATTCAATAAAAAATTAAAATTGGACCTTGGAGCCTTATAAAAACAACATATAGTAGTTTTTAGTTCCACAAGGTTCACTGATATAAATGAATTGCCATCAAACTCTAATTTATGACTGATTTGAGATATATGATTATTTCGCACATATACACTTACCCCACCACCAATCTTATTATTTCGTACCGAGTGGTAATCTGAATATCCATTAATTTTATAGTTGTTCTTATCTACATTGCCAAGCCAACATTCAGCAACACACATTACATCTATGTTTTGATAATAATCCAAAATATGCAATATATAATCAAATTTATTCCTAATACTCCTTGCCTTAAAATATAAAACATTTAAATTATTCTGTGATAGAACATCAATATCTGAAAAAGAAAGTAAATTATCACGTTTACAATTATTATTAGCCACATCTAAACACATCAGAAAAATATTGTATTAAATATAATATGATGAATAAAAAGAACAAGAATTTAATTCTCTAATAATTTAGCTATCGCAGAAGCAATACAACTGTAGGCGAGAGGTGTATTGAGGGTATACCATCCTTCGGAGGGGATGTAAAGCAGTCGGTCCCTTGTCTATTAAATGTTAGGCAAGTAAAAAATCCCTACTCTTAGTAAGATAAGAGGTTCGGCAAAATTTCCAGGTTGGGGGTTGCTCGTCTCCTGGCGTCGGTGATTGGCCTCCGTAGCGGAAATAGGCCGACGTTAAATAAGTGAAAAAAAAAAAAAAAAAAAAAAAAAAAAAAAAAAAATAGCTATATCTTCTTCATTTCTTATATCTGTGACTTTCGAATCTGCCTCTCTTCTAACTAAAACTGCACCATCTTTAAACCAAACATATTTGTATCCTTTTTTCTTATTTAGAGCTGTGGCTTCACTGTACAATTTAAGACTGTAGGGTGTTCTTTGTTCATTAATATATATTTGAGAATTTTTTTCACCTTTTACTTTCGTAGCTCTTAAATGTAGGTTTCTTCCTTCCTTTTTGCAAGTAGTTCATTTTTCTTGGATTTATTGTTAAATCGTACCACAATTATTGAATTATTCTTTTCGGACATTTTTCTATAACAGTTTACTACATCATCATTTTTTATAGTGCATCCAACAGCTCTCTCTATCTCCATTACAATTTCTTTTATATTTTCATTCCCATCCTGTAACGGTATTCCAGATATAACTGCATTATTTTCCAGCTCTTTTTGTTCATATTTATTAAGTCTGTAATTGATACTTGCAACCTGAGTTTTCAATTTGTTGTGCTCTATCTGAAGTATATTTAGGGATGTTAAACATTTTTTAAATTCTACATTATCCTTTTTAAATTCCTCAAATTGGTGATTCATGAAATATAATGATTGCTGTATGTTGCTAACCATATTTGCAATGTTATTTAGGTCCACATTTGCTGTTAGCTTACGACAGCTCCTATCTCAGCCTTGTTTTTGTTGTTCACTTTTTGTTCCTTGTTTTTATTAGCAAGCTCACTTTCAGAACTCAGGATTAGTTTGCATTTTCTGCAATTATACTGCACATTATTACGTTCTAAGTTACGAAAAGTACGTTGACTTAATGCTTCGCACTTTATGTGCAGGAACATATAACATTTAACACAAAAAACTATTTCATCACCATCATTTAAGGCCTTTTTACAGACACCGCACAAATCTTGCTTGTCGTCCATTGTGACACTTCACTTCATACTAACTTCTGGGCGTAGTGGCCACCGTTTTGATGAATTTGTTGCCTGTTTTTGCCTTTAGAACAATTAATCCAAACACTAACACTAGTTTTATCACTTAAGTACCATACAAATAAGAACAAACTGTAAAAAACTAATGCCTAACGAGAAAACTCCATTAAAATGGTGCACAACCGGCTTTTGTTGTTCACGTTTTGGATAGTTCAGATTTTATCGATAGATGTCGCCCACTCCGTGATTTTCTCCAATACAATTTCGTCTTCCAACCGGGAAATTAGGTCGGTTGAAGGGAGTTACCTGGTTAGGTCTATGTGTTGTAGGGGCTTTAGATGTAGTAGTCGTAGAGACATCGGAGTAGATTGAATAGTTGGAATTATTCGGTTTTCAAACATTTCGTTGTTTACCAAAAACTTGTTGATTGGTAGCGAATGAATATTTTATGTTTGTTCTTGGTTGAGAAAAGGGTTTATGGTGATTTTGGAAATCACCAGGAAATTTTGATATAGGTCTACTGTGTGGTAACTGTTGTACATTTGTGTTAGATTGACTAAATTGTGGTGTTGAATTATATGAACTCGATGGTTGATTTACTTTGTGATTAATGGGTCGATTCTGCGTTTTTCGTAAAATTTGAAAAAATTTACAAATCTGTGCCTTACAGAAGCCCTGTAAACAATATTTTCCAGAAACTGTAACTTATTCTGGGATCTTTTCTGTAACTGATTTGTTTACAGATATACATTTGAACTACTGCAACTTCAGATTAATCATTTATGTTTTTTGTTCCTAACCTATAATTCCTAATTCTTGCCAGAATAAAATTAAAATTGTACTGTGGTACCAACCAGCTACCTTTTCCTTAAAAATGAGGTAACTATATTTATTCTATTGTGTACGGTTTATATTATAATTATTTAAATAATACTTGGGATTTGCTTCAGTACTAATGAAAATAAAAAACGAAGAAGGTTAAGAAATACTAATGCTGAACAATATGAAATATATTTGGATGCTATCGAGAACGATTACATATTAAAAAGTAATACTATAAATCCATCATTGGAACCCAACTATTAAAAAAAAAAATGGGCAGAGTTATCGATTAAATTAAATTCAGTTGGAGAAGGGCCCGCATTGACCGATGAAGAATGGAAAAAGGTTTGTATAATTAATTTCTAAGTATACGTATGTAATATTTTTTGCATTTTAGAGATTTGCAGACTGAAGGTATGCAACAAAAGCAAAGTATAGAAAAATTCACACTCATAGTATTAAAACCGGTGGGGCCCAGCCTCAGAAATCAAACTAACCCCCCCTAGAAGAGAGGGCTTTAAGTGCTTGGGGTATGGTAACTGTTGAAGGGAATACCCTTGTTACCAATTATGAAGGAATTCCAACTACAGACATTGTATCAAGTAATGTGAGTGAAATTATTTATGTTGAAAAACCACAAGAAGAGACGTACTGCATAGACGAAGAAAATGCTTGTGAAACTGTTACAATCAATGTTGAAAATCCAACCCCATCGACATCTGGGTATAGAAAACGAGTAAGACCCAAGCCACTCTCAGTTTTAACAGAGAATTTAATTCATACGATAGAATGTAATGCAACTACAGCAGAAACTTAAAAAAAACAATTAGAAAAATTTACTGATGAATATCTTAATGTTCAAGAACAAAATATTCGAATACAGAAAGACACACTTGATTTCAAAATAAAAAAATTTAAATTTTTACACCCCGATTTTAAATTATAATACATAATATAGATAATTATCTATAAATTATATTATAATACGAGTAGTAGGTATAAAAAGAATTATATAAATTACCTATATTGTATTGATTATTTATTTTAGAATCTCAGGTAAATCTTTTAAAATACAAGTTCGTGCAGGACCCTTCACCAGAAACAGACACAGATATAATAATGAATTAGAGAAAATGGTAAGTATAAACCCAGATTAGATTTTAAATGTCAAACAATTTATTTAAAAATTTTTTATGCAAATCTAGAAAATACCTATCGACAACTTATGATTAAATAATGACAGACTAATTATAACAATGAAATAATGTTCCTACAATATTAAATTACTCTCAATAAAATTCTTATAAACCCGCTACATAAATTTTCAAATAAACAAAACACAAATTATAGGTATATTTCTCTGCAAATGTTCTTGTTACCTTAATAAATCAATATTTGGTAATGTCCTTAAACTGCTATCTTCAAACCGCCTTAATAACCTCTGCTTTCTATTTAGTATCGGGAAAATTGTTCTATTTAATTATTGAATTTCCATTAAGTCAATCAAATTTATTTTCTCCTGTCAAATTTTCAAACAGCTTATTTTTGTTACTCATATATTTCACAGCTTAACCCTTTACTTTGATTTTTTTTTTAATTTTCTATATTTATTCTTCTCTAGTATAACTGTTGTTTGATTTTTCAACTTCTACTATTTCTCTATTTTTCCTCTCCAAATTTTTCAGAACTTTCATCTATATTTATTTTTCTGGCAACCGCCTTCTCTTCCTTTTTTTTTTATTCTCACTTCATATTAGTCCATTTTTATATTTCAGTTACCAACTTATCTTAATTAAAATTTCTTAATCTAAATTAACAATCTTATTTTAGGTAAATTATGATATTTTATTTCATTACAATATAGACTGAAATCTGTTGATGTTGATATGTTATCGAGTTTAAAAGTTTTATTTGAATTTTTTGTTATTAAAATGTTTCGTTTTATGCATAAATAAAATTAATCTTTTTTATAAATGTTTTATTTTAATAACGACATAGTTTAATAGTTATTTCTTATATAGGCAGCACTTACTTCTGTTCCTAATTGAAAAATATTTCTATTATTTGCAGCTACATCTAAAAAGAATTATTAAAAATTATTTTTATAACAAACTTATGTTTCAAAGTGCTAACCATTATCATAATTTTCTTCCACTGGATACTCAATTTCTACTTCTGCCAAATTTAAATCTGCATTTAATGCAATATTATGTAAAACACAACATGCATAAATAATATTTGCTGCCCTTACTGGGTGATAAATAAGTGTTCGATGTCTGGACAAACACCGAAACCTTCCTTTTAGAATACCATTAGTCCTTTCCACTACATTACGTGCAGATGTTAAAGTATTATTAAATGCCTCCTCTGGTTGATTTCTGGGATTTAGAAATGAAGTAAATAACCAAGGTTCCAAAGGATAACCACTATCTCCTAAAAATTAGTTTTGGTATTAAAGGAATATTTCCATTTTCAAATAATCATACGTGTATCTACCTATTAAATGACTAGTATGGTCGCCATTCTCATATCTTCTTTGTAAATGATTTCTAATTGCACTGACTTGCCACACTGCAGAATCATGAACAGAACCAGGAAAACGTGCATTACATCCTAAAATTCTATTTTGGGCATCTGATACCTATAAGAATTTAAAATAGTTATCAAATATATTTTACTTACGTTTTAAATTTATTTACCAGCATGACATTTATAGAGTGTTTCCCTTTCCTATTTATGTAAACAAAAGGAGGATGATTTGCATCTGTTATAGGGGGTGCAAGAATTTCTACATGTGTGCCATCAACAGCCCCTAATACACCTCGAAAACCATATTTTCTAAAAAATCTAGAAACAAAAATTTAGAAATATCAAATATAATATAAGTACCTATTATTACTCCTGCTTAACAGCCAAAATTTCTTCATTCTCAATAGGAAATTTTACCCATATTGGCAATAAATGTTGAACAATTGTTGAACAAATTTCAGCAATTGACCTGCTTACAGAGAGTAGTTTGGCTTGCAGAGAGCCAAGCACTCGTTCCTACTGAATTTTGATAAGACCCTACACTTAAAAAATTAAGAGTTATAAGCACCTGAAATTTAAAATTGAAAATGTGTACCAACAATTTTAAATAGGTACCGCATAATAAATGGAAATATTTAACTTTTTTACAATTGAAATAGAATTATTATTTCCATTTCTTATATGTGGTTGTAGACTATTTATTAAATCCATTGCACATTGTTTATTAAGTCTAAACAATGTAATAAAACCATTATTTGGCATACCATTTGATCCCTCAAATGCTTCCTTTCATTTCTCACGAAGTTCCTAAAATAAAATAAATATTATTTAAATTCTTTTTAATCAAACCTTTCTTACCTATTATACTCCTCTTCTATCAATATTCCAATAAATATTGCACTGCTTGATTGTTCATTTTTATCAAAAACAATTATTTATAACCTCACAAATCGTTTTCTGTAACATTACGAACATGCTTAACCCACACGTAAATATTTACCATATCTGTAATGGATTTAAGGTTTTCTATAAGATACAGTTATACGCAGAATAGCAATTAGCCTGTAACGTTACAGAAAGTCACAGATCAGCTTACAGACGTGCACAGAATCGACCCATTAAATTTTGTCTAACAGGGGGGATTGTTTGTCTTTGTGATGAGTTGAGTAATGCTAGTTCCTGTCTCAAGTTTTCGTCTTCGCGTACGAGTCTTCCAAAGAATCTGCATTGCGATTTATAATGCGGTCTCTAAGTCTTTCTGTTAAATGTTTAATAAAGGTTTTAAAAGCTGATTCGTTATACATTTGTAAACGTACTACTTTGTCCTGTGGAGTTAAGTTTGCTTCAGAGTTTAATTTAAAACAAATTTGACTACGTATATCTTGAATACGTTTTCCAAAATCTGTAAATGATTCTTTTGAAAATGGTCTCATTGCTGCCATTTCTGCGCCTAAACAACCGAAATCTCTAGGATCTCCAAAATTTAATCTTAAAGCGGTTTTTACATCTTGCCAATTATTTAATTCTAATCTAGCACCAATTAGTTTGTGCTCTACCAGTTAATTTGGATTTTATTACTTGTAATATATATCGATTATATATTTTTAATAATTCTGCTGAGTTAATAAAGAATTCTAGTAAATCTGTTCGTCCTTCATAAAGTGGAATTGTGTCTGCAAAAGCTTTGAGTAATGCGAAATTAATTTTTGGATTTTGGATTCTAATCTTGTTATAATAAAATTATTATCTAGCTGTAGTTGATATATATTATCAATTATCTGTTTTCTGTTATTTATATATTAGCACTAGGTTATATTATTATTATTTTGAGATTACTCTGTATATCTGTTTAAAAAATTTAATTAAATTTATACTAGAGTCTTGATTTATTACGTTTTAGCTTAAACATATACCTTGTATATCAGTTTAATACAAGTTTTATTAAATTTATACTCAGTTAATTACTTTCTAACAGAAATGAATAACGTACTATTTTTCTTGCTGACCTGTTGCCTCCTAAGACAACCGAGTCGAAATAGTCTTTTAATATCCTTTATTTAATTAATTAAAATAAATATAATTGCACTTAAAATATAAATCTTTGTCACTGGTTTTGAAGAAAAATATATTTTTGCACTATGAATAATTGCAGGATCGAATTATTCTCTTGCCTAAATTTAAATTAAGGAATTTAAAATTCTCAAACTAAAATTAATAATTAATTATTTCACCTAATTCTCACGATTAACATCTTAGGAAAAGAAAATACAGGAAAATACTTGGCTTACCTTGATTTGGTCGTTGAAGATTTCCTGGGTTCTACTACTCGAAGTACAACGATGTCACTGGGTTCTTGTCACTTTGATTTTCTTGATAGGCTACTCGTTCCACCTATCTGATGTTTTCTCGAGAGGCTACTTTGTTCACCACTCTGGTAGTTTTAGTTCGTTGAGGAAACACAACCACTACAAACTACGTAGATTTTTTATATTCCCAAAGTTTTGAAAAACAAGTCGAAATATATTTTTGCGAAATATTTCGACTGGAATATCCTACCAACTACGCCAATTAAACTCGTTGCCAAACGGGGTTTGTTTTTAAAAACAAAAATGCGAACTTAATACATTTATTTAAGAACGTTCACATACGAATGGATTCGAACTAATAGAACAAAAATATAAGGTTGCTTTTCTTTTTATAAGTTTCTAACAAGTGCCTATTCATTTCACAAGTAGTCATTAGTTTACTTAAAATATAAAGTATAAAAATTTCCTCGGAGCCGGAAAATTACCCGTGACGTTTTATTAACTTAACACCGATCGCGAGTCATGCAAAACAATTCGAACATAGAAATTAGATTAACCCAATATGTGTTACTCTTTCTAGCTCGCTGCTAGAAAGAGTAAGACATATTAGGTTAATCTATTGTATTTGACCGGTGATTTTTTTATATAACCGAATATAGTGTAGGTATTGTTTGATGGGCCACTAACGGCTTCCTAAGTTTAACCCTTGACTTCAATTAACTAAGTTGATAAAGACCTGCGTTACCTCATCAAAAATTCCATGCGCTACCAGAAACAACATTAAAAATATCATCATCCGATTTTTATTTTGCGCGGCGCAGTCATGTGACCTGAGTTTCCTTTTGTAGACTATTTCAACCTTATTCAAAAGATAAATTAGACAAGATGCTATTTCGTCGCCTCCTCTCGCTCCAATACCTTCATGCCACATACACAGGTACTCTTTGTTACAATCACTAAGATGACATCCAGGCGAGGAATTTCGGGGAAAAAATTGAACGAGGTGACCAAATGGGTACCACAAGCTGAGGTTTTTTGCAATCGATTAGTTGTTGACTAAGTACGTCGCTGCGAAAAAATACCCGAAAATATCCGACGGGAAAGCACCAAAATGGCGGCTTCAAAATGACGGTTACGATCTATACCTTTCGAAGTGTTTATTTGCATAGTAATGTAATATGGGCGTGTCTCTACCGTATTTTTTAATAGTGTGAGGGGTTTAGAGGGAAAAATAAGTCAGAAAGCGTGTGGTTTTCATAACTAACTTTATTATTCTGAGAGTTCATCGTCAACATCATCATTTACAATACTTGAATTGGTGCACTTTCCTGAACACTGGCATACTTCACAGCATTCTAATTTGCTTTTCACACAAGGACAGATTTTATTTTGACACGGTTGTTTAGATCGACAGTTGCAGAAATATTGCTGTAGTATTTCTAGACTCGTAGGGCCTTTGAAGTATAAGTAGTGTAACTTGGTCTCATCGATGATCCAACCGTAATCTTGAACTGGCAGTGGGTCAACCAATCCCACATTAGATTTAACCCAGAGATAGCTCTGCCAAGCAGCACGTTTGATGTGTTCAAGTAATGCCGACTCTGATGGTGGCAGCCTGTGAATTGGAAGTCCTTTATCTAGAGCTAACGAAACTCTCAATTTATTTAGGGAACTGTGTTCGTCCAAATATTTTAGTTTTGGGTCATATAATCTTGAAATAAAACGAGAAGCTTTTTCTAAAACACTGTCATCACTGAGAATTTCTGGGATTTTCTGAAGGCCTTCTAATTCTTCTGTTGACAATAGGCGGGCATTATCGAAAACAGTCTTTTTCCCTACAAGGTGAAAAGACGAAACAGTATCACACCCTGTCAGCGCATGTATTACTGGCAAAGCAAGAGAAAATGCATTACCCAGAGTCTGTACTAAACTGTGAACTGGTATGTACCGCCGTTGATCGCTTAAATCTGTAACTTTACCTGTGTAAAACCATACATTAGGACTTTTTCTCATGTGAGCATAGTTTCCTATTAATATCACCAGAACATCGGTAACGGGAGATTCCACAACAATATTGTCAACAGCAGATCCCTTTACGACAGCATGATAAACTATTCGAGTATCTGCCTCGAAGTGATTGGGCACTAAGGACTGTAACCCCAGACTGAATAAATCTAATTTGCCTTATGGGCTTCTGGGTTTCAAAGTTTATTTTACCTGTCGGCTGCTCAGATTTTTCCGGTGGGTCGTGAGTCAGAATATGGTGTTTAATAAATTAACAAACTTATTATTAAATTTGGTTAAAACCCTGATTTGTTAACAAAAGAACTTGAAGAGTGTACTTTAAGTTTCTAGCTTAGTAAGATTTAAAACTGCAAGTTATAAGAGATTAAAAGTTAAGGAATTATTTATCAAGTAAAATTAAGATAAATTAAGATAATTTTTGGGCGCCAGTTACTAAAAAATTAGTAACAATTTGTATGATATCAGATTTTCACAACAAGAGAAATAAAACGATTCAGCTCAAATAAATAGTATATTAACAAATAGAATAAACATTAATATTAACAAATTACTCTTGACAATGATAAAAAAATATATATTTACCTGAAGGGCAAAACAATGGAAATAAATGCCTGAAGGGCTATCACAATAAAAAATGAATGAAAGAAAATATTTTATCAACTGCAAGGCTTACATTTACAAGAACAATTACTGGCAATTATTTGTTACGCTGGAACCGAAGACCTGATGATGGAAATATGTTCTACCACAGACTTACAGACCTTAATTTCCAAGAATTTCCACGATGATCTATTCCCTTGCCAAGATGGCCTATGCTGGTGTATACTGATCTTCTGGGTCTAGCTAGACTTCACCTGCACCTGGGAAAGATGTAACCAATCCTGGATAAGATAATAGGATAATCTGGATTTCAGTCTGATGTGGTCTGGTAAAGTTGAATCTGTCGAATCCTCTTCTTGGTCTCGTTCAATAAAACATAAATATACCAGTGTCAAAAATGTACAAAGTAAAGTTGGAAATATGCAAGTTAGCTTACGGCTGATAAAATTAGAAAAAAACTTACTGAAGGCAAGTTTCTTCTAGAAAAGTTGTCTAAACAATTTACCAAAGATATGAATTATAATAAATCAATTATTATAATTACAAAGATATGAATTTATTATTTTATTTTAAAAATAACTCAAGATATAAATTATAATAAACTAATTATTATAATTTCGAAACTATGAAATTTTAGAAATTACTCTAGATATAACTAGACAAGATTAAAGCAATGAAAATAATTCCTCTGAATAAGAAATTATGTTAGAAAGAAATTTGTTATATTATTTAAATTTAATAACAGTAATTAAATAGACAAATCACAATAAGACACTCAGAAAATTAAGTTTTAATATTGCTAAAACGCAATCTTTTCACAAATAGAAAATGTGTGAATCACAAAATAATTCAATAAGTAAGAAAGTAAAAAGTTAGGTATTCTGATTTTTATAACTAATTTAATTAGATTACTAATTAAAGTTAAATTCTACTATTTAATGTAGAACGATAAGAAACAATAAGTTTTATTTAATTCTCCCAATTGGAGTAAGAAATGGTAAGAAATGCTGTAATTTATTCAATTAAATTACGACAATTAGATAATAACTATGAATTTTAATTAATTCAATCGTATTAAGATATAGCAGGGAATAATTTAAATATTAAATTAAATTACGAAAAATTACAATAATCAAATTGTGAGATAAGATAAAAACCAATATTTTCCGTTAAGCGAAAACTATTAATTTCGAAGAGTTTTTTACCACCTTCCGCAAACGAAAGAGATCTGTGTAAGTGCATATATTTTATGAATAACTCGATAAAGATAATAACGATAATTGCAAATTTTAATTGCAAAAGATAATAAGGAACGGTAATAACATAAGTTAACTTGCAAGACGACACCACGTGTAGATATTTGCATGAAATCAATCACGCGTGGAGAGCACTAAATTTGGCTAAAATGCCGGCGTCAAACACACCCAATTGATAAATTCGATTTAAATCGATATTTACCACATTTGACTGTAATAAATAACCAACATGCTAAATATTTACTAGGCTACGTATTGCAAATAATACTTTATAACGATAAGATACAGAAATATTCTACATCCGAGAAAAATAATTAGATATTCATAAAATTACGACTTACCAGTACGGAAGATAGGAAAAAGCTGGTGGAGGAGGAATGCTGTAGGATAGAGAACGTTTCAGTGCCGTCGACGCGCGCATAACATAGCTACATTTAATTGTCTCCGGTAGAAACCAGTTGTAACCGTAATTTACCAAATTATCGTTACCGGACTGAACATCAGTAGAACCAGAAGATGTTATAGCTTTAGATATTAAAGCATTGTCGTATCCACCCGCAAGTATTATGGCCTTATTCCTATTACTTTTTATAACAGGATGATTCAATGCATTATCTTCAATAAATTTACAAAGGAAGTGCGTCAAGCGAGCTTTATTTTCATCGCTACCCATAATTTTTGACCAGTCGGGAATGGTCCTGTTTCCTCTGATGTCATATACACGGCCGCCCGAAGTGTACCGTTTTTCCCTCTCTTGATTCTTGGGGTGATATTTATTGTCGTACCGGTCGAATACTAAATGCACTTCATTGCAATCTACAAGGCGATTTATCACTCCTTTCAAGACAACGCTACCTAAGTCACCAAATGTTTTCAGATTTTTCACTTTAATTTGGTGCAAATCAGCCATGGCGTCGACAATATGTACAGTGCACTCTGGTTTCTCTGTTACAACTGACACGTAGTGTTCCAATTTGTGTAAAAGCTCCGATTTCGCAGTTGAACGCCTGCTGCCGTCGTCTTTAAATAAAGCAGATGGAACCGAAGTCATAGGATAACTCAACACAGAAGATATGTTGACCTGAGCTCCTGACTTGGAAATAGCCAATGCTCTCTGGTAAACGACTTCAGCAGACACTTTCTTTTGGACACGTTTACCTCCTATTCTCAACGACGTGGGCTTTCTCAAATCTGCAAAGGTCTTAAGTTTAGACTTTGTGATGGCTTCATAGAAGCTTTTCCTTTTCGTTGCGTGTGTGGACAAACGGTTAGACACAAACTCATCCAGCTTCTCCACTCCATTACTACGGACCTGCAGAAGGGAATCGCTTGTCTCCCTATTTGCTAATTGGCCTGTGCCAATGTGCATTACAACATTTTGCCCTGCTCCTTCCGGGTCAAACGGACCTGACATAGTATTCTTTACATATTTCAGCATTTCTTGAAAATGGTTTTCGTCGCGACGCAATAACGATTGTGATGACTGCTCATGAGAGTTTCCCTCATCTTCCAAAGCAATATCACTGTCAAGACCACTTCGAATAAGAAAATTATGTGAATAGTTCCCCATAATATGCCTTGTCACTGTCCACCTGAGGACTGCAGAATCTTTTCGCGTAAGACCAACAATTCCGCTAGAGCTTTTGCTATCTCGAATGACTGACATTTCAACACCCATGTCTGACCAAAGTCCTCTAAACGGCCCAGGAGAAAACTTAACGCCAAACTGACCTGAAAGAAATTCAGAAGTCACGTTGGGGGGGAGTCCATCTTTCATTTCCAATACATAGAGAGTTGCCCAGCGAGAATAATTCTGTTTACTGCAAGCAAAATAATATGGAAGCATAGCAGTTTGAGTTGAAAATCACCCCAAAAAGCATAAGTCGCACTAGAAGATCTTCCAATTTTTCTGTATTTTTGAAGCAGAGGCGTAAGTGAACTCAGAATGAATTGGTTGAAATTTTCTAATTCATTCCATGTTGGGTTCACTGTGGTGTAAGTGGAAAATGTGGAAGACAGATGAGTCCTTAAAGAATTAAAAACATCAGAGTTTTCGTTTTCTAGCCAAGGCAGAAAGCGTTCGAATTGGAGACTGAGAAGCACCTCATAACACAACGTAAGTCCTCGAACTGCGCGATGAAACTGTTTGCCTAACATCATTTGGGCTGCTGTATTAGGCGCATACACTCCTGAGTCAGAGAGCATGTCTTGTAGCCCTGCATCGCCCCAAACCTTTCCAATGCAAGAAATAAAAGTTGCTAGACTATGAAATCCACCCAGGCGAATAACAAGATTGGGAAAAACTTCAGGTCGAGACCATTTCACTTGCTGCGCAACGGCATATGCTTGTTGATCGAAGGTATGTACGTGATACATCTGACCACACTTTTCACCAAGCATTTTCCCTCTTACTAAGGTTGTGTACAGATCACTTGGTTTGGCGTTAATCGAAGGAGCATAGCAAGACACTGTCATAGAACCGGTCGACTTGGACAAACTTGTGTTAAAACCAGTCCATAAAGGAATACATTGTTCAGCTTGTGGTGGTCGTTCGGTAGTTATGCCAATTTCTCTATTAACAGATCGCATCAATAACCATACTAAGTCTTTTTCGAAAAAATCTGCGAAAGTTGTAAGTTTCCAAACGATTGATTGTGCATTGTAAGTGGGGGGTTCAGGACGTATCTTAGGCTTCGGGAAGTTCAGGATCCTTAACCTACGTGTATGGTGCTGTGCGACAGTTTTCTGTTGAGATCGTGTTATTCGATATGAAACAGGTCTGCGAACATCTGAAACAGACTGTTGTTGAAAAAGTACGCGGGCCATACAGTGGTATGTGTTCTTGCCATCAACGGTCTCGGTATTTATGTCTAAGTTATCGTCACCCTCTTGTATGAATAATCCGCCTTCGCTTCGGTGTATCAAACCAGCAGGGGTATAATCAGCACTATTGTTTTGCAGTTCTACTTCCGCAATCGCTGTCATAAATGCTCTAGCTTCAGAATAAGATGCACAAAATCCAAAAGAATTCAAAGTATCAATTAGAGTTCGACTTCCATACTGATGCTCCAGATGAATCATAAGTCCCATGTGAAATGGAGGAATTACTTGATTCAATCGACGACGAGCGCAATAGATAATGCACTCTGAGATTGAAAGTACACGACGTCGTTTATCTTCTCCTTTCCAATTCATGTCAAAATCAGCATCTTCAAAAGTTTTTTTATCAATCAACCAGTTTACAAACATTTTTAAGTTTAAAGGAACAAAATTTTCTGAATTTTCTAACGAAATTTCTTGCACTGTTGGGTACTCAGTCGTTGGTTCAAGGCTCTTAATATCACGGCGAATTATTCCTGCAGCCTGATATAGGACATTCGTATCCTGTGTTTGCACTGAGAACTCATCCAGTTCTTCATTTTCAGTCTCTTTTAAACTTTGGACCGATTTAAATATGTGGGACAGTGAGACGGAGGTAGAGCACATCTGGGTATCCCTGCTGGGAAAAAAACACGTATTTCTCCGGTAGCTGTTCCTTTATTTTACTCTTTATAAAGTGCGTCCTTACATTTCGTGAAGCGTTTTCTTCCATACCGTTCTGTGCTAAATGGTTGCGGTATGCGTTGCAAAGTTCAAAAAGTGTAATGACTTCTCCATCGTCTAATCGACCCTTGATCGCGTCAACAATAAATATGGCAGAACTTTGATACAAAGACAATGTTGAACGGCTTCCTTCTGCTTTCCTTACAGCGTACTTTATATTTCTTTCTGCCCTATACGTTTCATAACACTTTCTGTGATACCTAGCGTTTTTTGCAAAAATATCATGCACAAAAGTAAGGCGTTCAATCAAGTGTATCATTTTTGGCCAAAGCTGCAGTTAAAACATTTTACCTACGATCACTAACGTAAATAGCTGAAAACGCACTCTCCGCCGCCTATGTAAATTGAACCTTACACACCGTAAACAAATCGCACGCTCAGCCGCTGAAGTGTGTTGCAATGTGACCACGTGACCATCTTTACACAACACTTGTAGTTCATATTTCTGACACCAGGCTAAAATTATTAAAAATGGCAGGTGCAAAACTTAATTTTCTAACGCTGTCAAAACTGACATAAGCAACAAATAATACAAACTTGTGTTTTAATTTCAATAAATACGATCGTAGGTAAAGTATAGTACATAATTCGAGTTGTAAAGCAATTACGCACTCATGGAATTGCCGCACTCCGCCGCTACGCGGCGTCGTGCGCAATTTTTCCATTCGTGCGTAATATGCTATTTACAACTCTCATTACGTAATATACTATTACCTACGATCACTAACGTAAATAGCTGAAAACGCACTCTCCGCCACCTATGTAAATTGAACCTTACACACCGTAAACAAATCGCACGCTCAGCCGCTGAAATGTGTTGCAATGTGATCACGTGACCAACTTTACACAACACTTGTAGTTCATATTTCTGACACCAGGCTAAAATTATTAAAAATGGCAGGTGCAAAACTTAATTTTCTAACGCTGTCAAAACTGACATAAGCAACAAATAATACTAAATTGTATTTTAATTTCAATAAATACGATCGTAGGTAAAGTATAGTACATAATTCGAGTTGTAAAGCAATTACGTACTCATGGAATTGCCGCACTCCGCCGCTACGCGGCGTCGTGCGCAATTTTTCCATTCGTGCGTAATATGCTATTTGCAACTCTCATTACGTAATATACTATTCTCTAACTGTTTTTGGATTCATATTAACTAGGGAAAAAGGATTTCCATGTTTTTTATCTTCTTCACGACCGCATATGAAGCAATGCTCGTTCCAATCGAAAATAGGATGTTTGGATCGAGTAACCTATTTTGTTGGTTCTGCTGGACTTCCAGTCGAAGCTTCTGCCTCTAATTTACGTCTAACAGCCAATTTGATTTTACGCTGATCTACGTAGACAGATCTACATTGTGCATGGTATTTGCAGCTAATAAATTCTCCCTCATCTCTAAGTTTCAAAATTCTTTTCCCTGCGTCATCTAGACGCTCAGCAGCCGCATCGCATAATGTCTGAAGGCCCTTTTTACTTGAAATACGATCCACATCCCCGGTTGAAAGATCGCCCTTAAGTCCAGTACAAATAATGCACTTGTTGGAAATAAATTTTCTTTCACTGCTACCCTCCATATTTTAACGAAGTAAAAATCTTAATCTTAAACAACGAAACTGAAATAAAAACAAAAAAAATTAAGTTAAACCACAATTAACTACATAAAAGAAAGTAATTAAATACCTAATTGTACTGTCAAAAACAATAACCGTACGAAACTACTAAACAAATAAACTCTAAAACATTAAGCACACAGGGAAGTACAGCGATGCACGTCTAAACCTGACGAAATGTGCAGTTTTACTGAGGCCGAGTTGAGTAACGAACAGACTTGCTGCCGAGCTGTTGCCACTGCTGCCGTCTACTGCTAACTCAGCATCGGAATATTGCGTCATATATTAATTCAGACAAAGAAAGCATTAAATATGAGACAAGTAGTGCACTGGCGCAACCTCCTCAAAGCCGTCATTTTGAAACCGCCATTTTGGTACTTTCCCCTTTGGGTATGTCGGGTATTTTTTGCAGGGGTATAATATAAGTATATGTCAATCTATTAAAAGGAGTTTTAGCTTGTGGTACTGAAATGGCCACTAGTTTGAAAAAAAGGCTGGCACAACTTGTTACATGTCAATAGATATCACAGAATTATCTGACAACGGATCAACACAACGTTTGATATCTTGAGCCATGTTTTCTAAGGCTACTTGGTACTTCTTATGGTGCACGAATAGTTTTACTTCTGCAGCGCGGCTTTCTTTTATCACATTCTTTGCAAGTATCTGTGCGCGGCGGACGAGAATAAAGGTTAGGAAAATCAGTTTTGAAAACTTTCCTGTAGTATTTGTAAGTAATTTTCGTCTCTGAATATATATCTTTGTACGACATATAAAGCCTGTTGATATTTAACTCAGGACTGAGGTAGTGATTGCTGGACTTGCCCCTTCCTAAATGCTTTCATCCTTTGGGATAGAGTTTAATGAGTTTATGCGATTTTGTACAGATATGCGATCGGCAAGACTATATTTGACTGGTGGTGCGAAGTTAGCAACGCGTTGCTAGCAACGCATTGCCAGCAACGGCAGGAAATAAGTTTTGAACTTATGAAAATTTTAAGAATTTTTTTGAAATTATCATAAATATTTTAAGAGACTAGCATAGTCCAACGCAGTTTAAGACGAAATGAAATATTTTTGTACACTATTGCAGTGTCAAAAATTAATAAATTAAATACAATTCTACGAAATATCTTTATATTATGGCTTTAATTAAAAATGTTTATGCTGAAAAGTCCTGTTTCGTGATTGTCCATACTTCCCTCTACAATCCCTATAAGGCGAAAATTATCGATCAGCCGTTGTAAGGGTGCCAGAGGATTAAACTGTCTCAGCAACGCGGTCGTGTTTTTCCACCTAGGTATATTAAATCAAAAATTAATTTCTCGAAAAGTCTTATTTGTTTGTCTAAAATTTTATGGATTCGTGATCGTCCATACATCCCTCTACAACCACTATAAGTCGAAAATTCTCGATCAGTCGTTATAAGGTTGCCAGAGGATTAAACTGTCTCAGCAACGCGAGTAGAAGAGTAATAGCGGATCCGAGGCTCCCCCCACCACTTGCTCCCCCCACCACTTTTTCTGGGGTGGGGGGCAATTAGGATAATTAGACTGGGGTGGGGGGCAATTAGGATAATTAGATTGGGGTGGGGGGCAATTAGAGAGGGGAGGAGGTAATTTGTAATTGCGTAATTAGTAATTTGTAATTGTGTAATTAGTAATTTGTAATTGTGTAATTAGACTATTTGCGCATTAATTACACTAATGTAATTAGTCTGGAGGGGGGATAATTAAAACCCAATTGTCGCGAGAAATGAAAGTAATTGGATTATTGCGCTGAGAAATGAAAGTAATTGAATTATTGCGCTCTAATGTAATTGCGTAATTAGTAATTTGTAATTGTGTAATTAGACTATTTGCGCATTAATTACACTAATGTAATTAGTCTGGTGGGGGGATAATTAAAACCCAATTGCCGCGAGAAATGAAAGTAATTGGATTATTGCGCTGAGAAATGAAAGTAATTGAATTATTGCGCTCTAATGTAATTGCGTAATTAGTAATTTGTAAATGTGTAATTAGACTATTTGCGCGTTAAGTAATCGGATTATTGCGCTGAGAAATGAAAGTAATTGAATTATTGCGCTCTAATGTAATTGCGTAATTAGTAATTTGTAAATGTGTAATTAGACTATTTGCGCGTTAATTACACTATTTTATATAGTCTGGAGGGGGTTAATTAAAAACCCAATTGTTGCGAGAAATGAAAGTAATTGGATTATTGCAATTAAACTAGTATAATTGCAATATATCTAATTGAATTGGTACAATTATATATTAATTAGTACATCAATTGGAGAAATGAAAGTTTATTACGCTGTAATTAGACTAGTATAATTGCAATATATCTAATTGAATTGGTACAATTGTATATTAATTAGTGCATCAATTGCTAAATTATGCGCTCTTAATTGTCAAAAATATATGTCATTCAATATCGCTAACAAGGGATCTGGTAACCAAAGTCAGCTTTTATGCGATTCGAATAGGACAAAAGGTTTGAACCGCATACTAAAGGAGTCATTCATTGCCACTGACAACGTTATTTACTGTCACATAATTTCTCGAAACAGGTGCCTATCTGAAAATCAAACCACTCGTATTTCACATACCCTACTGTCACTGTGCCTTTACAAATTATTAAAATTCCAAATTGTAGGTAGTCTTCGACAAGTATTCCATTAAAAAAGGCACACTTTCTATACTTTCCGACGTTGATTCTATTTTTTTATTATTATGGCGATTTAGTGATCGATTTATTAGAGCTTAATTTGATTATAATTTAGAATATGAAGGTTTTAGAGCAAGGAGCTAATTCACTATTAAATATAAATTACCAACTCGATCACAAAGTATATTTGCAGTCTGGTGGGGGGATAATTAAAACCCAATTGCCGCGAGAAATGAAAGTAGTTGGACTATTTGCACATTAATTACACTAATTGAATTGGAGCAATTGTTGTATATTAATTAGTGCATCAATTGCTAAATTATGCGCTCTTAATTGTCAAAAATATATGTCTGTCAATATAGCTAACAAGGGATCTGGTATATTAGCAGAAATGCATTTATTTTCTAGGGGTAAAAGAACAAGCGACATCGCATTTATTTTCTAATGATCAAAGATTAAATCAGCTTTTTAGTTTTGACTGTCGCATATCTCGAAACAAAATAGTTGGTTAAATTTATAGCTCCCATTTGTTCGACAGACAATAGGTCTGCATAAAGGACACAGGTACGTAGGCCAGGTGGCTCGCGCGAACGGTACCCACCTGAAATCGAGGGTATGCCATTAAGGCGGTCGACTTAAAACCGACAATAATACAATTTGGTATTTAATTTCTAGTCGAAATGCATTCATTTTTCTAAGGACAAATATATTGCACAAAAGATTAGCCATCTCTTATCTAAACAAAAGATACGTCGATTTTCACAAAACAAAGCCACACAATTACCTGAAATTTTAAACTTAAAAATAACAGGTGAGAGTGTGATTCGAATAGGATAGAAGGTTTAGAACTGCCTACTATAAAGAAGTCATTCAATGCCGTTAACAAGGGTGGCAATATATTAGCTTATCAAAGATAGATATTGTCATAGTTTTAAAACATTTTCTATACGAGATAGTGGAGTACCTAACTAAGAAGCTAATGTAGATACATAAATAATGTTCTTTTATTTTTATTGCCATATTTATTACATCAAATATTGTATGTATTATGTAGTTATGATGGTATATTTTATATTATATTATAAGGTTAAATAAATGAAATACACATTAAAAGATTACATTAATTTTATTTCCTATTTTTTATTACACAACTAAAAATAGCCATAGTATAATTAAAACAGTTTTATTTTAAATACACAATTACATTTTGAGAAAATAAACATAGACACTTAGTAGATCAAACTTTATGGTGTGATAAACTACCAAAATAATATGAAAAAAGTTCATATGTAAATGTGGGCCGGGAACACATAGTTCCGAGATACAGGGTGTTAAAGAAACATGCAAAATTTTTTTGTTGTTTGAAACACTGAAATGATGGCACACTATATTGCGCTCTAATTAGACTAGGTGCAATTTCTCGAAATTCTATGGTTTATTACCTTATAGAAAAGCAGTATATCTTAAGATATATTTACAGATCAGTATACATCCAACTTGACGGCGTTTTAACAAAAGCAAGCGGAAACGATGACTACTTTGATAATGCATTAAAATGCAATATTTTAACGGAAATTACAGCGATGCTTTAATAAAGCTCTGGAAATGTTTAATACAGGAAATTCATATCAACGGAAAAAATTAAAAGCCTCCTATTATGTTGCAGAAATTATTGATTTAATCATGAATATCGGTTCAAATAAAATGCAACTAGTTACCGTATCCAAAGATTAGATATAAATAAAGTTTCTTTTAAAGTTTTTTGCATGACGGGTGCATTTACGGTATACATTGTTCATTGATGGTACTAAGTCGAAAACAACATGCAATTCCCACTTTACCGATAAAAAAAAAAAAAAGTCAATTAATGCTGCTAACAAGGTTTGGCAATGTATTAGCGTATCAAAGGTAGATATTGATATAGTTTTAAAACTAAAAAAAAAAAAATGGTTATCTTCATATGCAGTTAATGGTCATATTCTTTTATTACAAAATATTGAAATTATATGATTGCTGTGGCTCTCTGCGGCCCTGAGATTTGAGATGAGCATTAAATACAAATAATACAAGGTTTCGTAAATAACCCCTACTTTATTTTATCGATTTCAATTCAAACAAATCTAAATAATTATATACCTCTTTTAATCTGTTTTACTGAATAATGGGGATGGCTCTCTTCAGCCGTCTGTAAAACTATTTAATGAAACCTAGTTAAAAATGCAGTTCCATAAAGAAGCTATGATAATTTATGATATAGTTAATCACGATCCATTTTATTATATTTTTTATCAGTTTGTAAAGAGAGAGCGCAGGAGGTCTTATATGTACGGTGGTGCAGGCAGCTTTCGGTCGGTCGAAAATAGCTTCTTATTTCGTGTACGCCGACAGCTGCAACGTAAGTCCAATTAGTATTGTTTTATATATATTTTTTTTACATTTTATTTTTAATTTCTAGGTACTTAGGTAGCAAAGATGCGGATGCAATATTCAACTCAAACATGAAGTCTGATAGAAGACATTAAATCTGCCATTGAAAGATTGTCTTGTAAACTAGATGACATAAGGAGGGATTCAAATAAAATACACATTAAAAGATTACATTAATTTTATTTCCTATTTTTATTACACAACTAAAAATACCATAGTATAATTAAAACAGTTTTATTTTAAATACACAATTACATTTTGGGAAAATAAACATTTGCATATACATCGTGATTATTGTTGATAAAATGTTTTTACTAGACATCAAGAAAACCATTCTGAACCGAGCCATCTAATGCATTATAACTTAAATATGTATCATGAAGTATAAGTGCATACACTCGAGTTTGTTCGGGAAATTTCGTTTTTCGTGTTTCAAATTCTATTTTTATGTCGACTGTAGATGATTTCACTGCAACAGGTTGGTGTGAACAATCAATGACAAACAAAGGATTCTTCCTGTATTCCCCAAGATCCATCATGGGTTCGCTCATATCTTTATCATAGTAACTACGTTGGAAGTTCTCATAAGCATAATATGCTGCAGAATCGAGCTTCTTATCGAAATCTAAATTCCAACGTTCGTATGGATAAACTTCAGAGTTTAGAAATAGTCGAATATTATTTATGTCTGCGTGTTTGAACTGTGTAACATCCTTTGTTCTATCATTGGCCTGATCAGTGTCTTGAAAACCAAGAAGGATGAAAAGTGGACTTTCAAGACGGGTGGAGAGTTTAAGAGCCCATATGTCATAGGCAGTATCACGTAGACAGGGAAGCTCATAAAAATCCCATGCACGGTAGACCATATTAACCTTGGCATTATTACCACTTTTATTAATTCGATTCAATAATTTTAACTTTTGTCGATCTTCAGGTACAATATGTCTTATTTTCCACTCAATTTTGCTTATTTCCAGCTCCGCATCAACTTCACCGATATAGGAGTCTTTAAATGAGCGTGCAATTATCATAATTAATTCTTGCTTCACATTCAGAATGCCTTTGGTATAATCTTCTGCAAAACCCATAAGGAGCTTAAGGGGTAGTTTGCCACTGAACACGTGACTGGTGGTATCTAAAATATCTTGTCTATTTTGACTGAGACCCCAACCTGTTGTTATTAATGAGCGTGCATGCGTTTGCCCATACGACACCATAGTTTTCATTGTTGTAGTAATACCAGGTCTTCTAACTACTGCTACTTGTTCACCACCCATTTCCAGACGTATCTCTTCAAAGAGAAATGCTAGTGCATTATTGGATAAATAGCAACGCTTTGTGGCATCACTAGGGGTAAATTTTCCTTCTATGTATATATAACTTTCTGAAATGTCGAGTATAACATCTTGAAAATTGATGGGGATACGTATTTCATCAGAGTTTCTGTAATATGGGGAACCATATGGTTTATATGTATGCTCATGTAGGCTAACTAGGGAATGATCCAACACAGGTTCATCAAACACCTCAAGTTTTTCACTAGTTGCAGCCGCCACCATTATTATGGCAAATATTTTCGCAGTTTTAATCCAATATGTTTTAAAAAGGCTTGATCCTCAGCTGACAACCTATGTCCTAACTGTTTAAGGTATAGACTTTGAATGAATTGCTTTCCACATCTCCCTTTCTTTTTATCCACACTATTGTTCGCTACAGTATCATATTGATGGTGATGTACTTGCTGTCGCTGTTTATATCGAAAGCCCATTTGGTTGGTGATATCAAACTTTCTTCAATTCTAGCCTTACAATAATTTTCTCACCTCGAAAATTGATCAAATCCCCGTTGTCGTCCAGTACACGTAGCGTGATGTTATCTATTAACTGACACCATTTAGGTCTAACAGGTAAATATATGATATTTGTAGGTTCTCTAGTAAGTTTGTAGCCAGGCTCAACATCTATATCAAATTCAAAGAGAGTGTGTGACTCTTCCGCATTCAGATAAGCTCCAGAAATAATATTGCAATCTACACGTATCATCCTTACTTTCATAATATCAACAGGCTGTGTTGATTCATAATTTTTATTTGGTTGTAAATATATTGGTCCAAATCCCAACAGACTTCCTATGGAATTTGGTTGCCTAAAATCTATTTCATACTTTGACAAAATCTCGCACTTTAGGGTGTTGTTGTTTGCTCGTAAAGTGAATATTTGCGTGTAATCCTTTCCATCAATATTCATAGCTTTCAACATTGCTGCATAGATTTCATCAATTTCATAAGCCCCCAGAGGTATGTGAACAGTAGTGAATGTATCTTTAGCACTAACCCTATATTGGAAGATGTTATTTGTTTCATCCACATTGAATATGGAGTTGTAAGAGTAGAATCCAATTAAGCCTAACCCATGATGACTGCTCCTATCCAGTTCAATGGGTGGATTAAAGTTGACACTTAGCACACTTAAGCGGCTCGTTAGTGTGAACGTGTACGACATGACTGATGTAATTAAATTGCGTTACCCAATTTATTGTGGATTACAGCAATAATGGTATAATTTCCTCTTCTTTGAACTTGATGGTAATATATTTACATTGTTATTGGATGCCACATTTACATCGTTTACCTTACAATAGCAGCAAAACATTTTTCGAGGTATTGGACCGTCATTAGCATCAAAACTGCCTTCATGATCGTTAAGGTAATGTTCTGTACAGTATTGATATTTTATTATATCGACATCGTTCTGAAGATGTGTAGGTAGCTTATCCCATACTAATGCAATTTCATGTGAAGCCAACCCAATCATCACTTCTTTGGGCATATCAGCAAGTTGTTGTTTGTTCATCTTCAATAGACTACGCAAACGGGAGAATGCAATTAGTGAGTGGCCCATTCGCTTGATAACTTCTCGATCCATTGCTGGGGTTATAGTTTTCAGCTCCATGGCGTTTTATATTTCTTTCGTAGAGAGAAACTTTAAACACAAATGTCCACACCACACTGTGTTAAAATTCTGTACACGTTTGTAGTTATAGAATATTTGGTTGGCCCTCCTTGAATCGTTATTGAAATATGTAACTAATTCTGTAGGTGGGGGTAAATCACCAAAACTATCAAAGTAATTTACTAAACTACCTCGTTTTTTATATGCCACCCAATGTGTCCCAGGACCATATATACTATCCAAATTGATTATTGCAGATTCATTGTAATGTGGGCCACGTCTTGGTAGTGAGTCGCGCATAAATACACCCCGAAAGTATGCTACCTTCATTTTCTTAGCATAATATTTAAGATCAATGTCGGTAAGAGGTCTCCGAGGTAGGGAGTCTATTAGTTTTTTGAATTCTGTTTTAGATAAAGGCCCATTCCCTTTCGATATGGCTTCATATACATCCCCTTACCACTTTTCATAGCTATTGCTTCCATACTTCTGTTTTGTCGATTTGCTTCAGCTAATTCTTCTCTACCCTTTTTTACGTCATTTACAGCTTTAGCAATACCAGCAGCCGTACCCACCAAACTACCCAATGCAGATAATCCAGCAAAAATGGGTATTAGAGGTAAAATACCGCCAACTTTTGGTATTGGTATAACTCGAGGTGTTCGAATATTGCGTTTCCCACCGGCCTGTTTTATATATCGACGTGCAGCTTTTAGAGCAATTTCAGTCGCCTTCGTTTGGTCTTTTACTCTTTTGCCTCCAGCACTTCGCAGTGTGTCACGCACTTTTCGTACTATCCCAGATCCAAATGCTGTCTTTTTATCGTTCTTCTTACCCTTCTTTGTTTTCTTGATGATTCGTTTCCTTATTGGATTACGAGATATTGTTGAATTACATCCCATACCAAGACGTTGTTTTCCTTTCATTATAGTTGTAACTAACCAAGCAGCGGCCTTTTCTCCACGTCCTGCGTCTTTGGATTTCACTCGTTTCCACGCAGCCTGTTCAAGCTGATAGTCTGCTTTATGGCGGGCTGCTAGATTACTGCTATTTTTGTCGTATGCAATATCGTGTTCCTTGCACGCTTTATCGAGCTGATTTATGCCAGGATCACCCCGTGTCAGCCGTTTATTTAAATATGTGCCTGGACCACAAAATTGATAACCTGGCAAATGCAACTCGACGGGAAGCTTATTAATCAGGGAATTAATTAATCCTCTACCGCGCTTCATACGCTTTTCACGTGTGTATCGTATGGTGGAAACCATTTAAATAAGAGTTGCAAGTCACATGTCTATTTATATACCAATTAGCTGCGATACAATGCACATTGTGAAACAGAAACAAACGCTTTCCATAGATAATTTGGATGAAAAAGTTGGGCGTGGGTTAAGCGCTCATAATCGTCATGGACCACTACTACCTTCAACTGTACGTGCCCTCATAATAGGACCCTCGAATTGTGGGAAAACAAATGTCTTAATATCTTTGATCACCCATCGCTTAGGTTTACGCTTTTTAAACATTTACCTATACTCAAAGTCTATAAATCAACCCAAGTATGAGTATCTGCGTAAGGTGCTAGCGCCGATTGAGGGGTTAGGATTTTATACATTTAGTAATGGAGCACAAATAGTGGAACCATCCGAGGCAAAACCGGAGTCTTTATTTATATTTGACGATGTGATATGTGAGAAGCAAGATGTTATAAGAGCATATTTTAGTATGGGCCGCCATAGAAATGTGGATTGTTTTTATCTTGGTCAAACATATTCTCGAATACCGAAGCAGCTAATAAGAGACAATAGTAATTTAATTATTGTCTTTAAACAGGATGACATGAACCTTCACCACATATTTTCCGATCATGTGTCACCTGATGTAACGTTTACAGTATTTCAAAATATGTGTGCAGAGTGCTGGAATGACAAATATGGGTTTCTAGTGATTGATAAGGATAGAGAAGTACAAGGTGGGCGATATAGAAAAGGGTTTGATAGCTTCATATATCCATAATGAATTTTAATAAAACTTCACTTGAGCCACAGACTTCGTATGGTTACTTCGTTTACGTATGCGCTAAGATGAAGGTTACCAAAGATAATAAAAAATATAACAATCTTGTGCATCCCAATAGTGAAATAGCCCTCAAGCGACAGTTGATTGAGGCGACAGATGCGGTACGTAAGAAGTTTAACTCTATTAAGAACAAAGATATTGAGATGCATGTAACACTTGAAAAGATCTATCAACCAATAACTGAACCTTTAAATGCTATATCTTCAGCATCGGAGAACAAACCACATACCCAACAACCATCATCATCATCAAGGGTGTCTACTCAGAGGGCAGTGCCATGGGAGAGTACTTCTGAAGAAGGATCTGATAAGTATGTAGGCGGTGATGATGTTCCACCTTATACCCCCATTATGGAAACACCACCATCGTCTATAAGAACAACCCCCGTATCTGAAACTTCTCTAGCTAGAAAACTAGAAAAAGGACGTGAGGTTGTAAAAAGACATATACAGAATGTAAAATCGGGTAATTCCAAGTATGATAGTTTATATGGAGTGCGTGTAGATCCCAAGACAGGTAAACTGCTGATGGGTAATGCTGAAATACGTTTTTCCCATGGAAATATTACACTGTGGTATGGCAATAAGAAACTTGGCGTGTATCTAGGTAATCCGAAATTGTACGATCTAATATTTCTAAAACGTCCGCCAATTCTAGATGATAATACAGAGAGTGTTATCGACGATAAATGGAGTAAGATATATGGAGAAATACTAAGGAAAACAAAAGCGCCGTATAAAAAATTCAATGTAGCGAGTGGCTATAACACCGCTAAACGTGAAAAATTTCACAAAATTATCAAACCATTAACATCTTCTACAATTGTGACACGATCGTCAACAAGTGGTTATGGATTAAAACGTGTACCTACCCACAAATTGTACAGAAATAAAGATAAAGAATATATCTACTGGAATAAACCTAGTGAACTTGTGGCTCGTTTACGCCTCTTATGGGGTTCGAAAATGGCTGGAAATAACAACCACGACAATGAAATAATAGAAATAATATCAGAACTTAGGGAGGAAAAAATAGTGTATTAAAGATATAATACCTAGTATCATCATACTCGATAAGTATTATATAGCCTGAAATATATAAAATGGATCAGACGCAATCAGAAATGTCTACTGTAAACAACACAATTGACAAATTTGGACGCAGCAAAAGAATTAGTGCAAGTGAGTTAATAGCCTATCGTGGATTACCTGGCGTGGGTTTTAAACTTACCAGAGATAATCACTATGATATTGAAAATAAGCGTTTAAAAAATCTAGGGGAACCTGTCGATGATCAAGATGGTGCAACATGTAATTACGTTAACAAGCGTCTACAAACAAATGATGAAAATGCTGCCAAAGCTATTTTTGATACAACCGATGTAATTATTGAGGAAATGAAAAAATATGTTGATGTGGGACTTTTAAAAAGTGGAGAAGAAAATCGCACTATTTTCAATAAACAAAATAATGATAGGATGCAGAAAATGAAAATAGAAATGAGGAAATATGTTGATAAAGCAATTTCTGAAGTTAAACGTTCGGCCATAAACAATCACAATACTTTAATCACTAGAATCTCCAAATTAGAGCATATTGCCACCGAACTCCAACCAAAGAAGGTGCAATCCGGAGGCCTAGCATTTCCACCAGAACTAATGCCTGAAGTTGATATATAGCTGAAGACAATTTTATAATGGAGGTTAGCAGCGAAAAATTACAAGTTGTTAACGAGTTACATAGAAATGCTCGACGAAATTTTCGTAGAAGGCGAACCATAATTAAGGGGTTTGGTGATTTGTGGCAAGCAGACCTAGCCGAAATGCAACCATACGCTGATAAAAATAGAGGGTATCGTTATATTCTTGTAGTGATTGACTGCTATTCCAAGTACGTATGGACCAGATCTGTTAAAAATAAAACAGCTGTAGAAGTTACTAAGACTATGCAGACTATTATTCAAGAAGCAAATTATTCACCAAGAAATTTACAGACTGATAATGGTACAGAATTCTACAACAGAATGTTTTCCGCACTAATGAAGCAGCATGAAATTAATCATTATTCTACATATAGCACAAAAAAAGCAGCAATTGTTGAACGAGTAATCCGCACATTAAAGAGTTGGTTGTATAAAGAATTCTCAGCTATGGGTAAATATAAATGGCTCGACATCCTACCCAATGTTACAAAAAGTTATAATAACAAAGTCCATCGTACAATTGGTATGAAACCTGTTGATGTCACACCAACTACACATTTAAATGTATATAATAACATAAAAATTGCTCTCAAACCGAAATTCCACCTCGGTGACGTAGTTCGTATTAGCAAGTATAAAGGTGTATTTGATAAAGGGTTTACACCGAATTTCTCAACAGAACTTTTTAAAATTGTCAAGATAAACATAACAAATCCCACAACTTACCTGCTTGCAGACATGCTTGGACATCCAATCAAGGGGTGTTTTTATGAGATGGAGCTACTAAAGGCAAAATACCCCGATGTGTATCTAGTAGAGAATGTTTTAAAAAAGCAAGGAAATAAAGTGTTTGTAAAATGGCTTGGACTCTCTAAAGAACACAACTCGTGGATTGATAGAGCTTCTCTTGTTTAAAATTGTCACTGTCTAGAAAATATATTATTGTATCATTATAAGGTTATGTCAAATGAAATATTTTTATGTATAATAAATAAATAATAAAACGAATGTACTCAATTAATATTTGTTTAATTTATTTCCTTAATGTTAAATTGTAAACAAAATAAATATATTTTTAAGTTTATTACATATACTACAAATACTTAACTTAAAAAACACCAATTATTTTTTCATAAATATATATTTTATTACACAATAAATCTACTGAAATATAATACAATATCTCACATTTAGTATGAATTTTCCAGTTTTAAAACTTTAACCCGATAAATAATGCAAATTTTATTTGATATGCTAATGTTATTGTGACTGGCTTAACTCATCTATTGCTGCAAGTAAAGCATCTAAAGGATCATATTTCTCCTTTTCAACAACATTATTTGTATTAGTTATTACGGCCAACTCATTTTGAAATATCGGTATGTCACAATGCCCCCATGGTAAAGTTTTAAACGTATTAGGAATGACGAATCTTTTGTCATCATAATGAGATAGTGCCACCTTATTTTTCATTTCTGTGTAAATATCATGCGAATAACTTCTAAATGTATTCATTTCTCTTAATATTACCCCACCCTGCTCAACTATTTTCTTATAATCATCTATTGATAAATTTTTATTAATAACTGATTTCTTTACCCCCTTAGCTCTTTTCAATTCACTATTCATAGATTTTATACAGTAAGCTTTAGCCCCCGTCCCATAAAAACTAATAATCGGGTCGGCGGGGAACTCATCTTTAAAATTCCCTAAAACCGACAGACCTTTAGGAACATCAAATTTATTTCCTTCTTTATAGTTGGATGTATCGAATTTATCGGGGTTCTCTTTTATAAAATCGTAAATGTTATCAGTAAAAACTTTAATAATCAGAGAATCCGTATCGGTGTATAACAGGGAAGCATTTTCGTCAAATTTTCTTTTTATCACGTCATAGAAAAAATTGTATAACACCGTCTTGGATAATTCCAAAACACAAAACCCTACATAAATTGGCTTGTTGTATACTACTTTTAGTTTGTTCATATGAATCGCGACGAAATCTTCTGTAAAGATCGAACAAGTTTTAAAATTCGGTTGGGCTATAAGAGCATTTGCACCAAAGGACCTTCTAATACTTTCCCAATGCGTAACCAACTTTATATCCTTTCTATTATCCACGTTTTCCATAGTTTTACCGAAAACCGCATTATTCATTAATTTAAATTGATCTTTTTCGAATTTACTTGTTGCCGTGTTTCTCATCTCCGTATTTAAATCGATGTATTTTCTTAACCAAGGAGATTGATTAAATGTGAGCACTCTATGAATCTTTAAAACCATCAAACCATGATCCATGGCCTGTCTCAAGTTTTTATAGTGTACAATGTACCTTTTCTTGTCAAGCAAATTTGGAATCAACTTTGCTGATTTTGCATTAGGAGGAACCATGTTTTCTACTAGGAAAGGGAGGTCCGAATGTAGATCATGTAATTCGTTGGGATAATGAATGTCTACTTCGAAAATGTACCCGCGCGGATTTTCATCTGGAATATTCGTAATGTCTAAGTTTATAATTTCTTGTTGGGACAACCAGGTGAAACCACCTGTCGGTAGCGATTGAGACATACTGTGGCCGTATAGGTTTGTGGCGTCCAAATAAGTTATAAACGACGAGGGTTCGTTGGAATCGTAATCGGTGAGAAATTTATTATTTGCGATATGTTTTCTTTCAGAGCACTGACTTATTCCACCACGAATTCCTTTCTTAAAAAAGTTAATCATATCTATATCAATTAATAATTCTAACTCTACTCCTGTCAATTTTAACATAGCGTCCCACGACAATCCGGGAGCTGTAAAATATTGAGCAGGATCCAACTTGTATTTCTCTAAACTGATTTTCCGAAAATTTTCGAATACATCACATAAAAGCAATACGTCTGTTTTCAAATACAGATCTGAATAATCGCCTAAATTCTGACAAGCGAACAACTTCCACACATCTTTAGCCCGTTGATAATCATCTTCGGATATATGCTGATCGTTTAGGTTGTCATAGAATTCAGCTTTGGATGGTAGATCTGGTTTATTCAACTTATTTAAACTATCCACAAAGCTATATGGAAATACACCCTTTTGTCTCATTAAACGAAATTCTTTGTTATCCGTATAAAAACTTCTGGTTATAGTTAACTGGTCATCATTTAAACTGTCACCCAAATTTTGTAGCGATGTGGACAAGAACTTAAAACTATCAATGAATCGCAATTGTAGAAATTTTTTCTTCTTCTCCCCATTCTTATTAATGTAATCGTGCATATAAAGGTCTTTTGAAAAAGATATGTACTTCTCTTTATTTTGCGCTAGTACCCCCACTCTATCTTTATGAGCGCATAGCTCTTTAATGAATAAATGTCCGTCGTATGAACTCATATTATGGAATATAATCGGTATGAAATTTGGTAATTTATAATTTAAATTGCAAACAGAATGTGCAGCGATAAATCTTATTTTTCCGGTTAAGTGGCAGTGATCCTTAACTTTCACATAACCTTCTTCGAATGCCTTCTCGCATATACCGCATACGGTTGCGTTTTCAAAGTCTCGTCTTTGTTGCGCTGTGAGCTTAGCCATTGGGACTATATCTTTCATATATCTATTAAAGATATCTCTCGAGTCAGCCTCGATACGTGATACGAAGACTTTGGCGGCGTCAGACCCCCGGTATAACTCAAACTTGTTTAGGGAATTGTCAAACGAACATTTTATTAAATACGCGAAAGAATGTGGTTGATATTTAAAAGTTTTATTCCCGAAAGACCGTTCTGGATTGGGTTGGCAGGTATCGATAGGACTTAAAATTGATTCGAAATCGGCATACACTACAAATGGAACTTGCATTTGCCGTTCAAAATGTTCAAATTTTAACATATTCTCGGGCACTTGTTTACCATATTTATCTATTCGAAATTGGGTAGTAGGTGTTGTTGTATAAATGTGATTACAATCGTGTGTCTGGTGTTGCAATAACTGACGTTCGGTATAAAAATATAACAAACAACCGTCGCAAAAATGTTTTTTATGATTGTGAGCAGAAATTTGGCGCGAAACTAACCTAGACAAATTCTTTATCCAGCAATAGTGAGTTTTAGCACAATCGTTCGTACAATGGTGATTAATATTACACACCTCAGAAATTAGCAATAAATTTAAATGGATACGCAGTTTTTTCCCCGAGTAACGTAAAGGACCTACAACTTCATATTCCATTCTATTATTTTTAAATTTCTCCTCTAACCCGTATACGTTTATCGATATATTATTCATTTCCTCAAATTTTGAAATATCTCGCAATTTTACTGGAAAATCCATACCTGTTACATTTAACACTTGTGAATAATGTGGATATGATGATAAGTCCGATGTATGACCATTTGCAGGATGCAGTGCCGAAGTCACCGCCCAGGCAAAACAACATTGATCTTGATTGTGCACGTTTACCACTGCATTCTTATTTTCAATGAATTTTGGTAATTTTATATATGATGATCCACGAAGTGGACTATACTTGTTCACATTAATTTCAACAAATTCGATTCGTTCCAGGGCCCATACTAAAAATAAGTAAATGTTAAATGCAATTCTAATACGTTAATAAAAATAATTACACACCTGAATCTCGCTCTTGAAACTCTGTAGTTTGGGTAATCATCTCTTCTACAAAACTATCCAAAACATCACTTAAATTCACAGCTTGATCCAAAATTTTGTTGGTTGTATTAAATGATTTCATATCCGTTAACTCTTTACTTTGTATCATGTATTTGGCGAACACTTCCAGATTTACTTTTATTGCCATATGTATTTGTATCACTTCTTCTAGCAGATTTAAAATTTTATGTTTGATTTCATTAAAGAACATTACGTAGTCCAGATGATTATGTTCACTATGCACTCGATATGAAATAATTCTGTATTTGAAAGCGCTTTGGATAATGCTTACACCATCCATTGAAGGAACACATGCATTTGCCTTATGTTGCAACGACCTCTTATGGGAATGCATCTGAGCTGTCGTCAGCGTCACATTACAACAATCACATGTTTGCATACTTGCGGATGTTGAAGGGGTTGAATCAAATTTAAATTGTTTTGCTGGAGGTCCATTATCACGTAAACTCACACACGACTCTTTCTGATGACGACGTAAATTGCTGATCCGTGTAAAACTTTTACTGCAAGACGTACACTTATACATTTTGCGTGTTCACTAGGAGTCTGTTGCTACTAATAATGGTTGTGACAACTCCTCTCACTCTCTATATATCTACAGAATATGACCCCCCACCACCACATTTCAATATTCAAATATCCCCCATTATATTATTCTATTGTATAACTATTTAGATTGGCTTTTGTGTAATATATTTAAAATGATTCGATATCGTTTGTTTGTTAACCCATAATGTGGTACTATTGACAATACATCGATTTCTTTTGTCTAATTTCTTAACTTAAAATTTAAATGTAGGACCCCTATGTAGGTATTCATTAAATGTATACAATGGCAACAGTAAATAATGCCATAGAAGTGGAGTCTTTTGCACACATGCAAATACATATTCCTTACGTTAGCTAAGTAATTTAAAAATTTTTTTGTCCAATTTTACCCATCTAATATATGGCGTTTTACTGAATCAATTAATAAGTCAGGTTGGCCGAGTGGTTAAGGCGTCCAATGTGTAAAAAAAACATCAGATTCCCTAGCGGGAGCGTGGGTTCGAATCCCACACCTGACATTTTTTCTTATCCCATAACTGATTTAACCTGGAGATTTCTTGCAAAACCTCAGTGACAGTAGGGTATTTATTTTAATTTATTCCGTGTGCTTTTTAATAATCGATTTCTTTTGTCCAATTTCTTTTGTCTTTTTACAGGTTTGGTGTGTTTAAAATGTGAAATATATACTGTACTGTACTAGCCGCCTATGCTTAGCGGGAAGGTCGACCGACCGATGGTCACACGTGCCATCAAGTTGAACAATGCACTACCCTAGATTAATTCTAACTAACTATTAATCGTGATTTATGGGTTTCTTTTGTCTACTTGATATTGCTTTTCTATATGGGTAATAAACCGTAGAATTTCGAGAAATTGTGTCTTTATACTACAAATGCAGCAGTAAATAATTTTGACATGGTAATATACCAGACCCCTTTTTAGCGATACTGAATGACATATATTTTTGACAATTAAGAGCGCATAATTTAGCAATTGATGCATACACTAATTAATATACAATTACACTATACATACACTAATTACTATACAACAATTGTTCCAATTCAATTAGATGTATTGCAATTATACTAGTCTAATTACAGCGCAATAATCCAATTACTTTCATTTCTCCAATTGATGCACTAATTAATATACAATTGTACCAATTCAATTAGATATATTGCAATTATACTCAATTACTTTCATTTCTCCAATTGATGCACTAATTAATATACAATTGTACCAATTCAATTAGATATATTGCAATTATACTAGTTTAACTGCAATAATCCAATTACTTTCATTTCTCGCAACAATTGGGTTTTTTAATTAACCCCCTCCAGACTATATAAAATAGTGTAATTAACGCGCAAATAGTCTAATTACACATTTACAAATTACTAATTACGCAATTACAGCGCAATAATTCAATTACTTTCATTTCTCAGCGCAATAATCCGATTACTTAACGCGCAAATAGTCTAATTACACATTTGCAAATTACTAATTACGCAATTACATTAGAGCGCAATAATTCAATTACTTTCATTTCTCAGCGCAATAATCCAATTACTTTCATTTCTCGCGACAATTGGGTTTTAATTATCCCCCCTCCAGACTAATTACATTAGTGTAATTAATGCGCAAATAGTCTAATTACACAATTACAAATTACTAATTACACAATTACAAATTACTAATTACGCAATTACAAATTACCTCCTCCCCTCTCTAATTGCCCCCCCACCCCAATCTAATTATCCTAATTGCCCCCCACCCCAGTCTAATTATCCTAATTGCCCCCCACCCCAGAAAAAGTGGTGGGGGGAGCAAGTGGTGGGGGGAGCCTCGGATCCGCTATTACTCTTCTACTAACGCGGTCGTGTTTTTCCACCTAGGAAAATAATATAATAAATTAATTTCTCGAAAAGTCTTATTTGTCGGTTCAAAATTTTACGGATTCGTAATCGTCCATACATCCCACTACAACCACCATAGTGCGAAAATTCCCGATCAACTGTAATAAGGACGCTACAGAGGAAAGATCGGAGGCAAAATTAAATTTTTGAAAATTCGTAATCTCAAAAAATCTTGTTTATCGGTCCAAAATCGTGACGACGTATTATTCCAAATATATGAATCTACCATCCCTATAAGGCGAAAATTCTCGATTCGCCGTAATAAGATCGCTACAATCAAAAATTAAAAAAAATAAAAACGTCATTTTCTCAAAAACTCGCGTTTGCCGGTCCAAACACTTATAGATTCGTGATCGTCCACACATCCCTCTACAACCTCTATAAGTCGAAAATTCTCGATCAGCCGTAATAAGAGAGCTACAGAGGAAAGATTGGAGGCGAAATTAAATTTTTGAAAATTCGTAATCTCAAAAAATCTTGTATGTCGCCGATTTCTTTCAGTCAAAATTCGTTACATTAGGAAATTGGATATTATTATTATACTTGTATAGAGCCTAAATTAAGTCATTTATACATATCATAAAAGAAAGATAATTGTAAAAAAGATATAAAGAAAATCTAGATTAATTCTCAGTTCCATTGTAAGAAATAATGCGATGATTCATCGATTTAAAATCTATTCAGGAAACTGCACTTCACAAAAAAACTTCTACTATATTTTTTATTCAGATAATAATTTGTGTGTATTCACTGAATCGTATTTTATTGAAATCGATTACTTTGTCTAGTTAAGCATTATGGAATCGCTAATTACGCGTATAAATAGGAGAATTTCAAATATTTTTCTCAGGTGAATGTTGTGTTGTACTTTAAAGAGAAAATTAGTGAGCCAGTATATAGGTTAGAATCTTATGCTATTAAGCTGGAAACCTGCAGCGGGACTACGTATATTGTAGATAACCATAAATAGTTTTCTATAATAGAAATCTACATTACTAGTCGACAAAGCACATTTTCTCGGCTTACTATTAACCATTATGAAAATTTTGACTGTTATGTTAGTTTCTTCCTTGAAATTACTAAACTTGATGGTTCTACTGTACTGTGATTTTAAGCGATCGTTTTGAAGGTACAATATTTTATTTTTGTTTTGAGTTACAGTTACAGTAAGTACTGAATAATTATTATGAATATGGATATCTGTATACATATTTTTTTATAGATGTTACCCGCAAATATTTTAAATTTGATTGCTGTTGATGAGGAGCAATTAGAGGCAATCCTAAATTTTAATTTAGAACGACGACATATGAGAGATTTAAGTGATCCCTTTTCATTAGTGGATAGCCACTTTATTTTTATTTAGATTAAATAAGGATATGGCTCGTTATGTTTTAAATGGTATTCTGCCCGACTTAAATCCAACAAACAATGTTGTTACAATACCACCACTTTTAAAAGTCTTAGGTAGGTACCTACTCTAAAATATTTATGCGACAGGCTCCTATCAAAGAACAATAGGACAGAGCTTCAATATATCCATGTCACAGCAAAGTCTATCAAAAGATATACAAGAAGTAACGCTGAGCATAATAAATCGATTCGCCGAATAATGGATTCGATTTCCAAGAAGTATGCAGAGTAAAAATCAAATAAAGGCTAGTATTATGGAAGTAAGAAATTTTTCCGGAATTATAGGTTGTGTAGATGGAACCCATGTCGCACTTTTATGTTCAATAATTATTATAATAGAAAAGGATTTCATTCTAAAAATGTTCAAATTGTAATAAAGAAATATAATTAAAATTATAATTCCAAACTAATTTGGAAATATTTTCAGGTTTGTGACCACGATTTAAGAAGATTAAATGTAAATGGTAGATATGCTGGCGCTACCCATGATGCATTTATCTGGAGAGCTTCTGCAGTTCATAGAGAGTTAAAAAGGTGTCATGAAGAAGGTAAGTAAACTGCTTTTATATTTTATTAATTTGAATATTTGTTGATGTTTTTAGTTTATATTGTAATATTATTCAACATGCAATATAAATAGATAAAGTTAAAATTAAAATATTCACAAAAACATGCATTTAATAAAATAAAAATAAATTCTACATGCAAAACAAGCTTTCAATAAAATAAAATACAACTACAAAGAAATAAAATCCATTCTAAAATACATAAAAATAGCAAATAAAAACTAAAACAGAACTAAAAGATATTCAGATTCAAAATAACATGCAATCGTAGAAAGTAGAAGGTTTTATTTGTAATAAAAAGGTACACCACAAATGAAAAATGCTTACAAATTATCACTCAAATTGCAAATATCACTACTGGCACAAAGTTGATAAAACCCAGACAAAGGAGACACAGGATATCCAGAAAGAATTCTTGTAAAGTCAGCTAACGTAGAATCTTCTCCGAAGGTGAACGGTGACCACCTAAAAATTCAAATAAATTACATCACATACAAAACTAAGGTTAAAAGGTCAATAATTGTTAATAAATAAGAAAGGAAAATGTTAATGATTACAGAAAAAGGTCAAAATAGTGAGAAATCATAAAGAAACAGATAAGAGATGTCACTAGGTGGATAGAAAAATTGAAGAAAGTCAGTTATTTATATAATTTAAGGAAATTTTGTTATAGATTAAGTTAGATTAAGGCATAACGATAAAACATAGTGAATGTGAACGTTTAAAACACAGTACAACGCGAGTGAAAGAAAATGTGCAAGAGTGACTGCGCAGCAACGGAAAGTCGAAAAATATGTCAACGCAATAAAAGAAAATGCAAGTTAATGGAACCAGAATGAATTTAAATACATGAAACCAGCTCCAAACAGCCAGCAAATAAGCAGTACTATGAGAATATTAAGAAAATACTTACTGAAATTCATATCAAATGTCACAGCATGCCTTGACATAGGAATGTTCTGGAATATTTTCCACCAGGCAACCAAAGAAATAAATGGAAGTTGTTGACTCCAGCATTAGAAAGCAACCGCACGTTAAAACGTCAGTCCTAAAATAAATTTGAAAATATTTAAAAATAAATATAAATTTCGTGCATGAACACTACAGATAAACAAGTAAGTCAGTATTATAGATTTTAACTATAAAATTCACGTACCTGTGGGCTGCAAATACATCCAAAGTAAGGATAAAAGTCCAGCAGTTTCTGGCACCATTTGCAAGCAAAATTAAAGTCACAGCAACCTACGGTGGGAGCAGAAATTTGTAACTTCACAAAATTTGCAGAACAAGCGTCCATTATTTCAATTTGACAGAAGAGTAAACAATTCGTGGCAAAACCACCAACTAATTCAGTGATCGTTAAAATTCAAACAAACTTTATTAATTTAATTAGAACTCACGAGAATTTGAACAATTTAGATTTAAGATATTTGTAAAAGTTAATAACAATTTGTCATTACTAGTTTAAGTTATCGCAGGTAGTTAAGAAACCCTTGTTATTTATCAAATAAATCGAACTGAAAGTCTATAAGCAGAGCGACATCTTTTATTCAAAAGCAGTATTAAAATTTTATTACAGTAAACTAACTTCACAGCATAATATTGAGCAAGGTCAGGTAGAACCAAAGATCTCACAAACAGTAGATTGACAATAAGATACAAATTTTTCAATATTAAATTTTATTAAATCATTACAATTCAAAACAAGAAGTAATTCAAAGTAAGTATCCCAAGTCTCGAACGAATCCAAGCCTAGAAATAAAATAGACAAGGAGTAAAAAGGCTCCAAATAAGCATTTTTCAATTGTAAAGTACAGAGTGTTATTTATTTATAAAGCAGATGTTGTAAAAAGCAGGTAAGAATTAACAAAATATCTCAAATGTGTATGAATGCAAACTAAAAGCATAATTTATATGATAAATCAATAAAGCATTCCAGAACGTAAATAAAAAAATTTAAAATAAAGTATCATTACATTTATACAACACGAAAACTTTCAAATCAAATATATCATTACATTATTCGGCGCACAACGTGGTGCACATTACAATATTTGGCGTCCAACGTAAAAGGCTCGATTTGGAACACTGTAAAACATTAAATAAAATAAATAAATAGTGTATATGGAACTAAGATCAGGGAAAAAAATGACAGACACACATGAACAAACACAGAGCACCTCAACACAACAAGCTGGGGATAGCACAGAAACGACAACACCCCCAGACACAAACATGCTTGCAAGACTCATGGAGATGATGACGGATATGAACAAAAACATGCAAGAAAACACACAAGAACTGAATCGAAAACTGGATGGCAACACACAAGAACTGAATCGAAAACTGGATGACAACACACAGGAAATGAATCGAAACACACAGGAAATGAATCGAAACACACAAGAACTGAATCGGAAACTGGATGAAAATGCTGAAGAGATAAAGGGGAGAATGGAAGCTCTAGAGAACAAGTTAGACAGAATGCAGAGTGAAATAAGAGGAGAAGTAAACAAACAAATACAAGAGGCGAGCAGAGAAATAAGAAGAGAAGTACAACAAGATATGGAGGCATTGGTAGATGAAGGATTCACAGAAATAACGAAGCAATTAGATGAGAAAAATAAAACTTTAGAGCAATGTTTGAATGAACAAGACAGGAAAATCACACAAAACACACAGAAAATCAACAATATCTCAGGTACCACATGTACACATGCACAGACATACGTTAACACTGAGAATTATTTCTATGGAGACACCAAATTCCATCCAAAAATATTTTTAACAAGACTCAAACAGCAAATTGGAGGGTTACAAAATACAGTGGACATAAAAATTGCCATACAAAATGCAATACGAGGGGAAGCGGAGCTCTGGTATCAGATGATTGAAGAAAGATACGAAACGCTGGAAGAATTTGAAACTCTATTCTTGAAACAATACTGGAGTGAGTATACGCAGCAGAAGATACGACACAATCTTTTCAATGGTCGCTATTTCGAAAACACCAGTCTATCAAGAGAAAAATATGTGTTAAGGAAAGTCTACAACATTCGATATCTGGAACCGAAATTTACTGAGCAGGAAATGGTAATGTACTTAGCCAGACATTTCAGCGAGGACGTTCATAAAGTGATAATAACGCAACGCATCAATACAATGGATGGATTGCTGGAATATTTAAGGACAATCGATGACTACACCAAGAACAATAGACAGAGAGACGACCAGCAAAATCAGAGGGACCAGAAAAACACGAGATACGAAAACAGGTACAAGAACCAAGGACAAAATTGGAAATACCAGAACAACGACAACAGAGCACACCAGAATGGACAGAACAATGACAAAGGCCAAAATTGGGAAGACAAACGAGGAAGAAATGGAACAGAAGAAACCAAGAAAAACTATGATGGCCAAAACAAGAATTACAGCAACAATAGGAACTGGAAAAATAGAAATGGTCAAACGTATGAGAAAGGACAGAATTGGGACGACAGACAAGGACGAAACGAACAAACACAGGCACAAATCACTAACATCAACACAAGCAAAGAAAACACAATTCAAACACACACTAAGCAGGACTGGAACGAAATACAGACGACAGCACAAGTACACACAAACACACAGAACCAGGATTTTTGAGTAAGGAAATTTTAAACACCACATACCAACACATGCGTGAATACATTGACACTGGCAACGAAAAAGGACAAACGGAAAATATAAAAATTAACAATTTACCATTAATAGAAATTAATATAGAAGATATTAAAATAAATGCTTTATTAGATACGGGGGCAGAACTAAGCCTAATAAATGAAAATGTAATAAATCAAAATTTAAACAAATTTAAAAATAACATAATAAGAATTTCTAAGGTTACTCTGGTTAATGCAAGCGGGAAAAAATTCGCAGAATGCAATAAAGTACTAAATACTACGTTTACGGTGCAAAACATAAATTTTCAAGCTGAATTTGTAATAATGAATAACATGAAATTTGACATTATCCTAGGTGAGGACATTTTGACGAAACTAAGTGCAAAAATAGATATGGGGGGGAGAAAATTACATATTGAAGGTAAAACGATACCTTTATTATTAAAAGTAAATAAACTACAAAATAAAGAAATAAAGGGGAAACAAGAAAAAATAAACACAATGGAACGAACCATGTATAAAATAAATAACTATGATTCACTTGAAAAGTTAAACTTAAACTGTCCTACTGAATATAATAACTTAATTCAAAATCTTATACAGAATTACAATTCACTAGTAAACTATGTACCAAGAATAGCAACAGGCTATATTCATCATTTAAAAGTAGACGAAACCAAACCATTCAAATGCAAAACGTATCCTATACCATATCACTACAGAAATCAAGTAAATTTGGAACTGAAAAATATGTTAGAGGCAAATATAATAGAATCATCTAAAACTAATTACATAAATCCACTTGTTATTGTAAAGAAAAGAGATACAACTATTAGGTTATGTTTAGACGCAAGGAAATTGAACGAGATAACAAAGTCACAGTTCGATTCTCCTCAAAATATAGACACATTATTATCTACGATAGGGAAAAAAGAAATATTTACAAAGCTCGACCTGAAAAATTCTTTTTGGCTAATACCACTCGCAAGGGAATCGCGGAAGTACACGGGTTTCATGGTGGATGGTCATGTGTATCAGTTTAAAGTTGTACCGTTCGGACTCCAGTCAGCTACATCATCATTAGTTAGGGCGATGCAACATATCCTAGATAAATATGAAAAATTTTGTTTTCACTACGTTGATGATATCCTGGTATTCTCAGAGAATGCAGAGGAACATTTCGATCACCTAAACATAATCATGAATGCATTAGACTCAGCAGGTTTAAAATTAAATATCCAAAAATGTCAATTTTACCAAGATAGTGTACAATACTTAGGCTATAGAGTAGGAAAAGAAGGGATCAGTATAGATAAAGAGAGATTGGATGAAATAAAGAATTATCCGAGGCCGAAAAATCTGAAAATGTTAAGGGGATTCTTGGGCATGTTGAACTATTATAAAAAGTTTATTCCGCGAATATCAGAAATGGAAATACCTCTAATTGAACTCCTTAGAAAAGAGATAAAATGGATTTGGGACACGCGTAGGCAAACTGCATTCGAAAATTTAAAGAAAAGCTTTCATGAAAATCTACTTTTGTACAGTCCAGACTTTACACTACCATTTATCTTAAGAACAGACGCATCAGATCACTCAATTGCTGCAGAACTGACTCAATTACAGGCAGGAACGGAAATACCTATTTGTTTCATATCTAGAATTCTAAAATCACACGAAAGACGGTATGCAGTATGCGAGAAAGAAATGGCTGCAATAGTATTTGCCATAACAAAGTTGAAATTTTATCTAACATCAGCCAAATTTACGCTCGAAACAGATCACTCAGCGTTAGTTTCCTTAATGAACAATCGGTTTGCGAACAGTAGAATTTATAGGTGGACATTACTTATACAGGAATTTTCTTTTAACATTAAGCATCGACCTGGAAAGGAAAATGTGACTGCAGATGCACTGACACGTAACAAAACACCAGACACAGAAAACCCACATCAATTCACAGTAGCACTAAACAGATTCACCACAACTCAAGGACTGTACACAGAAAACAACGTCATACAGAGTCAGACCAAACTAACACACATACGAGAAATACTACATAGAAAACACATACATCGAGGTTACACTCTAAAAGATGATTTCATTATCAAGTTAATACGGGACGACGAACTCTACGTTTTAGACTCAGACTTGACAAAGACGATTGTATCAAACATTCATACTAAATTTGGACATATTGGGGTAAGAAAAACTTGGTTAATATTTAGAGAGACATTTTATGCACAAAAAGACTTACAAATAATAAAAGACATCATAAAAGACTGTCACACTTGCTGCTTAGGGAAAAATAAGAATCATAAAAACAAAAATCAGGTGGGAAGCATCATCACAAGTCAACCACTGGAAATAGTAGCAATAGATTATGTCAGTAATTTAATCACAACTCAAAAAGGTTATAAAAACATGTTAGTAATAATAGACTGTTTTTCCAAATATGTTAAAATATACCCCACGAGAAGATGTAACACCAAGACAACCATAGCTTTATTAGAAAAATATTGTAAAACGATAGGCAAACCACAGAAACTTTTAACTGACAACGCTACATACTTCAACAATGAGAAATTCATACAACATTGGACACAACGAGAAGTTGACATCATTTTTACTAGCATTCGACATCCACAGGCGAACCCAGCCGAAAGATACATACAGGAGCTATTAAGATTCTTAAGAATAACAACACAGGACAAGCACACAGATTGGATACAACATATACAGGCAGTAGAAGACTTTATAAATCACACACCAAGCACAATCACACAAACCACACCAATAACAGCAATGTTAGGAGAAGAACCAAACAGACCTTGGACAAGTGACAAAGAACTTAACTTAGAAAGCATACATGAGAAAGTCAGAAAACGCATAAAAGATAATGCAGAACGTTACTGTAAAAGGGAAAATAGAAAAATAAAACGGGAAACAAAATTTAAAGTAAATGATCTAGTAGTAGTAAAAAGACTGCGATTATCAGACAGAAAAAGGGGAATATGTGCAAAACTGTTATATCCGTATGAAGGACCATATACCATAAGCAAAGTTATTAATCAGAGAACCTACGAATTAAAATACTTAAACAGTGAATTGATCAGAGGTAAATTTCATATAGAGTTATTGTATCCATACACATTAAAAGATTTAACTCAAATACCAGAAACAATTGATGAAGAATAATATTACGTCTTACAGGATGAATAAAATTTTCCCTAATTGCAAAATATTATTAATCAGAGGGGGAAATGTAATATTATTCAACATGCAATATAAATAGATAAAGTTAAAATTAAAATATTCACAAAAACATGCATTTAATAAAATAAAAATAAATTCTACATGCAAAACAAGCTTTCAATAAAATAAAACACAACTACAAAGAAATAAAATCCATTCTAAAATACATAAAAATAGCAAATAAAAACTAAAACAGAACTAAAAGATATTCAGATTCAAAATAACATGCAATCGTAGAAAGTAGAAGGTTTTATTTGTAATAAAAAGGTACACCACAAATGAAAAATGCTTACAAATTATCACTCAAATTGCAAATATCACTACTGGCACAAAGTTGATAAAACCCAGACAAAGGAGACACAGGATATCCAGAAAGAATTCTTGTAAAGTCAGCTAACGTAGAATCTTCTCCGAAGGTGAACGGTGACCACCTAAAAATTCAAATAAATTACATCACATACAAAACTAAGGTTAAAAGGTCAATAATTGTTAATAAATAAGAAAGGAAAATGCTAATGATTACAGAAAAAGGTCAAAATAGTGAGAAATCATAAAGAAACAGATAAGAGATGTCACTAGGTGGATAGAAAAATTGAAGAAAGTCAGTTATTTATATAATTTAAGGAAATTTTGTTATAGATTAAGTTAGATTAAGGCATAACGATAAAACATAGTGAATGTGAACGTTTAAAACACAGTACAACGCGAGTGAAAGAAAATGTGCAAGAGTGACTGCGCAGCAACGGAAAGTCGAAAAATATGTCAACGCAATAAAAGAAAATGCAAGTTAATGGAACCAGAATGAATTTAAATACATGAAACCAGCTCCAAACAGCCAGCAAATAAGCAGTACTATGAGAATATTAAGAAAATACTTACTGAAATTCATATCAAATGTCACAGCATGCCTTGACATAGGAATGTTCTGGAATATTTTCCACCAGGCAACCAAAGAAATAAATGAAAGTTGTTGACTCCAGCATTAGAAAGCAACCGCACGTTAAAACGTCAGTCCTAAAATAAATTTGAAAATATTTAAAAATAAATATAAATTTCGTGCATGAACACTACAGATAAACAAGTAAGTCAGTATTATAGATTTTAACTATAAAATTCACGTACCTGTGGGCTGCAAATACATCCAAAGTAAGGATAAAAGTCCAGCAGTTTCTGGCACCATTTGCAAGCAAAATTAAAGTCACAGCAACCTACGGTGGGAGCAGAAATTTGTAACTTCACAAAATTTGCAGAACAAGCGTCCATTATTTCAATTTGACAGAAGAGTAAACAATTCGTGGCAAAACCACCAACTAATTCAGTGATCGTTAAAATTCAAACAAACTTTATTAATTTAATTAGAACTCACGCGAATTTGAACAATTTAGATTTAAGATATTTGTAAAAGTTAATAACAATTTGTCATTACTAGTTTAAGTTATCGCAGGTAGTTAAGAAACCCTTGTTATTTATCAAATAAATCGAACTGAAAGTCTATAAGCAGAGCGACATCTTTTATTCAAAAGCAGTATTAAAATTTTATTACAGTAAACTAACTTCACAGCATAATATTGAGCAAGGTCAGGTAGAACCAAAGATCTCACAAACAGTAGATTGACAATAAGATACAAATTTTTCAATATTAAATTTTATTAAATCATTACAATTCAAAACAAGAAGTAATTCAAAGTAAGTATCCCAAGTCTCGAACGAATCCAAGCCTAGAAATAAAATAGACAAGGAGTAAAAAGGCTCCAAATAAGCATTTTTCAATTGTAAAGTACAGAGTGTTATTTATTTATAAAGCAGATGTTGTAAAAAGCAGGTAAGAATTAACAAAATATCTCAAATGTGTATGAATGCAAACTAAAAGCATAATTTATATGATAAATCAATAAAGCATTCCAAAACGTAAATAAAAAAATTTAAAATAAAGTATCATTACATTTATACAACACGAAAACTTTCAAATCAAATATATCATTACATTATTCGGCGCACAACGTGGTGCACATTACAATAATATGTCTATTTCAGGTGGCAGATATACATGGCTTTTAGGTGACTCTGGGTATCCTCAGGAACCGTGGCTCATGAATCCTATAGTAAATGCTGCTCCAGGTACACCTCAGTATGTGTATACGGAAGCTCATGTTCGAGCACGAAACCGTGTCGAAAGGTGCATTGGTGTTTTAAAGGATAGATTCCGTTGCCTGTTACCGGAAAGAAAGCTTCGATATTCACCAGAAAAAGTAGGAAATATTATTAATGCATGCACCATATTGCATAATATATGCAATGAAGGTAATGTGGGTTTTGAAATTGCACCAGAAAATGTTGATAGAATTGAAACCCCTCCAAATCTACAGGCACATAATGTGGACCGCAAAACGAAGGATTTGTAGCTAGAGAAAATTTAATAAACCGTTGATAATGATGATAAATAAACTGAGATAATATATTGTGTTTCATTAATATCACTTGCAATAGCATTATTAATGACGAAACATACATTGTTTATTGCTCAATCGAATTAACTTTATTAAAAAAAATCTTGTCGAAGACTAATAATCTTTATTCAACCCCTAACATTTCCTCTAAATATTATCTTACATAAAATACCTTATATTTCTAATAAAAATATTTTCTTATACTTATATAATATTACAGTTAAGAATTGTGTTCTATTTATACAGTGTGACACACTTAAGATGAAGACACCCCTGTATTTAATTTATTTTTAGAAGTAGAGATTTGAATTTTGGTACAGAAGTAGAACCTCAGGAGCTGCATTTCTTACATTACTCAAATGTCCGGTGTAACCCCAGCCTACCTCGTGAATAGGACACATTCTCATTATTTTGCGTCGCGTTGGAGATATCGAAAAAAGTTACTAAAAAAAGTTGTTCAGAACGTATTTGCCATCTGCTCAGAATGTGGCCATAACAGTTATCTGCTCTTTTTCAGACGCAACTCTTACATAAAAGTCTTCTTTATTTGCAGCAGGACCTAAAACTTTCCCACTTTTTGGACATAAGCAGAACCCTTCCTCATCTGCATTAAAAATTCGAGTTGGATCTTTCAATATATTTTCATAATTTTCTTCTCGTAAAAAAGCAAAATTTCGTCAAACCATGTCTCAATTCTATCCTGGGTTACAGCAGCCCTAGCCTTACTGACTGACTCAGCATATTTCTGTTTAATCCTGGGATGTCGCCTTAAAAATCCTTGAAACCAGGAACGACTAGGTGTTCCATTTAAAAAATATTTTGTTTCTCTTCCTGTTACCGCAATCATTTTTTTCACTGTTAAGATGAGATTTTGCCTGTGAACTGGAAAACCTTTTCGTGCCATAGCTATTATCCAGTTTTCAAGAATTTTTTCTTCTGTTTCAGGTAGCTCTGTTGCTGGACCCATTTTTCTGCGAGGAGACACAGCCAACGATAATTTTCGAAGGGTGGAACGAGGAACATTAAATTCAAGAGCTGCCGATTTTATACTCATACCGTTCTTCGTTACTGCTTCGATGGCTTTCTTCAAGTTCTCCTCAGAGTATGAAAAAAATGTTCGGGAACCTCCTTTTTTTTTCGGCATATCTAAAATTTTAATATTTTCAATTTTAGTTAGATTATAAGAAGACCTTCTCCAAAGAGAAAAAGTTTCTGTAAATTTTCAGGGCCACTTTTTCTCTCAAATTATAAAGGTGACCATTACTACATTAGGGGTTACCAAAATTGGACACAATGAATGACCAAGACTAGCTTTCTTGTATTATATTTGTATTAGTAATGGTCACCCCCAGAAAATCCAATGATATGCAAAAATTTTAATAACTCGTTATAAACAATACATGCATGAAACCATTTATTGCTAAGACTTACCTGATTTGTACAAAAACAGTGAAATCCTTAAAAAAAACACTATAATTTCCACAAAGGAGCGGTTAAATGAAAAAGGTTAAAATCAGCTGCTTCACTGGCCGCCGTCTTGAATTTAATTTGACCTTAATTGACAACAGAGTGAAGTTAGCTGCTTAATTTTAAAGAGTATGATAGTATTTGATCTACTGAATATTTCAACTACCCCAGAAACCTTAAATTACTGTTATCTTTCTTACTTTTCCTATTTTTATTCAAAATGTGTCCATTACTGGTGCAGTGTCCATTACTGAAGCAGTTACCCTATGTACCATAACAATGCTGAAATGGAAAGGGCTGCCGAGGATTTTTATAGAATAGCAAGTTTTCCAAGAGTAATGCGAGCAATTGACTGTACTTTAATTAAATTATAATCTCCCGGAGGTGAAGATGCAGAAATATTTCGTTCCAGAAAAGGCTTTTTTGCTTTAAACGTACAGAGTGTTTCGGACTCTAATTTAGAGATTAGAAATATAGTAGCCCGGTGGCCTGGCTCCTCCCATGACCAGACGGTTTTTAATAATAGCGGCCTAAAACGAGAATTTGAGGATGGTAGATATGGTCGATACATATTAATTGGGGACAGTGGATATACAATTGAACCTTATATTATGACCAAGCTACAGCAAACAGATACAGAGGTAGAAAATCTATACAATGAATCGATCATTAGGACACGCAATGCAGTTGAAAGGAAATATGGTGGGTGAAAACGGAGATTTCCAATTTAAAGTGTAGGAATAAGGCTTCAGTTAAAAACAGTTATGAGTATTATTGTGGCAACAGCTATTTTGCGCAACATTGCTGTTGACATGAATGACAATTTTCCTGAGGAGTGGTATGAGGATTTAGGACTCGACAAAGATGAGAATTTGATACATGGAAGAGAGGATAATATTACCAACAACAATGGACGAAACATTAGAAGGTTATTGATTAACGAACATTTCGCAAGACTAATATGAGAAAAGAATAAACATTTCAAAAATACAACTATATTTATATAAATACACAACTGCATACACCTAATACTATTTTTTATAATACATAACCTATTCATTGAGTCGTTTTTTTTTGCTTCAGTTCCTCTTCCTTGATATATTATATTTATATCTAACTCTAATAAGCGCATTTTCTTCTGGTGTTCTTCCCCTTCCCTAGCTGTCTACAGTTTTTTGCCAAAATTTCTCCCTCTAAGAGAGCTTTTTTTCTATAATAATCCTCTTTGCAGGCAATAACGGGATTGGGTATAGAAGGTTTTAGTTTTTTTGTTATAGGCTCTTTCAACCTTCGAGGAACATAGTGGCTCCAATCATCGTCAAGTCTTCTTTTGCACGACTTGTTTTAGATTCTATATTTTTTTGCTGTGGTGTACCATTTACATTAACTTTTGGTGCTGGATTGTTGTTTAGTACCGGTTCAGCGAAATTTGCAATTTGAGATGTACCATTAACACTTTCAATTTGCATCGGTGCTCACTGAGAACTGCTAGCTGTGTGATATGTGATATGATACTACTTGTTGTAGCTCCAGTAAATACACTCTCAACGATTAAGTTATCACAATCGTCGAGTGATTCGAAACCAACGACCGTTTTAAAATTAATAATTTTCAGAACCGCTTCTATAATTGGATCGAAGCTATCATCCAATGAAGGACCACCTCCAGTGCCTTTAGAATATGTTCGGTGATTTGCAGTCACTTTTCTGGTCTTTGTCTTCAGATTATCATATTTCGACTTCAATTGGTCGATATTCCTATTCTGGCAACTTTTTGAATTGAAATTGCTTTATATTCTTCGCCATGCCAGTTCCTACGAACAAATATTGTATTTATTATAAAATCTAGTTATACTTGTGGTACTTATTGTTATTAATACCATTGTTTATAAAGTATATAAATAATGTTAATACCTACTAAATATGGTCAACAAACATACCTGTACTTGAAACTTTGTTGGTTACTTTACATTCAATTATATGTTTTTCTTTGTATATTTCATATAAAAGCTGCAATTCTTCTTCTTTACTAAAATTAGTTCCCCTGTTCTTCTTTTTATCACACATTTTATAACTGTAGAATAAGGAAACACGAGTATAAAATAAAAAAGTATTTATGAACAACTGTCAAATGTCAGAAAGTGGTTAAGAGTATACAGTGTCTATAGTAGCGCTAATTGAAATTACTTCATTTCAGTGTTGCCAATATGATAAAAAAATGTAAAAGGAGACTTTAGTTAAAGGCAATGTGAATACTCATTATGGAACATGTCTACTTTAAAACACTTTTTAAAGTAACTTTTAAGTTAACTTAAAAGCTACTTATAATTTAGTTAAAAAGTTAGTTAGCTACTATGATTTAGAGAGCTTTAAAAAAGCTCTTTTTAACTAAAGGCCCTTTAAAGATTATATTATGGAACTGGCTTAAATTTCATGATTAATTGGTACATTTGACATTATAATAATACTCAATTATATTATTCTGGGGTTTATTTTTCACAATTTGCTCTAACAGATCTATCACCCTATGGGTGACAGATCTGTTACCTCCTCTTCCCCGTCAGTACCGCCCTCCATTTTTCTTCTTTGTGCCGTTTCCGCGGTGTTGCTCTAAAAAATAATTTTACATACATTTATTTTTAAATATATACAGCATGTATAAAAAAAGCATGGAATAAATTTATTATTTCTGAATACGAAAATATTTTGAACAGGTTAATTTTTATTTTGAATTGTTCATCTTCAATTATGGCCTACGACGTCATTTTTCTTTAATATTAATATAACACCCTGTATATTTTTTCATTTTTGGAACTTTTCATCAGCAACAGTAAGTAAATTGAAATGAAATATAAAGAGATTGATTCCGTATGATATTTTTATATTCAGATTAATGAGTTTATTCCATGCTTTATGTACACACCCCTGCATTGCTCATATGATTGATAAAAGCTGTCTGTCTATATTTATTGTATAATTTTAAAATAATTTTGTATACCATTTAAGTGTAAGAGTAGCTCTAACTTCGCTGTATTTGTAAGCTCATGTTTTTTTAATAATCACGTTATTATTATTATTATTATTATCATATACAAGTCTGAAGTGTTTCTTAAGGTTACTTTGGGTTATACTGTAAATAAATAGAACAATATATGTGTACAGGGTGATCCACTTAACTTTCCCTCCCCACGTTTCTCTGTTATTTCAGTAGTTCCAACAAAATTATTCTAACAAAAGTTGTAGAGCTTTTTCTAAAGTTTTTAAATACGTCATCAAAAAAATAATTGAAAAATAAATACCGAAGTTATATATATATAAATTGAATTTTTTTTAATGGAACACCCTGTATTTTATTGCCTTTTTCGACTTAGAATTTCAGTCTGATTTCAACAACATAGAATAGAACAAGGTACATTACATAACACAATAAAAATTAGAACAACTAAAAGAATAAAGAATATGGTATCTAAATAAATACCCCTTACAAATCTACTAAATAATTTAATGAACTTACTTTTCTTGTCCGGCTTTCCCCCTTGCTCCGGCTTGTCTTCTTCTACTAAAATAGAAAAAATCCTATTACTTACTGCACAGTTTAGTCTTTAATATGTCTCATCTCCAAGTAAACAAACCAAATTAAGTATATCGAAAATTATTAAAATAAAACAAAAATTTTAAGAATGTTGACAAAATAGGAAAATTATGTTCTCAGTGCGTAAAATTAAATGTAAGCTAGGTGTTCAAAAAAAATAAAAATTCTTTGAAGGTTATGGTACGTATGGTAAGAATATGGTATCTAAATAAATACCTTTTACAAATCTACTAAATAACTTAATGAACTTACTTTTCTTCGAGCTGGATGGTTAAAAAAAAATTCAATAAGTTACTGCACAGTTTCGTCAATTGTATATATTTTGCCATACCAGCATCATTGCGTAAAAGAGGGGAAAGCCCTGGCTTCCTCCCTTCCCCGGCATTACCGCTTGTTCTAAGATGAAAAAAAAATTTCTATTAGTTACTGCACAGTTTAGTCAACTGTATACATATATGTACATTGTATATACTGATAAGGAGCATGTACATATTTAAAGAAAATATACGTAAGTGGGGCATATGAAAAAAGTTGGTAAATTAACATCTTTTAACAAAATATTTCGTCTATTTCCTCTGGAAAGAATGTCCTAAAATATTATGAACTTTACAAAGTACGTTTTAAATAAATCTTATTGCAATAAACGCTAGTTAATTTGCAATAGGATGCCATGAGAATCAGGATGCATGTTGCTTGGTTACAACGGGCCTGACACTATGACTAGAGTCCAGGAGGAGGTGCGCTTCGCCTATATAACACTGATGTGAGCTAATGAGTTTTTTATGAAGAATAAGTGTTCCATGTAAAATGAGAAATAAAAGAGTTTACTCTCTAAGCCACTCTTACTGTATACTGTACTGTATATTTATGCAGGGTGTACTTTAAAATCACCAACAAACGAACACTGGAGATTATTTGATCCAAAATAAGATGAAAATTGCATAAATGCTTCCTAACTGAGCTACAGAGGGTTTTGAAAGAAATCATTCTTTGTAGTTTTTTTTTTAAATGAGCATGCAGCAACTATTTAAATTAGCATGCAGCAGTCTGATTAATTGTATTCAGTAAGAGATTCGAGTGTACCAAATCTCAAGATATCTTATCTAGTTTTTGAAAAAACTTAAACTATAAACACAATACTAAGATTAAGGGTGAAACAATAGGTCCTTTTCTCACAAACTCTTTATTCAAAAAAAGGCTACCGGTTTCGTGGTATTTAATACTAAAGTATTACCACATCTTCAGGCAACAAGACTGCAAAAAAAGAAATGTGAAAACATTAGAAGAAAATTAATAAGATCATAATAATTTTTGACAGACACAAGGTTAAAATATTAAAATAAAACTTACGTTAGATACAAATAAGTAAAGATTTGTCAATATTTAAAACTGTAATAGACAGCCAAATGAAATGCATCACAATAAACAAATTTGTGGTGTTAATAAAAAAGACGTTTAAACAAATTAATCAATCAACGAAAATAGATTAATGAAATAAGCTAGCTGAATAATGCCACGAGGGACCTCTACATTGTATTAACAACATTACTTCAAATTATAAGTCGCCGTCTAAGGTTTCTTAACTTTAAGTTTATAAGACTAATTTACAATCGAATCTTACAAAACGTAACTTTTTATAGAAAACTAATTTTTTTAAAAACAACTAGTGATGTCAAAAGTTAAAACCAAAAAAAACTGTGTGGAGGTAAAACAAGATATTTTTTTTATAAACACAATGTTTTTTTCAAAATCCTGTAGCTCGGTTAGGAAGCATTTCTGGAAAAACATTTATATCAATTTTCGTGTTATTTTGGAACACAGAATCTTCAGTTTCCGTTTGTCGGTGATTTTAAAATACACCCAGTACATATATGTATATATGCCGAAATAAAGATCAATATTTTAACATACCAGTATTCTGCTGGACCGGGGTCACCTTCTCCGCCTGCTTCTTGGCCTCATCTTTTTCTAAGATGAGAAAAAATCTTGTTAGTATTATTGCGCAGGTTGTCTGCGGATGGGGTTTACAAGAGGAGAAATAGCCAAAATCTTCGACTTTTCGAGGAAAAGTCAAGTCATTTTCCATAAAAGATTTTGCTTCTTAAAAAATACGTTTCACGTTAAGAATCTTTGTTTTTCATACAGGGTGCTCAAAAATTACAAAAACTTGAAAATCTCGTAAGAGTAAACTGACCTTATACCTTTAATTTAAAATGCTAAATCCAAAAGTGGCTCAAATGTTATGTTTCGCCGTAATCCAAAACTTAAATATTGATATGTGCGATCTGAAAGTTTTGTAATTTTTATCTGCGTAGCACTAAAACTTAATCATAATCATCAAGTCATTGGCAAAAAAGTACAGTTCTAAAATCTAGCTAGGTTCTCACTTTTGTAAACTCTTTCACTCAACGATTTTGCTAAAAATTCTCTTATTTCACAAACATTTCAATATTCAATCGAAGTTTTGGATAACGGCTAAATGTAATATTTGAAACAACTTTTTTGTTTAAGCATTTTGTTAAAAAATTAAAAATATTTTGAACACCCTGTATAGAAAATATAAAGTGTCTCAACTTGAATCGTATTTTCTAGGAAAGCAAAAGCTTTTATGAAGAATGACTTTTCCTCGAAAAGTCGATTTTGGCCAGTTCACCTCTTGTAAACCCCATGAATCCGCAGACATACTGTATACAGGGTATCTGGAAAAAGGAGGTCAATCTGTTAACCATGGATTACTTGAGCAAAAACAATAGGACTTTCATAATTTTTTTTATAACTCGAGTACCTATTTCAGAAGATATTTATTTAAAATTTGGCATTGTGCTTCAACTTAAAGGGTCACATGTTTTGAAAAACCAAAAACAATTGACAATTAAAAATTATAAGATTAGCGTAAGCTACGTAGGCATCAATCAAATAAGTACTAATATTTTTCAATTTATCTCTAAACCGAGGCTTTTTCCAAAATCTGTGAAGAGGCAAAAAATAATCAGAAATGAGTGATTATCTCAAAAAAGATAGTTTGAAAATCATTTATGCAGGTACTGTTAGGACAAAGAGCGCCCTTTATTAAAAATGTTAAGCGATACCAGGTCGCGTGTAAGAGTTTGTATGTTTTTATATACGTTAAGGTTAAGCGGCGTCAAGCCAGTAGATACGAAGCAATGCTACTGTACAGTACACATGTGTGTTATATGACTTCATTAACAATAAACCTACAAGTTTTTAAAGTAATACAGTCCACAGTTTATTTCTTTACAATCATTGGTCCCATCGATCGGATAGCTTCAGCTAAGAAGAAAAGAAAAAACAAGTCTCCTTTCCGTCCTACCAAGTAAGTCTGTTCCATTTTAACTTCTATAAAGCATAAGTAGATATTTTCTATTTGACTGCTTGTTTTTATTCAATTACTGTACGATGGAAAAGGCTTCGGTTTAAGCGGGACAACATAGTAGGACAATTAGACAGATTAAAAACCTACTATGATAATCTAGACCGGCAAAAATTGACCATGTTGATCATTTCACAACTCGAACATAGAGTAAACAAAGTCGAGACAATATATGAAGAATTTAACGAGCTAGACCGAGATTGGATTTATTGTAGAAAATAGCGAAGAAAGTAGTCTGCAAATGACGGCAGATGAACTTAAAATAAGAGCCGATTTCGAGGAGTTGTATTTTGAATTAATAACTAGTATTAAAGACGTTATAACGAATTTTCACAGTAGCGTAAAGTTAAGTACGATTAGCACAGAAACGGAGGTTTACTCGCAATCCCATGTGAAATTGCCTACTATAAAGCTTCCAACATTTAGCGGTTTGTATAGTCAATGGCTAGAATTCCGGGATTCGTTTACTGCTCTAATTCACAATAATAACACCTTAAGTAGTATTCAAAAATTCTATTATTTAAAATCTTCCTTAGAAAAAGAAGCGGCTAAGGTTGTCGATTCTATTGAGGTCTCAGCGGATAACTACACAATTGCATGGGAATTGTTGAAAGAACGGTTCGAAAATAAACGATTGATAATATATAACCATGTTAAGGCTATTTTTGACATATCAATATTATATAAGGAATCTCATACCGATTTGAGAAAACTATACGATGATATTACGAGACATTTACGATCCTTACAAACATTAGGTCAACCCATGGACGAATGGGACACGTTAATAATATATAATCTAGCAAATTTGACAATGTAACGAGGCGCGATTGGGAATCGTACAAGATAGAAGGTGAACTTCCTACAATGAAGGATATAAGCAGTTTTTTTAAAAATAAGTGCGATATTCTAGAAAAACTGGAATTAAATAAGACTGAAAATAAAATTAATAAACAAAAAGGAAAATATAATTTTAGTTCGCATATGTCGACGGCAGAAAATAAATATTCGTGTTATTATTGTAATGAAGGCTCGTAATCGTGTAAATAGATTACTTGCTAGTACTTCTCACTTGTTTGTTTTTTCGTAGAAATAATTAAACTCGTATAAATAAAGATACTGTATTAGCAGCCAAATAATATAACATACCCCATGTAGGGTCAAACAGCAACTGGCTTGCAAACGCGAAAACAACACATATTATAGTCATTGGGTGTTGCCGCTGTTGCCATATTTAACAATTTTCTTAAAGCTTAAACATACCCCCGCCGCATATTAACATTCTTTACAGTCGTACGGAAATGGCAGTATTCGGCGCAATCTCATTGGCCGTTTCAAGGCCAAATGTCACATTTAACCAAACCTAACTGAACTTATTCCTTCTTTACTCGTATTTCGTTAGTGGTGTAATGGCCTAGCGGAAACGAGCTCGGCTTGGCAAGCAGAAGGTTCCGGGTTCAAATCCCACACGTTCTTGTTTTTTATTAAATGCATCAGGCATGACGAGGTCCATTGCGAGTTAGAAGCCGGAGGCGATAGCCGGAGGCAGGTTAGATATGTGTGTTATTCCCCTGATAAAGGAATTTTTTTTCATTAGGTTAAAGGAATTTTTTTTTTATTAAATGCATCAGGCATGACATGAGGTCTATTGCGAGTTAGAAGCCGGAGGCAGGTTAGATATGTGTGTTATTCCCCTGATAAAGAAATTTTTTTATTAGATTAAAGCCAAATTTGTTTTTAAATGTGACATTTTGCGTCCGCGACAAGTTGTGGGCTTGTAACGGCCAATGAGATTGAGCCAAATACTGCCATTTCCGTACGACTGTAAAGGATGTGAATATGCACCCCCGCCTTTGAAAGAAGCAACTTTCAATGAAGAAATGAGACATTAAATTGGGGTTGATTAAAATACATAAGAATATAAAAATAAGCTAATTCTACACATCATTATTGAGCTTCATTCACTTTTATTTCAATGGGTAGTGGACACACTTTAGCTAATGAGCGCTTAATTACACCACCTTGCGTTTTCACTGACACAACACGAACTATGGAGTCTGCTCCTGGATGCACCTCGACTATCCTGCCCAGCATCCATCTACCAGGGGGAAGATGATTTTCCTTGATAAGTACCATAGACCCTATCTCCAAATTTGCCTTATTGCACTTCCACTTGGAACGCTGCTGCATTTGAACGATGTACTCTTGGGACCAACGAGTCCAAAAATGCTGGATTAATTTTTGCAAGTACTGGAAATTGTTCAATCTGTTGTCAGGGATGTGTTGAACTTCTGGATCTGGCAACGCATTAAAGGATCTCCCAATCAAAAAGTGAGCGGGTGTCAGAGGTTCATAATCGTTAGGGTCGGTCGATAACGGGGTTAAAGGACGAGAATTTAATATACTTTCAATCTGAGTTAGGATGGTATAAAAATTTTCAAAAGTTAACAATGCATTGCTTAATACCCTCTTTAAATGATACTTGGTGGACTTCACTCCTGCCTCCCACAATCCTCCAAAATGAGGTGAATAAGCAGGAATGAAATGCCAATTTATTCCTTCATTCATATATTTATTGCAAATATCTTTATGATTTTGGATCATAAATTGCCCTAACTCTTTTAATGCTACGTTCGCCCCAACAAAATTGGTACCGTTATCGCTATAAACCTGCAATGATTTGCCGCGTCTAGAAACGAACCTACGAAATGTCGCTATAAAAGCGTCCGTAGTCAATTCCGTGACCAGCTCAAGATGTATAGTCCTGGTGCTAAACCATACAAATAGGCAAATATATGATTTGATTTTCTTGAAACCACGACCCTTCTTGTCACGTAGAACAAACGGACCGGCATAATCTATTCCTGTTACTGAAAATGGTGCCACAGGAGAGAGCCGCTTCTTCGGTAAATTACCCATTAAAGGCATTACAAGTTTACTATTAAATCTAGTGCATTTCACACATTCGCGTACCAATTTGCGAGCTAAAATTCTCCCAGATAGTGGCCAAAATTTATGTCTAATCAAAGCCAGCAGTAATTGCGGGCCTGCATGTAATGAATTCAAATGTTCGTGTTTAAATACTAAATGGGTTAAATAATGATTCTTCGCCAAAACCATAGGATGTCTTTTTCCGAAGGTAAGGTTCGAATTTTGTAACCTTCCACCATTGGTATCAATGAAGGGCGTCAAGTTAATTAATTTGCTTTTAGTAGAGATACAACGTTTATTGAGTAAATCCTTTAGCTCGGAGCTAAAACATTCTACTTGTGACATAAGAACCAACTTTAGTAAGGCATTATCCAATTCTGCCAAAGTCAAAAAACCACTTTTACGCTCTACATTTTTAGCTCTGCAATTGTAAATGAAACGCAGACAATATGCAGTTACTCGTTTTAAACTAACAAGACTGGATAATCTATTAAATGGAAAAGTTTCCAATTTCGGTCCTGGCTGAGCATAAACTTTCGTTTGTTTGCGCAATTCCGGAACGTTTACGTCCAGTAAATTCAAATGAGATAAAGGCCAAGTGGTCGGTTCATCTAATAACCACCTTGGGCCATTCCACCAAAGAGTACAATTTTGTAACGAATTAGGATTTAAACCTGATGATCCATGATACCAATCTTTGCTTTCGGTTATAGTTTGTATTTCTGCAATACGATTGCCAACAAATGTATGAAATATATTGGGGGAAGACTTAACCCAGGCTAAGACAATGGAAGAATCAGTCCACAAGAAAACATTATTAAATTTGATACTTAATGCATCATTAACCTTTTGAAATAGACGTGCTAAAACGAGTGCCCCACACAACTCTAATCTGGGGATACTTAACGTTTTAATGGGAGCCACCCTGGATTTGGCGCAAAGTAACCTAATCTGTACATAACCGGCACTGTCAACACAGCGTACATATATCGAACCACCATAAGCATTCATTGATGAATCAGAGAATCCATGACAATCAATAACGGTATAATTCTCGCAAAGAATGTGCCTTGGTATTCGCAAGGAATTTAAAATAGAAAGTTCTGACCGAAAGGTTATCCATTCCGTATATAAGTCTCCACTAATCCGAGCAGCGGCGCCCTCCAGTGACGCTCTTAAATAATGGAATTTTAGAATTTTTCCAATATTACTATTATTGTGAATTAATGATAACTAAGTATCACGGAACTCTAGCCACCCATTATAATCACCGTTAAATTTAGGTAGTTCTATAGTAGGAAGTTTTATGTTATCTTGAGCTGACACAACATGGTTTCTATCCCGAGATCGATTCGAAGGCAAAGGATCTTGTCTACCATGCCTAAAATGTTTCCTCAAATTTTTCGCGCTCATTTAACGCCTGCTCCTCAACATCTAAAAGCTCTATTTCACATTGCAAAGACTCAAATTCGCTATATAACGATTCCAACCTTGTTACGCGTAGCTCTAAATCAACGATATGTGAATTCTCTATCTTGTCAATAACTTTTACTTTGTCCAAATGACTGCGAAAACGCGTTAAAGTACCTTTAATAATTCCACGTTTATAACGTAAAACTTTCAGCTGTTCTGCGCTTGACATGATCAAAAATAATAGGTATTTATAAATAGACGACAGTAAATAAATATATCTAACTCTATGGCAAAATAGCCAAATCACCTGCTTAAATAAAGCCGCAATAAATTTATCTTATCTCATAAAAAGAGAATACCATAACAATGCTCTATGTTCAAATGTTTAAGAACCCAAATAACTAACTATTTCATTATTAAATCAACAAGGTTAATTTACCTACTCAAAGCGAAAGCACAATAAATTATCAAATGGATAAAAAATGGTAGGAAACTTACTTGTTTACTTGTCTTGAAGTTCGCCGAAATTGCCGGAATGAATGATGGCCCAATGCGATGCTTCAACGTCTTATTCGAGATACACGGTAGCTGAGGCTCACTGCTACGCTGGCCGCCTACAGTCGTACCTTCCCGCACACTTGTGCAAGTAAAAAATCTTCACTGGCTGTTTTTTACATCCAGCGCTTAAAGGACCAAATTATGTAGTGAAGGCTCGTAAACGTGTAAATAGATTACGATTACTTCTCACTTGTTCGTATTTTTGTAGAAATAATTAAACTTTGTAACTATAAAAGATAATATATTGCTGTGGCCAAAGCACAGCGATGCAAGGCCAGAAAACGGGGAAAAAAAAATATATATATATTGCTGCTAAATACAACATACCCCATGTAGGGTCAAACAGTAACTGAACTGCAAAATGCGAAAACAACACATATTATAGTCATTGGTTAGTGTTGCTACTGTTGCCATACTTAACAATTTTCTTAAAAATTGCTTAAAGCCTAAACAATATTGTACACCCTCATTATTACCGATGTGGCTCAGAATCTATTCTACGGCCTTCCTCCTCCTCATTGTGGCCTAGAACCTTCCAAAACCTACTACTCACATAATATCCATAACCTTCTTCATGTCTCCGAAGATGTGAGTTTTTGGAAATTTAGAAAGTTATAGTGCTTTTCCTTTTGAAAACTTTCTGCAAACCCTAGGTAAATTTATAAGGAAACCTAGTAACCCCATCCAACAAATTGTTACGAGACTTTCTGAGGCTGAAAATAGCCAAATAAATATTCTGCAGAAAAAATCTGGCACACAGCCACTTTTTCGAGAACATAATCTGGGACCACTTTTAAGAAACTGCTCATATCCTCAGTATTCTGAATTACGCCAGTCATCTTAAACAAAAAAAAGGCAAAGTTCGCAAAAAATCCGGTAGTTATGAATTTTTGATATGTTGTTAGGATTCATCTGCATAAAACCAAGTTTGCAGCTTCGAAAGACTTGTGTTCGCTGTGTGGTGGGGGAAAAACCGCGATATTTTTTGACTTTTTTTAGTTTTTGGGTTATAACTAGAATATAATGGAACCTACGTAAAAAAATAATCTCAGCTTTTTTCAATCCGATAAAATAAATTTCCTTCATTTAGAGACTAAGTGCAGTTTTGCAGTTAATGGCAATCACGTGGCAGAAAACTCTGAATTTAGCTCATGTAGTGATGTAGAAAAAATGAAAAGGAAACCTAAGAAAAAAGTTCTTAGTTCAAGCGAATCGGATGATACTGATTTGGGTGATACAATTCGTGTACCTTCTTTCCCAACATTTCGCATAGGTAAAAATGTTATTTAAATGTTATTTATCAATAAAATGACTTGACTAATCTATTTTTTGACCAATTTTAGAGAAACGAAATGCTGCTGACAAAAAAACGGAAGCACATACACACGGCAGTCAAGAAATCTAAATTCAGTCTGGTAATAATTATAATAATTAAATTAATCAACTTCTCTAAGTGACCTGAACTTTCCCAATTTTACAGAAAATTATGAAAATGTTTACAAAAAATTATGTTTCCTAAAATATGAATATGTGTTGGGTATAACTATTATTGTGTTATTTTAGGTAGAAAAAATGCATTATAAAAAAAAACAACTTTATGCATTGACAGTTCCATTCAAAATATGTCCAATACAACTGATGCACAACTACAACTTCCTGATCATTCGAATTGTAGTAATACTGGTGAGTTTATAATATCTGCTGTATTAATATTTCCTTTGAAACTTGCCGTTTTACCTACTGTGTATGAATATTTATGGGACTTTATATCGTCAACTAGTCCGACAAACAACATTAATGAATGTTAAATTGGATAACATCCAGCAGGATATTACCCGTTTGTTAGAAACCTCTAATAACAATAATGACCACCCCAACAAGCAGGATAAAAAGTAAGCAGATATCTGCCTTTAAAAACAATGGACGATATTAACGTATTTGAGGAATATCTAGATTATGTAAAATACTTGTAAAATTTTGATCTTTAATTTAACAATGGTTGGGTACTAAGAAAATTTTATATCTGTTTCAAATAAATTTCACTTTAACAGTGGCTTTGTACTAAAATTATCTGAATTTATATCCTTAAAAGAAGGCTATACTCAGCGTGGAAAGAGATAGATTAACATTATAACCTTTTTTGTTACTGACTTTTTTTTTAAAGAATGTTATTTTATTTTACTTTAATTTGTTTCATCCAAAATATACTATGGCATATTAACATAAACAAATTGGTAATATTAATTTAAAAGGTTAATAAAAATTTACAAAATATAAAATTTGTATGTAACTTATAGTTTCTGTGGCAATTGAATTGTTACACGGCGGAGATAGCTTGCATTTCTTGCTTAAATTTATTTGTTAAATGCTCAGCAAATGTTGTAAATTGTGACATTTTTTGGGAAACTTGTTGCTGACTGCTTCCTAATATTTTTAAATCATCATTTATATTTATCAAATCATCTTCATCTAAATTTCCTGTTATAAATTTAATTCCTTTACCGAGAACATTGAATAAACCTCGTTTTTCACGAATATACAGAATTTTATCATAATTTTCTTGTAACTTTTTAGTTTTTAACTTAATTTCGGTTATAAGTGCAGGGATTAGCTTATTACACTCTATATGATTTGCTTCAATTAAAAGGTTATTATGACCAATTTCATTGATATTATCTTGTATCAAGTTTAAATTAAATTGGGAATAGAATTTGTGGTAATGACTAAGGAGTATTCCTCGTCCTAGAGGTTGTAGATAGTATCCATTAGTTCGAAGGGGTATGATTTGAAGTGCATGGTGTGTCTTCAGACACAATAGGAGGATTCTGTAATAAATTACTTTGTTTTACTCTTTTCATTCGTCTACCATGAATACTTACATTTTTCATTTTAATTTTTGATGTCAGTTTATTAATATTATGTGAAACTAATTTTGAATCTTTACCTATGCTAAAGAGGGGTTCGTGTTTTCCTCTCGTGTTATTTCTAACAGCAATAGTGTCAGGTATATTTTCTATAGGCGATTCTTTATTTTCGTTACTTTTTGCAAGTCGTTTTTCGGGTTGTTGTTTTTGTTTGTTATAAAGTTCGTCATAAAATGGTAATATTTCGTTTTTTCTTTTCTGGTTATAATTTTCATATTTAGTCATATCCTGATTAAAAGACGTTTCAATAAGATAGGGACCGTATAAAATAGAAAATGGGGCAAAACCTGTAGCGGTGTGTATTGATTGATTATATATTAATACAGCTGATAGCATTTGATTTACAGGCGTTTCACTTGGGTTTTTAACATTTATTTTTTCTATTAAGGTAGAGTGTAAGGTGTAGTAAAATGTAGTTAAATAGTATGCATTTTCATATATTCTTTTATACATCATTCAAAAAATTCGTTGCGTTATCCATAACAATTCGTTTCGAGAAAGAATGATGGGAAAAATCATGTCTAAATTTATTTAGTATTGTTATATGATCTATTTGTTTAATATGATATGCTTGACCGCATTTGGAAAATAAGTCTATAATAGTTCAAATAGACATTTTTTTGCAATAAAAAATTTTTTGCGGCACTGTTTTTTATTTACTTGTCAATTTCCAATGTATTTTATTGTTTTACTACTAGTTTCATCCTATTCGTTATATTGAAGGTATCTGGAACAATAACAGATACACAGGATTTGCTGATGATCTTAATCTTAATTAGGTTTATTCGTAAAAACTAAGGGTACATTCGTTTCAATATTAATAATAATACATTATTCTAATAAGGCTTTGGCAAAGGCATCCCTGACAATTATAGGTCTATTGTAGAATTGTGTAAAGGTATTCGATCTGGCAGACCAGCCAGCAGTGTTTCTAATAATGTCTAAACTAACTCCACTTTTAGAACTTTTAGATGTTGATGCGTGGCGAGTACTATGTGCTGTGAAAATCTTTGTGTCAAGACCACTTTCCTGTAACGAGACCCTAATCCACCTGCTGATAGTTTGCGGCGATGCTTCATGAAAGGGTCTTCTGTACGTTATAAAAAGTTTCTCATTTGAATTTCGAATATTCTTTGTTCTTGCCAAGTAGCATTCTAACGTACTCGCCACGCATTATAGTTCTCCTTGAAAAAGGGTAAAAACAATGCTGGTTGGCATTTACCGCGACCAGAAGTCTTAATTCTATCAGGTATTTTCATCTCATAACCCCCTGATAACTTATCAATATTCTGAAGTCTTATTAGCGAAAGGGTTTGTACGCGATGAGCCATAATTAAAGCCAACAATGTTGCTAACTTACGAGTGAGCTTTTCCAGGGGAATATTTTCATTATGGTACAGCTTCCCTAAATGTTCTAAAACGATACTTGGGTCCCAAGTTGAGGAATATCTTGGCTTAGTAGGTCTTAAATTGGATATTCCTTTAAAAAATGTCCTAACTTTATGATAATTAGCTATATCTGGACAAAGAATTAAGGAAATCGCTGACCTTAAACTGTTCAGGGAACCATAAGTTTTCCCTTCTTTAAATTGGCATGCTAAAAACTGTATGACCTCATTAGTATAACATATGGTTATGTGACTAACAACATTGTTAAATACTACTGGTTGCATATCATATGTATTGTTCTAATTTAGTTGGATGAGTAGATACCAACGGCAGAATAGACAGTTCAGTTTTTAAGTAATGATTATAGAAAGCGTCTCCATTAAAAAACGTGTTTTGCTAACGTGTGAATTTATTATAAACCTACCAGAAATTAAAATAAAAATAAGAAGCATCATAACAACATGGCGCAGTCGGGTAGTCTTTAGCAAATAAATAAAACTATAAGTGTTAAATAAGTCCAGACAATAAGTGAAAACTGAAAATTAAAAATAAAACAAAATGGCAGACCAACGTGGTATTAGTTCGATGTCGATGTCCGGCAACATAAGCCGAAAACTGGAAAATGTGGAGGTCCAGGTTCGAAAATTATTTGCGAGCTACAGAGATGAATAAAAAATCAGAGGCTACTCAGTGTGCACAACTTCTACACTTTATTGGCGAAGAGGGCTTCAGAATATATACGACATTCTCGTTTGAGGATCCGGAAGTTGATAAATTATCAAAAAGTTCGAGGAACATTTTCTTCCCAAGGAAAACCTGTCATTTGAGAGATACAAATTTTTTATGTATAGACAGCAAACAGGACAAATTCTGGAACAGTTTGTGACTGAATTGAAAAAACAAGCACAAAAATGTAAATTGAAATCATTACAAGATGACTTAATAAAATGTATGATGGTTTGTGGTGTCCAAAATTATGAAATGAGGGACGAACTTTTGCAAAACGATAGCCTAACCTTAGAAGAGGCCATAGAATTATGTAAAGTAATAGAGAAGTCTAAGGAACAGAGCAAGCAAATGGAATATAATGCAGGTATGTCAGTTGATGTCGATTTGGTGCGAACAAACAGGACAACTCAAGGAGGAGCAGTGCAGCGATATACGCAACAGGGCAAATTTAATAATTTTAAAAACAATTCTGGTAAGAATAGAAAAATTCTTTCATGCACTAGGTGTGGCAAAGACCATGAAACAAACAAATGTCCAGCATATGGTAAATATTGTAACATATGTAAAATTAAAAATCACTTTGCAAATGTATGTAAAAATAAGAATAGGAAAGTAAATGAAATAGAAATGGATATAAATTCGATAAATAAACAGGAAGAGTCAGATTATTTGTTTGTAGGCTCAATAGAAAATACCCAAAATGATAAATGTTCATGGTTTACAGAATTAAAAATTAATAATATGAATGTTAATTTTAAAATTGACACTGGAGCCATGTGCAATGTTTTACCGTTAAGTCAATTTAAGAAATTGGGTTTTTCAAATAAAAATTTAGAAAAAACCAATACCAAATTAAAGTCTTATACAGAAGACAATTTAAAAGTTGTTGGAATGTGTCATTTAATTTGTTATAGAGATAATAATAAATATTTGTTACATTTTTATGTAGTAAAATCAGAACAGCAGGCTATTTTGGGTTTACCCTCGTGCAAGGAATTAGTAATTAAAGTAGACTCGGTAAGAGAATACGAATATAACAAAATAATTAAAGAATATGGCGAGTTATTTAAAGGAATAGGATGTTTATCAAAACCTTACCATATCAATTTAGTTAATGATGCAAAGCCAGTAATTCATCCCACGAGGCGGGTGGCATTACCCTTGATGTCAAAATTAAATCAAAGCTTAGATGATTTAGTGAAACAAAAAATTATAGAGAAAGTTGAAGGAACATCAGATTGGGTAAATTCACTTGGACGTAGTTATGCAGAAACCTACCAACCCACAAAGTCACCTAAAAGGAGTTATGTATAATAATAAGCTCGTCGTTATCTATTCTTTGATTCGCAGAAACCTACCAACTCATTCGGGGAACCGATATATTTATTAAATAGATACCTACCAACATATGTATCCATTTCTTAATCATTTATGTAATGCAGAGGGCTATCAACCCACTTGGTTGGTATATGATATTTTCTAAATCAACCAAGTGGCTTGGTAGTTTTCTGCAAAAATGAAATCTTCACCTAACCTCAAAAAATGTGACATGCGTAAGTGGCTTGGTAGTTTTCAGCAGAAAGAAAACTGTCACATAACCTAAAAGTGTCATATGTATTCGTACGTGTGAATGGTGCGAAGTTATTTGCTGGATTAAATCAAGTTTTGTTTTATCAAGCGTGTTATAACAAGTAAATAAGTTGGACAGGGACACTATATTTTTAATTAATATAATTACATCATGATTAAAAGCAGGACCCGCAGAATAATTGCATTGGTAAAAAAACCACAAGGTAAGTGTGTATGTCTATTTAAGCAACATATTATGTATAGTTTTTAATACTTAGAACTTAATTTTTATTCTTAGAAAATATAAATAATATTGCATTTCTAATTCAGAGATAAAGAAATAAAAAATGTATGTCGTAAATGTTAATTTAATAATGCAATTAATTTAGTAACTTTATCTAAACAAAATGATTTTGTATTCCTTACGCGATTACGATAACTTCTGAATTGTTTGTGCTAATACACTGTTATAGATATACACTGACGATCAATTGGAAGTGACCCAAGAAAAATTTGCATCAACTTCCAACTCATATATCTTTTGATACAAGAATCGCAGAGCCATAAATCTTTTTAGGTATTATAGATATACGCCTCAAGAATATGTGACACATTTTGCTTGTCCTTGTCTCGTTTATTTTTGGAGATACGATGATGAACGTTGAGCTATGTTTTCTACCAAAAGTTTGAGGTCGTGCATGGAGTGTCCCAAACCGTTTTCGGATATCACAATATAGTCATTTTGTACCCTCATTCATTGCGTTCATTTTCATTTTTGATTGATTGTGCTAACTTAATTGTTAATTTTTTGAGGATTTCTATACAACAGTACAGGGTTATTCATTATAAATTACCCACCCCTTATCAGCATTATTATTGGCTATAGAAAAAAAAGTTTTAAATAAAAGTTGTGTGGTTATGACTGAATTTTGTTAAAATGCCATCAAAAGTACAGTGGCGTGCAGATTTCAAGGGATACAAAAAAATAATACATTTTTTTAAATGGGATACCCTGTATATTATTACATTTTTGGAATTATCCTTTTTTCCTGATTTCAAAAATATACCATATGTTACCCCTACCATATACCGTTTTTGAGTTATGAAACGTCGAATATCTTAGTTAAACTAGTTACTGTAAATATGGAAAAGTTAACATTGTTAAAGTGAGCTATGAAAATGACACTGTAAACCATTTTGACTGGCGCTGAGCTAATGATTTTTACCAAAATCAAAGCCAAAATGTAATTACTACTACTACTACTACCATTTTGATAATTTCATTAAACAAATGTCATTCATCAAACATAACAGTTGTTAAATAATAAAAGTAATATAATTTTCTGTCAATATACTAGTGTTGTTAGTGGTTAATTTACCGGCAAAAATGACCGGCTAATTAACCGGATTATTAACCGGTTAATTATTATAATTTTCCAGTGGTAAATAGTCAAAGTCGTCAAAGATGATATTTGATGTCAATTGTCAATTGTATTCATTTTATGAATATTTTGGAGTTTTAGTTTTACTTTTAAATTCTTGAATCGACCCAATAGGTAAATTGCTTTAATATAATCAGAATTCAGAATTACTAAAGATGTCTAAAATTGACAGTCTCGTGTGGAATTATTTTTAAAAATGTAATAGGGGAAAATATAAGGCGGGTCAGTGTAAATTTTGCCAGCAAGACTACATATCAAATGCAGCTAGAATGATGAGACACCTTCTAAAATGTAACAGTTGTCCAATAGAAGTAAAGAACATTTTCAAAAATATAAATTCTTCAAAAATGAACGATGGAGAAATATGTGGAAAAAAAAAGGGTATGAACGATGACAACACTACATCGGTAAGTAGAGTGCACATAAAAATCGCACATCTCCTAAGAATAGTATTATTTTTAGGAAGTCAGCACTGCGAGCAATCATTTTTTGACTGAAGTTGAGGTTACAACAAAGCGACGTGATAATGTGGGAAATATTTTTACTTTTATCGATACTATGAAGAAATCAGAGAAAATAAAATTAGATCAGTCGCTAGCTCGAGCTATATATGCCTCATCTTCTCCATTACGTTTAATATCAGATCCCTATTGGATACAATTTTTTAAAGAACTCAGGCCATCGTATGTGCCACCAAATCGATATCAACTCTCTGGTACGTTACTTAACAAAGAATATAACTTGATCCAACAAGTAATTAAAAATAAAATTAAAAATGCTGATACACTGGCACTGATGTCTGATGGATGGACAGACATAAATGGAACGTCACTTATTAATATTGTATTTTCTACTCCAGAGCCGATATATTACCAATGTATTGATTCAAAAACTGAGAAACACACTGGCCAGTACATAGCCAATATATTAGGAGCAGCAATTGAAAAAGTCGGTTGTTTTAAAGTTGCTGGGGTAATAACAGACAACGCAGCAAATATGAAATCTGCGTGGAAAATATTGCAATCAAAATATCCTCATTTAATTATATACGGCTGTAAGGCTCACGGCATTAATCTTTTATTAAAAGATATTATTTCAATTAACAGAATAAGCAAGGCTATAAATCAAGCCAAAAATATTGTAAAATTCTTTAATAACAAACAATTGGCTCGGGAAGAATTGAAGAAGACGCAACTTGAGAATGGTGGTAAAACCAAAGCATTGCTTATGCCAGTGAATACACGTTGGGGCTCAAATGCTACTCTATTCGAAAGCTTGTTACGAAGTAAAGAAGACTTGCAAACTGCAGTTGTTTCGAAAAACGTTTCGAAAATAGTCGACATCAATGTAAGAAGAAATATATTGGATATAGAAAATTTTTGGCCATTAATTCAGGATATTTATGATTTAATTAAAGTGCCTAGTGAGGTCATTACATTCATAGAAGGTGATTCTTGTAATCTATCTAGCATTAACTTTCAACTGAAAAAAATTGAAATTGCTTTGCAAGAAAGGTCTGAATTTTTACGAAGGAATGAGAAAGACGAACTGATGGGATATTTTCAAAACCGACAGGAATTCATGTATCATAAAGTACATTTGGCTGCTCATTTATTAAATCCCAAACTTAGACAAAGTGACAATACCTCCACATTATCTGAAGACGAAGAACAGGATGCTATTGATTTTATTGTTGCACAGGCCGAATTGTTAAAATTAGATTACGAGACTGTTTTAAAAGATTTGGGAGAATATAATGCTTGTAAAGCTATTTGGTCCAGAGATTCTTTATGGAAAGCTGCAGAGAATATAGATGCCGTAACATGGTGGAAGGGAAGTAAGACAATCTCATCGTAATCTTCATCACTAACCTCCATTATAATGGTCTTTTGTTCTTCAGAGTCAAATAACTCAATTTCTTTAATTTTTAAGTTTATAAACATACAAAAAACTAACCCCAAACTCAGTACAAATCGGACCGGTCGATGAAAATGCTGCGAGCAAATTGAGCTTGCTCGGATGTCTCCGATTTCAGTAATGGAACGATCGATATTTACCTCCCCTACCTCCAATTATAATAGATGAACGCTACAGGGTAAAAATAACAGTCTGAGGCGAATACCGAACGCGCTTAGTGCTGTCAATCTAGCGCTAGTACACTAAAAGCCCGGTAGGCTCTTACCAACTTAAAATTAAAATAAATGATTACTTGGCCTCAACATTCCGGCCGCCTTGGAAGTACCCAGTACATTCCAAAAAAAAAAATTGACATTTTAATATACAGGGTGTGCGATTTAAGACCGGAACACCCCATTATTTCGGAGCGCGTTGACCGATTATAATAATTTTTTTTATTTGGACATAGTGCTCGATGAGCTCTATTTGACCATGTGGAAAAATTTTAAATTTTTATTTTTTCAAGGCCCGCTAAGACCCACTAAATGGGTCGAAATTTAGAGATCGACCATTAGGCAATTTTTTTTCGAAAAATTGGATAGCGCATTCGATTCAAACGTGACTCAAACACCTTTACACAAAGTTTGAGCTCAATACCTTATATTGGTGTGTTTGTCACAGCGTAGCGAATTTTCAAATTTTTCACAGTATAAAAATCTACTATGCGTACAAAAAAGGTAAAGTATTCATTCGACTTAGAGCCATGTCAGATATCTAGGAACGAAGTTTTATCGCTGTAGCTTCTACATGTAGATGTCTGGATTTCAACAATAAAGTATCTACTTAATAAAAAGATATTTTTGAAATCCAGACATCTACCTGTAGAAGTTACAGCGATAAAACTTCGTTCCTAGATATCTGGCATGGCTCTAAGTCGAATGATTGCTTTACCTTTTTTGTACGCATAATAGATTTTTATACAGGGTCAGTCGAAAAGTGAAAAATTTGAAAATTCGCTACGCTGTGACAAACTCCCTATATAACGTATTGAGCTCAAACTTTGTATAAAGGTATTTTATTTTATTAAAATCGGTCAACGCGTTCCGAAATAATGGGATGTTCCGGTCTTAAATCGCACACCTTGTATATATATTCAAGCTACCTCAGAAACAAGGCCATAGTTAGATTCTAACTTAGCAAAATTTCGTCATTCGTTTTTTTAATCGTCTCTCCTTTTTTTTAATGTCAATAGCTTAAAATGTTCTTCTTTCTATATAATATTAAGGTGTCTGTCAAAAAAGTTTAAACTGCATCCTTTTTTTCCAATCGTCACTGAGAAGATTTTATTAACTGCACGCGTCAGCTCACCGGTTTGCACTTTAATATCCACTACCCGTGTTACTCCATCCTCTCCTGGATGCAGTCTGATCACTCTGCCGAGCTGCCAAGCCATACTAGGTGCGTTTTAATTTCTAATTAATACTAAGGCACCAACCTTTGTCATGTTCTGTGAGTTCGCCTTCCATTTGACCCTCGTTTGAAGCTCTGACAGGTATTCCTTATTCCACCGGTTCCAATAATGCTGAGCCAAGGCTTGCACACGTTGCCATCTACTTAAACGGTTTTCAGGAACATCGTGGGGGTCATATTTCAGGAAGAGCTGTTATTTGTTTGCCAATTAAGAAATGGGACGGTGTTAATGCCGCCAGATCGTCGGGATCTTAGGTTAAGGGACAAATAGGACGGGAATTCAATATACCTTCAATTTGTATCAACAAAGTGCTGAAGTCTTCGTACGTCATAGGATGTTTTACTAGTCTTTTAATATGATGTTTTGCACTTTTGATTCTTGCTTCCCAAATGCCACCGAAGCTTGGGGAACGCGCCGGAATGAAAATCCATTTTATCCTATCAGTCGCTAAATAGTTTGCAATTAAGTGATTATTCTTTTCTAAAAATTCCGAAATTTTTGACAATTCCCTGTTTGCCCCAACAAAATTACCCCCGTTGTCAGAAAAAATGTTGTTGAGTTTTCCACGTCTATTAGCAAATCTTCTATGAGCTGCTAAAAATGCTTCAGTCGTTAATTCGGACACGAGTTCTATATGCACAGCCCTTGTGCACATACACACAAAAAGACACACATATATATCTTTAATAATTTTGCCCCTCTCGTCTTCCTGTCCTTTGTTTGAAATGGCCCCCCATAATCAATCCCCACATTAAGAAATGGTGAGTAACTATTCACACGTACATCAGGAAGATGCGTATTTTCCCTAGGCTTGGCTTTGAAGCATACTATGCAATTCCTTATTATTTTCTTACACGAATTTCTACCAGAAAGCGGCCAATATTTGGCTCTGATTGAGCATAATGCTTGTACACCACAATGTAACAGACGCACATGTTCGTATCTTAATATAAGAGTGGTCAATTTATTGCTTTGAGGTAGGATTATTGGATATTTCTTGTCATATTCTTGTCGAGAATTTCTAAGCCTGCCTCCAACTCTTATTACGCCGTCTCGATAAACGGATTTAATGAGAGAATTCTACTTTTTTTATTTAACGGCCTTTTATTTTCTAAATTAAGATAATCTTGAGAAAAACTTTCAATCTGAGCGTGTTTTATTAACATGTTAAGTGATTTGTCAAGTTCACTGGGAATTAATGGTCCAACCTGTCTTTGCTCCTTTACCTTTAACTTTAAATTGGACACAAGACATATAATACATATTTAAGCTGATTTCAGAAAATAGTAAAATCTGGACAGTTGAAGCTACACGACTATTAATCAACTTGTGCAAAAAGTATGACAATGATTTTGATACCGGAATAATGAAATAAGTATATTTGGAACAAAATTTCAAGGGAAATATCGGAAAAATGCCACCATTCATATTCCGCCCAACAGTGTGACACAAAATTGAAAGGACTGAAGAATATGTACAAGCAGGTAAAAAAACACAATGACCAATCGGGCAATAATCACAAGACTTGGGAGTATTATGATTTAATGGATGAAATACTTTATGCAAAGCCCGAAATTAACGCAAAAGTTACATGCTCCAGAAAAACAAGACTTTCGGTAAATGGTAAGTCCTAAGTAATACCGTATTATAATAAAAGAGAAATTATTAAGTTAATCTTAAAATTAGGCTTATTCGATAAGATGAAAAAATATTTAATCTTTGTAAAGCTCCGTTTATCGATACATAAAAAAGTTATGACTAGGTTTCTTGATTAATTTTCAATGATTATTTTAGGAGAAACGGTCAATGTTTTGGACGAATCAATGAAATCAAACAATGAGAGTCAACATCCTAGTTCTAGTTTTAACTCCTCCTTCGTGAGGAAGAGGAAGAAATCTGAAAATTATGTAGAAAGACGCCACAAGGAAAAGATGGCACGACAAGATCGATATTTGGATCTAATGGAGAGACTAACAACGGCTGTAGAGACAGCAATATAAATTTAACTAATGAAAATGCAGTAAATACGAGTGGTATACATCAAGATTAAATTTTTTTTTAAAACCTGGTGCTCTACGATAGCTTTTGATTTGTGATGTGTTGTAGCAAAGTTTACCGTTTATGTTTGTAAAATAAAACTTGTTAATATTTTCTCTTATCTTTTATTACAAAAAAATTAAATTAAAATGTATTCATTACAAAATATATTAAAAAAATATCAGCCATTTGTAATTGGTTCATAATTTGTGATTTTTTTTGCTCTAGCCAATTGGTTAATATAATTGTGATCTACGTTATTTTCATTATTTAATTGCCTTTCTTCTTCCAGTTCTTGTTGATAGCCCATAATATCATCTGCCTCGTCCCCATTTAAAATACCCAAATTATGCAAAATACATGCAGACATTATAAGTAAACAAATGAGATCTAGGCGCACAGTTTTCATATATTTCAGTCGTCTAAATCTACCTTTCAATAATGCAAATGCATTTTCAATCACAACTCTGATTTGAGAAAGCTTGAAATTAAACTTGTTTTCCCTATTTGTTAAAAAAGCATTGTTTATAAACCCGACCATAAGATAGTCGGTTAATTTATATGCCAAGTCTCCAACTAGGTGACTGTGATTAGGGAATTCAACTTCTCCAAGTTGTATGTCTCAGAAAAGGTTAGATTTCTCAAAAAGTCTGCTGCCGTGAATTGACCCTGACTCACCAGTATACATATACATGCGTAGATATTCTAAGTTTTCTATTGTCGAACACACCCTGTAAGAGCACAGAATGAAAATTCTTTCTATTGCAATATGAGTTCGGGAGTTCCCTTGGTGGCAATATCTTAATGTGGCTTCCATCTATATGCAGCCAATTACTCCTAAAAAATGGAACGTTAATTTTTGCCAATATATGAACCAATAATAATTAATTATTGTTAACATCTGTTCAATATAAGTACTTGTTAATTAGAGATGTATTGTATATAATTTGTAGACTCCCTACCTTCAAATCCATTAATTGTTTGAAAGGCTTCCATAACACTTACAGCTCTCTGTCTGGATGGCCAACAAATAATTTTATGCACTCTGTTCGAATCTAAAATCTTAATGCATGTTCTATATAACACATTCCAACATGTATATTTGGAAATACCAAATCGGTCACCCACAGAGCTAAAATAAGGTGAACATAAAGTAAGCTACATAAAGAAAAATCAAATATTTTTAACGGAAGCTTTCCATGTTTGCTAAGCACCACAATGTAACCATTGCCTGCTTTTCCACTGGTATTTCGGGATGACCAGCTGCTACGGTACTATCCATAACTGAAGATCCTCAAAAGTTTCAGAACACATTCTAAAATGTTCTTTAAACTGTCGGTTTGTAAAATTTGGTACTGTTTTCTCAGAAAAATTGTCGACTTTTTCTAAAGAAATATTTCATCTTCATCAACATCAAAAATAAATTGGTGTCCCTGAATTAAAACTAATACTGCTCTGTTTATGATACTCATCTTTCATTAAAAAAAAGGGAAAAATTAGAACCACAGAATTAAACGGCAAAAGTAAGGTTAATTAATTTAACTCAACGACGAATCTGTTTCGTTCATTATTTTCGACCGCTCCGTCTCATTATAAACAATAGTTAAAAACAACACAGACCACAAATTTATTAATCGAAGAAACTCTAACACGTTTTATCGTATTAAAGCTATCTTTTACAGAAAGTTAGTAATAGGGTTACGTTTGAACCGTATGCACAAATAAAACAAAAAGTCCATAAAATAAGAAAAACATTTTGTCATTTAATATGGAGTTAAAACTATATTAAATCGGAGTTAATTCACTAAACTCAATTCTCTATTGGTAGGTAAAAAAACAAAACATAGTACATAATATTACTCGTCATCAATTATAGCATTATCAACAGGTAAATGTTTATAAAAATCGTGAAAAACTTGAGGCACCCATTTCAGTAGTCCTTGTAGGTGTTTATATTTTTTTGCAGATATTGGTTTTGCACCATCTCGGACCGGATTTAATTCTTCTGGAAAAATCACCCTGCGACTATGTCTGTTCAGATCGATTTTCATAAAATCAGGAACATCAAAGTCTGTTTTGTAGTAAAGCACACCTGTACTTTCTGACCTGATTTGACATTGTACGGCTTTAGATATAGAGAAATCTTCATTAGCACTATTTTTTTTTCTGCTAACAAAAGGAGAAGTGGCATTCTCATAAAGCATTTTCAGATTCTTGAAATCTAAGGTTCCATGTTTACCACCGTAAATGGATTCAATTCAGAACTCATTCGAGCAAGCTGTTGCCAGTCCCATGGAGACATTATTTGAAAAGTGTGAGAAGCATCCACCTCTAGATGTGTATGTACCCTTAAGAGAAATTTATGGTTTATAGTCTTGAGAGATGGCATCAACTTGAAGATCCAAAAATAGCACATGATCATAACGATGTTTCTGTTTTGCGATGGGCAGTTATCTTACCAGATTGTAAGTTTCTAGGTCTTTATTTCCATTATTCATTAGAGCCCACTTTATCATTCCAGACACCATTTCATTAGCACCCCTACCAGCCTTCGACTCATCCTACATTATGCAGGTAGTTTTCTTAACAGTGTCATCATATATCGTATAGTTGTAGGTCCACAATTTGAGGCTATAAAAACTTTAAGTCAGAACCGATGTCGGGAGACATCTGATAGAAGACATATAATACTGTTTGACTGTTTTTGTCGAGTGAAGCCTTTTCTTTGTCTTGTTTTTTAGGGCATAACGCTGAATTTTCGATAATAACCAATTAATCCTAAAAACCGTTTAATTTCTATAACCGTTTTAGGTATCGGAAATTTTTGAACAGCTTCTACCTTTGTAGGGTTTGCCTTTATTCCGTCTGGCGTGATAACATGACCGAGAAAAGCAACTTCTACATAAGAACTCAGACTTGTTAAGTTGAAATTTTAAATTTCCTCTTTGAAGTACTTCGAATATAGTTTTTATATGATGTATGTGTTCTTGAAGAGAACGAGAAAATATTACATCATCCATATATACGAAACAGATTTTGTATAAATGGGTGCGAAGTATATGATCCATTAATTTTTGAAAAGTGGCGGGAGCGGTTTTCAGGCCAAATGGCATTCTCAGATAGTGCCTTTGTTTAAAGTTGTTGGAGTAATTTTTTTTGTCGTTATTGTGTAACTAATAAATTTTTGTGTTGTGTTGTGTTGTGTTGTAAGTCTTTCTGATTATATTCGAAATAAAAAGTAATTTGTGTATCACCAATAGTTAATATTTGTGTGTCGTAATTAATATCAGCTTTTAATTTTCGCATGTCTTTTGAGCCGATGAGAGCGTCAGATGCCAGGGGATGAATCTAAGTTTAATATTTTGGAAGATATTTCTTTCTTTTAATAATGGAAAAACAACATTATCATATGAGCTAGATTTTTGTGCATGGACATAACAGTGAAGAATTCTTTTTTATAAAATAATAAACAATTATGGTTTAGTGGCATCAGGATACAGTCCAATGCTCCGCTATCAATTAGAATTTTTTGTGATTTAGTTGTGGAAGATAGAAAAAGGGTAACTGAGACAAAGTATGAACATTATTTAAGTTGATAAATGCTCGGAGGCTGGGTCTATAAAATTTTCTCATGTTCATTTTCAGGGTAGTCGTCATAGTTTACATTTTCATAGCAGAAACTTTACTAGAAAAGTAAAGTTTCTGCTTCAACTCGTTCGTTATTAAATACTTGAGCGGGTTTAAATGTTGGTCTTGGGTGAGAGAATCTTGTAGAAATTGACATAGGCGTTGGTTTTGTTGGAACGTCGGCGTCGGTTTGCCAAATGTCTGTCTGTTAGTCGGAAATGAAGTTTGTTGTGGTAATGGTTTATTGATATATTTAGGAAAACCGGTTGATGAAGAAGGTTGTGTCATTGTAATGTTCGGGTTAATCGGGTTATATGTCTCGATTTGTAGTTGTAACAGGACGTGACGAAAATTGTGATTTTCTTTGACGTTTTTGTTGTTTATTATTTTGTCTGGCATGGTTTACCCATTTTAATTCTTGATTATAATTATCAAAGGCCTGACATTTTGTACATGCGTCTTCTAAAGTTGCATAGTTAAAATGATTTAAAAATTATATGGTTCTAAAACACCAACAAGAAATGTTTTAGTGATTTTTGCATGTACATTTCATATTTAAACTGATAAACTTCCGAAATTTCCTCATGTATTTTTAGATACTGTAATAAATCATTTCTAATAAATAAAACATATTTATAAAAATCATAAGATTAATTATAATTTTGAACAGTATTTTGTAATGTAAAGGACAAAATACCCTCATTACGATAATCTCCGTATTGTTTTAATAAAATGTCTTTAATTATGCCCACTCGGTAGTATGAGGCGCCCTTTTAGACATTATTAGTATTACAAATATTGGGATGACAAACATACCATTTTTATATAGCTTATACACCGGTTAGTTTACACCCAGTTCTTGCAGGTGGCGCTGTTGTATGGTACACGTAAAAGTAAGCCCGACTGAATACAATCAGTTTATGTTAACGGTCTATTGTTTAGCCCGAATTTTGGCAATATTGCTTCGGGCTAAACAATACGCCGTTAACATAAACTTTTATGATGTATAGTAGGGCCTAGAATTAAATTACTGTTTTTATGACTTTATAGATGTTTTAAAACAGACTTTTTGTTTTGGTTGGCTTAAATAAATACAGTTAGTGGAAAAATCCGTTTACTGTAATTTTTAAATATAATATCGTGTTGTTTGGTGTAATTAAATTAGTGATAAAAAACACAATTATTACTACGAGAAAAAGTTTATTCAAAAGCTTATTTATTTCGGTAACAATTATACACAAATGCCTTTATTTGCACCCAACCGCTTCTAATAACTTTTTGTGAGTCTCTTTTAGCCCTGCAAGACGTGGGTGGGGTGCGGGAGGCGTGGGTTGCGATGCGTGAGATTGTAAGAGAAACCAAAAAATAAATAAAAGAATTTAAATGGATTCTTATGAAATTTTTATAAATTTTATATATATAGTATATACATGGATTATATTTTCTATATGTATATTATGTCTCTTCCTCATCACTATCCTCTACTACGATGAAGTCCTCTGGATTTAATCTATAACAAAAGAAAAATATCAATAGTTTTATATATTTACGAAGTAAAAAATAAAACGTATATGCAGAAAAAAATTACCAACGTGGTGGCCTCGAAAAAATTTTCTTCGTCACCGCTGTCGACTTCAATTTTAAAATCGGTAAGTACTTCCTCGGCCCATTGTATTACCGAGGGCCTTTGATTCTCGGACGGGAAGGCTGTAGTTGTAATGGAGGTGGAGTGATTTCATATGTTCATATCAGCACTGTAACAAAGATAATATAAATATAGATTTATATTAAATATATATTTTTTAAACTAGTTACCTAATCTCATCGCTGTCTGTTTCCTCCGTTTTAAAAACTGTGAGCACTTCTCTGGCCCACTGAATTGTTGAAAATATAAATATAAATTTATATAGATATTTTTTATACTAGTTACCTAATGTTTGCTGTTGATGGTGATAGTCATCTCCAAAATGGACTTTCGTCTTCATTTTAATTTTTTGGTAGTACTGAGAAACTTGAACAATAGAAAAATTATAAATAATAGAACAAATCAAAATAAAAAATATATATTTTACCTTTGTAGTAATGTGGCATCTTCCATCCACCGTCAATGTTCTAAATCATCATCGTCGTTAATAACTAAAAAATTAATTAAAACTAATTTAAATGAATCAACAAAATAAAATTAACTTACTTTTCTATTAAATATGATTTCATGTTTACTGGTGGCGTATTTCTGTTTAATAATTCGCTTCTTATTTTAAATTCTAAGTTGGACTCTGACATATTGTACCGCACTTTTAGAACTGAATGAAGCGCGTACCGATTTCACTAAGTATATGGGTCTGTCGTATTCCTCTAAAATTAAAATTAGAATTAATTTTTACAATTATGTTACAACCAAGCCATGCCAGTCTGTCTATCATCGAAATTTTAAATTCTACGCATCGAAACAGTCAATCTATTCCAATTTTCCAACTTCGCTGCAGCAACATTCCAAATTGTACATTCACGCGAAGGTACCGAACGCGCATTCACTCTGCGCAGGCCAGATCTCCAAGCTACGAACGAGCCAGGGGGCCTTTTTGATGCATTCAGTCTGCGGTCCGACCTAAATTGTAGAAGCTCATGACAATTTTCCACTTAACTTAACTTAACAACTTAGTCTGTTTTAAGTCACATCGTCACAAGTCAGTTACGCTCGTGGACATCAACTTCCAACAAACGGATCTTTTCAGATTCCAATCAGAAATAATTCAAACATCGACATTTTCTACGAAAAGAAGAATAGATTGACTGCGATAATTCATCATTCAAACAATATTGTTCGCGAGTTAAATAGACAGATCGGCACTGCAATTTTTCAATTTAAAATTAACTTCACGCGAATTTGAGAACTTTCGAGGAGATTTATAATCATTTATGAATTATTGTAAACTGTGTTCAAATTTTACTAAATGTTTGTGAATATATCAAATATTTCGAACTTGTGTGTTTTACTGTAGTCGAGGCTACAAATAGACCAACAAATCATTAACTTTTAAAAATATTTTTCTTAATCAGTAGAAAAATAAACATTGCTCAAATTTTACAAATAATTAAATTCTCTAATCAGTGAGAATTTCCAAAGACATTAAAAATAAATTAATGCTCCGGCATTAAAACAAAAAAAAAATTCATACAAGCTTGCAATTGCGAAATAATTCGTCCCACGCACGATTTTCCAAAGCAGTCCGAGGTAAACAACAGGGATTCTACAGCAACGAGGTAGGTCCAGTGCAAGAAACAACGAGCCGGTGACAAAAATCAAAATCGACCCTGAGAAGACTTCCTCTCGACAACTAGATCGTACAGATTGCCTTTTAAAATTAATCGACGTTACTGGCGCCCTTCAACAAAAAAAATTCGTAGCGTCATCCACATACCTTTTTATCAATTTTCAACACTAAAAGGCGAGAAGAACGACAGGTCATTCTCCAAAAGAGGCAAATTAACAAGGTGCATTGAAAATTAAAAAAAATAAGAAACACTTTATTTTTCAGACAATGAAGATATTTTATTATATAGAAACTTATTTTAAAAGGGCCACGAATTGAACAAAAGAGTTTTCAATTTATTCCAAAAAAAAACGAAAACCTCTTTCCACGGAATTGACTGCCTTGCCTTACCCATGGAGTTGATAAAATAAACAATAACTTAAAACTTTCTTAAAAATATTAACATAAAACCATTCTGATATTGCCTAAAAGAATACAAAAAGTTTAGTAAATTATTTATACCTTTGTAGAAAGGAATTTTTTGAAGGTAACCACCGCGCTTCATGTAGCCTGGTAAAAACTGGTTGGTTACAAAAAAAAAGATGCAAAAGATAGAAGTTGCCTAAAACTAAAAATATAAGTTAGATGTCGGAAAAAGTATGTTGAGAATTACATTACCATTTATTTGAGAGTACTGCCCAATAAATCTGGTTCGTCTTTAAAAAGGAATCGACAACTTCACAGGGCTCGGGGCTTCATAATTTTGCCAATGATACAATCAAAATGCACTTGTGTAAGATCCTGCTCTTCTAGCGAAATGAAAATTAGGTTATCTTTATTAAAAGGAACCCGTCTCATAAAGTTTATGTCATAAGTTGCTTCATCTATAGCATAGACTTGGCCAATATAATGAATTTTTGAAGATTTTGGTCATTCAACCACGACGAAATCATCCTTCTCAATAATTTTATTTGGTTCTGGAATTCTATCTTTTATAAAATGGGTCAATGGCTGATCGTCTTCTAAATCTGTGTAGACATCAGCATAGTTCAATTTTGAAGAAACCGTTGGAGGATTAGCTTGGATGATGAAGTTGCCTAGTCCATAATGACTACAATCTGTTTCGAATGAGCAATTTGACTAACTTAGTCGACGAAGGACTACACGGGTTGGCTTATTTATATCCCAGAATAATTGATGCACCCGCATTGTTCCTTTAAGTGGTTTCAAGTTAGTGGGCATCAGTTTGTTATAATTATTTATTTGCTCTTCATAAACACACTCAATCTGAATGCCGGGGCAGGATTCCTTTAAACTTAATATAAGTGAATTAAAACTAGGAATATCATAACCGCATGCCACTAGTCGATGAGCCGTTCTTTTAAGACACCCACCAACGCCATCCACTTCTATTCTGATTGCTTAATGGCAATTCTTCTGTTTCATCAGAATCATATTTGGTATTCTTTTTTCTAATTCTCTTCTGATTGCTTTGTGACGTACTTCGGTTTGTAGGCAAAATGGCCAAAGCGTCACTATGGCATTCGAGTCGACGGAGGTGCTTTACTCGGGCGCCAGTTTCCGTTTATAGTACAGAAACACCACTACTCAGGCAGCTACAGTGAAGAAACGGAATATTTCAGTGGGTCGCTGGGAAAATTAGACTTTGTTTCGGATTAAAAGCACAGGTTGATGTCACAATTAGATTTATTCAGTATATTTACAGGACTAAAATATGGTTACTAGGCTACAAGCTTTCTATTCTAATTACAGTTACAGTTACCAAGGCTTAAGAAAAAGCTATTTACACTATGTACATCTACTCTAACAATTCTAAAGCACAGCCTACGGTAAAGCACAAAGTACAGCGGTGCGAAAATCAAGCAAGGTGGGCAGGCGGTTAACTAACGGTTACGGACTAACAGCAAAGCGGTGTACGGATACCAGGATTAGCAGAAGCAAATACCACAAACATGCAATTCTTAAAACAGGATATGTGCAGTGTACAGACTTGGCTTATTGCACAGCATTAACAAACAGTCGAGTTATGGAATGTAACAGGATGCTCCTGGTGGTCTGGGTCTCGCGTACTGCAAAATAAGTTATGATGTACAGTAACAGGTCACACCGATGCTTAGGCTGGATCTAGTCGGCTGCTAGATATCTCGGGCTAGAAAGAAAGTTATGGTTAGTACCGTAAGCTTTGCTACGTACGTATACGCTATATCTGATGTTCGTACGCTCATATATAGCATAGACCGGCAGCTGACTTACTCAAAAGCTGGAATAAAAGAAAAGATTACAGGAAGCTCCTTAGGACGGCAATAGCGGGCTGAAAGGAAGGTATGATTAATACAGTAAGCTCCGCTACGTACGTATACGCTATATTTGATGTTCGTACGCTCATATATAGCTTAGACCGGCAGCTGACTTACTCAAAAGCTGTAATAAGAAAAGATTACTGGAAGCTCCTTCTGACGGTAGTAGCGGGCTGAAAGGAAGGTATGATTAATACAGTAACCTCCGCTGCGTACGTATACGTTATATCCGATGTTCATCCCTCGTATATAACATAGACCGGCAACTAACTTACTCAAAGCTGGAATAAGAAAATATTACAGGAAGCTCTTTCGGACGACAGTAGCGGACTGAAATGAAATATGATTAATACAGTACAGTAAGCTGCGCTGCGTACGTATACGTTATATCCGATGTTCATCTCTCGCATATAACATAGACCGACAGCTGACTTACTCAAAAGCTGGAGAGAGAAAAGATTTCAGGAAGCTCCTTTGGACGGTAGTATCGGGCTGAAATGAAAGTACGATTAATACAGTAAGCTGCGCTGCGTACGTGTACGTTATATCCGATGTTCATCCCTCGTATATAACATAGACCGGCAGCTAACTTACTCAAAAGCTGGAGAGAAAAAAGATTACAGGAAGCTCCTTAGGACAGCAGTAGCGGACTGAAATAAATGTATGATTAATACAATAAGCTACGCGGCGTATGTATACGTTATATCTGATGTTCGGACCCTCATATATAACATATACCGGCAGCTGGCTTACTCAAAGCTGAAAAGAATACAAAATTAGCGCAGAATTTTAATACTCTACAATAGCCAAGTCCTCCACAATTTCTACCTGTATACCTTACTTACTTCTGCTTCCTTGGACACTTCTGGACAGGAACGGCGATCGACAGCTACTGTATCTCTTGAAGTCGGCGGAACGGTATTATAATTATTCTGAAATTTTCAGAATAGTAGGGATGACGCCAGCTGAGCAGCGCAGTGAATAAACTGCGTCACTGCTGGACTTTGCCAAAATTCGGGCCCAATTATTACTTACTTTCGGTGTAGGCACGTCTGCTCGCTCGTGTCGCCAACGAAGGACTGAGTTCTCTCTGGTGCGAGTCAATATTTTATCCGCGATGCGTGGTGGGGTAGCGCTACGTCACAGTGTGACGTTTTACTGACGTCTGGACGCTGAGTGACGTAGAGTAGCGTCGAAATAACTTAGCGCTACACAAGCATTCGCGTTGACTGGTGACTGGATACTGATTTCTGATTTCGGTGCTCGGTGTGGACTCACTTGTTTGGTATTTGCCGGGGACAGATATCGGCGCGGAATATTATTTATTTGTGCTTTATTAAGTAGGGATTTATTAATTACTTATTAATAACAGGACAGGTTATATTATAAATCAAAATAAATACTGGTTACAGGTGAAAATAATATAACAATGCGGAAAACAATAATTAAATTCTATACGGGGTGTGTCGAATAATATTATTTTAAACAGAAACTAGTAACGAAAAAATCACTTCGTTACAGCTTAATGGCAATTCATTCTGGGATGACAAATTATCAGTGTCTCTGGCCCTGTTCGCTTTTCTTTCCGCGGTTTTTAAATCACCTAATAAAAAAAATTACCGTTATCTTAATTTTAGTCTGTACTTTTGTATCATACCATATTCTCCGAGAACTTCTACTAGGAATACTCCAATTTTCATTTGGTGTATTTTTATATTTTAAAAATCAGCGACCCTTTTACGTCCAACATTTTTTGGGGGCCAATAACATTCTTTTGACAACCATGTACCATTTCTTAGGCACTGCCTCTACAGAGTCTTCTTCGGTAAATTTTACTACCAGTCAGGGCATCTAAATAATAACACATTAATCATAAAAAAAATATTTCTTCCGGAAAATGGAGAACAAAATGGTAGGTAGCAAAATTTATAAATTGCAGTAAGTGAATTTTAAAAATATATATTTGATCAAATTGTGTTTCTTTTGCTGCAGAGGTTTATTTAAAAAAGTTTTTTAAATATTTTGTAGCATGATGGCTTACTCCAAAGAAAATGAGAATTGAGAAGGAAAGATAGTCATACAAATGTTACAACCAATAAGAAAGTATTTTCTAATATAAATTAAAAGTGTTGAGGAAATATTATATTTGTATAAGAGGAATGTCCAAGTAGAAATAAAGACAAATATTCGTATCGCTAGAAGATAAATTGTTCAAAATATATTAAACAAATCTTTTTCCCCTCACGAGTAGTAGTACTACAGATCCTGCCATTTATTTTTTAAATGGCCAAGAAAAAATAATAAAGACCAAAAGAATGATATAAAAATTAAACATCTGTATTCCACTTCATCGAGAAAAAATTGGTTAATGAACTTTAAGAAATATAGTTGCAAACGCTAAAGTTGTCTGCCTTATTTTGTACGTGCAAGAATTCTTTTGAAAATCTAGAGGTTTACGCATATAACAGAAAACTCGATTGTGACTAATATAATAATTACTTACTTCTACACAGAGCACCACACAAGATTTGAACTATGGAAGAATTTAATACATATTTAAATTAAATTTATAAGAAACTGTTCATATTTAAAAATATGTTTTGACTTTTGTTTTCTTCATTTATTTAACGTCAATCAATTTCCGCTACTTGGCCAACCACCGACATCAGGAGCTGAGCTACCCCTAATCTAGAAAGTTTGCTGAAGAGTATAGATCTTTTACTTGCCTAATATCTAAAAGACAAATATATTATACATTCCCTCCGAAGGATAACATATTCACTACACAAATCTCGTCTAAAAATTTATAGCTTTTTTTAGGAGGAGGGGGGGGGGCGTAGCTGTAGCCTAAGCTAACAGACAAGTGGTCCCCCTGAACAGTATCCCCAGACACTCTGGAACTGCTTGCGCATCATCTTCGGAGTGTTGGTTTATTGTATAGGAAACCTGCATCCTTCTTCTACTTGCAAAGATTGTATAGCGGCTGTGTTCGTTAGTCTTTTCATATGGAATTTGAAACAATGTAAAATCGGTACTATGCTCGCCCTATGACTCCTAAAGCTTTATACGATTTCTATACTTACACTATTTATATTTATTTAAAAAAATACACTCGGAATAAACTAATGTCTTCAGTTAAGTGCCTGGAAGGGTTAGGCCTCGGGTCAAGCCATTGGAATGATAGGCTGCATGTAGCTTAGAACAGGACAGCAATGGAATATATCGCAATCATTTTGGCGAAGCCATGGGGAATCCAGTTAGTTTATTCGCCAATGTAGAAAATAATAATAATACAATCATAAATGTAAAAGGGGAAATGAAACAAAATGACTTTCATAAGGCAATACGACACATTTCTTTTTAATTTTATCTACAGTCCAAAGTTCTAAAACATCATTAACTTTTTTTATAATATTGATCCCAAAGTTTGAAGACAAACAAGGTTTTTTGAAGAATGCATCTACTTTTATATATTTGTACCCCAAAAAAGCTTCAACATTATTATGACAAACGAAATTTTTTATTTCAACAATGGTGTAAGTATTATCATCTAATTCGACAAATTTATTGGCACGAGAAGAAATATTTGAACAAAATGTTTTTAAATTTAATTTTTTGAATTGCGATGAATCAAAATAACCATCTATTAATGGCCCATCAAAATGGATAGAAGAAAAATTTGTTATAACCTCATTAATATTTTGTTCTCTCCCTAAATTTTTGTTTTCTTCTATAGTTCGACGAACTACTTGTTCTAAGGGTTTTGAATTTTTACGTACCTTCTTTTTTAAAATTTGCATATAATTTTCAAATTCGAATGCACTAAAATTATCAAGTGGACCATGAAGTTTAACACAGTTTGCTAAATGAATTAAATTGTGTACAAATCTGGCTGGACCATATATTTTTGTCGAGTTAATAATGAATTGTTTATAGAGTTCATTGGCATAATCTATATAACTTTCTGTTTGTGAATAAAATTTGCTAAGTAAAATTGAGGAAGCCAAACTTAAACATATAAAGTTATTATACATTTTCGAAGAAATTATACCCTTCAGTACAATTGGGCCCGTATATATGAGAAAAAGCCTAAACTCTGTGGCTTTATACCTTTTACATTCCAACAATGATATAGGTTTACGTGCAAATTCAGATGGAATATATTCTCTCAATTTGTTAAGCTTATCTGATATTTTAAATACATCCCTTGCCCTTAACTTATTTAGAGGTTTGCCAAATACCCAACCATAAGATTTACTACATAAAAGTCTTTTTGTAACTCCCAAACAAACTAAATGCATATAATCAAATGGAATATTATCAATCATATTGTCTAAAAGTTATTTGTGGCATCTTTCTGTATTTTCTTTCTGTTTTTATTTGGGATTTACGGCCACACTTCTGAACATTACCCAGATAATCTGAAAAATATCTGGATTATTTAAAAAATAACCTTTACGCCTGTGACTTTACGTCAAAGGAACAGTTAAAGGTTGGTTTTTTTGACATAAAAAGTAGAGGACTTATACCGGAACCCGGTCTCCCCCCACCACTTTTTTTTCTGGTGGGGGGTAATTAGAGTAATTAGAGCATTGTCGGTAATTAGGGTAATTAGAGCATTGTCGGTAATTAGGGTAATTAGAGCATTGTCGGTAATTAGACTGTAATTACAATGGAGGTAATTAGAGTATTGTCGGTAATTAGACTGTAATTACAATAGAGGTAATAAGAGTAATGTCTGTAATTAGATTGTAATTACAATATAGAGGTAATTATAGTATTGTCGGTAATTAGACTTGATGTAACTACTATGGTGGTAATTGGAGTGATGCAATTGTAATTGTAATTAGCATATGTATCAATAAGTATTTCAAGTATGTAAGTGTATGATAGTAATTAGTATGGTTGGAGGTAATTATGGTTGTGGGAGGCAATTAACTGTCACATTTCATTCTCATACGCAGATGGTGGGGCGAGTTCTATCATATCTCTATAAAAGCGGGAGAGGAGTTAACATGCGATCATTGTGTAGCCTAGTGTTCTAGAGTAGTAAAAAGTGAAAATGTATGTGTGTACTGATTGTGGTAAAAATTTTACACGTGGTGACAATTTGCGACGTCATCAAAGGCAATCATGTATACAACCAAGCCATGATGGATCTCCACCAGCAAAGCAGTTTAGAGCGGACACATTTCCTTCAACATCAACAAACATGCAAACATGTAATTGCTGTAATGTGACTCTAACAACGTCTCAGATGAAGTCACATAAAAGAACGTTACAACATAGAACAAGGTCATGTGTTCCTATGACGAATGGTGTGGAAATTGTCCAAAGTGCCTTCAGGAACAGGATTGTGACGTATCGTGTGCACAGTGAAAATAATCATATAGACTACACAATGTTCTTCAACGAGATCAGACCCAAAATTTTAAATCTATTGGAAGAAGTTTTAAAAATACATAAAGCCATTAAAGTGAAAATGGAAACGTTTGCAAGATACATATTACCTACACAGGATCTGGTAGAGATGAAATCATTTAATACCAGTAACAGAATTTTGGATGAATCCATGGATCTGAGGAATATCTTGGACAGCTTTGTGGATTCTATGATTATGCAAACTACGGAGTTTCAAGAACGTGATTCGGGTAAGTTAATATTTATCAAAATATGGGAATAATAATTAACGACTATTCATTTTTTAGGGTGGGCTCTTGAACGAATTACATTTCTTGAAATCAATGTCAACAAGTATAGTCCTATGGGAGGTTCATCCTACATTAAATTACCAAAATATATTTCAAATAAGGGAGCTGTGATAAATGTAGAAAACCAGGATCAAAGTTGTTTTTTTTGGGCTGTGACTTCAGCATTATACCCTGCAAATGGTCATACATCGGACACAGCGTCATATCCGCATTTTTCAACAGTATTAAATGTAACAGGTATGAGTTCTCCAGTAAAATTACGAGATATTTCAAAGTTTGAGGAAATGAACAACATTTCAATTAACGTATATGGGTTAGAACAGATATTTGAAAATAATAGAGTAAAGTATGAAGTTGTAGGACCTTTGCGTTACTCGGGGAGAAAACTGTATACACACATAAATTTATTATTGATCTCTAGCGAGTGTGATGATGATAATCACCATTGTAATAAAGATTGTGCCAACAGTCACTACTGTTGGATAAAAGATATATCTAGGTTAGTTTCCACCCAAATTTCCGGTAGCGATCATAAAAAACATTTTTGTGACGGTTGCTTATTATATTTTAATAATGAACGTCAACTATTTCAACATCAGAGAAACGATTGTAATCACATTTACACCACAACGCCAACAACAAAAATACGGGTAGATAAATTCGGAAAGGAAGTTGCAGAAAATATATTAAAATTTGAGAATTTCGAAAGACAAATGCAAGTGCCATTTGTAGTATATGCTGATTTTGAATCGATTTTAAAACCTATCAATACTTGCGAACCAAACCCCGAACGTTCTTTCACAAATAAAACTTTTAAACATGACCCTTACTCATTCGCATATTTCATAAAATGTTCTTTTGACAATTCTCTATCTAAGTTTGAGCTGTACCGAGGTGCTGATGCGGCCGAAGTATTTGTATCACGTATAGAGGCTGATTTAAGGAATATATATAATCAACATATGAAAAACATAGTCCCAATGGCTCCTCTTACACCGCAAGAAAGCCAAGACTACCAAAATGCAACCACATGCGGTATATGTAATAAGCCTTTCGAAAGAGAGGATGTAAAAGTAAGAGACCATTGTCACTTAACGGGTAAAGTGCGTTTTGGTGCTGCACATTCCATCTGCAATTTAAATTATAAATTACCCAAATTTACACCTATTATATTCCACGGGTTAAGTAATTACGATAATCACCTATTCGTGAAAGAGTTGTGTAAACACCGAGACAAGGTTGATGTAATAGCACAAAACAAAGAAAAATATATATCCTTTACGAAACACATTTATATGCACGATTATGTAAATAAGAAGGGTGAAACAAAGAAAAAATTTTTACAACTACGATTTATCGATAGTTTCAAGTTCTTGTCTGCATCATTACAAAATTTGGGTGTGAGTTTAGATGATAACCAGTTGGTGGTAACACGAAGTTTCTATAACGATAATGCCAAATTCAATTTAATGAGACAGAAGGGTGTGTTTCCATATAGTTTTTTGGACAGTTTAGAAAAATTAAATAAATTGGAATTACCAGCCAAAGAGGAATTTTTTGATAATTTAAACAATGAACACATATCGATTGCGGATTATCAACGTGCTAATGATGTGTGGAATTTATTTGAATGTAAAAACTTGGGGGATTATTCAGATCTTTATTTAAAATCAGATGTGCTTCTTTTATGCGATATATTTGAAAACTTTCGTGAAATTTGTTTGGATAAATACAAACTGGATCCAGCTCAATACTATACAGCTCCAGGTTTATCGTGGGATGCTATGTTAAAATTAACAGGGGTGAAGTTACAATTATTAACTGAAATCGATATGATTCATTTTTTTAAAAAAGGGCTTAAGTCAGTGCTCAGAAAGAAAGCATATTGCAAATAATAAATTTCTACCCAATTACGATCCCAACGAGCCATCATCATTCATAACTTACCTCGATGCAACGAATTTGTACGGATATTCAATGAGTCAATGTTTACCAACGGGGGGATTTCAATGGCTGTCCAAAGCGGAAATTGACGAATTAGATATTATGAGTATTTTGGAGGATGACCCCCACGGATATGTTTTAGAGGTAGATATACATTATCCACAACATTTGCACGATTTGCACTCGGACCTCCCATTTTTAGTCGAAAATATTGTTCCGCCCAAATCAAAATCAAAATTAGCGAAGTTAATACCAAATTTAAACGACAAAAACAAATATATCGTACATTATTTAAATTTAAAGCAGGCTGTTAATAATGGTTTAGTGGTTTTAAAAACACATAGAATTCTTAAATTCAATCAATCGGCTTGGCTGCAAAATTACATTAACCTTAATACTCTTTTACGAAATAACGCAACAAATAAATTTGAAAGAGACCAATACAAATTAATGAATAATTCCATATACGGTAAAACAATGGAAAATATTGATAACAGATCCGACATAAAGCTGGTTACTCACTGGGAGAGTATCAGGCGTAGTAAAGGTGCAAATGCACTAATATCTCGCCCAAACTTTAAAACATGTTCAATATTTACCGAGGATTTCGTGGCTATTCATATGGGTAGACAAAAGGTACTTTACAATAAACCAATCTATGTAGGATTTTGTATATTGGAATTATCCAAGACGGTACTATACAATTTTTTCTATAACATAATTAAAAGTCAGTTTGGTGAGAACGCGGCTTTATTATATACAGACACTGATTCATTAATTATTAAAATTTTTACAGATAACTTCTACGATTTTATAATAGACAATCCCGACAAGTTCGATACTTCAAACTATCAAGTGGGAAATATATTTAATGTACCTAAGGGTGTGTCAATTTTAGGTAATTTTAAAGACGAATTCCCCGCGGACCCAATAATTAGTTTTTACGGAACAGGCGCGAAGGCATATTGTGTACAATCTGTGGCAAATGAATTAAAAAAAGCTAAAGGTGTAAAAAGATCCGTCATTCAAAAAGAGTTATCAATAGACGACTATAAGCAAATCGTTGAACGAGGAGGTTTGATATTTAGAAAGATGAATACGTTTAGAAGCTATTTGCATGATATATATACCGAAGTAAAGAACAAAGTGGCTTTGAGCCAGTATGACGATAAGCGATTCGTTATTCCCAATACAACTAAGACATTACCGTGGGGGCATTCTGATGTACAATTCTTTCAGGACGAACCTGAACAAAACATACGCTGGTTAATGTCAGCCATAAATGAAGTTGAAAATTGTTCTGTAAAAAACGAAAAGTTGGATAAATTACTCGCAGCCATAGCTGAGTTAAGTCAAGAATAAAAATACTTCACTGAAAAACATTATTTTTTCAATGCAAGGGTCTAAAACTAAGTTAAGTTGTGTACTTTACGAATATTATTATTCTTTTTGGAAAATGTGTTTAATAAAATATATATATATATAGGAGAACTCATACTGATTTCAACAAATACATTATAAATTAAATTCTTAGTTTAACTGTATACTTATCAAATATTGTATGTATGTAAGACATTTTTTGACAATTGTACAATTTTAGGTTAAGGTTAAAATTAATTATGTAACTAAAATGTAATAATAATTGGTTAATAAATTTCAATTTGAATTTGAATTGTTGTTAATTATTACCACAAAATGACAATTTAAAATAATGCATCGCTTTATTATGTGGCTGGGTATTGTAATATGGCTGCAAGGATAAGCACACCTTCTTTGTTAAATGTGTGTTTAGTTTCAATGATGTACAGATTAATTTAGGTTATGTGACAACAATGCTGGCGTCGACTCTACTAAGTTTGTATCGTGTGGTATTTGGCTTGGGTTACGTGGCAACAATGTTGGCGTCATTTCATAGTCATGGATGTAATTACATCAGTTGGCACGACGTGGCTTGGCGCCACAATCGTATAATGCTCTCCGTTACGTAGTGGCGTGGGTTTCCTTCAACCAATAGAAAGCGAGCATTGGTGGTGTGATATTATATCGACCAATGAGAAAGAAGTTGACCACCCCAACCTCTCTAGTAGTGACAGATGTGGAGGGGCGAGAGTGGTCTAGAGCTTCTTTGAGATGCTACAAAAATTCTTTCCACCTTCAACTTTCGTCGTGTGTACAAGTGCCACAAAAAGTGCTCCGTTTTCGCATTTTTTGTAATTGTTTTTTGTGTTCAATCGTTTTTTGTGTTCGTTTTGTGAAAATGGTAAGACACCTAAAGAAGAATGCGGCCGGTGGTAGTCGCAAACGCCCGTTGGAGGGTACATCGCCTGCATTAGTAGGCTTAAATTTGATGGCCTATTTGCAAAATTTTGTGCCGGACCCTATTGTCAGCAATATTGTTGAATCACCCACAGAAGCTGGTACTGTAGTGCAACAGCAACATGCTAATAATGCCGCAACCAGCGTGGGTGAGGGTTCGGCGAACGTTGCAACACCGCCGGGACCATCTACCAGCGGAATAAATATTTTGCAAGATATTGTAATCCCGGCGGAAAACAATATATATGAGGCCATCTCGCAAGCCTCTAATAATGGTGAAGTACAGCTTCAACAGGCGTATTTTGGCTACCAACGGACGCACGCGATTGACCACCCTGACACGGAATATCCTGTATTGCATTTGCCCGAGGATGGCGCCGGAATTAATTTCGATGCCATCGTCGACCAAAATGCAGTACAGCAAATTCAAGATAACCTTGAAGCGGAAGGTGAGGTGTTACTTTTGAGAAATCAAATACTTAAAAGTAAATCTTTACATTCCGGCTCAGGTGGTCAGGGTGGACGACATCATAATAATAATTTCTCTGGCTCTCAACACCTACCCACGGTGTCGCATGTAGATAGCGACGACTCTGATGACGATTTTGTGAAAAAACCAAAGATCGACAAAATCATAATTCAAAGGATAAAATCGTCATCATCGGCTTCGCTAGGAAGTAGACAGAGAAAGGCTGTAAAGAAACCGAAACAAGGAATGCGTCGTCCTTCTCGGAATCCGACCCCAGTAACTGTTGAAATAATTAAATTGGGGCCGAAGACTGAGGAGGACAATGCAATCCAAAATATAATCGATTTACAGACCGCTATGCCAACGCCTCTTACCCCTCTTACGCCCGCAACACCACCAACACCTGTTGAACAGGTTTTCAAAATTGTTAAGGGCAAGAGAGGTAACAAGGCACCAGCAAAAAGGTCTGTTTCGGTTTCTTTACCTGATAATATTCCGTTAGAACAACCTAGTTGCTCTAATGCAATATTACCGACGCCTTTAAGTGGTAGCAGCACATTAGAACAACCGAGTTGTTCTAATGTGGTGGTTCCAACACTTCCTCTGGTGGTGTCGCAGCCACTTGCAGAACCGATTCAACATCCCTCAGAAGTTGAGTCGGTTCCACAAGTGGCGCTATCACCACCACTACCTATTCTAGAGCCGGCTCAGGATTCTTCAGATTCAGAGCCGGATGTATTTCTGTCTCAGCCTGAGAATAGAAATATTTTAAACAAATTCTTAAATTTCTATTCTGCGGCTAAGACAGAATATCAGGAGAAAGTGGCAGCAACCCAAGGTGATGCGGACCGAGAATTAAGGTTAGCTGAAACCATTCGCCAGGCTAACCAAGAATTAGCCGAAATAGCTGGGCGCCGCGTCGCTTTGGAGAAAGCCGAAAGGGCGTTGAGAGCAATTGAATCGGGTCTAAGTAGAGTCGGGCGGTAAGGCTTGTACAACACACATGGTGGAGAGGCTTTGTTATGCAGTTTTTTTCTAGTTATTAAGTTAGGTTAAGTCATTGTAAATATATGTAGTTAGTTTATTAATAATAAGTATTGTACATAAAAAAAAAAGTGAAAAAAAAATATATATAAATTTTTTTTATACGTATAAATGTAAAAAAAAAAAAAAAATATTGATTAGTATAAGTATTTGTATATATTAAATTAGCGTATAAATGAATAATTAGGTTAAGTAATTGTAAAGAAGAAAAAAAAAGTTAGGTTAAGTCATTGTAAATATTTGTAGTTAGTTTAAAACATTTTTCTTAATAATAAAAACTTTAATAAAATTACAAACTTGTCTTTTATTAGTAGTAAGTAATTGTACATAAAAAATAAATATAAAAAAGTTTAAAACAAATTTTAAAAAGTGAATAAAAAATGATAAAAAAATTAATTAGTTAATAAAATAAATACACCACATGTAATTAATTAATTGTGCATATTATGAGTACTTGTTTGACATGAATAATTAGATTATGTAATTGTAAATAAACACATAATGTAAAGGTTAATTAATTTAAATAAATAAAGAGTTTAAAACATTTTCCTTAATAATAAAAACTTTAATAAAATTACAAACTTGTCTTTTATTAGTAGTAAGTAATTGTACATAAAAAATAAATATAAAAAAGTTTAAAACAAATTTTAAAAAGTGAATAAAAAATGATAAAAAAATTAATTAGTTAATAAAATAAATACACCACATGTAATTAATTAATTGTGCATATTATGAGTACATGTTTGACATGAATAAACACATAATGTAAAGGTTAATTAATTTAAATAAATAAAGAGTTTAATAGGTTAATAACAACATAAAAAAAAAAAAAAAAAAAAAAAAAAATTTAAAAAATCGAATTTTAAACACATGAAAATCAAAATTAATGGTTAATTAGGAATGGTCAAAGGTCAAATTTAAAAAAAAAACCGGAGAACCACCTCCTCCTTTCTCCGGGGGGCGTCCGAGGATTCGATCCCGTGGTCTTCTGAGTGGCCTCAAGATCGCCGCGTATTTGCCCGCTCGGCTAATCGAACGCCCCACAAGAGTTAGGTCTATTTCCTAATTTCAACAAAAAACTACCTGCTCATCGATCCGTATTGACCAGGCAGGGTCGCATGGCCTTAGGCTATAAAATCAACCCAAGCTATCGGCTTTATACATTTACAACTGTATTATTTTGAATCAGTTTATATCTTGAGATATTTTAATTTAATTTAAATAATAATAAATAAAAGATAACCATTTTTTTTCAAAATACTTTTTAATAAAATCATTCATATGTTCATTTGTTTTAATATTTATATGATTTACTAATTTTCACAACTTGTAATATACAGGGTGGCACAAATATTTTTATTAATTAAAAAATATATACAATTAAACTTAAAAATAAAATGAAATATAAATTTACATTAATAAATACTAATTATAACGAATCATCTTCTTCTGGTTCCAATACTTGGTCATCTGTGAGGTTGGACACAGTTGAATCCGTTGGAGATGATGGCTCTTCTGGTTCCAATACTTGGTCATCTGTGAGGTTGGACACAGTTGAATCCGTTGGAGATGATGGCCTAGAATTAGGAACCGTCTCTATTGACCAAGCCGACGGTGAAGAAGCACGAGAATTGGACGCCGTCTCCATCGACCACCAGTCACTTGGGATACTGGCATGTTGTATGACCTCACTGTCTATAGAGCATGTTGGAGCCATCACTGTGGAGTCACCAGTAGTTGAGGAGATGGTACTATCTTGTACAGGTTGTTCGGTCTCCATCTCAATACAAACTGAGCAACAGCAGCAAAGAACTTCATTTTATACATTTACCCCCTCCAAAACATGTGAACACTTAATATCATAATAATTTCTTGACATTTGTATATAGAACAGTACTATTTTATACTCATACTATAAATAACTACCATAAATATCTAATTTAGTAAAACACGTTGTATCGTTCACGCAATTGTTTTATTTACATTATTACATGTATGACATACTTCAATTCGATGCAATTGCACCAAGTTTGTGCTGCAACATTTACATTTCGTTATCATTGCACCATCCAACGTCGTCGTTTTGTGAATATTTACATGCTGGTGACGTCCGGACACTATCCGTGTATAGGATATATAACATAGCCCACACAGGAAGTGTTTGGTTGCATCCGGCCTGGTTCTGATTATGACAAAAGACGCTGACGTGCAATATAGTCTCCGCCGATCATCATAATTGTTTAATATTGTTCCGGAGAAGGCTAACTCTCCCGCTTCGTCTTCCACATCATCCCCAAGACCTTCATCTACACTGACGGGAACCAGGTTGCCATCTCCCCAGTCGGCACCCTCTTGGTCGACATTGATATTTTCCACGATGATGGGATCCTCCCTGTGGACAGCATCTTGATTCAAGTCCTGAAGCTCTTGATTTACACCATCTCGGTGTAACACAATTGCACCCATATCATTTTCTGCCAGTTCAGTGAGGAATCGTCTATAAGCCATCTTTAAATGTTGGAACTCAACTGATTTGATGTTAAACCTCCTCCGTTTTATATTCTATAATTCGTGACGGTGACGCCCTTCCTATTGCGTCAAGTTTACTATTAGCTATTTAAACCAAGAGTGACCACAAGAGGAACGCATTCAAACTTCTTACGTAACACAATCGTGTCTTAAAACAGAAGTGCATACAATGGTCCTACCAAGAGAGTGGAAATTAAAACCAATAATAGCAGTACAACCGTATAGTTACAATAATTCAAGAATTTGCCATAATTGCTATACTGCATGGAGGAAGCAAATTATCAACCCATGCACTGGACTGTGCAAAAAGTGTGTAATTCAGAACCCAGTGCAGAAAAAAGAATTTCGAGACAATTGTCCAAATGAAACACAATGTCGCAATTGTCTTACCATACTCAAAAGAACGAATTTTGGTATATATCGAGACGTATGTGAAGCTTGCAAAGCAGACCAACCACAATTAAGACAACGATGCGTGTACTGTAGTAAGTACGAGGACAATTGTTGGAACAACATTTGCATAAAATGTATGTCAGGGGCACTCATCTTGTGTGATCGCATTGGTGTGTTTTATAGTAGTTGGACTCACCATAATAGGGACTGTTGGTGTCTTAATTATAAATAAATTATATTATTTGTATATATGTATGTGTGTATGTAATATATATTATAACCATAAACTGTAAATATATTTTTTAATTTTTTTACAATTTAAAATGAAGGAAATAAATTAAATAAATATTAATAAAGTATATTCATTTTATTATTCATTTGTGACACATATTAAAATATTTCAATCGACATAACTATATAATGATACATTAATATATTTTTCTAGTTAATGACAATTTTAAACAATAGAAGCTATATCAACCCACGAATTGTGTTCTATAGATAGCCCCAGCCACTTTACCAGCACTTTATTTCCTTTCTTCTTTAATACATTTTCAACTAGATACACATCGGGGTATTTTGCTTTTAGTAGCTCCATTTCATAAAAACATCCCTTGATTGGGTGTCCAAACAAGTCTTCTATCAGGTAAGTTGTGGGATTTGTTATGTTTATTTTGGTAATTTTAAAAACTTCTGTTGAAAAGTTCGGTGTAAACCCTTTATCAAATACACCTTTATACTTGCTAATACGAACTATATCACAGAGATGAAATTTCGGTTTCAGAGCAATCTTAATATAATTATATACGTTTAAATGTGTAGTTGGTTTGACATCAATGGGCTTTCTGCCAGTTGTACGATGGACTTTGTCATTGTAACTTTTTGTAACGTTTGGTAGGATATCGAGCCATTTATATTTACCCATAGCTGAGAATTCTTTATACAACCAATTTTTTAATGTGCGGATTACTCGCTCAACAATTGCTGCTTTTTTTGTGCTATACGTAGAATAATGATTAATTTCGTGCCGCTTCATTAATGCGGAGAACTTTCTGTTATAGAATTCAGTACCATTATCGGTCTGTAAATTTCTCGGTGAATAATTTGCTTCTTGAATAATAGTCTGCATAGCCTTGGTAACTTCTACAGCTGATTTATTTTTAATAGGTTTGGTCCATACGTACTTGGAATAGCAGTCAATCACTACAAGAATATAACGATACCCTCTATTTTTATCAGCGTATGGCTGCATTTCAGCTAGGTCTGCTTGCCACAAATCACCAAACCCCTTAATTATGGTTCGCCTTCTACGAAAATTTCGTCGAGCATTTCTATGTAACTCGTTAACAACTTGTAATTTTTCGCTGCTAACCTCCATTATAAAATTGTCTTCAGCTATATATCAACTTCAGGCATTAGTTCTGGTGGAAATGCTAGGCCTCCGGATTGCACCTTCTTTGGTTGGAGTTCGGTGGCAATATGCTCTAATTTAGAGATTCTAGTGATTAAAGTATTGCGATTGTTTATGGCCGAACGTTTAACTTCAGAAATTGCTTTATCAACATATTTCCTCATTTCTATTTTCATTTTCTGCATCATCTCATTATTTTGTTTATTGAAAATAGCGCGATTTTCTTCTCCACTTCTTATAAGTCCCACATCAACATATTTTTTCATTTCCCCAATAATTACATCGGTTGTATCAAAAATAGCTTTGGCAGCATTTTCATCATTTGTTTGTAGACGCTTGTTAACGTAATTACATGTTGCACCATCTTGATCATCGACAGGTTCCCCTAAATTTTTTAAACGCTTATTTTCAATATCATAGTGATTATCTCTGGTAAGTTTAAAACCCACGCCAGGTAATCCACGATGGGCTATTAACTTACTCGCACTAATTCTTTTGCTGCGTCCAAATTTGTCGATAGTGTTTACAGTAGACATTTCTGGTTGCATCTGATCCAGTTTATAAAATTTCAGACTATATAATACTTATTAAGTATAATGATACTATGTTTTATTTCATCTTTAATACACTATTTTTTCTTCCCTAAGTTCTGATATTATTTCTATTATTTCATTGTCGTGGTTGTTATTTCCCGCTATTTTCGAACTCCATAGTAGACGTAGACGATCCACGAGTTCGCTGGGTTTATTCCAAAAAATATATTCTTTATCTTTATTTCTGTACAATTTGTGGGTAGGTACACGTTTTAAGCCGTGACCACTTGTTGACGATCGTGTCGCAATTGTAGAAGATGTTAATGGTTTGATAATTTTGTGAAATTTTCCACGCTTAGTAGTGTTATAGCCATTCGCTACATCGAATTTTTTGTAAGGTGCCTTTGTTTTTCTTAGTATTTCTCCATATATCTTACTCCATTCATCATCGAGAACACCCTCTCTATTATCATCTAAAATTGTTGGGCGTTTTAGAAATATTAGATCGTACAATTTAGGACTACCTAGATACACGCCAAGTTTCTTATTGCCATACCATAGCGTAATATTTCCATGGGAAAAACGTATTTCGGCATTGCCCATCAGCAGTTTGCCTGTCTTGGGATCTACACGCACTCCATATAAACTATCATACTTGGAATCACCAGATTTTAAATTTTGTATATGTCTTTTTACAACCTCATGTCTTTTTTCTAGTTTACTAGCTGGAGAAGTTTCGGATACAGGGGTTGTTCTTATTGACGATGGTGGTGTTTCCATAATGGGGATATAATGTGGAACATCATCACCACCTACATACTTATCGGATCCTTCTTCAGAAGCACTCTCCCATGATACAGCCCTCTGGGTGGACACCCTTGATGATGATGGTTTTGAATGTAATTGTTGGATATGAGATTTGTTCTCTGCTGCTGAAGATATAACATTTAAAGGTTCAGTTATCGGTTGGTAGATCTTTTCAAGTGTTACGTGCATCTCCATATCTTTGTTCTTGATATAGTTAAACTTCTTCCGCACAGCATCTGTTGCCTCAATCAGCTGTCGCTTGAGTGTTATTTCGCTACTGGGATGTGCAAGATTGTTATATTTTTTATTATCTTTGGTAACCTTCATCTTAGCGCATACGTAAACGAAGTAATCCTAACGACGTATGTAATTCAAGTGAAGTTTTTAATAAAATGCATTATGGATATATGAAGCTATCAAACCCTTTTCTATATCGCCCACCTTGTACTTCTCTATCCTTATCAATCACTAGAAATCCATATTTGTCATTCCAGCACTTTGCACACATATTTTGAAATACTGTAAACGTTACATCAGGTGACACATGATCGGAAAAGATGTGATGCAGATTCATGTCGTCCTGTTTAAAGACAACAATTAAATTACTATTGTCTCTTATTAGCTGCTTCGGGATTCGAGAGTATGTCTGGCCAAGATAAAAACAATCCACATTTCTATGTCGGCCCATACTGAAATATCCCCTTATAACATCTTGTTTCTCACATATTACATCGTCAAATATAAACACAGACTCTGGCTTTGCCTCGGATGGTTCCACTATTTGCGTACCATTACTAAATGTATAAAATCCTAACCCCTCAATCGGCGCTAATACATTACGTAGATACTCATACTTGGGTTGATTTATAGACTTTGAGTATAGGTAAATATTTAAAAAACGTAAACCTAAACGATGCGTGATCAAAGATATTAAGACATTTGTTTTCCCACAATTCGAGGGTCCTATTATGAGGGCACGTACAGTTGAAGGTAGTAGTGGTCCATGGCGATTATCAGCACTTAACCCACGCCCAACTTTTTCATCCAAATTATCTATAGAAAGCGTTTGTTTCTGTTTCACAATGTGCATTGTACCGCGGCTAAATGTTATATAAGTAGATGTGTGATTTACAACTCTTATTTAAATGGTTTCTACGATACGATACACACGTGAAAAACGTACGAAGCGCGGTGGAGGATTAGTTAATTCCCTGATTAATAAGCTCCCCTTTGAATTGCATTTGCCAGGTTATCAATTTTGTGGTCCAGGCACAGATTTAAATAAAAGGTTAGCACGAGGTGATTCTGGCATAAATCAGCTCGATAAAGCGTGTAAGCAACACGATATTGCGTACGACAAAAATAGCAGCAATCAAGCAGCCCGCCATAAAGCAGACTATCAGCTTGAACAGGCTGCGTGGAAACGAGTGAAATCTAAAGACGCAGGACGTGGAGAAAAGGCAGCTGCTTGGTTAGTCACAACTATAATGAAGGGAAAACAACGTCTTGGTATGGGATGTAATTCAACAATATCTCGCAATCCAATAAGGAAACGAATCATCAAGAAAACAAAGAAAGGTAAGAAGAATGTTAAAAAGACAGCGTTTGGATCTGGGATAGTACGAAAAGTGCGTGACACACTGCGAAATGCTGGAGGCAAAAGAGTAAAAGACCAAAAGAAGGTGACTGAAATTGCTCTAAAAGCTGCACGTCGATATATAAAACAGGCCGGTGGAAAACGCAATATTCAAACACCTCGAATTATACCAATTCCAAAAGTTGGTGGTATTTTACCTCTAATACCCATTTTTGCTGGATTATCTGCATTGGGTAGTTTGGCTGGTACGGCTGCTGGTATTGCTAAAGCTGCAAATGATGTGAAAAAGGGTAGAGAAGAATTAGCTGAAGCAAATCGACACAACAGAAGTATGGAAGCAATCGCTATGAAAAGTGGCAAGGGGATGTTTATGAAGCCATATCGAAAGGGAATGGGTCTTTATCTAAAACAGAATTCAAAAAACTAATAGACTCCCTACCTCGGAGACCTCTTACCGACATTGATCTTAAATATTATGCTAAGAAAATGAAGGTAGCATACTTTCGAGGTGTGTTTATGCGCGACTCACTACCAAGACATGGGCCACATTACAATGAATCTTCAATAATCAATTTGGATAGTATATATGGTCCTGGGACACATTGGGTGGCATATAAAAAACGAGGTGGTTTAGTAAATTACTTTGATAGTTTTGGTGATTTACCCCCACCTATAGAATTAGTTACATATTTCAATAACGATTCAAGGAGGGCCAACCAAATATTCTATAACTACAAACGTGTACAGAATTTTAACACAGTGTGGTGTGGACATTTGTGTTTAAAGTTTCTCTCTACAAAACAAATATAAAACGCCATGGAGCTGAAATCTATAACCCCAGCAATGGATCGAGAAAGTATCAAGCGAATGGGTCACTCACTAATTGCATTCTCCCGTTTGCGTAGTCTGTTGAAGATGAGCAAACAACAACTTGCAAATATGCCCAAAGAAGTGATGATTGGGCTTGCTTCACATGAAATTGCATTAGTATGGGATAAGCTACCTACACATCTTCAGAATGATATCGATATATTAAAATATCAATATTGCACAGAACATTACCTTAATGATTATGAAAGCAATGTTGACGTAAATGATGGTCCAACACCTAGAAAAATGTTTTGCTGCTATTGTAAGGTAAACGATGTAAATGTGGCATCCAATAACAATGTAAATATATTACCATCAACTTCTAAGAAGAGGAAATTATACCATTATTGCTGTAATCCACAATAAATTGGGTAACACAATTTAATTATATCAGTCATGTCGTACACGTTCACACTAACGAGCCGCTTAAGTGAGCTAAGTGTCAACACGAGCCGCTTAAGTGAGCTAAGTGTCAACTTTGATCCACCCATTGAACTGGATAGGAGCAGTCGTCATGGGTTAGGTTTAATTGGATTCTACTCTTACAACTCCATATACAATGTGGATGAAACAAATAACATCTTCCAATATAGGGTTAGTGCTAAAGATACATTCACTACTGTTCACATACCTCTGGGGGCTTATGAAATTGATGAAATCTATGCTGCAATGTTGAAAGCTATGAATATTGATGGAAAGGATTACACGCAAATATTCACTTTAAGGGCAAACAACAATACCTTAAAGTGCGAGATTTTGTCAAAGTATGAAATAGATTTTAGACAACCAAATTCAATAGGAAGTCTGTTGGGATTTGGACCAATATATTTACAACCAAATAAAAATTACGAATCAACACAGCCTGTTGATATTATGAAAGTAAGGATGATACGCGTAGATTGCAATATTATTTCTGGAGCTTATCTGAATGCAGAAGAGTCACACACTCTCTTTGAATTTGACATAGACGTTGAGCCTGGCTACAAACTTACTAGAGAACCCAAAAATATCATATATTTACCTGTTAGACCTAAAGGGCGTCAGTTAATAGACAACATCACACTACGCATACTGGACGACAACGGTGATTTGATCGATTTTCGAGGTGAGAAAATTATTGTAAGGCTAGAATTGAAGAAAGTCGGATATCACCAACCAAATGGGTTTTCGATATAAACAGCGACAGCAAGTACATCACCATCAGTATGATACTGTAGCGAACAACAGTATGGATAAAAAGAAAGGGAGATGTGGAAAGCAATTCATTCAAAGTCTATACCTTAAACAGTTAAGACATAGATTGTCAGCTGAGGATCAAGCCTTTTTAAAATCTATTGGATTAAAACTGCGAAAAATTGGTCATAATAATGGTGGCTACTGCAACTAGTGACAAACTTGAGGTGTTTGATGAACCTGTGTTAGATCATTCCCTAGTTAGCCTACATGAGCATACATATAAACCATATGGATCCCCATATTACAGAAACTCTGATGAAATACGTATTCCCATCAATTTTCAAGATGTTATACTCGACATTTCAGAAAGTTATATATACATAGAGGGAAAATTTACTCCTAGCGACACCACAAAGCGTTGTTATTTATCAAATAATGCACTAGCATTTCTCTTTGAAGAGATACGACTGGAAATGGGTGGTGAACAAGTAGCAGTAGTCAGAAGACCTGGTATTACTACCACAATGAAAACTATGGTGTCGTATGGGCAAACGCATGCACGCTCATTAATAACAACAGGTTGGGGTCTCACTGAAAAGAGACAAGATATTTTAGATACCACCAGTCACGTGTTCAGTGGCAAACTACCCCTTAAGTTCCTTATGGGTTTTGCAGAAGATTATACCAAAGGCATTCTGAATGTGAAGCAAGAATTAATTATGATAATTGCACGCTCATTTAAAGACTCCTATATCGGTGAGGTTGATGCAGAGTTGGATATCAGCAAAATTGAGTGGAAGATAAGGCACATTGTACCTGAAGATCGACAAAAGTTAAAATTATTGAATCGAATTAATAAAAGTGGTAATAATACCAAAGTTAAGATGGTCTACCGTGCGTGGGATTTTTATGAGCTTCCCTGTCTACGCGATACTACCTATGACATATGGGCTCTTAAACTCTCCACCCGTCTTGAAAGTCCACTTTTCATCCTTCTTGGCTTTCAAGGCACTGATCAGGCCAATGATAGAACAAAGGATGTTACACAGTTCAAACACGCAGACATAAATAATATTCGACTATTTCTAAACTCTGAAGTATATCCATATGAACGTTGGAATTTAGATTTCGATAAGAAGCTCGATTCTGCAGCATATTATGCTTATGAGAACTTCCAACGTAGTTACTATGATAAAGATATGAGCGAACCCATGATGGATCTTGGGGAATTCAGGAAGAATCCTTTGTTTGTCATTGATTGTTCACACCAACCTGTTGCAGTGAAATCATCTACAGTCGACATAAAGATAGAATTTGAAACACGAAAAGCGAAATTTCCGGAACAAACTCGAGTGTATGCACTTATACTTCATGATACATATTTAAGTTATAACGCATTAGATGGCTCGGTTCAGAATGGCTTTCTCGATGTTAAGTAAAAAAGAAAACATTTATTATTGTGCAATTAAGTAGTGCAGCATACCATTTCTATCAAGATGTCTGGAACATTTTATCAATAATAATCAAGATGTACTTACAAATGTTCATTTTCTCAAAAAATGTTACTGTAGATTTAAATATAAAATTACAATGAAAACTGTTTTAATTATGCTAAGGTATTTTTAATTATGTAATAAAATGAATGTAATCTTTTAATGTGTATTTCATTTATTTATCCTTATAATACAAAATACAGCACCATATTGTTTACAGCAGACATATACAATATTTGGTGTAATGAATATGTCAATCAAAATTAACAGATTATAGTATTTATTTATCTACATTGTCCTCATTATCTTCTTCATCAGACTGGTTGAGTTGATATTTTTCAATGATATTCTTAGGTAGGTACTCCACTATGTCATATAGAAAGCGTTTTAGATCCACTACGCCCATATGCTCACAAAACTCATCCAAATTTAGGAAGCCACGAGAATATCTACCACATAAATTTACACCAATGCTACACGCCTTGGAAGTTTCTTTAACACGTTGAACTTCTTCAGCATCGAAGCAGACATTTATGTCATAATTCAAAGAATGCAGTGAATCCCTCCTTATGTCATCTAGTTTACAAGACAATCTTTCAATGGCAGATTTAATGTCTTCTGCCTTTACCCATCCGTGAGATGAATATTGCATCCACATGTTTTTTTGTTGGTTAGAGTTAACCTGGAATTAAACAAATAAATTAAAAATAGATATAAAGAGAATAAATCTAATCACATACTTACACAAAATATGATATCTATTCAATTTAAAATTGATATATTGTTCAAATCAATAATTCTATATTTACAAGTGAACAGATAATTATTTTTATAATACCCCCAAAATTCTTTCTAAATGTACCCCATTTTATTATATAGTAGCAAATGTAAACTAATAACTAACTAATACAAATATTGTTTCTTAAGTACTAGAAATTAAATACCAAATTGTATTATTGCGCTGGATTTTGCGCCGATATACATTGGAGGACGTTGTCCTAAATATGTCAATGTGTATTTACCACCGCTTGAATTAATTTTATTAATAGTATCTTCACTTATATTTTCTACAACCCGTTTTGGTAAAAATGATTTAAAATCTGTAATCGCACTTTCCTCAAATAAATGTACTACGATTGATTTTCCATATCGCGTATTGACCAATGACATTTTCTTTATAATATAAGGTTTATTTATAACTAACGATGTAATAGATCTTTGCACTAAAATCTCTGTATTTTCATTTATAATCGCATTAAGTGCTAATAAATCGAATTCGGAAAGTGCCATAGTTAAAATTTAAAATTGACGTACACAATGAAAGAATCGCAAAGAATAATATAATATATTGCTCACTTGAAATATATTGCTCACTTGAAATAAATTGAGATAACTGCACTACTCTCACTAGTTAACTCTTGAGTGAACAACTATGGATGTGATTTTGAGCTACCAAAGCGTTTTATTTATAGTGAAACATTCGCCCCCTCCAACCTACTTACCTCCCACCATACTAATTACTATCGTACACTTACATACTTGAAACACTTATTGATACATACACTAATTACAATTACAATTGCACCACCCCAATTACCACAATAGTAATTACATCAAGTCTAATTACCTCTATATTGTAATTACAATCTAATTACAGACATTACTCTTATTACCTCTATTGTAATTACAGTCTAATTACCGACAATTTTCTAATTACCTCCATTGTAATTACAGTCTAATTACCGACAATGCTCTAATTACCCTAATTACCGACAATGCTCTAATTACCCTAATTACCGACAATGCTCTAATTACTCTAATTACCCCCCACCAGAAAAAAAAGTGGTGGGGGGAGACCGGGTTCCGGTATAAGTCTTCTACTATAAAATATAATTAAAATAAAATAAAAACAATGATGTTTTGCAGACGTTTCGGAAAGGAAACAGATTAAGTTTCCGAAACATCTGCAAAACAGCATTGTTTTTATTTTATTTTAATTATATTTTATGTCAAAAAAACCAACCTTTAACTGTTCCTTTGACGTAAAGTCACAGGCGTAAAGGTTATTTTTTAAATAATCCAGATATTTTTCAGATTATCTGGGTAATGTTCAGAAGTGTGGCCGTAAATCCCAAATAAGAACAGAAAGAAAATTATCAATCATATTGAAATTGGGTATTTTCTCCAATACACTTTTACCGTGATGATGTTCGGGTTGCAAAACATTTCTAAATGATGTGTCAGTTCTATTATGAAATATTGTTTTTGGAAAACATACCATATTGTTAAACATATCACCCTCAATGTCACATTTCCTGCATGAATAGTACCCTGAATGATTTTTTATGGCTAAAATATAAGACTTGGTGCATCGCATATAATCATTTGTATTTTAAAATTACACAAAACTAGACCTATATACTTATACCATTTTCTGTTAAATTTACACACTCAGTAACAAAATCATTTAATAACTCATTTGCTTCAGATTTTTTAGTTCCATTGTACAAACCGACAAGAATTACTTTATTTTTAAGCAACGGAATTGACTTTACTGAGCATAATATTGGCCAAAAGGAACTATTAGTGCTTTTGCACAACGGCAAACCATCAATATTTGCTGCAAGTTCAAATTTATCATCTTCAGTTACGTTTATATTATTTTTAACACAAATGTCATTAAGACTAGTAGCAATACCAAAATAAAAAAAATTCCCAGGACCCATTTTAACAATACTGGTACTCTTTGGTGTTTCAAGTAAGGTGCGCGGATCTTTTGGTAAAGATTTATTTTCTTCCCGTAATATTGTTAACAATTTCCCTAAAGCTTTTAAAGTAATATTCTCTTCAATGACCCACCTACTTAATTTGGCACAAACATTTTCACCCCCAAGTCCCGATGTAGTTGTATGACTGTGAAAAAAAGGTGTTCTACGATTTATAATCATCATTATTGGGTGTACCTGAAGGTTAATTATTTTCAATTTCTGAAACTGAACTAGAAGTACTACAACACGCGTTAGCTTTAAAACTCGCTTTTGAATTTGCAAGGGACAATAAATAATTATTACGGTCTTCATCAAAACTCTCATTGTTTTCAAGGGAAATGGCGATTGAATCCGGCATTGACAATAAACAATTATGGTCTTCATCAAAATCCTCATTGAAAGGTGACAGCAAGGATGTTGAAGGTGACTTACTGTGGCCAGCAAGTAAAGTCAAAGACTCATCCAGGTTTTTATTGACTTTTCTATATAAGGCCCTTCTTGCTATTTACTTTAGGCATATTTAAAGTTTATAAGCTAATATAAAGGAAATAATTACTTTATTTAAGAAGATATTTTTACTTACCTTGTTAATATTACCGATAATATACTTAAACACTTGAATTATTAAGATTAATTAAGATTAAGGAAGCCACGCCACACCATGCACCATCACATTACACATTAAAATGATCAAGGACACTTGGTAGGTTAAGTCGACGGCTGGACCACGGTCGCGCATGCGTATTATATATTGGTGGGAAAAAGAAGATAATTGACATAAGAGTTGCGCGGGAACGGAACATGAACTTAAAATTCGTTAATTGAAGATGCAGCATGTTCTAATGTCTTTTGTTTATCTCAAGTCATATATTATTATCTATCACCGTTTTGCATACAAAAATAACCTATTACCTATTATTAAGTGCATAAAATGTGCACAAACATATTCGTAAATAAAACAAGATATTTTGTAAAGTAATAAAACTAATTTTAAAATAGGTACCACGCACCACTGCTTTAATGCACAAGGGCGAAATACGTGGGATTATTTAAATTACATTTACAATTTGCAAATCCCTGACTATACCTTATATTTATTTTATATTAATGACCAATGACCAATTTTAATATTATTGACACTTTATAATTATTATTTTACTAATTTGGATTGTAGTCCTATGTTTTTTAAATAACAATAATTTCTTTAGTCTGACATGCTCGAATTAAAATTTATCTCCTTTATTTTTCAGTGGTTTTTTTATCTGAATTTTACGAAATGCAAATGTGAGATCCCATATATATTATATATAGAATAAACAGACATGCATTAACGCAGAATATAGGTATCTACACAAAAACAAACCAAACTGGTATATTTTTTTAGGTGAAATATTTTTGAAGAATTGAATAATATACCTAATTATGTTAATTATAGGTACTTAATATTTATTTTCATTTCCTCAATATTTCTCATTATCAATGTTTTTATTTAATTAAATAGTAAGCAGGTATACTTCCCACCATAGTACGGTGACATCCCATGGCCATGTATACATATAACAGTACCTATGTATACCTACTTCAGATATACACCTACCTACGTGGATTCATGGACTACCTACCTCAGGATATACATAATTATCATTATGTACATCCTGTGTACATCCATAGTATATATCTATTTGTCACAACTTTTCAGGTTCCACAGTGATCCGAGGGACATACATGCTTCTACGATATAGCTGATATACAAGCCGCTAGAAGTGGAGATGCAAGACCGCGTCTTTCCGTGGATAGTCACCCATCCAAGTACTGAACGCGATAGCTGTTGCTTAACTTCATATCGCTATGAAGTGAGCCAAGTCAGTCCTCCGCTCGCTGCCCTATTTTTTGCCTTGTTTTAAATTGTTTCCTAACCATCGCCCAAGTTACTGAAGCAACCCCCTGGAAATTTTCTACGATGTTGTGTTAGTGTACTGGTGTGTGTGTGTGTTAAATTTATAATAGAGTTAAAACGAACTTGTTAAGCTAAAGTTCGAAGTACTGGACTTTATTTTCATCTCGGCAACTGTGAACAGTGTTAATTGTATGTTCTATTTTGCTTTTTTTTTTTTAATGTAGCATACTACTATTATAAGCATAGCATATTATTATACAGGGTGTCCCAGAATTGAGTTCCCAAATGGGAACTTGTGATTCCTGAGTTCATATTCAGCCCATATAACCCAACTTACCTCAGTCCAAAAATGCATCCCTGAGGAACTACATCCTCAAGTAAAACAGAAAGAAATTTAATTTTCAAATAACTTACAAAACACCCAACTCGATGCAGGCAGATTAACGAAACTAAACTTAGCGTACTTGGTATTTTTTGACATTACTAACCAACGTTTTTGGTTGCTATGACGAAGTGCCAATTTTCTGATTCACAAGCACTTACAGAAGAAAGACGATAATTTTTCATTTTCGGTTGATACTAAAAAAAAATTTAAGAGAATTGATTTGTGTACTGAAACGGGTGGACGTCATGTATCACAACAAATGCTATGTGGAGCATTTGTTGTGATTGTGAACAATAGTTTTCTAAAAATAAAATTTGCTTTCTGTTATCAAAAAAAATTTGTTGCAAAAATGTTAATAAACGTTAAAAACAACCAAATGAAAAAACGACGATTTCTTGTGTTTTGCTTGATACTACAAAAATTTCAAAGAGCACCTTTTTGAAACCCTTTCAATGCTCTATAAAAATGTTCAAGTATTCCACACTTTTACAGGGTGATTAAACAGTTGCAGCGAGTTAAATATTAAATAGTGTGAAAAATCGTTGGAAAATTAAATATATTTGATTGATGTTAGGTATACATCGAGTACTCATAGAGTGACAGGTTCAATCAAAATTTGAAATTTGTATCTTCCCTGTAACGTAAGTTATTTGAAAATTTGATTTCTTTCTGTATCACAAGTTGGGTTATATGGACCCAATATGAACTCAGAAATCACAGGTTCCCGTTTGGGAACCCAATTCTGGGAGACCCTGTATAAACAATTTTTATTGATCTTTTCAGTTCTAGAAAATGTATTGGAAAATAGTACATTTTCTAAATGAAGATACTGTTGAAGCGATACCTTTTATCACGGTTAAGTAATAACAATGAATGATATTGGCCCCCTTGGACTGGACTAAAATTAAAAGCATCGATAGCAAAATGTGAAGACCCTTCCGAAGATTGGAACAAATATAAAATACGAATCATCGGTGGGATCTATGGTATGAAATATTCAATATCAAAATTTTTGTAATATAATTTAAATGTTATCTTAAAAATATTTCTAGATAATTTAAATAAAGCAAGAATGAAGGCTTTAAGAGCTAAAACAACATCTGACCTTAACTCAGATATTGATGATGAAAAAAGAAGAAAAAAAAAAGAGATCTTTGAAAATTCATCAACCGATAGTAGTGATGGTGTCACAGACAGTGAATATATTGAAAAATCTAGTAGTGAAATTCCTAAACTAAAAAAGGATAAAAGTTCAGCACAGAATACTTGCCTGAATTCTGAAGCTGAAGCTGAACGATCAATAGGCATGTCCACAAAAAAATTAATATGCATTAATATTAGTTAAAATCGTACATCGGAGCCCCTGGTACCTATATCTGAAATTTTTTTTGAAAAAAATTCATCCTAACCATAACAGCGACCGAAGAAATCTTTTGCTCCGTTTGAATTAAATAAACGCCTGCTGATTGTTTTGACGTCACAAGCTCGCTAGCCTGGCTGACGCGCGTGATTAATTTTCACACGGCGGCGCGCGCTGAGCTGTCAGAAGTGTCAGAATGCAGTCTACATTTGCAGTAGCTCTATTATTTACGACGTTGTGGTGTTGGTTTATTGCATCGTCTTATTAGTAAATATGGAAGAAGGTTTCCAGAAAGGAGATTCACATAATTTGCCAAATGTAAGCGTAATTATGGTATCCGATTTTCTTCTGATAACAAACAGTGATTTTAACCAGCTCCAAAGGAAATCACGAAAAAAAGCTGTATTTTAATGTAGGTCATTTAAATTCGGGTTTAAACTGAGGAGAACTAGTAGTAAATTAACTTGCATTAAAATGATCCTCGCAGCAGTACAAAGTAGATGTCGATGAAACGTTTTTAATATCACGTGTTACTACCTCAAACCATTTTTTCTTTTTTATTGGTGGCTTTGAGACGCCTACAAATATTTTCGTTGGCGTCTTATTAGTAGTATTATTGCAGCAAGGAACAAAACATCATTTTCGTGCCACCATATTTCTTTTATAATACTGCTCATTAACACAGAACGCTCGCTGCATGACGAACCCGTACAAGCCGGCCGGCGCGCGGCAACCTGCCTGCGAGGATGTGACGTCATATTACTAGCCTCTATCTTGGGCACGTTTCTTAGCCTCTCTGCTTTTAGATGATTTCAATTGCGAATAACTGGCAAAATGAAAATATACAATTTTTTTTATTGTTACATTAGTTCATAATACCAATAAATCTATCATTTCCAATTGAAATTAAAATTTTGTAGACATGCCTATTCCAGATTCACATTCATGGAAAAAAGGTATCTATCTTAATCTAAATTAAAGTTTTTGATATTTTAACCTACAAATAAAACTAGGTACACATTTTTTAAACAAGGACGAAACAAAAATAGTTTTCTACTTTAGCTTATCAAAGTTTATCAAATAATTAATTTTTAGTTGTCCCTTTGGAAAATGCTCCATTAAATGTTTTTAAGAAAGATACACCATTAAAACAAATTGTAAAACAAACAAGCATAACAAATACCAGGGAGCCTATCAGATCGCAGCCAGGTAATTTTTTATGTAAGATTTTTTAAATATATTTCGCCGGGCTATTCTGAAAACTGACTGGCCTCTCCTTTTTTATAATATATTTGAGTCTGCCATACATCTGTTGGTGTGAGGCTAAAATAACTTGTTTCCAAACTAATCACTCATTATTAAAAGAGAAGTGAGATCTAAGAGTTTTATTTCCTTTCTTCGGTATACAGTCACTTACATATTATGTGTGCCCTTCAAGATAATAGTACATGTTTGTACAACTTAATTACATATAGAAGTCGTCACGCAAAAAATTATGTTTGGATTCGGAAATTTATATAGATTCCAAAAATATACGGAGTGCCCCATTGAAATTTCATCACGTCACTTCCAATCGAAAGGATCAACAAAGAAAAAATGTGCCAGTTTTTAGAATCACTCGGTATATAATATATTACCACCATAAACATTTCACTTACATAATATGTTTTATTTTAGTTTCTCTCGCAAGCGTTTCTGTTGATATGACGCAACCAGATTCTCGTACAAGTACACCCACGATGCATTCTGTATTATCAGGTAATACAATTTGGAAATAAAGAACTTATTATGGAAGTAATTAAAAGTAGATCTGCATGTCTCTGTTAAAATATATTAATGAATAATGTACAGCTGTGTCTGTTAAGTACCATTTTAATTTATTTGACATGTTCTTTAACATTTACTCATTAGATTATATTTTTTACAGATGAAGCCTTTAAGCGACAAGTTCTAAGACAGTTTAACATTATAAGTGTTAAACTTGATCAACTTTCAGAGGATATAACTACTTTAAAAATAAATCGCAGAGTCACTGAAGAGCAAGAATTAGCACCTTCAGTAATGGATTCATTTACTTTCCTTTGTTAACTATTGATAATTTGAACGAAGTAGAGAAATTTATTAGCGAGAAAGAAAATGCATCTAAATTTGTAGGTTTCGTTTTTGTAATTTATTTTTTATCTTAAATACTATTTTATTTTAAGGTAACCGAATTGGCCAAAATAGGGGGATCAAATTATAAAACCATGGTTTAAAGAATAATGACCAAAATTTTTGACAATAAATTGGCAATGTTGTATAGCTGGATTGGCTTTAAAAGCAAATTCAATTTTTCAATTCTTTTTATTGCACGAGCATTGTTAGGTAAATTATTTTTCCTATGACCCATTGCTTTTACTAATGTTTCGTATTTATTTTAGATGCAGTTCAGAAAGTGCACAAAAATTTTACGGAGGCTGAAATTGAAGGAGCAATTAAGGCATGGCTTGTTAAAGCCAAGGAAAGAGAAAAAAGAATACAGAGGCAAATGAATGAAGATGAAATATTTTTCTTTTACTTTATTGTATGTATCACTTACAGTAATTAACTACTACTCGAGACTGACATTCATTTTGTTGAAATTTTGTGTACCATCCTATTACAATGAATATTGATATACACATATTTTTTGCCAGGAGATTATACATTCATGAGTCTAAGAATTTTTATTACATTCTGCAATTCATGAACTTAAGAATTGTTAATAACCACTATTAGTCTTAGTATTTTTATAATTATAACTTAAAGTGTCTAAGCACTGTAGGTATACAGGGTGTTCCTAAATTATGCGGCCAAACTCTTATTAGAGCTTGTAGAGGGGCTCAAAACAAAACGAAAATTATCTATAAACATTTGATCAATACTGCATATTAAAGGAGTTATAACATTCCAAAGATGAAGAGAATCAATTTTTTTATGCTATAACCGAGGCTATAACTTAGAATCCAAAAAAGGTAGATACATTAAAATTTAGATGTTACTTTTTATTTAGGTTCTCAACGGTTTCCAACATTCATTTTTGAAAGAACTTCTCAGGGGCGGCGCGTTATGGGCTTAGGTTAGGTATATGAATAAATATTTTTGAATTTGTTGGCACTATTAAAAGTTTAACTTAAGCATATTAGTAAATATTTTTTTTTCCGATGGCGCTATAAAAAATTTGACCTTAAAATTTGATTTTTCAATCATTATTACACAAAATAATAACAATTTTATTGATTGAAACCCACTATAATTAATATTATAATATTATTCTGGTACGCTACTTGAAGCCTGAAGTGCAAGTAAAATTTAAAAAGAGATTTTCTCAAAAATGGCGAATCCTATCAAAATGTGAAAGGTATATCATTTTTGTGTAATAATGATTGAAGAATCAAATTTTAAGGTCAAATTTTTAATATTTACTAATATGCCTAACCTAAGCCTCAAGTGCGCCGCCTTTGAGCAATTTTTTCAAAAATGAATGTTGGACACGGTTGAGAATCTAAATAAAAAGTAACATCTAAATTTTGTTGTATCTACCTTTTTTGGATTCTGAGCATAAAATATTTGTTTCTCTTCAACTTTGAAAGGTTATAACTCCTTTAATATGCAGTATTGACCAAATGTTTATAGACAATTTTCGTTTTGTTTTGAACCCCTTTACACGTTCTAAGAGTTTGGACGCATAATTTTGGAACACCCTGTATATTCTTTATTGCACTGTGCGAATTTTCATTTTGTATATTTTGTATATTTAAAACAGATTGATACACATTGATGCAGGTAGAGCTTACCTACTTTAAATTTATGACATTTTTTGAATTGAATTTAAAAATTAGTTTAGTTTATTTTTATGTAGTGTTTGCTTGAATAAATATATACATGAAGTTCAAATTTATTTTATTTTATCTATTCATTATCTTTTTATTGATATAATTTTTTTGCTGTTCATGAATTAGTTTCTCTAAATACCTAGATTTTAAAAAAGCTTATTAATTAAAACATATTTGTTTTGTTTCCGGTCAAAATAATTTGTTTCATGTTATTTAAAGTTTCTATGCAGTTATTAAGCATACAATAGGGATTATTTAAATATTTCAATTAAAATATCTCGTGCTAATGATGCACAAATGTGCATTTTTTCATGTGATATTTCAAAGTAAAATATTTAAATATTTCTGAAAAATGTTTATACCTATAGAAGGATTATTTATTATAATTTCAGGAGCAAAGTATGTTCGCGGAATATACTAAAAATATTCTAAATAATGTGGTATTTGTTTCTAGAACAGTTCACAGAATATACTAAAAATATTCTCAAGAACGTTGCATGCAGATTCTAGAAATGTTTAAAACAGTCCATTCTTAATATCCATAGAACATACTTAGAACGTAATTTCAGTTTGTGAGAACATTCTCAGATTATTTAAATGTTCTCAACATATGTTTTCTGCATATTTATAGAATATACTTGTGCTGTCTGGGATATTACATGTACATTGTATTACTTACATACATAGAAAGATATACATCTGATATTCATAAAGGTATGTTGTAAGAATGTACATGAAAGGGATATACACGACAAGTATATCTTAGGAATATACATAAAACGACATACGACTGATCTTCACAAATGCATGTTGTGGAAATGTACATGGATCGGACATACATTACATGTACATTGTAGGTACATACATAGAACGATATACATCTGATATCCATAAAGATATGTTGTGGGAATGTACATGAAAGGGATATACACGACAAGTATATCTTAGGAATATACATAAAACGACATACGACTTATCTTCACAAATGTATGTTGTGGAAATGTACATGGATCGGACATACATTACATGTACATTGTAGGTACATACATAGAACAATATACATTTGATATCCATAAAGGTATGTTGTGGGAATGTACATGAAAGGAATATACACGATAAGTGTATCGTAGGAATATACATAAAGCGACATATGACTGATCTTCACAAATGTATGTTGTGGGAATGTACATGGTTCGGACATACATTACATGTATGTTGTAGGAATATACATGAGTAGGACATACATAACATGTATATCGTAGGTATATACATGAATGGGACATACAGAACATGGATGTTGTAGGTATATACATATAAAGGATATCCATGAATGTATATTGTGGATATATACATCATATGTCCACGACATATTTTGAACATTATGTATCAATTTTGCATATCCATAGGACGTCAAATGCTATGTGGGATTTTGTCAAAGTATTTTCTGAAATTAATTGTACTTTAAAATCTTCTGAATATAGTAATGTATTTACACAATTTTCAGGATATTTTAATGGATGTAATAAAGTGTGCTTCGCAATTAGCATTTAAATCTACAGGGCTTGGTAATGAATGTTGGCATAATTCGAATTTAATTTGTTTCCAGTTTTCAAAATTATCTAATTGAACATACAGAGTATTATCGTCTAAGAGCTACGTACTTTGAAGTTGTTAATATTAATTGAAAAATTCTTGTTCGATTGTCTTTTATTGGAATTGAGTATACATGATTTGTTTTAAAATTATAAGGTTCTACAATTGGAATGTTTAATACAAATACGATTTCTTCGTACGTTTGAAATGCTTTGAGTTCTATAATATCAAAATAAGATGCAATGTTTGAATAATCTGGTAGAAGCTTCTTGTAATTCTTCTTCTTTGTAATTTTTTAGATATTTTTCGTAATTGGTTTACTAATTTACTTGGTTGAATAATTGATGGATGCAAAGTTTTTAATCTTGGAAAAGTTATGCTTTCAATTATGTCATCTAATTCACTTTCAATAATTATGTTTGATTCAGTGATTTGTTCACACACTTCAATAAATGCAAATTTAGCTTCATTTGATTATCTGTAATATCCAAAATTTTTTTTTTAAGTTTTACAATATCTTTATTAAACGTTTCCTCGTCTATTTGTAATTTTCTTATTGTATAATTAAAATTTTTGATTGTCGATGTAGTTACTGATATTTGATTTTTTGATTAATTAATCCTAGTTTATATCGATTACCTTGTATATCGTATTTAATCGAACTTTCTTTCGATAGATTTTAATTGTTTATTAATTAAATTTACGTGCGGTTGTACTTCTTTACAAAAATAATTTAATCTCGGACCATTTTCTTGGAGGTTTTGTATTCAAGCCATTTATTAGATTAACGTTTTGTTCGTATGCTTGTTTTAGTAATGTTATATTTTTATAAGATACGATTGTCCATTTATCGTTCGAAATTTTCATTTCAGCTTCTGGATGATAATAAATTCCGATCGTGCTGTTTAATTGTTTTAATTTAAAATTTATGCTATGCGTACTTGCTCTTGTTATCGTGAGTGATAACCTGAAAATAAAGAAAGGTTTATTCTACTTTTGATCTTATCATATCTGAATTAATAGTAAATTCTCTGTTAGTTACAGGGTTTTTAAGTTTAAATGCATTGTTTACAAATATTTCAATTATTTCAAAAGGTCCATTTATTAGCTAATGTTGATTTTCTTTGAATTTCTTTGATAGAAACTTTATCTTGAATATAACTGTTTTTCTTTCGGATTTTTAATTTGATTGTATCTCGTTTTTGATTTTTGTTTATTCTGAATAACTCTTTCTCGTGCTACTTCATAAAAATAAGATATTTTATTATTTAAATCTCGTATATACTTAGAAATTAATTCTTCTTGATTATATATTTTTTCAGGGGTCTAGAGTTTGTATGCCCGAATATTAATTCATACGGGGTGAATCCATGTGTTTGATTTTTTTAATTGTTATAACATATTATAGCATAAGGTAAAAATGTTAAAGGGTAATCGTTGGGGTTTTCTGTGATAGTTGCTCTTATCATTTCTAGTAGTGTTCCATGAAATCTTTCGAGTGATCCATTTGATTGAGGTGATTTATTGATGACAAAGTTAATTTTGTTCCGTAAAGCGTGCAAAAGTCTTTTAATAGTTGATTATCAAATCCTTTTCCTCTGTCACAGTGTATTCGTAAAGGAGTTCCGTAATGTTGGAAATATAAGAGTAAAGTGTTAACTACTTGTTTCGCTGATTTATTTTGTAAAGGCTAAGCTTGAGTGAATTTTGTTAACTCGTCGCGAATTGTTAATACAAGATTATTTTCTGGAATTTCTAAAATGTCTAAGTTAATTCTTTCAAATGGGGTTTTTGGAGTTTCTGTTATAACAAGGGGATTGCTTAAATTTTTTCCACCCACTTTTGTTTTATTGCATGTTTCACAATTTTTTATTAAATGTTCGACTTCTTTATTGAGATTTGGCCAATTATACTTTTGTTTAATAGGATTTATTGTTTCGTTTATACCTCTATGTAAATTTGCTCTTCCTGAATGAAATTGATCAATAATAATTTGTCTTTCGTCTTCTACTGGTGTTATTATTTCTTTGTTACATCTAATAAATTGTCGTCAGAAAATATAAATGATAAAATTTTAAGTAATGGTATTTCATTTGATTCTTCTAGATACCAAATAGGATTTTCTAAGAGAGATATTTTTTTCGTAATTTTCGTAAATTACGTGAAATAAGAGTTGTTCCGTATTTTCATATGGTGCTGAAATAATGTAATGCTTTCGATTTTTTACAGTTTTACTATACCGAGTGTTTATTTTGTCATCGCGATATTGTATATTTTCTTCTAGAAAGTCTTCTATTATTTTAAATTGATTTTAGGTTATATTACCTTGCATGATTGGTGTTATATTTTTGTGAGATTTGTCAAGAAAATATTCGTTTGAGTTTTTATATTTTGAGTAGTATATTAGCGATTCTTGTTCTTTAAGTCTTCTGTATCTTGCATATTATTCTTCAATTGTTTCAGGTGAAGTTTCTATAGTTTCACTTCATTTTCACTTTCCGGCAATCTTCCAAGTCGACCACTCACATGTGCAAAACGGCTCCTTATTCTTTTGTAAACCTCCTGGTTATTACCATCAATATCCTCCGTCAGATCCTTGAACGATTTGCTATTACTGTCTATTTCGCTTTGCCCAGTATCGAAATCAAAATTATTTAGCCCATGCACAACACCTGGTCTCGCCTTGACCTTTTGCAGCTCTCTTCTTAAGAATTCTCTGTTCCGGTTTAAATCCACATGGGTAGTAGTAATTCCCCTGATTTTTTATTCATAACTTACTTCATGAGTTCGCAAGTAATAAGGGTCCATGTCAAGACCAGTCGCCATCTTGTTTTGATGAATTTAAATGTTTCATTTACTACACCTATAAAAAATCAGTATAAATAACACGAATAATTTTTGCTGTAACCTCTTGTATAATTATAACACGCTGAATATTAAATACTACAGTGTATAAACTCAAACAATCACACTACGAGGTCAAACACCATGTATAAATTCCAAATACTCCTTACAATATACCCCACCCTAAAAGCTACCCACGTGTAACATCCATCTTTCAATTTCTACAAGCTATCAATTACCACTTGCTATCGCTATGCCGAGTCCTATGCTAACATTAAAATCTAATATCGACAATAAAGTCAAAACCTGTCAAGTCTCAAGTTATAGATCTATAACTGGCGCTTGCCAGCAAACCAGAAATATAATGTGATTACTCCCAGCAAACACCGCTTCGTAACTATTAAGGAACATTAACGCTACTTATATTTCGTGTTACACTTTTGTTTCAGTCACAAAAATGCGTGTTTTTGGTGACAAATTGCTTATTTGTCCGCAACAATGCATCGTTATTAAACTGCAACTATTACTTTACATAATTGCGAAACAAAATATTCGTAACAAATGCCAATTTACATTTGTAATAAATTCGTTTTTACCATAATCTAACTCCGAAAATATCTTGAAACATTTAGGCTCTTACAGTTTCATTCACCAAGTTATTTGTAAATACAAAACTTATATAAATACTTCGCAACCGTTATGCAAATTTAGTTTAAGTACAGATTCACAACAGTTGCAAGTTATTAGAAACTAAGGTTGCTCATTAATTTCAGAAAAGTTGCTTATCATAAGCAATATAAATTTTACAATTTACTTTCAAATCAGTTTCTTTTTTGTTTTATATTTATTATGCAAATAATGCAAATAAAGCAGGTTTGATATATGTGCACAAATCCACCTCCCACCCTGATCCCTCACCTTCCCATTCCCGATCATTGGAGTCTTTTTGTTTTTTTAAATGCATATAGTAGCATTTTACAGACGCTCAAAAATATGACAGGCCCTATCAATCAATACATGCTGTCCATCTTTGCCGAACCACGTATACCTATTCACTGTTGAACAACTCGAAAACGAAAAAGTGTTCAAAAACTTTTTTGGTTCTCGCGAGTTGAGTAACAGTGAATAAGTAATTTGTTCGACAACATGTAGGTACTGACAGTATAGAGCCAGTTATATTTTTGGAGCGTCTGTAAAATGCTATACTAAATACATTTAAAAACAAAAAAGACTCAATGATCGGGAGTGCGCAGGTGAGCGATCGGAGGCTGGGGGGTGGATTTATGCACGTACAGCAAACCTGGCTTCGTTTGTTATTGGACGAGTAATTTTTCTTGGACGAAGACCTCAGTCACATTTTTCTAGTAGGGGGCTCGTTACTTTTTCAGGACCCATCTTTAAAATCACTTTTTGCAATATTTAACAAAATTCACATTCTCAATCTCTAATCTTTATACTTAGACCATAAATCCGTTTAAGATAAACTCTTTTTTATATCTAGAGGAAATTAATCCTTAATCCTTAATACTCACTGTTAATGTGTTTGGAGGAATCCTATAAAATAAAGGAAAAAGATAAAATATTGACAAATAGATGTTCAAAACAATTTATTGTCCATTGTACAATAAAATAATTCATTTTCTCTGTTTTCTTCAATCTCTGGCTGGCCGCTCTAAACCAGTCCTTACACGCAACTTTAAAATTGGCATCTGTCATAAATGGAAAGCATTTTCTGCATGAATCTACAAATAAAAATCAATTCTTAATCAAACTAGCAATGTACACTGTACAGGGTGAACCCCAATTTATTTATCTCCTTAAGGTGAGTGCGCTAACCCAACTCTGTATCTAGTTTAAAATAAAAATAAGAAGAGAAGGCGGGAGATTGTCAAAATTTGACAAGGTTTTTTTTTTATGAAATGAGAAAAAGATTTCGATTGTAAAACTTATGAAACCTATGTACTATATGTAACTCTAGCCCACTCAATAAAATAAATGAAGTTAAACAATTACATATTATTATTCCTGAGAGAAAGAAGCTTGTTGCAAAGGGATGGTAAATCCAAATAAAAAAATTAAAGAAATACACGCGGTAGTTTTCGAGAAAAAGAAATAAAATACGCCAACATTTTGAATTTAACTGACCTATCTCATCTGAAGTGAATATAAGATAGGTCAAGGCTCGGGTCAAGGTTGATCTTGTTTTTTGTTCATTAGCTTTTACCGGACCACTATCAATGTTCGGAAGTCGTATTTTTTATACCAGTGTTTACACATTTCATCAAATGCGCCAACTTTATTAGCGCCTTTTTGTGAAGTTTTTTTGAATAATTTATCGTTCGAAGTACCTATATAAGAAACAGACAGACAACAGACCTTGTCGGTAATTTAATTATGTGATGTTTTTTATATCTTTGGCACAGAGGAAGAATGAAGAAAGTGGACGACCGGCGGAATGTCTTTGTCACAGCTGTGACCTCTACGTTTAAATCGGAAGTGTGCAATGTTGCAAAACTTAAAAAAATCGAATCCATAAATTTGAGTTTCATATGTTACAAATTGTGGAAAATTAGATAAAATCAGAAATGAAATTAAATATTCAAAACCCGCTTATCTCAGAAACAAAAATCTTTAGAACATAATATGTTCATATAAACTTTTCTTCACTTCAAATCACCTGAAGAATTACTTCTTTAAGTAAAGCGTTTATTTTATTATTCGATTTATAGGTACCTAGTAAAAAGATCCGCTACCCACACTGTTAATGTGCCCACGCCATGTTATATCTTGCCCAGGAAATTAATTTTTACAATACATACAATTAAAACTTATCTAATTTTAGGTCTATAAGTATTAGAACTTACCTACCAGTTACGCTGTGTATACCTATATTGTGTAATTATTTTTCACAATAGTAGTTTTTGCACAAGACCACTTGTTTATACCACACATGTAAGTACACAATTAATTACTCACTCTACACATTCAGTCAGACCAACTTGTACTGAAGCCGGAAACAGTTCTTTGCGCTGCTGGCGCAGTGTGCCAGGATTCTATTGGTCGTTTGAATTTTATCTCTCTCTCAGAAGTAATTCTAGCCTATAGAAACGACTTATTTGTTTGAAAATGTATATCGAAAATGTAACGTATTACTAATTATGTAAATTTTTCAACACTTCACAACTGAAAATGAATTGTTTCAATAATTCCGTAATTGTTTCAGTTTATAGCTACTAAAGGAATACCGCATCAACAATTGCGTAATATTCTCAAATTTTAACCATTGAAAGTATGGCGTTTTGTAAGTTATGAAACATTTACGTTTGTCGAATTAAGAATAACATTTGATAGGTAACAGTTTCGATTTTTTTCAAACCCAACAAAGATGTTTTATACTATATTAAACAATTTCAAAACAAATCTTTCAGGTACAGATATATTGCCATAATTACGAATCTGTTTCACATTTTGAAATATGCTTCTAGAGTTACTTATTTGTGACTTAACGTTACGAAACAAATACACTCTGTGTTTGCTGGGCTATCACTTATTAGAATTTATTCTTATAATTTAACTTTCGGCAACTAGTTAACCGTCTGTTTGATGCCAATACCTAGTCTCAATCTCAAAAACTTTTCAGTTCCGTCTCTTTAGGAAATGGGAAAGGTAAAATGAAATAGTTGCACCGGCTTCTCTAGAAACTACTACTTCTTGTGATAAAACACCAAAAATATTTCAAAAATGACTAATGCCTGTCCCTGCAATTGGATCCTAAAATATAGGCCCCTGAGTTGTGCGCAAAAAATATGTGTAATGTTATGTTCAAAAAGACGCCTTTTGCACAGCACGGCAGCTCTTTTGTATGAGAGTAGGGCGTGGGTAAGTCAACGTTGGACCCTTTTTTTTGACTTAGTAGTTTCCAAGAGTTGATTGTTATCAAATCGTAATGTAATGTATGTAAGCCTGAAGGGCGCCAGTCAATAGTTTGACGGGAAAGGTAATCAACACCAGAACGGAAAACAATTGTGTTAAAAAAATAAATTTACTACGATGAATCGAGTAAGTAACCTTACATAAATGTATAAAAAGTGTATAATCTAAATGTTTAAATAAATGTAAATGTAAATACGATATTGACACTTTAAAATATATCAATACAACCTTTAAATGGCCTATGGGCCTAATCGTGAATAAATATCACCAAAAGAGGGGTATACCAATGATTGCGGGATTAAAGTATGTATAACAAATTTAAATGTAGAGGTAAATTTCATAAAAAAACTTCGTAACAAGGGTTGCGTCAAGACTACGATTAGGTTACCCCAAAAGTCTCCCTGGCTACAAAAAACTTGACATTTATAGAACGGCAGAGTAAGTAACTCAGTTAACGTATATAATAGTATTTCGGTTATACCGACAATAAGTATATTCTTACAATAATCTTTGAGTTTTTAAATTCCCCAAACAGCTGTTCAGTTTGCAAAATGAAATGTTAAATTACAAAAATTTAAACTGCTGAAGGATAATGAAACACCCTCATCGAATGGACCAGACGGAATCGTGAGTACTTAGAGGTTCTCTTCTTAACTTAACTCGTTAATCGAAGCCAGAGCTCCTACGGTTTGACGCAACTCCCTCTAGGACAGGTATGACTGGGCAAAGGCAACTCTAGGTAAGAACACTTCCCTCTCTGGATTAACTGGAATGGCAAACAGCTTTTACTTCTTCAGAATATTCATTAGCGGCGATGCTCTCCAAAATTCGTAGGCAGCGACATGGAGTTGGCAAACCATCATCTGAATTCAATGGTAGAACAAGCCCAACTAGATTGTTTGTAACACTATCATATTGCACTTTCCTAATAATCTAGTTCCATCTTCTGCAAGCCAAATTACATTTCTGTAGTTTCTTTCCATTAAAAAAATTTTAAGGTCTTTAATACTTACTGTCCCTTCATCAACTCTTTCATTTGATTTTCTTAAATCCCGAAATACTGTAGCAACTGAAGGTAGAGGCAAATTGGCTTGCAAAATTTCGTATACTTTTCTTCCTCCAACCAAAAAAATATAAATACTAAACTGTTTAATGACTACATCGAATCTATTGCCGTATTTCTTGCTCGATTTCTTAAGAACTTTATTTTTGGACATGTCAGATAAACTTTTCATGAATGAGGAATATTTGTTACACTGGTTAATTTTATTGTTATTATTACCACTATTAATTTTCTCCATAATGTAATTTAATTCATTACTTAACATTTCATTTTCACGAGCTAATAAATCAGTCTTATCAATTATTGTTTTAAAAAAGTCAGTTTTTTTAGTTTTATCTAAGGCTCTGGCACATTGCGGTAGTTTTGATTTATTGCGCCTATTTCTACTAAAATTTTTATATTTTAATGATTTGGGGCAGAGAGGTTGCAGTCTCCCCTAACACCACAACCTCTTTCTCTTCCCCCGAATTAGACTCGGCAGAAAAATTATTCTCGAAATTGTTCCTGGAATGATTTTCAATTTCTTCGGTTTCTATCGAGGTTTCTATGTGTATAGATGAATTTTCTGATATCGAGCCTTGTGCACTATTACTTGGCGAAGAAGTGTTTGAATCTCCAACGGCACTTTCTGTACTTAATAAAATAGTAATAGGAAAATACTTTGCTTTTTTTGATTTTTTTGAGCTATTATTTTCAGTATCATTTTGATGAGCTTCGAAATGTTTTGTAAAGTTAGAGTGGACCCATCTACGTTTTCTATTTTTTCTCTCAAAATTAATCATCAAATTTCTTCTGCAAATTATGCACTTTATAAAACCCCTGTATTTTTTTAGCTGTTGTGTGACATTTTGCTCTTCAGAAGCCATAGCCCTCGTTTTTCGAGTCGTCTTCATTTCACTGCAGTCATCATTACAGGCTTGACGTCTTGTGACTTTGGTATCAGATCGTTGCACTCTTGCGTGACATTTTGCCTTCAGTTTTTCCAAAACAACTAAATGCCCTGGAGGGAACTTTAAATTGGCCGATTTACTTACAAAGGGTCCACAGTACTTTCTTAACATTTCTGGAGATGCGCCTTCTAAAGCTGTTTTTATATAGTTCTCCATGTCTTTAATCCAAGTTGAGGGGGAGTCAGCTATTATTAACAGGTTTTTGTACCTACACATTTCTATCTGTTCTAAAAACACATTCGGTATATTTTCAAAAACATCTAGAAATTAAAATATGTATAAAAATACAAGCTGCTAGGCTCTAATTATTATAACATACCTGCTGTCTCCTCGGTGGTTTGAGTACAGGTTTGACCATTAGTTTTACTAGAACTACCAGAAGTTTCGCCACCACTATTTATCTCGCTATTTATGTTATCTATAATAACTTAAGTATAGTGCAGAAATTCACTCGAAAATTAAACAAGTAACCTTGCATGTAACTACCTATTAATTATGGCGACTATTCACTATTTATTCACTGATGTTTGAGGTTACAAAATCACTGAGGAGAGTTGACGCGAAGCTAGACGTATTTGCGGTACAACAATAACGATGAAAAGCCACCTGCCACACTAGGCCTAGAATACACCTCGGAATACACGATAGAGTCCGTGCGTGAGATATAGCGCATTCTAAAATTGCGTTGACAAGGTCCATGTTAAGAGTTAATTCATTTAATTCCAATAATTACTTAAATTTATAGACAATTCCACCAATTCCATGTAATTCCCAATAATCTAAATTCTAAATAATTCCAATAATTCTAGTAATTCCGATTAAATTCTAAATATTTGTACAACTAATTCCACAAGCTGGCGGCCCCTCGGTTTTATCACCAGAAATGCAAGGTCAGTGAGTGTCTGTCAGTAAAGATCTACCCGTTCTAAATTCATTTCGCATTAAACGACAAGTTATGTGCGACTCTCCTAAATATTAGAAATTCACTCATTTTCAGACAGTAGCCAAAGAGCATACGGTACTTGTGTATATTTAAGATCAATAGATGATCATAATTAAAACCCAAATTCACTAAGTGACCAGATGACATACAAGCCTTTATTATCAAAGATTGTGCACATATATTTGCATATCAATAATACACTTCGCACATAAATTATGGAATAGGTAAAAAAATGAGTCAAGTTTATACATTCATATTTTTGTTAATATTGAAGCAATTTCAATAATTTTTTTACTGCGGATAGGTCATTTCTTCTGCAGTTTAATACCGTATGTTCGATTTAACTACGAGTTTTGTTATACAGGGAAACGCGAAAAGTATGAGGGCATGTAAATTCCCTAAAATTTCAAAATGATCTGTGGCAATTAGGAGCCTATGAAAATTTATTTTTATAAGTGTTTCGGTTACGGCCTCTCCTATTGTACTCACTGCGTCAAGCAATTTGCCATACGGTTCTTGGTAAATAAAAAATTGGCAATTCTTTGAAAATTTTTTTGTTGCGTGTTAAGACTAATTGTGTTAGAAGCCTTCAAAAATGTCGATCAAATGTTCATTCCAGATTTAATTTTAAGTATGTCCAATCGATGCCAAACTGTAGTAAATGCCAGGGGAGGTAATAACCGTTATTAGTTTGCATTATTGCTTAGATTTTTGTTATTGCTATCGTTCTTTTTCCTGTTAAATAAATTTATTAAGTTATTTTTATTCCAACTTGTATTATTAACATCGATATTGGTTTCATAACTCTTTAATGAGAGGAGAATGAAACAAAATCCACTAAAATTATTGTTTTTAACAGTTATTGGCAACAGAACAATTTTGCCAATTTTTTATTTACCAAGAACCGTATGGCAAATTGCTTGGCGCAGGGAGTACAATAGAATAGGCCGTAACTGAAACACTTATAAAAATAAATTTTCATAGGCTCCTAATTGCCACAGATCAAATTGATATTTTAGGGAATTTTCATGCCCTCATACTTTTCGCGTTTCCCTGTATAACAAAACTCGTAGTTAAATCGAACATACGGTATTAAACTGCAGAAGAAATGACCTATTCGCAGTAAAAAAATTATTGAAATTGCTTCAATATTAACAAAAATATGAATGTATAAACTTGACTAATTTTTTTACCTATTCCATAATTTATGTGCGAAGTGTATTTAATTTATCTCTTAGACTGTTTCCTGATATATGGAAAAAGTCTCGCTTATGTCCTATTTATAAAAACGGTAACAAAAATGATGCTGGAAATTATAGGCCCATAACTACCCATAACCATTTGTAATTTCGCTAAAGTCTTTGAGTGCACACTCATTATCTAGTCACATACAGGGTCAGATTATAACTACCCAGCATGGATTTGTATCTGGTAGATCCACTGAAACTAATCTTGCCTGTATCACTCAATTTGTATCGGAGAAATTGGATAACAACAAACAGGTTGATATTGTCTACACTGATTTTTCCAAGACGTTTGATCGCCTGGATCACGGTATATTAATAGAAAAAAAGTAAATTTGAATTACCAATAGCCCTATTAAAATTCTTTACCTCATACTTACAAAACAGAACGCAATATGTTGAGTATCGCGGTTTCAGGTCATTTGATGTCTTGGCTAATTCCGGTGTTCCACAGGGATCTGTACTGGGATTACTGTTATTTATTGTTTTTATAAATGATATAGTGACAGATCTTGACGTTAAAATTCTTCAATGAAAGAAAGTTTAAAAGTTAAACACCTACCAGTTTTTCTTTTAAACGAAAAAAACTACAGTTTTTTCCTGCGTGACACAGCATAGAGAACCCGCACTACAGCAATGTTCTATGTAAGTTGCCTATCCTTTGGTAAGAAAATACACTATTATGTTTAAGTATTATTTTATGCAACCCCATTTACAATTCCTAACCCGAAAAAACAACACCGGACAAAACATATAAATCAGGACCAAACTTATTTATTTGAAATTTATTTGGTTCTGCTACATCTCCATCCCCTCAAAATTTTGTGTGAAGTGACCACTGAGCACTAATATTATCAGTGATTAATTTGAGTAAAAATGTTTTAAATGTGAAGCATGAAATATACCTCGCTCAGCGTCATTATTACTATTTTCAAGCAAGTAAGTAGCCGCACTTATTTTTTTCATTATTTTGTACGGACCCTCAAATAATAATAAAATTTTTTTCGATTCTGCTTTTAGAGCCGATGATTGATTGATTGTTAGCACGAAGTAACACCAAATCACCCACTTGAAACTCAATATATGGTCGACCTGGATGTGTTAATTTTCGACGAGCCGCCTTATCTTGCAAAGTGGCCTCGGCCAAAATTAATTTTTTTTTCGTTAGATGGTAGTCATGTTCTGATTCTTAGGCGGAGTACAATTATCAGGTAAAAATCTATTACGTTCTACCCCTCGTTGCAATTCTTCTGGTGTATAACCAGTGGACTCATGAACTACTGAGTTTAAAAAACTAGTAAAATTATTTATTTCGTAGGCCCACCGTGCATGATGTTCACTGAAAAAAGTTCGGAATAACCTCCCCAACTCTTTCATAATCCTTTCCGAAGGATTCGCGCAAGGATGACGGACTGAGCTATACACTAGTTTTATCCCTAACTCATGCATGGACCTAGTCCATAATTTAGATGTAAACTGGGTGCCATTGTCATGTAATATTCTACGCACTGGACCAAACTCTGGTAGGTAATTTTGGCTTATTCGATTTAAAATGACCTTGCTAGTGGCTTTTCTTAGCGGATAAAGCACAACATACTTCGTAAAAACATTTACTATTACACATATATACGTGACCCCACCTCGACTTTTAATTAAGGGTCCATATATGTCCATAGCTATAATATCATTTTTATTTTCAGGTATAATTTGCATTTGTGGTGGATTGGGCAAAATGGATGATTTCGCCTTTTGACAAATTTCGCACGTTTTTTAAATTTTTTTCACATTTCGGTGCATGTTCATCCACCACACTTCATGACACAGAGCTTTCCAGGTTTTATACACCCCGAAGTGCCCTATTGCGATATGATAGGAGTTTACGAACTCCTTAATTAAGTTCCTAGGAACACATAGGAGAAAATTGCTGTGTTCACTTTGTCGTTTGAACAAAATACCTTGATGTAAGTGAAAATACTTACGCAATTTCTCATCTTCACCTAGCTTTTCTATTATTTCAGATAATTTTTTGTCAGATTGCTGATGTTGTTTTATATTTTTTAGGATGTCACCTAGTGGTGCTGGAAGCTGCAGTTGCAGTATCCGGAAACACTTGTCCCCTGGAGTATCAAACCGCACACAAGCGTGGCGTGAAAGCGCATCTGCAATTATATTATCCCGGCCTGGCACATGTTGAATCTGAAATGAGTATTCCTGCAACACCAAGGCCCACCTAGTTATTCGTGGCGACGTGTCTGAATATATGAAAACCCTTTGTTATCAGTATGCAACATGAATGGTTTGCCCAATAAGAAAATTCGCCACTTCTGCAAAAAGTAAACTGCTGATAACACTTCTTTTTCATTGCTGCTGTAAGCTCGCTCCCGATCTAAAAGTAGTCGGCTTCCCTATGCCACTGCCGATGTCCATTAACTACCTGAAAAAGTTGCCCCCCAATTCCAAAATCACAAGCGTCAGTCTGTACATGTCAAGGAAGTTCTGGATCTGGATGATACAACAACGTATGGCGTTGAAGCTCGCTTTTTATAGCCTGAAAAGCTTGCTCCTGATGTTCTCTCCATTGCCACGGTGTTCGTTTCCTAAGTAAAAATGTTAAAGGTTCGGTCAAAGCTGCGAACCTCGAACAAAATGTAATTACGACATGTAATTACGACCCCCTTTATCCCAGAAGGCTGAGCCTTGTGCGGGAAAATGACCTATCATAATTGCAAAGCCCTAGAAATCTCTGCAACTCCTTGGAATTTCTTGGCCTTGTATAGTCCTGGATACCCTGTATACGCTGTGGATCAGGTTCAACGGTACTGGTGGTAACAACATATCCTAAAAAACGAATTTCCTGCCGAAAAAATTGGCACTTACTCAACTTTATAGTAAAACCAGCATCATTCAAACGATCAAAAATTAATTTCAAATGTACTAGGTGTTCCTGAAATGATGATGAGGTTACCAGAAGGTCATCTACATAAATTGTCAAAAAAATTTCATACTCTGCGCCAAACACCAATGACATACAACGGGTAAAACTACTTACTGCAGTCTTAATACCAAATGGTAATACCTTGAATTGAAATGTTTTAGAACCTATCATGAACCCAGTATATTTTTTACTCTCAGCGGTTAATGGTATTTGCCAAAACCCGTGAGTAAGATCAATGCTTGACATTAATTTTTGACCCGGTAATGTTTTAATAATTTCCGGTATTGGTCTAGGTGACTCCCGGTCAGTTTCCATTACCTCGTTCAATCGTCCAGCGTCTAAACATACGCGTACATCGCCCTCTTTCTTAACCGTCGCCATAATTGGTGATATATAAGGAGTAGAAGCTCTTTCTATAATACCCCAGGCCTCCATTTGTTATATGGTTTTTTCAACTGCTTGCCTGTGAGCCAGAGGGATTCTTTTTTATCTTTAAGTCTGATCTCATGTTCATATTCATGAGTTCTCCCTGGTTTACTAGAAAGAACCTCCTTATGTTTTACCAATAATTCATAAAAAACTTGCTTCTCTCTTTCATTTAATTTGCAAGAGGATACAATATCATTAAAATCTACTTGTGAATATGAGTAAATTTCTTCAGGGATTTTTTTATTAAAACTGTTTACAAGCACACACATATCTGCAGAATCCGGAGGATTAAATTCATGTTCAAATTTTTTTTCAGGGATGATTATTTTTCTATTTTCTACTTTAAAATATAAATAAGGTTCATCTAAATTTACTGACACTTTAAAAACTCTTAAAAAATCAACTCCAATCATTTATCAACATAAATTCATGTAAAAACACATTTTCATTTATAGCAAACTTTATTTGCATTTGTAGCAATATTTTCCTAAACTTTGCTTTAAATGCTCCCACCACTCGAACACCTACACACGGATAATGTGGAATTATGTTGTAAAAATCAGATATTTCACTCCAAACCTCTCCTGACATGGCCGATATTGTACTACCTGTATCTATCATTGCGGGATAGCTATAACCATATAAATTTATTTCTATAGAGGGAGACTGACTAATAGTTATTTTATGATTATATTCACAACCGTCTAATAAATGTTCGCGTGGGTCATTTCCGCAATCAACAACAGCTCTCTTTAAAACAGCTCCCACATCCGAGCAAAAATGTGGGGACGTTACTCGTTTCCCAAATTTTCATCAGTTTCACATTCTAGTATAGAAACATTTTTTTGATGAAATTTGTTAGGTTCCTTTTTATTATTACCGACATAACTATTTCTAGGATTACTTGCACCTACCCTATGATTTGTATCATAACTAAAAGATTTTTGATTTTGTACTGTACTGCTGGCACTACCAAATTGAAAATAGTAATCCGCTTTTCGTAAGCGCACTAACGCTTGTTTTAGATCGGTTACCTCGATCAACATAGCAGTTATATTGGGTGCAAAATTAGCAAAATATGGAGGTTGGAGATGTTTTGCCATAGCCACGTAATGAGTAAAATGCTCTACTAACGTTTCTTTACCCTGATACACATCACCATCAATTTTTTTTTTCTAATAAATTCATCCTGTTGGTCACCCCAGTATTGTTTTAAAAATTCTGCCTTAAATTCATTATAATCAGTGAAATTTCTCAAAAACGCACCTGCCCATTGTTTTGCAGAATTTTTAAATAAATTATCTGAAAGCGTAATGAAATTTTGGTATGGTAAATTTTGTATGTTAAAATTAGTTTCTAACTGATTCAAAAAATCTACTGGATGTAACTGACCGCGTTCATCATAAACTGGTAGTGATCTAACGATATCTGTATTAGAAGAATTCCCTGTTATATTGTTTACATTTCTATTTATATTATGATTATTATTGCTGTTAAAACGATTACTTGTTTCCGCAGTTATATTATTCATAACCGATGAAACCATTTGTGACACTAAGTGAGACAAATCCTGTTGGCTGATTGATGGTAAACTTGAAACTGGAAAATTATATGGTGGTGGCACCGATGGAAGTACATTTACACCTGGTGTACCCAAGTAATAATTATTTTCAGCCCTATTGATCTCGTCGGGTCTCAGTAAGGGGTTTTGAAGTTGCGGATTATTAAAACCAAATTGCATTGACCGTCTGGTACGAGCAGATGGACCAGATAATGATGCCCCTTGATTATCCGCGGCATCTCTTTGATTGTTGGCATTCAAAAATTCCCCACTAACTCTCCTAGTAGGTTCCATTTGGAAAGAATAATTATAAGCATTCCTACCTTGTATATTTGCCTCAGGATTAGTGTTTGTAGCAGTTACCGTTGTTTGAGGAGTATCCTTACGACCATCCATTTCAGCCGCTCCTGGCACATTCTGATTTAAAGTCAGATCATCCCAATTTCCATGTGATCTGAGGTTGTATGTTGATGGAGTTGTGTTCTTTTTCGCCATAATGTTTAAATGCTATCTACTGGGAATATCAGGCCCCACTTGGGCGCCAAGTTGTAGCGATATACGCTATAATTTTTTCGAAGGCAGGGAAAAAGGATAACCACCAGTATAAGTCTAGCCTGTTTTAATTTTTCTACAAAAAATGTTAACAATGTTTAATTATTTTCCACATACACATAAGATTGCACATTTCATTTTATTTTGTAAAATGCTTACCTACAAAAGACCAGGTAAAATTTTTATAATACTTACAATAAAATTTTTAACACGGAAAAGGTTCTTTATGCAGCAAAATCTGGCGACGACAAATCTTAAAATTCTTCAATGAAAGAAAGTTTAAAAGTTAAACACCTACCAGTTTTTCTTTTAAACGAAAAAAACTACAGTTTTTTCCCGCGTGACACAGCATAGAGAACCCGCACTACAGCAATGTTCTATGTAAGTTGCCTATCCTTTGGTAAGAAAATACACTATTATGTTTAAGTATTATTTTATGCAACCCCATTTACAATTCCTAACCCGAAAAAACAACACCGGACAAAACATATAAATCAGGACCAAACTTATTTATTTGAAATTTATTTGGTTCTGCTACAAGACCTATGACAATTAAAGATCTTGGTGTTATTTTCGACACAAGCCTTAGTTTTAAAGAACATATAAATGTATCTATTTCATCAGCGTTAAAAAGCTTAGGATTTGTAATTAGGAATTGTAGAGAGTATAAAAATACAGCAATCATGAAACTACTGTATTATTCCTACGGTCGAAATTAGAGTATTGCTCATTGGTATGGTCACCGGGATATGGTACTTACATAAATCACATCGAAAGCATTCAGCGCCGTTTTGTTAAGTATTTGTGTTTCGTTGAAGATGGTATATATCCTGAAATTGGCATTTCACAGAGTAGTATGTTAGAACGGGTTGATATGTCTAGTCTGGAAAACAGAAGAACTCGCTAGTTTTTTTATATAAAATTATGCACAATGATTTTGACTGACCATATATCCTGGAACAACTAAGTTTTCATGTACCTCGTATTGGAAGTAGAAATTGTGAAACTTTTTATTTGTCTATTCCACGGACTAATTTATTAAAATTTTCTCCTGTACACTTCATGTGTAGAAAGTGTAACTTACAGAATGACTTTGATATATTTCATTGTAACATTCAGTCAATTAAAAAATTATTCTTTGTATAAATTTTGTTTTGTTTTAGTTTTAAATTATTTGTTCTTTCGTTTTTATTATCACTTTTCTGTAGTCTACTTTGCTGTGTACTATTATTTTGTTATTATGCACGTAGTATTTTTATCTTATGTTGTTATCTTATTTACTGTAATTACCCACCCTATAATTGGTTACCCGTTGGGTGGATGTATCTAATAAATAAATAAATAAATAAATAACGCAACTGTACGCTTGCTATGTTGTTATGGGGGCGGCTTACCTAAATAGGCCACGTGCGCTAGGCGGGGTTCAATCCCCACCTAAGTAACCCTGTACAACCCCAAAACAAAATTTTCGTGTTTTTCGTGCAGTGTCTCCGAGCGCACTTTAAATTGAAGGGAGACCTCACACGGCCGACTAGTCAGGTCCGTGGGGTGGGTTTAAAAATGGGGTGATTTGGAGGCAATAAAATGATGCAAGAAATCACAACTACGAGCACAATTTAATAAGTTACGGGCACATAAAATGATTGAAGCATATAGATGCACATGTATTTGTGCAGAATCTTTACAAGAGCTGAAGGCTCAATAAATGGACCGTTAGTGTGATCACACGCCTGGTTTCACAGGTGTTATTTAGTTTATACACATCTTACATTGCCCTAAGTAATTAAAATCTCACTTAATTAATATTCCCCAAAATTCTTAATTATTAAATCCCTAATAAGCTTAATCTCTACATAAATACCACACAATTACTATTCTGGTTTGATTCTTCTTCTTAACCAGCTTCGCACCAAGGAGTTCCAATCCAGGTAACATCAGCTAACAGGTAAGAGTGAAGGCAAGGACTAGCAGCAGGCACAGCAACGATACTAAAAAAATCCCAGAGGCCACCGCAAGGCAACCAGTATAATACACAGCCAGGCCCACAGCAATCCTAACAGCAACACAGGAGTCCCAGAGCAACAATAATAACAGGAACAGGAACGATAACATAGAAGTAACGCAGTAGCAAGATCGTAGCAATGCTGTCGCAGCGTCGTAACAGCGTCTAGCAGTGCTGTAGCAGCGTCGTAACAGCGTCTAGCAGCGTCGTAACCGCGTCTAGCAGCCCTACAAATAATTATTACTCTAGTAACTTCCTACCTTGCCTGATTTGCAATGTGACCTTACAGATGTCGAACATACCTTAGGTTTCGGGTGGGCTGAAAGTGTCTGACGTTGTCGTCGTCAGTGGCTTGATTATCTGTTTCGTATATGAAAGAACACCTAGGAAGAAGAAAGCGAGGGTCAATTTCAGCTTTATGCCCCAAGAAGACACCAAAAAAAACCAGCTTATGTACTCACCGCTTTGAACATGTGAAAATATCCGGATTAACCGTCGAATTTACAGGATGCTTCACCAAAAGGTCCCACTAATTTCGATTATCTCGAATGATTTGTAACCAATCCCCCAAAGGGCAATTACTTCACCAAAATTGCTAAATTTTACAAACCACGAGTCGCACGTGTTCACGGTATTCCAAGCCAAGCCAAAAACGATCCCAGGAATTCTGGGAACTGCGTTGGTTTCGTCTCCCTAGTTCGTTCTGCCTTCCACTCAGAGTTACCCGAGAGTACCTCCAGAGCAATTCGGTACTGTTTTATTTTAACCAATGCTATGAATCTCACAGAAAACGTGATTTACATAACCCTGACACACAAACCCAACTAAAACCACCAAAATCACGACAAGTGCTTCCCTGTCAACCCTTCACAATACATCTCTACGACTCCACGGTTTGACAGTCGCAACGAACCAGCGAACGTACCGCGGTCGAGATACACTACCAACATGAAACAGGTAACCTGTTTGTTTACTTCAGCTACAAGCAAACCTAAAGTGTATAATAAATACTGTTCCTGTGGCCAAAGTGAGGTAAGTCTACATAGTTATTGCTAGTACAGTTGAGCATTATGTTCGTATCTATTTTGCATGCCCTAAAGCTCGTTGACAGATGAAATTATTTATTAAATATCCTATCTTGCAGTATTCCAGACGATGTGGTGTTACCAGCCAAAAGTGGAATATAATTACCCAGTACAAGACAATTATCACCCTGATATCGCAGAAACACCGCAGAGGAAGACTTGACCAACGAAATATCCAGGAACGACTGTAAATAAATGCCCTTTTTAACCACTATCGAACTTCCATTATCCTAATCAGGTGAGCCCTCTATTTTTGCAAGATGATTTTTCAATACTAATAGTTGAACCTATTTTTGTAGATAAGAGCTACGGACTGAAGAGTGATACCTCTACTTTCCCAAGATTGGAAGCAGCGTGACAATGATTTCGACCCTGCCGAAGGCTATTTATTTACAATATACCTTTTCGTTACGTATCGTTATACAATAAACTAAGAATAGACCTTACCGCTTAGTTTATTTGCTAGTAAATTTGCCACTGAAACGTTAACCTACGAAGCACCACGAGAAAATATTTTAGTGTGGAATTAAATTGTAACAACGTTCCAAAACAAAGACAGCGGCATTAAAAACTATAACTATTCCAAAGTTAGAACTATGCGCTGTTTTAATGATGGTCAAGCTGACGTCTAGAGTAAAGACTATTCTTGACGTACCAATCACCAATACTATATGCGGGACTGATTCCAAGATAGCTATCTTATGGGTAAAAACCCAACCACATCTTCTGAAAACATTCGTCGCTCATCGCGTGTCTCAAATTCAGAGCATTTGTAATGATTTAAAATTAAAGTATGTCCCGACGAAAGAAAATCCTGCCGACATTTTGACAAGGGGAATCACCCCCCAACAATTACCTACGTTGTCGTTATGGTGGAACGGCCCAGATTTTCTAAGCCAGAATTGTCCGATTTTCAAGTAAACTGTTCTTTTGATGAACCCATCACTAGTAGCAAAGGTTCCAAACTTTTTATTGTATCAATTCAATCCTTCAAGTACGTCTTCCCATTTGAAAGGTATTCTAGTTTGCGAAAAGTCAACGAGTTATGGCGTACTGTATTCGGTTTACAAAGAATTGTCGTACATCTTCAAGCAAACGACTCACTTGTTCATTAACAAACGAAGAGTTATATTATTCTTTACATCAACTTGCTAGTTTGTCTCAAAGGGAAAGTTTCCCTTCAGATATTAGTGTTATTTCATCAGGTAAACCAATAACTAAAAGAAGTAATAGACCAAGAGCTCGCGTGAAAAAAACCGCGCGATAAGATACCAAAGGTTTGACTCTATAAATAAAAATAGTGTATAGTTCGTTAAATGCGTAGCCGCTCGTCTGCCATTCGCAGTTGGTCACCCGAATTAGCAATAATGAAATTAATTTTGGAAAAAGTAGTATACAATCACGTTATTTATACCAGACTAAATTCGTGATTAGAATGTGCGGAAATATCATTCTTCCAAGTAACCAACTAGGCAGATGCGCTAGATGGTAGCTCTTTTGAAGCAGACGCCATTGAAAATACCGAAAAATCAGTCACAACCACGTGATCGAATACCAGTATAAATTTGGGTTCAAAATGTAGATTAAATTATGCTTATTAAATATATCAAACGAAAATTTGAGCAGACGGTCCCATTTCGCCGGCAGACGTTGTCAAGATTGCAGCCTCAAATGACAGCAGTCGGCACATTCAGCTCTATGCGTACTGCTCTATTTCTACCTAGGAAAATACAAACAATCTTATCTCTTATATTATTTAACCCTATTAAACGTCACTCTTTTGTTTGTATTTGCCTAGGTAGAAATAGAGCAGTACGCATAGAGCTCAATGTGCCGACTGCTGCATTTGAGGCTGCAAGCGTGGTCTATGACGCACGAAAGCACGAATTTGAGTACTGTGTACTGTGCTTTCTAACCTTCATTAGTTATTGCTTCAGATCTTAGATTCTTTATTTAGCTACGCTACGCTGACGAGGAGCAATAACTCCGAAACACGTGTCTGTAGCTGCATCATGTTTCTTTTTTGGAGTCTGCGGCATTAATCTTATCTCTTGTATTATTTAACCCTATTAAACGTCACTCTTTTATAAAAAACATTATTAAGTTATGCTTATCAATCTAATATATCTTCTTCATCACTTGAATTTTGATATATTGCTTCTTCGTCATCATCTGAGTTAGGTGAACTTGGCCGATCAACAACAATATCGTCCAACGTTGGAGGTATTTGAGGACCTTCGAACCACTGCAACTGTAATCTGTTGTTGTTCAGACACCAGCCATTATGTTCGCGTTTTTAAAATGCATTTTTCCATATAGCGCATACCTGATTTACACGCTTAAGTTTGCAATGAAGTGAATCTTGACACGGCGGTAGTAAACTACCATAAAAAAATTTTATTTTGTCCAAATGATTCGATCTGCCAGTTTTTGGTTTAAAATTTTCTACAAAAATGTCGAATCGTGCTTCATTTATATTTGCAGCATTGGGTTTGCCATATATTTTACAAACGAATTGTTCTACACAATTTTTTATAACAGGTGTCGTTACAATTTATGCGTATAATTTTGTTCCCCAAAATAGTAGATACACTGTCAGAAGTCCAATATTCAACAAAAAATTGTACTAATGCAATTTTAAAATTGTCATTCCTCAGTGCCTTTATAAAATCAGTTGGTCTTCTTTGGTTGCCTCCTGTGATAACAAATGCATTTGATCTATTTATTTCTGCAGCCCTTTTCTCTCTTTCACTATCTTTAATCGAGGGTGAAATGATTTTATCAAAAATAATATCAATTCGGTCACCTACCAGTTTACAAATTTTTTGTAAAGTGTATTCAGCCAATTGTCCAAAAGTAAGAGGTACATTTCCCAACAAATGTAAAAAAAAGAATCCGTCGATTATTGTACAATCAATTTTCTGCGGAAGTTGGGAGTCAATGCGTTTTTCAATTAATTTTAGCAGTTTTGCTTTATCCGTCTTATTTATACTTCCATCTATATGACACAGTGAAAGAGGAACTGCAGCCAAAGGAAAAGATAAAACATTTGCCAAGTCTATTTTGTGTTCAAGTGCTAAAATTAATATTCTACCTATTAAATTTCTTTCCATTTTCACTTCTTTCATTTTTCCGTCAGACTTCTTTCTTTGTATTTTATTTTCTGATGCAAATGTATTTATAATTTGTCTTTGTATTCTTCTTTCAAATCTGGTTGAATCTTCTCGACATTCTTCAATGAAGTCATTTCTTAATTTTTCTCCATTGGTAATAACATTCAACAAAAATTTTCTTGTCCCATCATTAGCTACTTTTCCAGTAGACAAATTAATAAGACTGTCGTTTACTGTGGGGTCGAATGGATTTGCTGTACTATTAATCTGATTTATAAGATTTTCTAATACAACGTTGTCTTTTCTAATTACATGTTTTCGCAAATTGTTGGATACATCCTCGCCAGTGTTTAAATTTAACTTCTGTAGTAAATGTGGAATTAAAGAAATTCTTATTGAATGACTCATTGCCCATCGTTTTCTTGCTGAAATTGAATTAGTGAATGAACTTATGCCAGTAAGTTTGTTAGCAGCGTCGGCATTTATACTCTGTTCAAGAGTAAGATCTATGGGACTTCTAGAAAATGATTTTTCAGTGCGCCTTACGGATAATCCACCGTTAATTAAAGTTTCCTTTAAACCAGGATGAGTTTTATCAACATTAACTAAATTGTTGTAAAATCTTACAATATATCTGGCATAATTTTGGTGGTTCATGATGAACATCATTGTAGCAATTTTAGGTAAGCAAGAAACATAAAGGTTAAAATCACAAGTTCGGACGGCTCGAGAGAATTCCTGGTACAATTTTACTAAATTAATATAGGTTATCCAAAATGTAGCTGTTTCTCCATGTTTCCCAGATTCTGTTTCCAAATAGTATTTTTCATACTCATTCAAAAAGTGATCCAGAGAAGCTGGCAGACGAAGATCTGATAGTTGCACATCTTGTATATCATCTAATTCTTGTATAACAGTTTCTGTAGAAATATTATTTATTTTTATGTATTCGCTAAAATGTAGAATTTGCATTGCAGCTGCAAATATAGGGTGAATTCTTTTGCAACGGTTATAGTGAGTGCCACTAAGGAAACCTTTTAAAGAACCTGGAGCTAAAACAGTACACTCTGTTAAAATGTATGGGACTCCTGATTCCTCAATATATTTTCCTATCGCCTTAAAGTAAGACATCTCAATATGGAATGCCCCAAGTTGTATGAAAATATTACTATATTTTGGAGATTCCGTACTTCGTATTTGTAGTGCTAACTTCGCAATTGCTAGATCATATGTAACACAAATATATTTTTGTTTACAATCAGCTGCAATTTTCTGTGCTACATTTAAAGTATGAGCAACAACAGACAAGCTTGTAGGGGATGCATTAATAGGTGGTAAATAGCATACTTTTTGTTGTGGCAAAGTATCTACGATTTTTAAGGTATTCCAACCTACCCACATAGGAATATCTCTGTTTAATATTGCAAAAGATATAATCCATAAGTTGTCTAATCTTTTAATACTCCTGTCTTTTGAAGGGTCCGTCAATATTGTATTGACTGAAATAGTTTCATTTAATTTTGGTTTTTTACGGTATGGCTCGATCTCCTCATCTAAAATATCCAACAGTCGACGTCTTTTTTTGCTGGTGCGTATGTTTTGTTCTAAGTTGTGTGGTGTTTCTGAATTGGTGCTGTTATATTGATAAATAATACCCACGGTATCGTGAAGAATGTCTTTTCCAGTAAGTGTTTCCACAAATCTATCGAAATTGTCAAATGCGACTGAGGTTCCTAAATCAGGCATTTGCATTATACCGTGTGGTGTGGAAGATTGTTCGGAAAAAGACGTATATGTAAGCTCAGTTTCTAATTCTTCGGTTACCGAATAACTCACAGAGTGTCTCAATCTATTTAAAATGTTTATTATTTGACGACTACCTGTAATGCTTTTCATTACTAATCCGAGTTCCAAATCTTTAGACGGTTTCACTCGCCCATTAGTAACAGAATATATAGCATCTTGAGATATTGAATCTACTTTCATTTGTTGCATTTTTTCCCGGCGACGTACAATTGGACCACATATCAAATTTGAAAAGAAAAAGCGTAAAGATTCTGGAATTGTTGATTCACCATCATATATGTTTTTAAGTGATATCTCATCAGGTAGTGGATTACCTTTATTTTTTAATATGTCTCTACGCAAATGAAAAGCTACATTTTGTAAATCCATTTCTATTGATTTAGATTTTGCCGAGTAGAGCATTTCTAGAATTTAAAGAGGTGCTGTGTAAAATACATTTTCCTTTAAATTTTGAAAAGGAATTTTATTTTCAAAGAATCGTCGAAGTTTTTGTTGTAAATGAGTGCACGTGAATAACTTTCCCATTTCATATGAAATAGCTTCAGCTTCTTCAAAAAAAAATTGGAGATATATTTTATGTATATCGAGCATGTAAAAAGCGTCGTTATTTTGTAAAATATGTTTATGTATAAAGTCATATAGTTTTTTAAATGCATTTTTATGATAAAAACGATTTTTGTGCCATTCGGTATATCTTTTATTTTTATTGATAAGTTTTTCATACCGCTGTGTATATTTTGAACGGCATATTCTGTGATAATAAATCTCCTTCGTAACAAAATCAATATCTTTAATTTTGGCTAGTAATTGACTATCTTGTCACGTTATAAATTCCCACCACATTATCAACTACTTAAGGGGTGAAATATTAGCATAAGAATTGTATATAATCCGTGTTTATCGTATTTGTAGATTGTCCCTGGTTTATCGTACCTTGAGAAGTGGATAAAAAGGTTAATGAGCTTACGAGCTCTGATTTCAAAAAGTATCTACGACACACCCCTCTCAACAAATTGGTTCAGTAATAACCATAAGAAAAAGATTCAAAGGACTCCGGTAAATGTACATCAATATGGCTCAAATTAAATTTTATTCTTGCAGCTAAGGAAACTCGGCATTTTTTTAACGTTTGTTCAGTAAATGGCTTCACTTCTGCAGAAGTATCCATTGATATATGAATACAACATTGCCGGACACTACTGGACGTACAAGGTTCATCATCCATATTCTCTGAAAAAACCGAAGAGAATTATAATGATTTCGTCCACAATTAAAAGTTTTGCTGTTTATTTTATGATAAATCTTAACAAAAAATGTATTTGAACATTCATATCGTTCATGTATTGTATAATACATACACAGAATATTTTTTCTATATTTACCTATTAAAAACATAGAATGTAAATCCAAACGCTACGTTTTACTAAATTAAATTATATTAACTTTTACCAAAAAATTGCGAAAATAAATACAATATTAATTTACAATAAAGAAAAAGAAACAAACTTACCCTTCCAAATTAATAATAATTATTATATACGAGTACTACAACACACATATGCGAATTAAATATCTTTCACCAAGTAAACTAGAACGAAGAATGGACCCCTGCGACGGTAATTTTATTAAAAAAGAAGGGATGATGATTTATTGTTTGTTTATGAGTGTGCACTTGAATAATATTCCTAGCGGCAGACGTCTGCTTGTACCGTATTGCCGCTTATATTAGGTGCTCCAGGGAGATGAAATGACAATCTTTGACAGCGTCTGCCGGCGAAATGGGACCGTCTGCTCAAATTTTCGTTTGATATATTTAATAAGCATAATTTAATCTACATTTTGAATCCAAATTTATACTGGTATTCGATCACGCGGTTGTGACTGATTTTTCGGTATTTTCAATGGCGTCTGCTTCAAAAGAGCTACCATCTAGCGCGTCTGCCAAGTTGGTTACTTGGAAGAATGATATTTCCGCACATTCTAATCACGAATTTAGTCTGGTATAAATAACGTGATTGTATACTACTTTTTCCAAAATTAATTTCATTATTGCTAATTCGGGTGACCAACTGCGAATGGCAGACGAGCGGCTACGCATTTAACGAACTATACACTATTTATTTATAGAGTCAAACAAACCTTTGGTATCTTATCGCGCGGTTTTTTTCACGCTAGCTCTAGGTCTATAAATAGGTTTTTTTCGCGACTTCCCGTTTGATCAACGGTAACAGTAAAATTGTAACCGTTCTGTATTCGCGAGCTAGTGGGAATAGGGGAGTATAGTGTTGACGTCACCTAATGACGTCATTAATTGTAAAACGGGAACTGATTTACTTCCCGGTACCTTGACTGAAGTTACAAGCGGTTATGACTTGAAAAGTACAGAATAATTTCTGTGGTAGTCGGTAAAAGGTTATGTTCTTGTGGTTGTTACTTCCTGCGATTTTACGTTATATCATATTCTTCATATTTATTATTAATCATGCAGGAACAGGAGATGGTTAATTTAACTTTAAACTATGAAACAGAAGATTATGAAATCGTGGTCGATTTACACACGGCCAATATATTGTTGAATGGTATAGTATTATAATAAACGATAACTAATCAAAATAATTCGCAAATTTTTGTAGATCCTATGCAGGCTGATTAATAAATGAAGCAAATTATTAATAAAGAAAACGATGCCATTAATATTAATAGGCCTAGCACTAGCAGATCGAGTGCAGATAGCCTAGAGCAAACTTCGGTTGTAGGCAAAGGAGATGTTGATGTTCAAAAATTAATTTGGAGTGGAAAAAAGCCTACAGAAATCAATAATATTGGAACAGAATATTTTTTAACACTAAGAGAAAAATATTCCGGTAAATTTGATGATAAAAAAACAATAAAATCACAAATTTGGTTAAAAATAGCCGAAGAAATGAATAATGCAGGATATTATGTTGGACTAGGAAAAGAGGCAATAGAAAAATGTAGGCTTAAATTTTCTAATCTTCAAAAACAATATTTAAACCATATCAGGCACATGAAAACAACTGGCGAAACACAAAAAAATCCACCACCGTTTTTTGAAATTCTTCATAGTGTTTTAGGGGAAAAAGACAAAGTAAATCCTACAAATGTCCAGGATACATTAACAGAAATAGGAAATGGATCTGATAAAGAAGCAGACGTTTCATATATGAAAAATAGATTTTCTTCAGAAAATAGATCTGTTAAGCCAAAAAGAGCACTCAGCTAATGGAAATTCTGAAAGATCAACACGAATCTGACAAAAAGGAGAGGCAGGAACATTTGAAATCATTAGAAAATTTATTAAAAACCCAAAATGAACAAAGGGACAGATTGATTAATCAATTTGAAAGATATGTCGATATACAATCTCGTATAAGCAGGAAAAGGAAACATTCTTCATCAGAATCTGACTAGAATAAAAGGTATACTGTATACTATTAGTGTATATCCGCATCGGTGCTTCATCAGGTAAATATTCAATATTGACAAAAAAAATTTCTTTAACGAAAGTTTTTTAATTAATAGGTATTGCTCGTTCTAAAATATAATGTAAGTCAGTTTTTTAAATTGATTATTTTTTAAACTAGTCATGTAATTTTTTCGAGATTTTTTGCCACCTAAATATCTTAAGCTAAAAAATATGTATAGTTAAGTATTACAAAAATAAATCTGCGTATTCAGAAAACACCAATTTTTACAGGTTTACATTAGAAAACAAATAAAATTTTTTGTAGAGGAATATTTACGTAGATAAAGCATCCATGCGGAACTTTGAAATAACCCTGTGTATATTACTTTAATAAATGAATAGCTAGAAATTAAAATTTTTCAATTCTTTTCTAACAAGCAATGAACACGAACAACAAAAAATTAATTTATAGAAAAAATTGTAATGAATACCTATATTTACTTTGGCTGTATGTATCTAAATAAAACACCACATAAGTACTTTGTTTTGATTAAAGGTTAAAAAATATAGATACAATGATTATAATTTATTTTTATTGAAAGTAAAAACCAGTTTTCACAGACAAAAATAAGTTGATAAAAAGTTTCTGATTTGAGCAGGTATCCATCTTAAAAATAATATGTAAACATGTCTAATAGTATTAATAATACAAGAAAAATGAATAGTGCCATATACCCCAAAAAAGAAACATGATGTTGCTACGGACACGTGTTTCGGAATTATTGCTCCTCATCAGCGTAGCGTAGCTTAATGGATCCGTGTGGATAGGATCAGAAACAATAACTATGAACGGTTAGAAAGTAGCAGCACACAGTACTCAAATTTGTGCTTTCGTGCACCATGTGCCAATTTATGGCCTCCAATGATAACAGTCAGTACAGAGAGCTCTATGCGCACTGCTCAATTTCTACCTAGGCAAATATAACATCATAACATCACTCTTTAGTATTAATAATATTCAAAACTTGAAACATTCATTAATTTTGAAATATCACAGATATATGTATATTAGTTTTAGTTTTTATTGGTAGAAAATGTTTTAATATTTTAAGTTGGATGCTTGCTTAAATCATGATATCGTCACTATTATATAATATCGTATAACCTGTGTGCGATATTATTTCTTTTTGCCTCTCCCATTCTGAACGCTAGTCTGTCGTCCTCTTCATTCTGTATATAATCTTCATCAATTCCAATAGGTTCCAGTTCCCATTCATCATTGTTCAACAGACAAAAATTGTGGAGAACACAAGCAGCGGTGGCTATTTCTATTGCTTTAGATATTGAATAGGTATTTATGAATTGCAGTCTTACCCATCTCCCTTTCAAAAAGGCAAAAGCATTTTCAATATTTACTCTTCCAGAAGAAAGACAGTAATTGTGGTGTTTCTGCATTCTATTAAGGTTCCTTCCTTTAAATGGTACCATTAACCAAGTTCTTAAAGGAAATGCACTATCACCAATAATGTGACAGTCATCACCGGGAAAGTATATATTTTTTCCAAAACGTTTTATATTTCTATATAAAAGGGAATGTGAGAATACCTGAAAATAATTTTTCTTATATACATACATGCGCAGCTAATATAGATATACCTTAAACTGTTGTTTGATGTTATTTTTCCCCACATTCTTTATTTTTCAATGGTCCCGGTTTCAATTTTTTTTTACAAGACACTACTTAAACTATTTTGTTAATTATATGCACACGCGAGCAACGTCCGCTCTTTAGAAAACGATGCCCAAATCCGCTCTCAGCTCAGCAGTAGTGCTTATTTAGATGTCAAGCAGCACGCATGTTCAACGTTGCATCAGCAAGCATTTTATCATTCGTTCTCATTAAACAAGGTCCTTCACATCCAAGGCTTATAGACTTTGTATAGGTTGCCTGAATGAGCAGCATTAGAGCGAGAAAATGCGACGTGTGGGCAGAGGTTGTGGCGACCGTGATGTGTTATTTACATTCTATTAAACAAGTTATTAAATTACCAACTAGAATAAATCTAAATTCAAATACATCATCATTAATAGACTTTATTATAATAAATAATGATATTGAAATCTTAGAAACTAATTCGGTACCCATTTCGGAAAATATATCTGATCATAACTTAATTTTTTCCACTATAAAATACCCAACCTCAAATCTGAACGTAAATATTTATGTTTTCGAGAATATAATAAAATTAACTTGAACGTTTTCGAACAAGATTCCAATAAGTTAAACTGGGATGCAATATATTATGTAAGAGATGTAAATGAGAAACTAAAAATTTTCAATGATAATGTTTTGTATTTAATAAATAAACATGCACCGCTCAAACATAAACTTATAAAAGAAAAACCTTTTACGCCTTGGATTACGGATAACATTAAATTACTTATGAATATGAGAGATAAAGATAAAGCTAAATATTTAAAAAACAAAAATCAGCATAGTTTAGAGTATTATAAGCAATTAAAAAATTATACAAATCATTCTATTCAACGTGAAAAATGTGCCTACTTTGAGTCATTATCAAGAAATAATAATTCTAAATTTTTTTTGGACAGATGTAAAGAAACTAAATTTAACAAAAAATAAAGCTAATAATAACATTCCAAATGAACTTCTCGATCCTGAAAAAATTAATAATTATTTTATCTCTACTTCTGACATAGATCCGTCAAATGAAAAGATACGCTTTTATAATTCTAATGTACATCATGATAATACAACTAAATTTAATATCCAATTGTTAACTAAGAATGACGTTTACAATATAATTAATAATATTAAAACTTGTTGTGTTGGTGAGGATGGTATCTCTATCAAAGATCTCAAAGTATGTTTACCATTTTGTATAAATCATTTAATAAATATTTTAAACAGCTGTATTCTTGATGGTGCTTTTCCGTTGTGCTGGAAAAGAGCCATCATTAAACCACTTGCAAAAATTACTAATCCCATAGAATTAAAACATCTTAGGCCAATTAGAATTTTATCTACAATTTCCAAAATTTTAGAAAGACATATTCATAACCAGATTTTTCCCTATTTCAATGAAAACTATTTGACATCCTCTACACAATCCGGCTTTCGAAAAAATCATAGCACCTCCACGGCACTAATAAAAGTAACTGATATTTGTCATAATACTGATAATAATAAAGCAACCTGTTTAGTTCTACTTGATTTTAGTAAAGCATTTGATACTTTAAATCCATCACTTTTGCTCTTACATTATTTTGGTTTTTCAAATGAATGCATTCAATTTTTTAAATCTTATTTGACCGGCAGGGAACAATGTGTAACTGTAACAATTAATAATAAGACTGTTAAATCTAAATATTCCCCATTAAATCAAGGTGTACCTCAAGGATCCATTTTGGCACCTTTATTATTTTTAATATATGTTGCCGACATGAATCGTGAAATTCAGTATTCCAATATAATACAATATGCGGATGATTCTCAGTTGATTTTAGATGTTTGTCCAAATAATAAAATAGCTGCTCAAGGATATATTTCGTCAGATTTAGAACAAATCAAAAATTTTTCTTCTAGTCATAATCTAAAAATTAATGCGACCAAATCTATATTATTAATAGCAGGCTCAAAACTTGCTAGGGATAAATTGTCTGATTTTGCTGTTAATATTGATGGTGATGAAATACCGAAATTAAGTGAAGCACGAAACCTGGGTGTCATTATGGATGACGCACTTTTTCAATCCCATATTTCTAACAAAATAAGATTAGCTTTTGGTCGTCTGAAAGGGTTGTACCAATACAAAACTTGCAGATCACCTATCGTGAAATATCGCTTGTGTAATAGTCTCATTCTTTCACTCCTTGACTATGGTGATATAGTGTATAATAATTTCATTAGTGCTGCTACATGTCGTTTAATACAATCAGTTCAAAATGCTTGCATGCCGATTTGCGTATAATATATCCTTCAGAAGTCATATTACTCCTTATTTAAATCAAAATTCCATCCTTAATATGAAAATTAGACGTATATCACACACATATGGACTTATCCATAAAGTAATGTCAACTGGTGAACCTTACTACTTGCGTAATAAATTCTCAATCCACAATCATTCTCTAAACACAAGGCATATGCAAGATTTTAGAGTACCTAAACACAAATCATCCACCTTCCAAAAATCATTCACCTATAATGCAATTCATATGTGGAACAAGCTAGATCCTAGTATTAAAAATTTATCTGCAAAAATATTTAACAATAAAATAAATAGCATGCTACTTGTGAAACAAAATGATGCCAGTTGAAATAAAACAGTCAGTTAACTCACCTGTCTGCATCTGAAACATTACTGTATTGTGTATGGTTTTCTAATTTGTTCTGATTGATCCCTCACCCCCACACTATTGGCATAGCATTGTAGCAAATATTTATTTAGATTTTGTTTAATTTAACTTAATTTAATTTAAGTTAATTTAATTTAAGTTATTTTTTTTTCTCTCCTTGTAACTTCTCTTTCTTTTATTTATTTGCTTTGGGCCATTGGAAGAACACCATTTAGGTGAAATGGTACCTATTTATCTGTATACCTCTGTTTTATACGGTAAATAAAGATATATTATTATTATTATTATTATTCTGTGTTATGGGTCATTCTCATAAAAACGGAAGATTGTTGAGGGAAGTTTATAGAAAACTTTTTTTTTATAAAAATTTTTAATAAATATGTGTCAAATTAATACCATTGTACCCATTATTCATAGTGGTTAAGATCGGTATTCATTATTTTGGTTAAATAGTGCAAAATGGAAAATAATATGTCCACGGAAGTGAATGTATTATTATGATTTTGTTAAATCTGTTAGAAATAATTTTATATCAAATTTTCTTTTAATTTATTTTGGGCGCCAGATATTATTTTTATAATATCAAAATTTATATTTTATTATATTTACCTTATGAATCTCTTTCTCAGGAGCAGGTTCAATAATAGAAATTTAATATTATTATTTAAAACTTAAAAAATAAAATTCAATTGATTTCAATGTTTCTATAAATTTTATATTGGAATAAATCAGAAAATACGTTACAATTATTGATTTATTATATTAAAATTACTAATTACTAAATATTATGGACTCTTTGTCCGGGTACCCTTTTTTAAATATTTTGCAAAATATTACCTTTGTTAAACCGGTTAATGTTCAATAGAAATCTTCTTAATCTTCAAAATATTTAATTGAAAAGTTCTTTCTCGTTACTTCTATTTTCTTATAATATTCTGTCTTGTTAAACTTCAAATGTCGAACAGGTATGTCAAACTTCTTATCTTGAATTTATTTTAATATTGTGCTTTGATTTTTTTTCTAATTATCTTGTATTATATTTTAAATAATAGCTTTTATTTCTTTTATTAAATTATTATTTCTTTCAGGATATATTATACCTCAGCCGCCGGAACAATGTGTACCCTTCAACGGTTGGAAAGCGACTGTTTAAAAACGGAATCCATTATTATTTTATGACGTTCTTGACATAAAATTGTACACAGCTTTCTTTATTTTGATAAATTTTGTTTGACAAATATTTTCTTTTTCAAAATTTTACTTTCTGGTAAGTTAAACCTCTTTTCTAATATTGTGTTCTAAATCCTTGTGTTCTAAGCTTCCTTTTATCTGCTTACTTTCCATATTCAAAATTTTAGATGTCAACTCACTATTTTATATATAACATTTTTAACATTGTTTATATTACAATTAATTAACTCTATATCGTTTCTTTAATCAACACAAAACAATTTTTGATACATTATATTTACTTTCCAAACCTTTTACTATATTCTTTTAACATATCTTTCACATCATATGAAAAACTTCAAAATTTGTTCTGTATCTTTTATATTAAACTCTTATTTACAACAAACTATGTTCTACATAAACTTCATGTTTTCTTCATTGAACATCATATAACAACTCTTGTATATATTTAACTTTAATACTATAATACTATAAATTTTATTTACTGTCAATTGAATTCTATTATTTACTTATTATTCTCCTATTTTAATTCTATTATAAAATAAATATAATTCAAATATTTTATTCAATTCTTAACACGTCTACAAGATATCATATCAGTATGTGTCATGGACGTGACAAGTTCTGAAAATACAGTATTTTTATGCATAAAACGTTTATTACCATATCAAAAATATGAACAAAAGTAAGACTTTTTCCAACTAAGAAAAGTAAAACAATTTATATAATATCTAACGTCACATATGAAACTAATTAATGTTAAATTCAAGTTGTTCATTTATCTCTGTAAAAATATATTGGTGCCTGTTATTGACTTCAAGTTGACCCAAGATTTTGCAAATGTCAGGAGCATCCACAACAAACACGTCTTCTCTTTCAGGAAAAATAAATTTGTTGTCACCAGATTTATTCATGAATTTAACAGTATATTCACCAACAGATCATGAAATTATTAGTCCAACATAATACTTGATTATTTTCTTTCCAAGAAACCACACTACAACGTAGTCGTTTATTTTACATTTAAACAATTTAGCTATTTCTTGATTATCGCTATCATCACTGTCAGAGTAAACATCGGAATAGTTGAGTTTCGAGTTGACTGTTACGCCAGAATTACCCGAACCTGTTATTTATATTATGAGATTTCATGCGCAAATAGAAATTGACTACCTTATAACCAGTATGTGAAAAAAGGATACAACACCGAGGAAGATTTATCTCGACACCAACAAATTTGGTGGGTATTTAAGGTTCCTCTAAAAACTGGAATGTCATCTGGGACACACTTTCAAGAATTGATTCGTCCATAATTGACGTTATGTGAATATCTTTACATGCTTCATTAAGTTCATTTACCAATGTTTCTAGGTTGGGTAAGTGTCTACCTCCAGCAACAATTGCGTCAGCACTTCGTTTTAAGCACCCCCCCCCCCACACCATCTGGGGCTCCTTTTCCATGACCGGCCTCGCTGAAGTGGCAAAAAATTTTTTCAACACCTAAGATTTTCGTAAGATACGTGGTGGCTAAGTAAAACATTGTTTTGTTGCGATACTGAGTCGTAGGACCATCACTCACAAAATGCACTGTTTTTAATTCAGGGATAAGGAATTTTACTTCATTTATGACTGGCATCAGATGTGCACATATAGCTGCTGGATCGTGCCTCAAGGAATTTGAGAAAGTTCCAAATGAAACTGGCTTGGGTAAGTTACCCCCACTTGGTCTGTAATAGAACACTGTAGTATGTAAGCTTATTTGTTTTTTCGAAGCTAGTTACACGTGTTGACCAGGTGCCTGGCACCATATATTTTTGATAACCTCATATCACTTATGCATAATAATTAATGTTACACATGGTTTTCATATCAAATTGACGTAAATGTAAACGATAAGGAATCATATAAATATTCAAGCCTGATTCCTCATCGTCAGAGATTAAAATTGTAACTTGTGCTAGAAACACATATCAATAAAACAAGTATTCTAAAGTCAGTGTATCATTTGAACGAAAGTGTCCACTACGAAGAAATCCATACTTGGCAAACATCATAATTGGCGCAGTTGGTAGGATAGTGTCCACTTGGTATATTCACATCCACCGAGGAACATGATCATCCATTGGTTGACTTCAGTCATTAAGGCACTATCAAAATCAAGGAACCAGGACCAGAAAAAAAATCGACCCAGTTCAACAAATTCCCTGTTTGGAACCTCAAGCTTTGGTAAGTCTGTGAGTCTTTTTCCCTGTCCATATTTCCCATTTATATTGATATAATTCAAGGCACGCACATACTTTTTATCCCTTCGAAGTTATCGACTGTATATCGGTAAACCGTAAAAATCACGAATTTATCGAATGAACATCGAGAAATCGTAAAATCAAATTAATTGACTGCATATCAATAATTTGAATAGTTTAAATTTTTCTATCGAATGAATATCGATAATCGAATTAAATTGACTGTATATCAATAATTCGAATAATTTTAAGTAAATTTTATTCTATGCAAGATTTGCTAGAAGCTTTAAACGAAATTGAAAATATAATGGCGACTTCAAATCAGAATTCGCAATATCAACTATTAAAAATGTTTATAGACATAATACCAAATTTTGATGGTACACCATCTCTATTAAATGATTTTATAGATGCTTGTGATGAATTAATCACAAATTATGCTTCGAATATTGAAGTTCAAAATAAGTTCCTTTTACGAGCTATTAGAAATAAGTTACAAGGCCAAGCTCAAGTTAATATCTCCACTAGATTGGAAGTAGACTCTTGGTTAAGTATGAAACAGATTCTTCTCCAGACTTTTGGTGACCCTCGTGATTTAGACACTTTACAACAAGACTTAATTCACTTACAATACGATTCGAAACATGAATCGTTAAACAGCTTTAGTAATAAAATACTACAATGCCAATCATTACTAATGTCCAAATTAAGACAACTCCCGGATTCTCGCGAAGTAAAACAAGCTCTAAGTTCTGTTTTTCAAAAACTTAGTTTAGATACCTTTACCTATGTTAGAAACCTTCCTTATAATTTCCAACAAATGGTGCGTACTAAGGAAATAAATAACTTAGAAGACGCAATCACTTTTGTCACAAAAGAAGAACAATTTCAACGCTACAAACGTACTGTTGAACAATCCATGCATAAAAATAATAAAATCCCATCTCAACAACATCAACAATCCAAACCAAATCAATCACTTCAACAATTTCGCCCCTCATCGTATCAATTCCAACAGCCCAGACAAAATCAATCATTCCAACAATTTCAACCCCATCAAAGACAAAATCAACCATTCCAACAATTTCAACCCCATCAATCGAAACAATATTGGCAAAAACCGATGCAATCAAATCCAGTGAAATATAATTATCCCACTAATCAACAAACTTTTAACGTACCAAAGAATCAAAATACTCCATATAAGCCAACTCCCATGTCAGGCATATCTTCCATCAAAACAAACCTTAACTTTAATGAAGCTGATATCACACCACAATTATATTCTTACGAAACCCTTTTAATTACGAGCGAGCTGATCCAAATAATCCTTTAGGTATATCACTTCAAAACAATGAAATAGACGAAGGTAATGAATCACAATTTGTTAATGAGGAATATAATGAAGAACTAAATTTTACCACAGACAACGATTCAGACAACCCTACTTAGAATTCAATCAAAACATAATTAATAATTCTCGTCCTTATATCCAACTCCAAAATCCTCCTCTTAAATAATAATAATAATATTTATTTCACCATGTTGGATAAAAATAATGTACATATGGTAAGTCAGGTACAATAACATCACAATTTAAAATTATATAATATATCGATAAAATAGTAAATACTGTAGATATGTAAATAAAAGTATAATAGATAAAAAAATATAATAATAAATAATACTATAAGCTAGTACCTACATAATTGTCAATACTTCCACTATTATAGTCTACTCATAAACTCATCAATACTATAATATGCATTTTGAACAAGTAATTTCTTTATTTGCCATTTATATTTTAGCAAATACAGATTTCTGATATCTTCAGAGAGACTTGTGGCGTACTCACTTACATATACGTCGTCGGCATACTGTTTTTATGTTTATTTTTATATAAAATAATAAAAAGTCATGGTGATGAATAATAACAAAATAGAATATCAATAACTATTAAAATGTACAGAAGCTGTTATACATATAAAGATTCAATATACCATTTAATTTAAATATTCTAATTATATTTTATTATTATACCACAATAAATTAATAGTACAAACTACAAATTGGTACAAATTGGTATAAATTGGTGACCCCTGATCGTTGATTTGGATATCTTCATTTTGCTATTGTTCTTGATGGATGCTTGCTGCTAATTGGTGTTTCCAGTTCCCTGTTGGATTGGATTTCCTGTGAGAGCCATTTCTGCACATCTCTTGTCCGCACTCCTGCCCTGGATCATCTCTCTGATAGCGCAGATTACGTGTAAGTGATTACTCTTCTTATACTCTTCCCTGCAGAATAATTAAAAATCAAAGCATCAATAGTTCGGTGTTATCATTATCTAGAATATTTAATTATGGTAGATCAAGTTTTGAATCAGGATTTACCCTTTAACACTGATCAACAAAATTACGCAACAACAGTGAGATTTCCTCCTTTTTGGACCTCAAAACCACAAGTTTGGTTTAGTCAGGTTGAGGCACAATTTTCATTAGCTAAAATTTCTAATGACAGGAAAAAGTACGACCATATTTTAGCTTTATTACCAATTGAAGTTATTAATGATATTTATGATGTGATACAAAACCCACCAGAACATAATTTATTTGATAATTTAAAAACAACCATCTTAGTACGTCTCTCTTCTAGTGAAGAGAAACGCCTTGATGATTTACTCGCAGATGGGCGATCGTAAACCATCAGAGTTTTATAGACATATGTTAGGCATCGTTGGTGGACCTAACATGGTTAGTCAAGATTTATTGGTCAAATTTTGGAAAAGGCGCTTACCAAAAACAATTTTTGTTGCTATTACTGCCTCCGGTAAAACTAATATTGAAGAAATTATTGACATCGCTGACAAAATTTGGGAATCTTGTCAAAACCCTGTTATGTCACCCGTTAATCGACAATCAGATATATATTCCGGTAATTTATCAAATTCTTCAGATTCTTTTCCGACTATAGCAAATTTACTTGATCAATTCAATACATTTTCCACAAATTTTCAATCTACATTGAACCAAATTGTACTTAAACAACAATCACTTGAGTTCCAAATATCTACTTTACAGACTAACTCTTCCCAGAATCAATCATCTGCTTTTCCTTCTAAGTATTGCTCCAATTGTCAAAATCGCTCGCGTTCAACCACCCGTTCTTCAAGTCGTAATCGTTTCGACACAACTAATAATACTGTTTGTTATTACCATCAATTATATAAAGAAAGAGCTTTCAAATGCGGAGGTTCTTGGTGCATCTTTAATAAAAATCATTCACGAACTACTAGTACGACAGTTACAAATTCTCCTTTGTCAAAAAACGGATAAATTCTAGTGTTCTTCCACCAAACACTAGAGTACTAGACACCAAATGTCGCCTATTTGTTTATGACTCTTATAATAACTTACGATTTTTAGTAGACACAGGAGCAGATTTGTCCGTTATTCCGAGGAATGATTTAACAGATTTTAAACGAAATCCAGATCTTATTCTAACTGCAGCAAACGGATCTATCATACATACTTATGGCAAAAGAATGTTAAAAGTTAATTTGGGTTTACGTCGCGATTTTCCTTTGTGTTTAATATTGCTGATATTCCAGTGCCTATACTTGGTGCTGATTTTTTAGTTCATTTCGGATTAGTTGTAGATTTTAAAAATAAACGTTTGACAGATAACATTATGTCATTGTCAGTGATTTGTTCTCTCGAACGTGTTGCTTTACTTACACCTAAATTATTTTCCGTCGAAGACTCATATACGAAATTGTTATTGGAATTTCCACAATTGGTTAGTTCTCCCAATTATTTTTTACCAGTTAAACACTCTGTTAAACACCACATTGGGTCATTTACCATTTTGTCATCCGCGAAGGTTGGATACGACAAAATTTAATATTGCCAAAAATGAATTTAAACAAATGATTGATTTGGGGATATGTGAACCTTCTTCATCATCGGTATCTTCACCTTTACACATGGTTGCAAAGAAAGAACCGAATGATTGGCGTCCATGTGGCGACTACAGGAAACTCAACGAAGTTACTGTTCCCGATCGATATCCATTACCACATATTCATGATTTTAATTCTCATCTTTTCGGTTGCACAGTGTTTTCAAAATTAGATTTGGTCCGCGCCTACCATCAAATACCCGTCGCAGAATCTGACGTTTACAAAACAGCGATTACTACTCCTTTTGGCTTATTCCAATTTTTACGAATGCCTTTTGGATTACGTAACGCTGGTCAAACATTTCAACGCTTCATGAATGAAGTTCTCAAAGATATACCCTACATTTATGTATATCTAGATGACATTTTGATCGCAAGTAAGGATCAACATGATCATTTATTGCATTTGCGTACAGTTTTCAATCGCCTGGAAACATACGGAATCAATATTAAACCATCAAAATGCGTTTTTGGTAAGAGCTCTTTAAATTTTCTAGGTCATCATATCTCTACTGATGGCATTTCACCTACCAATGAACGCATTGCTATTATTAACGATTTTCCGACCCCTGTAACACTCAAACAACTTCAACGATTTATTGGAATGGTAAATTTCTATCATCGTTTTGTCCCTAACTTTGCAGAAATTTTAACTCCCTTACATTCTCTTTGCACTGAGTTAGCACGGGATAAAATGAAAGTTATAAGTTCCTGGCCAGCAGACTGTGCTGATAGTTTTTTGAAAGCTAAACAAGCCATAGTGAATGCAACAGTTTTATCTCATCCCAATTACAATAATGGAGTAACACTGACCTTATCTGTTGATTGCTCGAACGTATCTATGGGTGCTGTATTAGAACAAAATATTGGAAATCTGTCTGGACCTTTAGCATTTTTCTCTCGCAAATTAACTGATGCTCAAAAAAAAAATTCCGCTTTCGACAAAGAATTATTAGCCTTATACACATCAATTAAATTTTTTAGACATATTTTAGAAGGACGTATATTTACTTATTATACTGACCATAAACCATTAACAAAAGCCTTATTTACTAATGTAGAGAAAACTCCTCGTCAAATAAGACATTTAGAATTCATTTCACAATTTACTAGTGACATACATCATATTAAAGGTAAAGATAACGTAATAGCCGATACTTTATCGCGTGTAAATGATTTTTCTTTACTTCAACAGCATACTGTTTTACCTTCTACTTCCATTTCTGCAGTAGACTCGATTAATTTCAACTTACTTACAATTATTAAAAGACGCTCAATCTGATGATTGCGAACTTACCTCATTACTTACTAATCAAAATGACACAAGTAAGGAAGTCAAATATTGTTTAGAGAAAATCAAAATTAATAATTCAAATCATGAAATTTGGTGTGATATTATTTCGTTTTCTAAATGTCGACCTTTTGTACCAAAGTCTTTACGACGAGCAGTTTTTGATATATTTCATAATTTGACTTATGCTGGTATAAGTGCTACTAAAAAACTTATAACTTCTAAATATTTCTGGCCCAGGATGAACACTGATTGCAATTTATGGACCAAAACTTGCATAAGTTGTCAGACCTCCAAAGTCAACAGACATACAAAAACTCAAATTGGTGATTTTGCTATCCCCAAAGGTCGATTCGAGCATATTCATATAGATCTCGTTGGTCCTTTACCGCCTTCACATGGTTTTTCTTACATCCTCACAGTAGTTGAACGTTTCACTCGCTGGCCGGAAGCTTACCCTGTACCGGACATTTCTACTGAAACCATTGCTAAAACGTTGTTTCAAAATTATATTTGTCGTTTTGGCGTTTCACTTCATGTCACTACTGATCAAGGAGTTCAGTTCGAATCAAACTTGTTTCGTGAATTTTCAAAATTTCTAGGTTTCCATCGGATTCGTATAACCACATATCATCCACAAAGTAATGGTATGGTTGAACGATTCCATAGGACTTTTAAAACTGCATTACTAGCACGAGCTAATTCCGTTCATTGGTACGATGAACTTCCAATTATTTTATTAGGTTTGCGAGCTATGCCTAAAGATGATTTGAATTGCTCAACTGCTGAACTTGTTTACGGTCAGACTTTGCGTCTCCCAGGTGAATACTTTATTAAATCACATACTGATACACAAATACCATTGTTTATTGACAAATTACAAAATTATTTTGACAACTTACATTTTAGAACACCTAAACGAAATTTTCCTCATGGCACGTTTGTTAGTCCTGACATTAAAACTTGCAAATTTGCTTTTCTGCGAAACGAAAGACTTAAACCAGTTTTCTCTTCTTGGTACGAAGGGCCTTTTCAAGTGCTTTCTCGTACAGATAAACTTATTACAATTCTGAAACGTGGGAAAGACCTCACTGTCAATATTGACAGAGTCAAACCTGCGTATTTGTTGAACGATGTTGTAGAACTACCCGTCAAATCGACTTGTAAAAAAGTTCGCTTCGATATTGATGCTTTGGTAGTTTAATTTTTATTTTTGCAGGGGGAGTATATGTGGCGTACTCACTTACATATACTTCGTCGGCATATGTTTTTATGTTTATTTTTATATAAAATAATAAAAAGTCATGGTGATGAATAATAACAAAATAGAATATCAATAACTATTAAAATGTACAGAAGCTGTTATTCATATAAAGATTCAATATACCATTTAATTTAAATATTCTAATTATATTTTATTATTATACCACAATAAATTAATAGTACAAACTACAAATTGGTACAAATTGGTATAAGACTATTATACAGGGTGTTTCATGAGGAACTGTACATAGTCCAATGGTAGATAGGGCTCATCAAGGTTAGTAACAAACCACTATTTAAAATCATTTTAGCCAAGTATTTAGGGTTGTACAGGGTGATTTATGAATTTTTACCAAAATTTGCTTTTGTTGCCTTTTAGAAACTAATTGTCCGATTCAATTTATTTTCGGTACACATTAAGTACTATCAAATACCAACAGTTCGCCATAATTACAAAACCAAAATTCCAGGTCCGTATTAGGAAAAATTTAATTTTATCTGTGCCCTCTAAAAAGTTCACCCTGTATATATTTTTTTTAAATCTTATTACTGTAGTTTGAAAGTATATAAACTACCAACAAAACTGGAATACTTCGTTTTCTTGTCACACTTACAACAGATACAAAATAAACACATTAAATTTAAACATTATCTTGTTAAAATTCAAACTTTCAGTAATTCAATGTTATTTGTCAAAGTTCCTATCAGTTTAAGTTTCTAAGTAATTATAACTATTATTAGTTAAAAATAGTATGAAATACCAACAGTTAGTCGCAATCAGACAAGACCCAGGACCGTATTAGGAAAAATTATCATCTCGTCGATTCCTCCTAAAACGTTCACCCTGTATATCTTATTCTTAACTTTACTTGCTGTAATTTAAAAGTACATAAAGTATCAACAAGTAGTGTAGTGTGATCCGTTTTCTTAATACACTTTCAACAGGTTTTAAACCAACCAACAAAATTTATCTCGATAAAATTGACATTTTCAATAAATTGGTTTCAGTTAGAGCAGCTATTCTGTCTGTAAATAATACTCATTGAATTTTAAAACAATTTAATACTGACAGAACAGTACAAGTAAAATAAAAAACGCAATAACATGAATACAAAACAACATAACAAAACAAAATAATACAAATTAACATAATAAAAAGTAAAAATCTATAACTTATTTTCAAAATGTAACCCCCCCCCCTCTTCACGGCATTTTATTTGTCTAACTACTAAATGTCCCACAGATTTTCGTATAACGTCCGGGTAGTTTCTTATTACGTTACAATACTGTTCAATTCGGTCTATTAATTGCTGCTCTCAAGTTGGACAAATGGCATTAGTAACGTAGAAACAAAAGTTATACCTCATCAACAATTATACCTGTCAAACTATTGCCAAAGCTGACTACTCCTTTTGTTAACAGTGTCAGTAGATAAAAAGTATATTATATTCCTACTGTAGAAAGAATTGACAAACTTTCGCAGAAATCCTGCACAAATGTCTTTAGCTGCACAATAAATAAAATAAGTTCATTTCTTAAAACTAGAACTGAACATGAAAAATATTCTACATTACAAATTAGAACAGAATGTACTAGATTACCCTTTAATTAATACACAACTTAAGTGTCGGTAGTTGGACGTTCATAATTATTCTTGAAAAGTGTAAATCACACTACACTACTTGTTGATACTTTATGTACTTTTAAATTATAGCAAGTAAAGTTAAGAATAAGATAAACAGGGTGAAAATCTTAGGAGGAATCGACGAGATGATGATTTTTCCTAATACGGTCCTGGAGTCTTGTTGATTGCGACTAACTGTTGGTTTTTCATACTATTTTTTACTAATAATAGTTATAATTACTTAGAAACTTAAACTGATAGGAACTTTGACAACTAATATTGAATTACTGAAAGTTTGAATTTTAACAAGATAATGTTTAAATTTAATGTGTTTATTTTGTATCTGTTGTAAGTGTGACAAGAAAACGAAGTATTCCAGTTTTGTTGGTAGTTTATGTACTTTCAAACTTTAGAAATAATATTTAAAAAAAATATATACAGGGTGAACTTTTTAGGGGGCACAGATAAAATGAAATTTTTCCTAATACGGTCCTGGAATTTTGGTTTTGTAATTATGGCAAACTGTTGGTATTTGATAGTACTTAATGTGTACCGAAAATAAATTGAATCGGACAATTAGTTTCTAAAAGGCAACGAAAGCAAATTTTGGTAAAAATTCATAAATCACCCTGTACAACCCTAAATACTTGGCTAAAATGATTTTAAATAGTGGTTTGTTACTAACCTTGATGGGCCCTATCTACCATTGGACTATGTACAGTTCCTCATGAAACACCCTGTATAATATGATACTATTATACTGTAGTGATTCTTTAAATTTTGCTGTTTTATGCTGTGGGATCGATAAGAGACTTCCATGTCTTGTATTATAGGTGTGATTGCTATCAAGAGTTTTATATCTTTGCAAGTTAGTTTTTGCATATATTAAGCATTTATATATAAAAATACAGGGTGCTGTTAGAATATTTTTTGCAATGAAAGTATCCCTACAACTTTCCCTATAATTTAAATTGTACATTAATCTAATAATCCTTTTTTGGAGTACAAAAACCCTGTGCATTTGGCTTGATTTTCCCCATATACAAATATTGAATGACAAGTGTGAATAGGCCAAAGCATAGTAGACTTCAAGAAGTCCTGCCTCATCCAAAGCATCTTTTAATTGCAGTATTGCGAAGTACACGCTTTGTTTAGTTTGCTGCATACGTGATATCCTTGTGGTTCCCAAGACAATGAGTCATCTATATAGGTACCCAAAAATTTAGTAGTAGTGCTTAATTTTAGGGTATTTACTGATCCATACTTTCTTAGTTTAAAGCTTATAAAAACAGTTTTCTTCTCATTCAATATTAGCCTATTTCGACTGCACCAATCATTCATATCATCACCAATATTTTTGACCAGTTTATCTAAATCATTACAGTTAGAAGTGGATATTGTGACTGTAGTGTCATCCGCATACATAATTGTCATGCCTGTCTTTATATGACTAGGAAGGTTATTTATATAAATAGAAAATAACAGCGGACCCAGAATTGACCCCTGTGGAACACCTAAGATAGTATCCTGTGTATCAGACACGGCCTCGTTATATTTAACTATAAATTTTCTATTTTCCATATATGAAATTAAGCAGTTTAAAATGTTACCTCTTATTCCTACACTCTCTAATTTATCAAAGAGTATGCATTTGTTTACAGAATCAAAAGCCCTAGAAAGATCAAATAAAATTGAAACAACATGGTTACCACTATCGACTTCACGGCATATAAAATTAAATAAACTAGCAGTTGCGGTCTCTACTGATCTCCCTGGTCTAAATCCATGTTGATTTTCAGTTAATATACTTTTACTTTCCAAATAGTCCATAATTCTGTTAGACAAAATTTTTTCAAATAGTTTTGACAGCACGCACACTAGCGTTATTTGACGGTAATTCTCGATATTTTCTTCATTTCCATGCTTAAATATAGGAATTATAGACGAGATTTTAAGCTCATCTGGGAAATAACCATTTATTATTGAGTAGTTAATAAGATATAATAGTTGTTCTATAATACTTGAGGAAATGCTTTTTAGTACAGCTACTGTCATTCCATCAAGACCAGCCGATTTCTTATTAAATCACTTCTTGACACAGGTAGTTCTAAAACTATTATTAAACCAAGAATTGTACAAAAATACTTCCCAGATAAAATCAGTTTCAGCCCAATTCAAATCCAAACTGGCTCAGGTGAAATAACCATTAATCACCAAGCTAGAATTCTTTGCTTTCCAGAGTTTAACGCTCAAATAGATTTAGAAATTATTTTATTTGATTTTCATGACTTTTTCGACAGTGCTCTTGGTATTGAAGATATTAAAAAATTAAAAATCGATATTTCAATTAGTCGTAACACAATTTCTAATGAGTATTTCTGTATACCCCTACTATATCGATCCCCTTATCTCCATCAAGATTTAAATATAAATCAATTAATTAAAATTCCTCCTCATCAAATTTCAAAGATAACCCTACCCATTCAATGTCCTGATAACACGGAAATCTTAATTGATGAAATTCGATCAAATGAATGATATCTCCCCACAACAATCACAAAAGTTATCGACAAAAACATTTGTTTCGAATTACATAACTGATACACAATCTCATTATTTCGATCCAAATAAATTAAGAATTAGTTCAATGACAGAATACGATACGTACGATTATACTATACAAAGTGAAACAATAAACAACCAAAATACAGATTTAAATTCCCTACTACGAACGTCACACTTAAATAAAGAAGAACGTACAAAACTCTTTCAACTCTGCAGCAAATATACTGATATTTTTAAAAGACCAGACGATATTTTAAGCTTCAGTAATTCTGTAAAACATGACATCACAACTAAAGACAACACCCCAATACATACAAAAAGTTATCGTTATCCTTACACGTTCACAACGAAGAGGTCAGTCAACAAATTGAAGAAATGTTAAAAATCAACATAATGAGACCCTCACAAAGTCCTTGGTCATCACCAATATGGATCGTCCCGAAGAAAATGGATGCCAGCGGAAAACGAAAATGGCGACTAGTAATTGACTCTAGAAAAGTCGACGACAAAACTGTCGACGACAGATATCCAATACCTAAACATCACAGATATACTTGATAGATTAGGTCGATGCTCATACTTTTCCACAATTGATCTAGCCTCAGGATTCCACCAGATCGAGATGCACTCCGATTCAATATCAAAGACAGCCTTCTCAATAGATAATGGTCATTACGAATTCATCCGTATGCCCTTTGGTCTCAAGAATGCCCCAGCTACATTTCAGAGATGTATGGACAACGTGTTGAAAGACCTTCAAAATAAAATCTTTATGGTATACATGGACGATGTAATAGTTTTCTCAAATGGATTACAAGAACACATATATAATTTAGAATTAGTGTTCCAAGCCTTTAGACAACATAACCTCAAAATACAACTAGACAAAACAGAATTTCTAAAAAAAGAAGTAGCCTTCTTAGGACACATAATAACACCAGATGGTATCAAACCAAACCCCGATAAAATAAAAGCAATCCAAAATTTTCCTATACCAAAAATTACAACCGAAATAAAATCATTCTTAGGTCTTTTAGCACATTACAGAAAATTTATTAAAAATTTTGCTAAAATCACAAAACCTTTAACTAACTGTTTGAAAAAGGATATGAAAATTACCTTTTCCGATAAATACGTGAATTGTTTTAAAACTTGCAAATCATTACTAGTAAACAACCCAATACTTCATTATCCTGATTTTTCCAAACCTTTTGAAGTAACTACAGACGCTTCTAACTATGCTATCGGTGCTGTACTTTCTCTGTAATCGACAAACAACATTTTCTTACTATCTTTGACCCCTTTTCTAAATTTGGTCAAGCCTATCATCTTGAAACCAAGAATAGTATTAATTTCATGGAAGCTTTCTTATCATTTACTTCTAACATGGGTATTCTAAATAAAATCACTGCTGACAATGGAACAGAATTCAACAACCAAATAATTAAAGAATTTTGCCTTTTACACAATATCCAACTTCATTTCACTACCCCTTATCATTCCAATTCAAATTCTCCAGTTGAATGATTCTATTCAACCCTTATTGATTCAATAAGATGTTTAAAACAAGAACATCAAAAATCTATCAAATATCTGATGGTACTTGCAGTACTATTATATAACAACTCAATCCTTTCGGTAATCAACATGACACCTGTTGAAGTAGTTCATGGCCCCAGATTAAATCCATTCGATCTTTCACCTCAATTAATTATCAACCAGTATACTACTCAACATAGAGAAAACTTACAAACTCTACACACCCAAATTAAAGACAGAATTAAGAACATATAGTGTTTTTCTTTTCTTGACCGTTGATATCAATTAATTTGATATGTATATTCTTAGGTTTTCGGTCATGTGGTAAAATAAAAAACTATTTTCTGACGTTTCGGTTTTATTAAACTATCTTCAGAGAGCTAGATATAGAACTTACTTTAGAAATTATTTATAATGAATTCACAGTACTTACAATTTAGGAGTGGTAAAAATTACATAATAATTAATATTATTTTACCACATGACCGAAAACCTAAGAATATACATATCAAATTAAAAGAATTAAGAACAATAAAGAAAAAGTTATTACAAAAAGTAATAATAAATTACAGACTCCAGAACAAGTACAAACTGATCAGAACATCTTTGTTCGAACAGAGCCACATAGACCAAAAGATTATCCAAGATTTAACAGTAATAAGTGACAAGAATAATAAAATACTAACAGACATAGGATTAGTACATAAAAACAAAGTTAGAAAACAAAGCAAAATTATTGAGAAAATTTCTTTGCAGGATGACGATGAATCCCATTCACATCTGATCATCTTGACCATTGACAACATTAGCAAACGATATAACCTTCGACCCCGTCAATAGCGTCGCGTTATTCGAAAAAATAGGTAAAAATACATACGGTAGAACGATATCATACATTTATTCATCATACATTTATTTATTAAATTAGATATTCAACCATTATACACAGCCTTTTCTAAAATAATATTAATGAGTGATCAAAATAAATAAAGAAATACAACACAAGGCATTTCAGACTCACTCCAACATCAGGAAGAAGGTTTGAAAGTAATACTGTACCAAGAATTTAAGAAATTCAGACCAATCAAAAGAATTAAAAGAGTATTGTTTAAATGTTATTTGTGGCATTTCATAAATTATTTCTTTCCGTTTCTTTGTTTGGGATTTATTACCACATTCCTTGAGATTCCTATCCAAAAAATTCAATTTATCTAAAAAATATTCAAATTAACTAGTTTAAAACTGGGAAATAACCTCTACGCCTTTGACGTATATAGTTTCCGAAACGTCAGCGCAGTATTTTTGTATTAATTTTATTCCTATTAGTTGTAAAAAACACCCTTTAACTGATCCTCTGACATTACGTCAAAGGCGTAGAGGTTATTTCCCAGTTTTAAACTGGTTAATTAAAATATTTTTTAGATAAATCGAATTTTTTGGATAGGAATCTCAAAGAATGTGGTAATAAATCCCAAACGAAGAAAAGGGAAGAAATAACTAAAAGAGGTCTATTTAATTTCATTGGAGATATTAATAAATAATTATTTGTCACTGCAACAGAAAAATATATTGAATCATTTAATTCTAAATTAGATACCTTATTAAATAATGAAAAGAATCTCTAAACGGAAGTTAATTTGCATAAGTACTTCACTGTTAAAATAATTTTCTAACAAAACAATAATTACATTAATCAAACAAATCGAAGCAAATAACGTAAAACTAGAACAAAATATCAAATATTTTTCCAATCAACTTAATATAAATTTTCAAAGACAATTTATAATTAATCAATTTGAATTAATACTTTATTATGTCCAACAAATTGAACAAACTGTTAGCTTACTCAACCTTAATCATATTAGTTTCTTTTTGTTAAGTCCTCCAGAAATAGATGATATCATTACACACTAACGTACATTATATCCTTATAATGAAATACCTCGATTTAGATATATGCAATCATATTATTCCTATTTCAAACCAAAAGTATATCACTTTTGTTAATATATTGCCTTATTAGTACCAATTTTGGCACCACAACCACACCTTGAATTATTTCATGTAATACCTATCCCTACCTTCAATGTTTCCCTCTTTTATCACCCTAAATACCTTATCACTGACTCACAAGACAACCACCAATGGCTTGATTCCCTACCAGCCGCTGTAGAAGATTTCTACTATACTTCTGCAGTCCGCTACGACACTGAATCTGATTGTCTTCTAGACCTTTTTAAACATAGGACACCAAAAAATTGTCAAATAATCAGAACTGTCTATAAAACACCTTATGTACTTCCGTTAAGGTCCTCTGATTACACATTAATAGTTAACAAAAACGTTACGATAGAATACAGTTGTAAAATAGGAGTTTCAAATACTAAAACCATTTCACGAAATACAAAAATAACCATGACCCCTGGATGTAAATTTTCTGTGGACGAAAAATTATACGAATATGAAGACCCAATTATTAATAGTACTGTATATCTCATACCTGATATCTCACTACAATTACAAGGATTCCCTAGGGTTCCTCTACACAACATCTCTTTGGAAAATCTATACCAAGAACAAAACCTCATCACAAAACTACGACCTATGCACATAGAACCATTCAAATCCTCACTACGCCTGGAAGATTTTTATTATAACATGTTTAATTATCCTTATTTTAGTACTCATTTCAAATGTAAATCAAAAGAAGAACTCAAGGTCGTTTTTAATAAAGCAACACAACAAGCGACCATTCAACCTCATACGCATGCTGAAACTCTTGCAGAGCCCCAGCTTCCCTTTTAAGACGGGAGGAGTTACACGTGTTGACCAGGTACCTGGCACCATATATTTTTGATAACTTCATATCATTTATGCATAATAATTAATGTTACACATGGTTTTCATATCAAATGGACGTAAGTGTAAACGATAAGGAATCATATAAATATTCAAGCCTGATTACTCATCGTCAGAGATTAAAATTGTAACTTGTGCTAGAAACACATATCAATAAAACAAGTATTCTAAAGTCAGTGTATCATTTGAACGAAAGTGTCCACTATGAAGAAATCCATACTTGGCAAACATCATAATTAGCTTCAAAATTTGAGGATTGAACTTCTTCTGCATATTTACACACATAATTTTCAGAAAAATGCATGTGCACCAGGACTTCAGTTTCTAACAAATTCTTTTTGATATTGTCTAAGATTCCATATTCATGGTTTATGTTACAAACATGTTGCATAAATTTATCTAATGATGATTTTAGAAATTGAACAAGTTTTGCCTTTGTACAGATTCGAGTCTCTTTAATAGTTTTTTGGCATAATTTTATTTTTCCCTTTATATTATTTGCCTCTTTTTTCGTGTCCCAAATTTGATAGCTTATATTTTGAGTTTCATTGAAATCATTTAATTCGAGATCTCTATTTATGCATTGGGAGCATGACCGCTCTAAACATTTTTCTTGAGGACTGTCCCAGCAGCATAGCTTCTGGATAATTTCATTTATCGTAGACTCATTTATAATTCTATTAATTTTCAAACTATTTGTAATGAGGGAAATATTAGCATGTTGATTACATAAACATGTGTCTCTATCTTTGTGGTTGGGTTTTGGCACCCAAAATGGCCGAAATTTGCAAAATGTAGCATAGCTCATTTTCTTGTGTTGTGGATTGGCAGAAACAAATTTCTTTTATAAATTCAGTAAAGTATCATTAAGTAGTCTTTTTTGTCGTTTTTCCTTATGCCTCGTTATTGTCTCTTTTTTCTCAGCTGTCATTCTGCTATTTTCATCCTTTTCCAAAAACTCCTGTACATGTTTTTGTGCCATTAATATTTTTTGCTCAGTGGTTAATTCTTTATTTTTTCTTGATTAATTATTGTATTTTAATGATGTCAAGGATCCTATGTAACTCATATATTTGTATTTTCGTACTACCTCACCTGATATCAGTGACAGAAAACATCTTTTTCTTTTGAGTTTCTTTTCATGAGAATAGTTCTGTTTTACTTGTTCTCCCAAAACTTCTGCAAACAGCAATTTTTTTCTAACTTCAGCAGAAATTTTTTGTTTCCCTAATATACTGTTCACTTTCGTCCTTGGCCTATCGCTTATTTTTCTTGCTTTTTGTTGTAACCGTTTTGTTCTAACCGTTTCTTATATTTATTAACAGTTTTTTTGAGTGCAATAACTTCTTTGTGAAGGTCACTTAATTCTTTTCTCATTTTGTCCCGATTTCTTCTAGCAATTTTTTTCCACGTTCCCGAGGAGTACTACTTCCTGGCCCACTATTTACTTCTTCCAAATGTTGATCAACAAGTAATGGACTGTCTGGTGGAGTTATGGACTGCAAAAAATCGTTTTCATTATCTCTCTTTCTTTTGTTAGCTCTGTACCGCTTCGAACGCTCCTTCCACATTTTTCTGATTTTTCTTTGCTCTCTGTGACTAAGGTCTTCTATTAAAGGCCTACTGTTTTTTTTTCGTTATCTATCTTTTCGCTTAGCTTCTTCATATTGTTCAGGGTTATTTTTCAGTTTTTCTCTCGCACGCCTCATGCTCAATTTCTTTATTTCTCTCCTTCTTTCAATTTATTTATCTGTCTTTTTTTGTTTTACCCATTTTGTTTGATTGACTACAGAAAAAAGTCAACCTCTATAAAACACATTTTTTTTTCATATTAAACTGATCATATAATGTAGCACAGCTTCAAAGCAACCCCAACCGGATTGTTATAATCCGTAAAGTCATGTCTGTGACCACTTCATCATGTCCGTGGACTTTAAAGGTCCACGGATGTGATGTCCATGGACGTGACGAAACCTCTCTGTTATTTGATATAGCACATGCATATTCGAGGTTAGGAAAATTTCAATCAGTAAATAATTTCTGTAACTACGTATTATTTTAAAACATTTTTGATAAACACTTAAATGATGTTTTTTTTTACCTTTCAATAGGTCCACAGATGTGATGTAATCTTCTTGACGAAATAAGAAAGTCTATTATTTTCACAAAATTTAAAGGAGACACTTGCACAATAAATATACGATTTTATGGCGGCAAGTCATACTGGTTCCCAATGTTGACACCAGCAAGTGGTGGCGCATATAGTAGCTGCTGAGCAGTTTTACGCGGTTATTTTTTATTTTTTATTTTTTTCGGTTTCCCGAACCTAATACTGGACAGTCTCCCTGTGGCCTCCGACACCACACAAAGAGAGCGCCAGCGAATAATCTATTATTATTATTATTTATTTATTTATTTATTTTTTTTTTTTTTTCGGTTTCCCGAACCTAATGCTGGACAGTCTCCCTGTGGCCTCCGACACCACACAGAGAGAGCGCCAGCGAATAATCTACAGCAACTCCCCACATCCCGTAGGGTTAGTCACTGTAGATTCCAGACTCGTGTGCCCTAAGTAGACGAAGGGATCCCAGGATGACCGCTTTCTGCATTTGACCAGCCAACCATTCTGCCGATGTTTGGCAGGCAGGCATGGTCTTCAATGCGGAGAGCAGCGTGGGCTTCATACCTCCGAGTACACCGATTATCAGGACGACCATTTTGACAGAGTAGCCTGGGTATAGCACTTGGAGCTCGTACCGGAGATCTCTATATTTAGTCCGTTTCTCCTCCTCCTTCAAGGCGATGTTTGTCTCAGCAGGTGCTGAGAACTCGATGACATACATCACCTTGGTCTGATGGTCGAGGAGGACTATGTCAGCCTTATTGGCTTGAATTCGCCTGACGGTCGGGAACGAGTAGTTCCAGTAAATCCGGCATTTCTCGTTCTCGACAACGGACTCGATATCTCCGGGGATATAAGGCAGCACTGGTGTTTGGTCTATCTTGTACGAGTGCCGAAGATGGTAGTATAGCACTCGTAAAGCCGCGTTATGGCGTTGGATGTAGACCGAAGTCGCATAAATCGGACATGCAGATAATAGATGCATGAGCGACTCCGGCGCCTGACGGCAGGTCCTGCAGTTGATATCAGGAACCTCTACACCCATCACGCGACTCCGATAGACCAATGTGTCAATAACACCATCTTGGCAGGCCACAATGAATCCCTCGGTCTCCGACTTCAGCCCCGCTGACCTTAAAAATGCGAAGGTCAGCTCTGTCGATAAACCCAGTGCTTCTATGTTGTTATAGAAAACACCGTGCAGGGGTTTATCGACGTGCTGCCTGAACAGATTCCTCTGTTCGGCAGCTTTAATTTGGGCTGTCAGACGATTCGGCGAAAGCTCAGTAACTGATTCTGCATCAGCACCTCGCCTGCCTCCTCGCCTGTAGTCGAACACGAGACCGAGTTCATCTGCGGCCCTCTGTGCTGCCCTAAACAATAAAGCGCCAACTCCCACAGCTTCATGATCTCTCACTAACTGTAGGAGTGGGTCCGAGCTCCTGATGACATTACATGCCATACTCAGTGCCACTCTGCCATGCATGCACTCCAGACTCAAGAGTCCTCGGCCCCCCCGTTGACGTGGGAGGTATACACGAGGAACGGACGATCTAGGATGAATACTCCTATGAATATTCATCATCTTGCGGGTATTCCTGTCCAATTGACGCAGCTCATCTACTCCCCATTTGACTACGCCAAAGGAGTAGAGCAGAATCGGAACGGCAAGCATATTAGTGGCAGACACCTTGTTCTTCCCCGAAAGTTCTGATGACCAGATCTTTCGGAGTCGGTGTCTGTACTTGCCACGGAGAGAATCCTTTATTTGGTTCACATCCTGGATGTGGCGTTGTTCCACACCCAGGTATGTGTAGGTCTCCCCGGCATCCAAATGTCGTAGGATGCTTCCGTCTGCGAGCTGCGCATCTTCGTGGAATTCCCCGCATCGTCCTCTCTTGAGGTGGACGACTGCGCATTTGTCCAACCCAAACTCCATTCCAATTGCCCGCGTGTATTCCTCGACCACCCTGAGAGCATTTTGAAGTTCTCGCTCTCCGGAGGTATAGAGTATAATATAAAATAGATGGGTGACCTTATGCCTCCGGTTGCTGGGTGGCCCACACTGATACCCGCGGGTTTGGCGGAGTCCAACAGATAGCGGCAGCAGTGAGATGCAGAAGAGGAGCGGACTCAAAGAGTCACCCTGAAACACTCCTCTCTTAAATGTCACCAACTCTGTCGAAACTCGCTCGGCACCGGATGTTATGGTGAAGCGAGTTCTCCAAAGCGGCAACAGTTGTTCGATGCATCTCACTAGTGGTGCTGGTACCGCAAGACATCCGAGCAAGTGTAACAAAAGCTCGTGGGATGTTGTATCAAATGCCTTGCGATAATCATTCCAGGCCATTGACAGATTCCGCTTGTACTGCACAGAATCCTGTGTAATACAGCGGTCTATCAGCAGGTTTTCCTTGCAACCTGCCAGGCCCTTCTTGGCACCACGCTGTTCGTTTATCTGTTGGTAGACCGGATCATTATTATTTATTATTATTATTATTATTATTATTATTATTATATAGTAGCTGCTGAGCAGTTTTACGCGGTTTATTCGGTATGTCCACGGACATGACGCAATAGTCGGTGACAACTCATGTAATGGAGAAAAAAGCTATAGTTTTCAGAAAACGCACACCATTTCGCAAATCATCAATATTATAAGCTTGGTCAAAAGCACTGATGGAACATTTTACTCTGATTTATAAAATATTTTTCGAAATGATGTGTCACATAATCGCAATTTACATCTGTGACCGGTCACGGACTTGACGTGTCACACTCTGTGATCACAATGATTTAGAAAAATTCTAATTATTTATTGGTTTTTTACTATAGAATGGTTTACTTATAATATATACGATATGCTGATGGAAAAATGTCTTGATCTAAGAAGGCAAATAAAATTAAAATAGGTTGTGACCCTTATGTGTTATTTACTTTGCCGTTTTATTACGGACTGTTTGGTTACGCAGAACTGCAACTTGTGTACTAGTTTTATATAATATTTAGTTAGGTGTGTTTATATAGCGGATTTTTGTTCATTTTGAAATAATAAACTTTTAGAACATATAAAGAATACCTACAAGTAAGTATAAATACAATATATAGATTATTTATGTATAATATTCTACAATTTAAGACCTATTATCGATGATGGTACAAATTCGCCTAATTTTTTAAATTATGTTCATTGTTTGTACTACTCTGTTACATATTGTAATAATTTCTTAATAAATAACGACTAAGTAATTATATTTTAGTCTATTTTATTCTTTACAGAACTACACAATTCCCTGAATGCGATGTACTATAGCAATCTGCAACAACAGCAGAGAAAATGTACACAAATCAGAAAACAAATTTATTTTTATCGCTTTCCAAAAAATGAACAACTCAACTGCGACAAATTTGGGTTGAAAAATGTCGAAGACACGGAAACATGGAATCCCGATAATTGCCGCGTTTGTTCTGACCAATTTTGCTTAAATAAATCAAGTGGCCTTAGAACCCAATCAAAATATGGGTCTTCTCACAAAAATATAATAATTTTAATACCTATACAGAATATTTCGCTAAAATTAAAAAACTTACTGTTATATCTGAAGAAACCAGAACTGTACGAAAATGAACAGGTATATATCTCAAAAGAATATTGCAAAATGTTTCATCCGACAACGAACTTTCGTAAGAATTAAATATATTAATGAAAAAACAAAAGAAAATAAGGACAGTCAGAAACGCCGTGGCTTTGAGACACATGACAAGACAAAGCACATAAAAAAATGAGAAAAACAGTTAATTAAGAATATTTTTTTGTTTTGTCCCAAATAAAGTATTTACACTTTTGTAATAATGTTTTTTTTTAATTTTAAATAGTTATATGGAAAAATTTTTTTGAATTATTGATAACTTAATGCCCCTTTTCCATCATAATAGGAATTCTAGGTAAAAACCTTTCTTATTTTTACGTTACATTAAATAGGCCTAGCTATTTGTTTTAAAACAAATTCAGTCATTCAATAAGTCATTATACTTTTTATCTGATAACTTATTTTGCACAAGCATTTGTTATTGTTAATTTATTGTATTTATTTAGTTAGGTATTAAATAGGAATTGTCATGCCAAATTTTATTCGAGGTTTCTATTTTGAATAGGATAAATGGTGCTTTACTAATGAATAATCTAAGTTATTAATATATAGGTACAAACAATAAACAATATCAAATTATTACTAAATAATATCTATAAATATTCATGAGAGTCTGACATGTTTCTTTTTTGGAATAATAGAAGACTCTGGTAAATATAAAATTTAAGGATTTTTGAGGTTATTTTTGCGTTGTAGTTGTAGAACTAAACTGAAATTATTTTGCTATGAAAAGACATTATGTATTAAAAAAAGCATTTCAATTATTTATTTTTTCATAAACATGCTTTGAAGATGGGTTTGGACAACTGCTAATTTGTTTGATGTAAAAAATAATTACTCTAGGAAAAGAGGATTAAATATAGGCTACTATTTCAAATCTGTTTAGCCTTTTAGTGTTAAAGCTACAAAAACAAAGAAAGCAAAATCTCTGTGTAAATTATGTACTGCGAGTAGATTTTAAACAACTATACACAACAACTATATATACATACAAAATATGTGAGTAATTTTAAAAAAATTTGGTCAAATATTAACTCCTGAATTCGGTATGAAAAATTAGGAAATATTAAAACAAAATACATATTTTGAATGTACAGGGTAAGTCACGTAAAAGGTCCACCCCATTTATTTGGGTAATTTTGAATATATTTTTGGTTTTCGGGACTCTATTCTACATGATTTTTAACGTAGATTACGATTCTGATCAAACATTTTTTATTCAACCAAACATATACAAGGTGTTTAAAAATACGTGTTTATCTTAAATGGCACGCCCTATATATTTCTACACATTATTTATGTATGATACAAACATACAGGTATTATATATTTTTGAAATCCCCTCGAATAGCTGCATAGAAATGTGTAGAAATATATAGGGTGTGTCATTAAAAAAAACACGTATTTTTAAAATCCCTGTATATGTTTGGTCGAATTAAAAATCTTTTATTAGAATCGTAATCTACGTTAAAATTCATATAGGATAGAGTTCCGAAATCCAAAAATATATTCAAAATTACCCAAAAAAATGGGGTGGACCTTTTACGTGACTTACCCTGTACCTACCTTTTTTCGATCCAGTACAATTTTGTTTAAAGCCAAATGGCTAAGAAAATCAATGGAACTAATATCTTTAATTGCCTTTCTCCATATCTCAGGAAATTATTATTTTCAGTTAACTCTTGCATGTATAATTATTTTTTTGTTGGGAAAGGAAATGTAAATAAATAAAAAGAACGTAGGGCTTCAGGAAATTATTATTTTCAGTTAACTTGGGCATGTACAATTATTTTTTTGTTGGGAAAGGAAATGTAAATAAATAAAAGAACGTAGGGCTCTAAACTCCTCAAGACGTGGATTTATAAAAACAAGAATTAGTGTTTTACAACCACAGAAATTTAGGTATTTAGAAAATTATGAGGGTTGACAGCACATTATTGTTTCTTAATTGGTTATAGATATGTTTTCAACCAGCGAGGGCAAAAAAATCTCTCGCAAAACTGTCCAAGAGGTCGCTAAGAAAAATCAAGTTTGAAGAAAAAAAAACTAATGGGTATCAGAAATATTGTCGTTGATTCTCCAAGAAATGTTGTAAATAATCCTTCATGTTCGACACATTTATATGAAGCTCACCTGCCTTCATCAAGCTCTATTGCCCCTGTACAAGTTAATAATATCTCTCAGAGAGTTAATCGAAAAGAGAAACAAACATTTCAAGAAAAACTTGCACACTGGGTTGTAAATAACCATATTTCCCAACAGGCAGCATCATCCCTATTGCGAATATTAAAAGAAGAAGGACACAGTAATTTACCGTTAGATTGTAGAAGTTTACTAAATACTCCAAGACAAAGCAGTAGTGTTGAAATGGAATCCAATGGCAGTTATTACCATTTTGGATTGGCTGTTGGAATCGAATATGTTCTGGGACAAGTAAATGTTAATCTCGATAAAATATCTAACATTTTGGAATTAATAGTAAATATTGATGGTCTTCCGTTAACGAAATCTTCTAGTAGCCAGTTCTGGCCTATATTGATACAAATTGGGAATTTGGAGAACTCAAAACCTTTTATAGCAGGATGTTTCCATGGATATAAGAAACCTGACAATGTGCATTCATTTTTTGAACCATTTTTAAATGAATTTTTAAAAATAAAAGATAACTTTTTATATAAATACAAAATATTTACTTTAAAAATACATGCACTAATATGTGATGCCCCTGCCAAGTCGTTTTTATTGGGAGTTAAATCGCACAATGCGTACTTTGGATGCACAAAGTGTACTCAAGAAGGCGAGTATGTCGAGAGAAGAGTTATTTATCCTGAATTGTCAGCAACATTGAGAACCGATGAAAGTTTTCGAAATAGATCTCAAGAAGAATATCATAACTATGAGACACCTCTAATTGTACTTCCAATTGATCTCGTAAAGAATGTGCCCTTGGATTATATGCACCTGGTATGTCTAGGGGTGGTTAAGAGAATAATACAGCTATGGGTTGTAGGTATAAAAAATATTCGATTGAGCCCACAAGCAGTTACAAAAATTAATGAAAAATTAATTCACGCAAGACCATTAATTCCAGCAGAATTTGCAAGACTACCAAGAAAACTTTCAGGAATTGATAGATGGAAAGCTACGGAACTAAGGCAGTTCCTTCTTTACACGGGCCCTCTTGTATTAAAGGGTATAATTGATAAAATTAAATATAACCATTTTATGTTGCTAAGTACCGCAATAAGAATTTTATGTTCAGAAGAAGGGTGTATGAAAAATTTACAAGAGGCACATACATTTCTGAAGAATTTTGTTAAAGACTATAAAATAATATACGGTTTACATTATATATCCCACAATGTACATAATTTATTACATTTGTGTAATGATGTTGATTTATATGGGCCCTTAGATAAATTTAGTGCCTTCAAATTCGAAAACGAGTTATTTCAAATAAAAAAAATTGTAAAAAATTCTAGATTGCCTCTACAGCAATTAATAAACAGAACTCATGAAATAAGAAATCATTCATCTGTACAAGAAATTAATTATCCATTGTTAAAAAATGTATATTATGAAAATACTGATGAATGTTATCAAAAAGTTGTCTGTTACCAGTATCTTATAAGTATTTTTAATAGAAATAAATGTGTAATGATGAAGAATGGCGATATAGTTTTAATTAAAAGGATAATAAAAAAAGATACTCTTATGCTTGAATGCTCAAAGTTTGATAAAAAAAACTAAAATTTATGATAGCCCCATTAGTCATCAAAACTATATACATATGCAGTTTCACAACCATCACAAGCTGTTTTAGACTATCTTTTGTCAGATATAAAATATAAATGTTTTAAGTATAAAGTGTCAGAACATATTCTAATTGTTATGCCCCTTGTGCATTGTAGCCAGTAAGTTTGTAAGACGATAATAATATTAACACATTTTTTTTAAATAAAAATAGATCTACATAGAACATGTTTTTTTATAAATATATATTATTTAGCCGAACTATGCCGTGGTTAGATTTTATTTGGAAGGTGGCAAGGAGGAGGAGTTGGCCACGGTTCCTAAAAATTGGGTATTCCATGAGAACCATCAAATTATGTGCAGATGGCCCTCCAAGAATAAGAATGTTCAAGTATTAATAAAGAAAATGGTGGAAGCTGAAATAAGCTGGTCAGTTTATCCTTGCCAAATAACGAGGGAATTTAGTAAGTGGAAATTTAACGTAATATTTTTGTTTTGTCACAATATTTTTTAGATGATTATAAGAAAAAATTAATAGATTTAGAATCTTCAGAGGGAGAAAACATTGCAGTGCCCAAACCTGCAGGAAGAGGACAAAGAAAAAAATTTCCTAAATGCACTAGTAAGAACTTTATTTTTAAATACTACTAAATGAATATGTTATTTAATCAAATAATTCATTAGGCAATTATGGTCAAGATCTTTTGGCCTGTTTTTATTTTTAATTTACAGTGGTAGCCAGCCTATCTGTTTTCTCATTGCCTGCATTGCCCTGGCTGTCCTCGGTCGGGGTCGGGCTTATTGAGCCAGATACCGATACAGTCTTAACGTGAACACAGTTTAGGTTTTTTTCAATATACATGAACATTTCACAACTAATTTCATAATCCAAACTGTGTTTACGTTAGACTGCCTGGTTCGGTAAGCCTGGCCTACCAGTGCAGATAAATAGTGTATTTGCCTGGAAAGCAGTATTATGACTGATGGTCGAGATGGTAGCATACCTGACTCTCGCCCGAAAGTTCCGGGTTCGAATCCTGGTCGTGGCAATGGAAAATACTGTGAGAGGGATTTTTCCATTATACACGGATATTGAATGTGTGTCCCTTGTCGTTAAATGTGTAGCCCCCTCCTGCACAAGGCTCTTCTAGAGCCTTGTGGGATAGAGGGGGTCGTAATTACATGTGGTGTTATTATTATTATTATAAACTGCTGGCCAATTGAAACGTACCAAGCGAATTTTTAGGTTGAATTTATAGTCAAATATTTTGAGCAGGAGAAGAGATATCAATACGCGGTTTTCAGGATTTAATAGATAATTTATATTGTGAAAACGTGGGTTTGGTCCAATTTGCCACTGAAACTATGAAATAAAAGTACGAAAAATGTACTTAAAATGAGGTATTATAATCACCTACAACGGTCGGTTTTTGCAAAACACAATAAGGCCTAATGCCAAAAAAAGAAAAATTCCAGGTTTTTGAAAAAAAAACCATATCTTTTAAAATAAGAGAGATATCAAAAAATTGAGAAATTTGTTTTTCCCCATAAAGTGACTTATAAAATGGGCATCAACAAAATATAAAACAATTTTTGTGGATTCTCGGAATACATAAAGTTTGGTTAAGAAAACCTGCTTCTCTTTCACACCCTGTAGACAGTAACATGATTGAAACTAAAAAAATTGAGCCAAACCCACGTTTTCACAAATAAATTATCTCTTAAATCCTGAAAACCGCTTGGTACGTTTCAATTGGCCAGCAGTTTATTATATTTGGAATCGAGTACAAACAACTTTTTGCAAGTTTTGTTAAGTCTCATAAAGTATCATATATGTATGCGGTGTGTCCGTACATAAAAAAAAATTCATTATAGGGAATTGTTTTTACAAACTTATGGCATATAAAATAAAAACGTCATAAATTTATTTAACTTTATTACACGTTAAATAGGCATAAATAAAGCAATTGCAGATTATATAGTGATGTAATTTTTATATTTTATTTAACATAATATATATTTTGCAGGTTTCAATTCTAACTCATCATCAAGCAATAATAGTTGGGATCAACTAAGAAAAGGTAAGCTTTATTATTGTACTTACTTCTTTTGGGAATAACTCCCAACGGTAAAGAAGAAACTGGTCAAATTATGGACAACGATAAAAATGCTAAAAATAAAACCTAAATGATTAGAGCAAAATGTAGTACTTTGATTAGATTTTGTGCGGACCGTCAAAATTCGTCATTCGTAATTTTGACGGTTCGCACAGAATCTAATCAAAGTACTACATTTTGCTCTAATCATTTAGGTTTTATTTTTAGCATTTGTTCAATAATCTTTGCGATGATCTCCAAAAGATATATTTGAATATAAAGTATGTCTAATCAAATATTTTCATTAAGCCCCTTCTTTTGCCATTAAATCTGTTTCTGAATTTATATGCTGGAGAACAAGTATCTGTATGTATCAGCAAGTGTGTAGGTTTTATAACATCTTTACAGCAAAATCTGTCCAAGGAATAAATTTATGAATATACAAATTCAGAACTGTAAGACATCAAATGAAAAATTAAATGTGTACATCAAAAGCAGAGCCATTCATATATCACACTTGTTAGCAAATAATAGAATGATGAGGTTGTGACTGGGAAAGCAGGTGATGTCGAGTTCTTGATAACTACAAACATGATGGATTAGATCTTGCATTGCAGTTTTTTCTAACGTGTGATATTAATGTTTCTGCTATTGTTTTATAGGTATATACATTTTATTCTCTCATTCGACATGTCTTACGGCTCTTAATCTGTACTTGCAAAATGTACAAAATAAGTTTTTTAATTTTTATTTGTTTAAATTAAACGTTTGTAGGGAGTAAATTATAGTGACTTAGGGCCGGTCTTTTCACCTTCAATTAACTTTATTCGGCAGTTATTTACCTAGCAGGATACAATTGTTACAACAATGAAAATCAACAACTTTAACTGCCAAATAAAGTTAATGGGAAGATGAAAAGACCGGGCCTTACTGTTTCAGGGCTTATATCAAAATATTTTTGTATGTGACGTTGTTTTAGACTTTGAAGATGGGAATAAAATAACGCAAGACATACAAAGTATTCCAATTGTGTTTATGGATGATATGTCACAAGCAGATAATGAAACCACCATCATAAATGATAGTATTAAGTTAACATCAGGTAACAAGATTTTTTTTATTTTACACTTTATTTCTGTTATGTAAAGCTGTAGAATATAAAACATTTGTCGTTTAGACTATCTATATAATTACATATAGGTTATTACTGCATTTATGAAAAACATCACTATTTGTTATATTCCATGGTTTTTAAGTTTTAAAATAGAAATGTATATGAAACGCAAATTTTGCTTAACAATTAGCTTTAACAATTAATGAATTTGTCTTCAATAAAAGTGATTTTAAAAGGAACTGTTTAATAACTTGTTCAAATAAGTAGATAAATATTATTTGAAATTGCCGGCACAGTGCAAATCTTGCTGAGGTCGAAATAACATGATTCAGATAAATTTACCTGTATACAAGAATGCACCCTTAATAATAAATAATTGAGTCGACCAATTAAGTTGGAAGGTCTTTAGGTCAAACCGTTCTGAAATTATTTAAAGAAGTAAAACCAATGGTCTTCACGTACAGGGGCTGTTAACTCAGTAAGGGTGCATTTTTGTATAGGTAAGTTTATCCAAAGTGTGTTATTTTGACCTGGACTATTGTCCATGCATTTCCGAGACACCCTGTATATAATTTAATCGTTAATTAGTTACTTTTAAGTTTCATTAAAGTTATAACTTGGTAACATATGAGTCTACTTCTTGCTATAATAATATTTTTTTTATATATATAAAATGTGATCATATTTATCTAAAAAAAGGGTGGTTTCTTGTGGCTGTAAAGGGAAACGTAAGGTAATTTGGAGGTAAAATAGTAGTTTGTTAAATAACTTTTTTTTTGTATAAAATATAGTCCTATTTCTATCACAAATGAGTGGTGCTGATGTGGCTGTAAAGTGGAATATAAATAAGTCACTTTGGCGACGTGGCTGCCTGCGGCCGTTTAGCGTCCTTGTGATGGTAATACTACAAGATTGACGACGTCGCCGTTGCAAAAATCACGGCATTGTGCCGTTAAAAGGATGTGATTTGGTTTACTGGGTTTAATCTAACAGAATCCATCTTTTTCGGTAAATTATTAGTGAATTGGTGAGCAGTAGAGTGGTAATGGCGGAGCTGGGTCTCCCCCCACCCTTTTTTTTTTGGTGGTGGGGGGTAACTAGGGTAATTAGAGTAATGTAGGTAATTAGACTGATGTAATTGCAATAGAGGTAATTAGAGTATTGTCGGTAATTAGCCTGATGTAGTTGCAATAGAGGTAAGTAGAGTAATGTGCAGTAATTAGACTGATGTAATTGCAATAGAGGTAATTGGAGTAGTGCAATGCAATTGTAGTTGTAATTAGTGTATGTACTGATATGTGTATGAGTATTTCAAGTAGAGGTGGTGGGGCAGCTTCACTCCGTGTATATAAATGAGGATGAGGAGCACACAGCCATTTGTGGTGCTAGTCTCCCAGAGTAAAGACATAAAATGTATATTTGTACTTCTTGTGGTGTAAGTTTTACACGTGGTGACAATTTGCGAAGACATCAGAGGCAATCTTGTAAGAAGATACATGATAGTGGTCCGCAAGCAAAATATCCTAAACTGGAATGTAATCCTTCAACATCTACAAATATGGAAACTTGTAATTGCTGTAATGTGACTCTAAGCACAACCCAAATGAATTCCCATAGAAGGACATTGCAACATAGGACAAATTCATGTGTTCCGTTTATAGAAGGTGTAGAAATTGTGCAGAGCGCTTTCAAATACAGGATTGTAACCTATCGAGTATATAGCGAAAATAATCACCAAGACTATGTAATGTTCTTCAATGAAATTAGACCAAAAATATTAAATCTCTTCGAGGAAGTGTTACGTATTCATAATACAGTAAAAGTAAATATGGAAACGTTTGCTACGTACGTATTACAGACACAGGAACTATCTGAAATGAAATCATTTAACACTTCCAACAAAATCTTGGATCAAGCTATGGATTTGAACGATACTTTGGACACCTTTGTGGATGCTATGATTACACAAACTACGGAGTTAATGGAACGTGATTCAGGTATTTAAACATACATTAAGGTGGAAAGAAAATGACTAATTATAATTTAATTTTAGATTGGCCCTCGAACGAATTGCTTTTGTTGAAATCAATGTGAATAAATATAGTCCTCTGGGTGGTTCATCATATGTCAAGTTGCCAAAATCCATAGAAAACAAGAAGGCAGTGGTAAATGTAAAAAACCAGGATCAGTATTGTTTTGCTTGGGCTGTAACTTCAGCGTTGTATCCTGCAAATGGCTGCACATCTGAGACCTCATCATATCCACATTTTTCAAGAGTTTTAAATTTATCAGGTATGAATTTTCCAGTAAAATTGCGGGATATTTCAAAATTTGAGGAGATGAATAATATTTCAATTAACGTGTATGGGTTAGAAGAAAAATTTGAGAATAATAGAATAAAGTATGAAGTTGTTGGGCCTTTACGTTATTCTGAAAAAAAACTATTTATGCATGTAAATTTGTTACTACTTTCCGGTGAATGTGGTGTAAATCATCACTGTAAGAAAGATTGCGCTAATAATCACTATTGTTGGATAAAAAACTTGTCTAAGCTAGTTTCCGCTCAAATTTCAGCTCATGATCATAAAAAGTACTTTTGTGATGGTTGCTTACTATATTTTAATAATGAGCGTCAGTTATTCCAGCATCAGAGAAATGACTGTAATCATGTTTATACAACAACACCATCGACACAATTTCGGATTGATAAATATGGTAAACAAGTACCTGAAAATATATTAAAATTTGAAAACTTTGAAAGACAAATGCAAGTACCATTTGTAGTGTATGCAGACTTTGAATCAATTCTGAAACCTATTCATACTTGTGAACCGAACCCCGAACGTTCTTATACAAATAAAACTTTTATACACGAACCTTACTCCTTCGCATATTTCATAAAATGTTCTTTTGACAATTCTTTATCAAAATTTGAACTCTATCGAGGATCTGATGTAGCCAAAGTTTTTGTATCGCGTATTGAAGCCGATGTAAGGGAAATCTATAACAGATATATGAAAGATATAGTCCCAATGGCTAAACTCACAGCACAAGAAAGACAAGACTTCCTGAATGCGACCGTATGCGGTATATGTGAGAAACCATTTAAAGTAGAGGATGTAAAAGTTAGAGATCATTGTCATATAACTGGTAAAGTAAGATTTGGTGCCGCACACTCTGTATGTAACTTAAATTACAAATTACCAAATTTTGTACCTATCATATTTCACAATATGAGTGGCTACGACAGTCACCTATTTATAAAACAGCTCTGTGCACATAAGGACAGAGTTGATGTTATAGCACAAAATAAAGAAAAATATATATCTTTCACGAAACACCTTTATATGCATGATTACGTCAATAAGAAAGGGGAGAAAAAACGGAAATTTATACAACTACGATTCATCGATAGTTTTAAGTTCTTATCAACATCGTTGCAAAATTTAGGGGGCAACTTAACTGATAACCAATTGTTTGTTACGGGAAGTTTCTATACAGATAAGGAAAAATTTAATTTATTGAGGCAAAAGGGTGTATTTCCATATAGTTTTATGGATAGTTTAGAGAAACTAAATAATGTAGAGTTACCCTCGAAAGATGAATTTTACGATAACCTAAATGAAGAACATATAACAGATAAAGATTATCAGAGGGCTAACGATGTGTGGAACTTGTTTGATTGTCAGAATTTGGGCGATTACTCAGATCTTTATTTAAAATCAGACGTACTCCTTTTGTGTGACGTATTTGAAAATTTTCGTAAAATTTGTTTGGAAAAATATAAACTTGATCCTGCTCAGTATTACACTTGTCCGGGTCTCTCGTGGGACGCTATGTTAAAACTAACCAAAGTGGAGTTGGAATTATTAACGGACATTGATATGATCCATTTTTTTAAAAAGGGAATACGTGGTGGAGTAAGCCAGTGTACGGAAAGGAAACATATTGCGAATAACAAATTTCTCCCTAACTACGACCCCAAAGAACCTTCTTCATTCATCACATATCTAGATGCCACGAACCTATATGGGCATAGTATGTCGCAACAATTGCCGACAGGTGGATTCGTGTAGCTGTCCGAAGAAGAAATCATGAATTTAGATATTACGAGCATTTCAGATGAAAGCACCCATGGGTATATTCTCGAAGTAGACATACATTATCCACAAGATTTACACGACTTACACTCAGACCTACCATTTTTAGTAGAAAATATTATTCCACCAAAATCAAAATCGAAATTGACAAAACTGATACCAAATTTAAACGATAAGAGGAGATATATTGTGCATTATATAAATTTGAAACAAGCGCTAGATAACGGGTTAATGGTTATAAAAACACATAGAATACTTAAATTCAAACAATCACCTTGGCTTAAAAAATATATTGACCTAAACACAGAATACTTAAATTCAAACAATCACCTTGGCTTAAAAAATATATTGACCTAAACACTGATATGAGAAATAAGGCTAAGAATAAATTTGAAAAAGATCAGTATAAATTATTAAATAACGCAGTATTCGGTAAGACAATGGAAAATGTTGATAATAGAATGGATATAAAATTAGTTACCCACTGGGAGAGCGTTAGGCGGAGTATGGGTGCAAATGCATTAATAACACGCCCTAACTTTAAATCATGCTCAATATTTACTGATGATTTTGTAGCCATCCATATGGGTAAACTAAAGGTAGTCTACAACAAACCAATTTACGTTGGTTTTTGTATCTTGGAGTTGTCTAAGACAGTATTATACAACTTTTTCTACGACGTTATCAAAAAACATTTCGGCGATAATGCTTCTTTGCTGTATACAGATACGGATTCGTTGATTATAAAAACATTTACAGATAACTTCTATAATTTCATAATACAGAATCCAGACAAATTCGATACATCTAACTACGAAGAAATAAATAAATTTAATATTCATAAGGGCTTGTCGGTGTTAGGTAAAATGAAAGACGAGTTCCCCTCTGATCCCATTATTAGTTTTTATGGTACGGGTGCGAAAGCTTATTATATACAATCGGTGGATAATGAACTCAAAAAAGCTAAAGGTGTGAAGAAATCTGTTATTAGAAAGCAGCTGTCAATAGATGACTATAAGAAAATCGTTGAGCGGGGAGGTTTAATATTTAGAAAAATGAATACGTTTCGGAGTTGCTTGCATGACATTTACACAGAAATAAAGAACAAAGTGGCCTTGTCCCAACACGATGACAAACGTTTTGTTATTCCTAATACTACTAAAACATTACCGTGGGGGCACCGTGACATATCATTTTTTCAGAGCGAACAAGAACAAAATATAGAACGACTGATAGTTGCCATAAATAATATGGAGAAAAAAATGAAAACTTGGACGCTTTACTTGCAGCAATAGCTGATTTAAGCCAATAATTAATTTAAAATTTTTATTTCATCTTCTAACGTAAAGGTCGAAAATTCGAATACATGAACTAAACTGGAAAATTCAAACTACAAAATTTCACCAATATTTAATTGTAACATTATAATACAAAATTATTGTGATAATTTTAAGTACTTTCAAATAATAGAATAAAAATATCTAAATAAAAATCACAGTGTTGTTATTAGTAAACCTTTCTCCCAAAATAAGTTAAATATCGATTAGGTTAAATCGTAAATTATAAATAATGTAGGTAGTGACTTGAAGAGGTGTGTGTAATGATACAGTTTTACAATGTAAGAGTAGGTGACGTTGCTAAAACTAAAATGTCGTTTTATGCTGCAGTCAGGAATGTGATGTCATTTCAAATAGAAAGTTGTTGCGTCAGTTATTCGATGTGCGCATGACATTTAGAAAAGTTTGACGTCACTTTGTAGCGGGATTCTGTTGAGACAAAAAAAATCAACAGTGGGGTGAAAGCTTGGCTTGCATAAATCACGTGATGTCGTCCAACCAATGAGAGACGAGAGTGGTCACCCACTCCCTACCGTTGGAGGGGGAAGTTAGCTTGGCTTGCGTTTGAGGACGCTTACAAGATTCTTTCCGTCTTCGCCTGTGCTAGTGTGTGCAAGTGTGCTCTCGTGAATTTCATTGCTCAGTTTTTGTGAACAAAATGGTAAGAACCGTTAAAAACGTATCATCTGCTGGTGGGCGTAAAAGGCGCTCGTCGACACCGCCACCAACTTTACCGCCCTTGACTTTAATGACGTATTTGGCTACGTTTAAACCATCACCTGACGCATCTACAGCGTCAGGTTCCGCCATTAATGGCGGTGCTGTGAAGTCAGCAATACAAAATCCATCCTCTGGCAGAGTTAATGTTTTAAACAACATTATTGTTAAAGATGGTATTGCTGCTGACGTTGGGGGCGCTTCGTGTTCTAACGAAGGCGGTAGTCAGCTAGCGTATCATGGGCACCATCAGCAGATGCACGGCAATATACATCCTGACGCAGATTTACCTGTTTTGCACCTTGAAGATGGTGACCTCGGCAATACCGTCAATGTCACCGTATCCAGGGGTAATGCAGGTAAAGCCGTTCATACCCCGAAATTACATGGTTTGGCTTTAAACAAAAAAATTAAAGTCACACCATCTACTTCAGAGTGTCAGGATGTACGCGCATCTCATCCGCGCAAATCATCTATGTCTCTGGTGGCACATGACTCCGATGACGACTTTTTGCCTAGTGTTAGCACTGGTAATGTAAACAACAATAAAAACACAAAGTCGTCGTTGGCGCCATCAAAAGGTAAAGGTAGACATACAGAAACACAATCCATAGACTGTGACGCGACTTTATGGGACGAGATAATGGATTTCACGCAGACAGTTGTACCTGCCCCTCTAAGTCCGCTACCTGCTTCACCAAAAAAAATTAAGGTTTCGGCAGGTAAAGGGCAGGTAAAACCGTCTGCGTCGTTTGTGGCTGTACCTCTACCTGGCAACAGCGCATTACAACAGCCAAGCTGTTCTAATGCGGTGTTGCCACCACCACGCAATGACGCATTAGAACAACCGGGTTGCTCTAATGCGGTGTTGCCACCGCCGCCAGAGGTAGCTCCGATTGTGAATGAGAATCCGCTCCCAGCACAAGCGGACTCTGATTCTGAATCGGAGGTGTTCTCGCAAGTTGACACCAAAACATCTGTTAAACAATTTTTTAAAATATACGGTCAACTTAAGAGAACACATGATTTAAATTTGAGGCTTTGTCGGGATCATCCGAAAATCTTGCGTCGTGCTGCTGATATGCGGGAAAGAGCCGCAAAATTAGAGGCCGACGTAAAGAGACAAAGGGAGGCTCTCGACAAAACTGCAAAGCAGATGAGGTTTATTTCGGACCAAATGGGTGGCTGAGCACTTGCGCACACGCGGCGGAAAGTTATTTTAAGTTAGATTTTAAGTGAGTTAAGAATATTGTTAGTTAGATAAGATTATTGTTAATTAGGTTTAAAATATAGTATTAATAAAAAAACATTAAAAAAATAAATGACAAAAATAATTAAAAGATTATGTTATTGGGGGGGCGGCTTAGCTAAATAGGCCACGTGCGCTAGGCAGGGTTCAATCCCCACCTAAATATCGGGTCTCAGGTATTAACCCGGTACAACCCCAAAACAAAATTTTAGTGTTTTACGTGCAGTGTCTCCGAGCGCACTTTAAATTGAAGGGAGACCTCACACGGCCGACTAGTCAGGTCCGTGGGGTGGGTTTTCCTAAAAAAATGGGGTGATTTGGAGGCAATAAAATAATGCAATAAATCAACTACGAGCACAATTTAATAATTTGACGGGCACAGAAAATGGTCGAAACCTATAGATGCACATGCAAGAGTGCAGGATCTTTACAGGAGCTGAAGGCTCAATAAAAGGACCGTTAGTGTGATCACACGCCTGGTTTCACAGGTGTTATTTAGTTTATACACATCTTACATTGCCCTAAGTAACTGAAATCTCACTTAATTAATATACCCCAAAATTCTTAATTAATAAATCCCTAATAAACTTAATATCTACATAAATACCACACAATTACTATTCTGGTTGATTTTCTTAGCCAGCTTCGCACCCAGGAGTTCCAATCCAGGTAACGATGTTGAGTTCAAAGTCAGCTGACAGGTACAAGTGAGGCAAGGACGAGCAGCAGGCACAGCAACGATACTCAAAATCCCAGAGGCCACCGCAAGGCAACCAGTATAATACACAGCCAGGCCCAAAGCAATCCTAACAGCAACACAGGAACCCCAGAGCAACAATAATAACAGGAACAGGAACGATAACATAAGAGTAACTCAGTAGCAATGCTGTAGCAGCGTCGTAACAGCGTCTTAATAGCGTCTAGCGTCTAGCAGCGTCCAGCGGTGTCGAGCAGTCACGTAGCACAGCCTTAGCAGCCCTACAAATAATTATTACTCTAGTAACTTCCTACCTTGCCTAATTTGCAAAGTGACACAACAGATGTCGAACATACCTTAGGTTTCGGGTGAGCTGAAAGTGTCTGACGTTGTCGTCGTCAGTGGCTTGATTATCTATTTCGAATATGGAAAGAACACCTAGGAAGAAGAAAACGAGGGTCAATTTCAGCTTTATGCCCCAAGAAGACACCAAAAAAAAACCAGCTTATGTACTCACCGCTTTGAACATGTGAAAATATCCGGATTAACCGTCGAATTTACAGGATGCTTCACCAAAAGGTCCCACTAATTTCGATTATCTCGAATGATTTGTAACAAATCCCCTAAAGGGCAATTACTTCACCAAAATTGCAAAATTTTACAAACCACGAGTCGCACGTGTTCACGGTTTTCCAAGCCAAGCCAAAAAGAAAGAGATTCCAGGAATTCGGGGAACTGTGTTGGTTTCGTCTCCCTAATTCGTTCTGCCGTCCACTCAGAGTTACCCAAGAGTACCTCCAGAGTAATTCGGTACTGTTTTATTTTAACCAATGATATGAATCTCACAGAAAACGTGATTTACATAACCCTGACACACAAACTCAACCAAAACCACCAAAATCACGACATGTGCTTCCCTGTCAACCCTTCACAATACATCTCTACAACTCCACGGTTTGACAGTCGCAACGAACAGAGTCCCTGCATATCGAACCAACGAACGTACCGCGGTCGGGATACACTACCAACATGAAACATGACAGGTAACCTGTTTGTTTACTTCAGCTACAGCAAACCTAAAAGTGTATAATAAATACTGTTCCTATGGCCAAAGTGAGGTAAGTCTACATAGTTATGGCTAGTACAGTTGAGCATTAGGTTCGTAACTATTTTGCATGCCCTAAATCTCGTTGACAGATGAAATTATTTATTAAATATCCTATCTTGCAGTATTCCAGACGATGTCTAGTGGTGTTACCAGCCAAAAGTGGAATATAATTACCCAGTACAAGACAATTATCACCCTGATATCGCAGAAATACCGCAGAGGAAGACTTTACCAATGAAATATCCAGGAACGACTGTAAATAAATGCCTTTTTTAAACACTATCGAACTTCCATTATCTTAATCAGGTGAGCCCTCTATTTTTGCGAGATGACTTTTCAATACTAATAGTTGAACCTATTTTGTAGATAAGAGCTACGGACTGAAGAGTGATACCTCTATTTTCCTAAGATTGGAAGCAGCGTGACAATGATTTCGACCCTGCCGAAGGCTATTTATTTACAATATACCTTTTTTTTATGTATCGTTATACAATAAACTAAGAATAGACCTTACCGCTTAGTTTATTTGCTAGTAAATTTGCCACTGAAACGTTAACCTACGAAGCACCACGAGAAAATATCTTAGTGTGGAATTAAATTGTAACAACACCCCCCCTACCTAAAGAAAATTACCCCGGAATTTTCTCCAGAATGAACTAAACAATTGGCGTTAGAGATTAGCCTAACTCGCTATCCTAATCCTATGAGGCTAAAAAGCATCATAATAACCCGCCTCCGGCTATTATTGCGCTATACAAAAAACAAAAACTGGACTTAAAAGGCATGGGTAGCCGGTCCTACAACCACCCATATAGCCAAGGCGATGACGGCGGGATTTCTCCCTAAGTCGGCCACGACGACGACCCTTCCGAACGGCAGCTGGCAAGAGACCACGGCAGAACATCGGACCGGCACACACAACAGTGTTAACCAGGCCTCGACCTGGCTAACCAAACCGGTGACCTGCTGTGTGTTTGGTCCAATCCGACGCTCCAGGCACCCTCCACCAGCTTCACATTGAAGTGAGCCGCCGAAATGCCGCCGCCCCTGGTCCACCCAGAGTCCCTCTTTGTCGACTAATAGTGGCCGTACCGAGGACTTCTACCTCCCGCAGGTGAATGCCGCGGTGACAGTATTCACAAACCCCTGTCACAGGGCTAAATCCCACAAAACGAAGGTCCAAAAACGACGAAACAAAAAAAATACCAAAACAAATATCTGCCATAACAATTATCCCAAAGTTCGAATACCAAGACACTGATCCCTAAACTATGCAATCAAACCTACCAAAACGTAATCACCTAACAACCCTAAACGGCTACGCCATCCCGAGGATCTAGCTTTAGATCCTTGATATGCCATTCGCCTCTACTCTTACCATCCGAGTCTTGTAGCTCATAACGAACAGACGATAACTTTTTGATTATCCTAAAAGGACCTACAAACTTAGGAGCAAGTTTTGCGGTAAACTGGTTCGCCGCATTAGAGAGAACGTGATTTCTCCGCCATACCTTGTCGCCTATCGCAAACTGTATCGGTCTCCTCCGCAAATCATAACGTGGTTTAGCGCGTTCGTAAGCACGGTCTAGTCGTCTCCTTACGTCTTTGAATAGAGCTTCGAAAGCTTCTGCTCGATTCGGCGCTGCCGGCTGATCTGCGCGAAGAGGATGGTCATGAATCTTACCGGAGATAATATGCTCTCTGCCAAAAGTGATGAAAAATGGAGTGGCTCCCGTAGCTTCATGTTTTTGTGTACGAATTGCACAACCGACTTTAGGTAACAGTTTACACCATTGCTTTTGATTATCCGACACGTACGCGGTCAACATGGTTTTGAGGACGCTGTGCATCCGCTCAACTGGATTCGCTTGCGCATGGTATAACGGATTGAACGAAATTCTCGTCTTGTACGACTCGCACATTGTCGTAAACAGTTTACTCCTAAATTGTACGCCATTATCGCATATAATGTACTCTGGTACACCGAATATGAGAAATACATTCTCCTCAATCAATCTCGCAACACTTGCAGCAGTAGCGCTACGCAAAGGGAATAACAACGGGAACTTACTAAAATAATCTAACACGGTCAAGATATGAGTATAACCTTGGACAGATCGTGGTAGTGGACCCACGAGATCGCAACTTATCACCTGAAACGGTTTTGTGACCGGGGCTCGCTGACCCATAAGACCAGCTGGAGCTCGTCTCTCAGGTTTGCAGGCAACACACACTTGACAGTTCCGAACATATTTCGCAATGTCGGCGCGCATTTTCGGCCAATAATACCGCAATTTTACCCTTTCGTAAGTTTTATGCACTCCTGCATGTCCCGAAGTTTCGACATCATGATTATCACGAATGATGCCCATACGTTTATGTTTAGGTATCACAATTTTCCAAGACTCGGTAACGTCTGACAAATCTGGGTAGGTTGGAGGGCAATGTTTTAACAACTGTGAGTCTGCAACTCTCCACTGTGGGTACCTTAGAGGATGATCATGAACTGACTTCACCATGTTAGAATACCACTTATCTACCGGCTCGTTTATTAAGGCATCAACCTTAATATCGTTTTCCTCGGATGTTTGAGGAACTGAACGGGACAAGAGGTCCGGGACAACATGGTCCTTCCCCTTTCTATGTACAATATCATAGTCGAATTGCTGCAGGCGGACCGCCCAACGCGCTAATCTCCCAGTGGGTTCTTTCAAATTATTTAACCAAAGAAGACTCGCATGGTCCGTCACGACCGTAAATTTAAACCCCTGTAGATACGCACGTAAGCGTTCCACTGCCCAAAGCACCGCAAGACATTCCCTTTCCGTTACAGAATAGTTACGCTCGGCACGGGTTAAAGTCCGACTCAGATAACATATTACCCGTTCTCCATCCGAATGATGCTGGGATAAAACTGCCCCAATTCCGTACGCTGAGGCATCCGTTTGGACAAAAAAAGGTAGAGTAAAGTCCGGACAACTTAAAATCGGCGCCGTTACTAACGAATTTTTAATAGCCTGAAAAGAGAGTTCGCATTCTTCCGACCAACACCAGCGCGTATTTTTGCGTAACAGGTTTGTCATTGGAGCTATCGTGGTAGAGAAGTCCGGTATGAACCTCCGATACCATGAAGCCGTTCCAATTATTTGTCGAACTTCCGAAACATTACGAGGCGAAGGTACGTTTAAAATCGCGCTCACCTTCTCTGGATCGACGTGCAAACCTTGCTTGTCCACAACATAACCTAAGTACCGCAGTTCGTCTCGGCAGAATTTACACTTATCACGGGAAAGAGTTAACCCAGCTTTTAAAAGACGGTCAAAAATTTCGGTCAGAATTTTGGTATGCAGCTCAAACGTCGGTGTGACTACAATAATATCGTCTAAATAAACGAATACATACGGCTCTAGTTCCGGACCTAAGACTTTATCGATTAGCCGCATCCAAGTTGCTGGCGCATTAGTTAACCCAAATGGCATACATTTAAACTGAAACAGCCCCCTACCAGGTACTGTAAATGCCGTATATTCTCGAGAGTTTTGGGCTACAGGGACTTGATGGTATGCCGACTTAATATCTAATGAACTAAGATATCGCGCGTTCCCTAACTTACTTAAAATATCAGAAACATAAGGAATAGGATAGGCATCCTTCTTACTAGTTTGGTTCAACTTGCGATAATCGACGCAAAATCGATACCTCCCATCCTTCTTCGAAACTAATAAAATCGGGCTTGACCACGCGGAATTAGACCGCTCTATGACGTCATTATCTAACATAGACTGCAATTCCTCATCGATGTGTTTTTGTACCGCCGGGGACACCGGGTAGTATCTCTGCTTTATAGGTTCCGAATCCGTTATTATGCGATGTTCAATAAGAGAAGTCCGACCCAATTTAGTACCTATCTGATTAAAATACCCTTGGACTACCGAATCCAATTCTAACTGTTGCGCCGGAGTAAGTCCTTCTTTTGATAACACCGAATTGATATTAACACACGGTTCGTCCGTATCGAAAGTCCAACAGCCTTTTCTTAGGTTAGGCACCAGACCCATGTCTACCCAAAAGTCCACCCCTAAGATAAGAGAGTGATTGACTTCGGGAACTATCAGTACCTCAATGACCCTGACTCTATCTATCAGTTGAATAGGAACGTTACATCGACCTACAATTTCACATGACTGATTATTCGCAACCGTGCAATGAGTAGTTTTCAAGTTGGTGAACATTTTTAAACCTAACTCGCGAAGTAATTTCCACCCAGCAAGACCCGCAACAGTTCTAGATGCCCCTGAATCTAGAAGTCCTTTGACCTCCCTACCTAATATTTTTATATCCAAATAAGGGCGTTCATCTGAACCAGTGTGGCCTAAAATAAAGTCTAAGACAGGTTTTGTGCGTACCATTAAGTCGTGTCTAATACTTTGTTGAACCGAGACTACTTTACCCGAACTCACATATCGGTCCTTCTGTGATTCGGGTTGGCATTTCCCGAACACGATGGACAAGTTGAAATCGTGACATTCGCCTTACCACATTTAAAGCAGTGCCGGTGGCGTGGACGATCACAGTTGCGAGACACGTGACCACTCCGTTGGCAATTCCAACAAGTGACTTCGCGGCGTGGAGTCGACGAAAGATTTACTGTCGCTACTGAATTTTCCGTTACATCGGCTTCCAATGTCGTGACTCTAGTCGAAGAACGTGAATAATTAAAAGCTAAGGTCGGTTCTAACAAGTTTCGATAGTTCGTTGGCGGTGGTGGTATGTTCCTCGTATGAAGATAAGTTTCCTCCAAGTTACAACAGGCATTTACCAAAGAATCAATGCTACGGATAGGTTCTCGGACCCATTGAGATGCCAAATGCATTTGTAAATAAGGCAGTAATCTCTCACGAATTAGTTGAACCCGTTCACCCTCATCGGGTTTTCGCGATAACCGATTAAAATAATTCTCCATGACTGCAATATATACGACAACAGATTCTGTACCGCCCTGCGTGCGCTTTTTCAGTTCATCCCATATTTCCCTCTCGTGATGATATGGCAAAAAGGCAGACTTCAGCCTCCTCACCAATTCGTCCCAAGAGCAAACTTTATCTTTAATAAATGACCTATACCAAATCAAAGCATCGCCCCTAAAAAGTTCTGCTGCAGCTCTTAATAATTGCGCTTTCGTAGCTCCTCTAGAAACCCGTAATTCTTCCAGTCTCTCTAGAAAGTTAAACACGCTACCTTTCCCGTCAAAATACACGTCCCACTTACTAATAGCTATTGGCTTAGATGAAGCCTGATCACACGAATCCGAAAAACTACCATGACCAGAAGGCGCTGTAGTTTGTAAGCGATGAAATCTATTGGTAAGGTTGACAACCGAATCAAACTCTTCCCTATATCTCAAGTCCTCTGAAAAACTTCCACTGACCTTTGATATACCTTGGTGACTAGCTGGTATGCTGGTATTGTCACGGGGTCGGTTTAAAACATTCGAAGGTTCGCGAACTAAATTCTCATCAGATGTCGCACAAGTCGGTGAACTTGACATTACTTGAGGAGTGGTACTAAAAGTTACTCGAGTCCTGCGTGGTTCAATTTGAATTAAGTCTCCGGTATCTGGTTGGCTACAACCAGCTTGGTTTTCACCTAATGATTCCTGTTGACTATTCAAGTTAGTTTTATGCGAGTATGAATCATGTACTACACGAGGCAACAAAGGATTATCCGTATCTATCAATGAATATTCCGCATTATTTTCGAGTGACCGTCCGGGTTCAGCTTGTAACGACAATTGTTCCCGTGGAGGCTGTCCTCCCACCAAATTTTCCAATGTATCTACTAATCGCAAACACCGAGTTACTAAGTTCGATTTCACTACATTCTGATCTTCATTTCCCTCCACTAATCTAGAGAGGCGACTATGAACATGAAGTAACCGTGAATAAATGCGAGAATGTTCATTTCTTTTATTTGATTCATCGAAGTTATCTATATCATTCGCGAGTTGATCCAGTTTATTACCACAAATTTCTATCTCCCCATTAATATCCGTATCAAGAAGTAAAAATGAAGATGAAAACCCAGAACGCTCACATCTGAATACTCCTCGTAGAGTACTACGCTTCTCAGCTACCGTACCTTCGGAAGATAAGCCCCTTATATTTAATTCATACGACAGTTCGTCTCCCAATAACCGATTTATGTCCATCTTATTCTAATTAATACTTCAATCACAATAATACTAAAATTTCAAATATACACAATTCCCAGTAGTACAATAACTTTTCAAACCAACAACCAAAACCCAATCTAATTCAGTGGCTCAGTTAGACTCCGTTTGATTACTCAACTCAATTATGATCTACAGTACATAAAATATACACAAGAGGCGAAAGAAAACAATTAAATGTCCCCCCCCCTTCATAAAAATGTGCCTTAGCACTCAAACGTCGGCAAAAAAAATCTTACCTAAAATACAACAATTATTTACTAGACCTATTAACATGTACTACCTCCAATGTCTGTAAAAAAATGTAATCCTATCACAAGTTACCGCTCACTGTTGCTTATCACAACCAACCAAGTAATTGCATGTATTTAATCCGTATTATCACGTTTAAAATATATTATTTAACTGTAAAATGTGTGCGAAAATTCGACACAATATTGAATTGAACTTAATTAAGTTAAAATTTTGAAGTACAGTGCTCACCCTGTATCTAAAAATTTATATTTTGCCTCCAAAATGTAAGAAAATCAACCCCAAACACCATCAAGTAGGTTGGGCGCCATTGTTATTGGGGGGGCGGCTTAGCTAAATAGGCCACGTGCGCTAGGCAGGGTTCAATCCCCACCTAAATATCGGGTCTCAGGTATTAACCCGGTACAACCCCAAAACAAAATTTTAGTGTTTTACGTGCAGTGTCTCCGAGCGCACTTTAAATTGAAGGGAGACCTCACACGGCCGACTAGTCAGGTCCGTGGGGTGGGTTTTCCTAAAAAAATGGGGTGATTTGGAGGCAATAAAATAATGCAATAAATCAACTACGAGCACAATTTAATAATTTGACGGGCACAGAAAATGGTCGAAACCTATAGATGCACATGCAAGAGTGCAGGATCTTTACAGGAGCTGAAGGCTCAATAAAAGGACCGTTAGTGTGATCACACGCCTGGTTTCACAGGTGTTATTTAGTTTATACACATCTTACATTGCCCTAAGTAACTGAAATCTCACTTAATTAATATACCCCAAAATTCTTAATTAATAAATCCCTAATAAACTTAATATCTACATAAATACCACACAATTACTATTCTGGTTGATTTTCTTAGCCAGCTTCGCACCCAGGAGTTCCAATCCAGGTAACGATGTTGAGTTCAAAGTCAGCTGACAGGTACAAGTGAGGCAAGGACGAGCAGCAGGCACAGCAACGATACTCAAAATCCCAGAGGCCACCGCAAGGCAACCAGTATAATACACAGCCAGGCCCAAAGCAATCCTAACAGCAACACAGGAACCCCAGAGCAACAATAATAACAGGAACAGGAACGATAACATAAGAGTAACTCAGTAGCAATGCTGTAGCAGCGTCGTAACAGCGTCTTAATAGCGTCTAGCGTCTAGCAGCGTCCAGCGGTGTCGAGCAGTCACGTAGCACAGCCTTAGCAGCCCTACAAATAATTATTACTCTAGTAACTTCCTACCTTGCCTAATTTGCAAAGTGACACAACAGATGTCGAACATACCTTAGGTTTCGGGTGAGCTGAAAGTGTCTGACGTTGTCGTCGTCAGTGGCTTGATTATCTATTTCGAATATGGAAAGAACACCTAGGAAGAAGAAAACGAGGGTCAATTTCAGCTTTATGCCCCAAGAAGACACCAAAAAAAAACCAGCTTATGTACTCACCGCTTTGAACATGTGAAAATATCCGGATTAACCGTCGAATTTACAGGATGCTTCACCAAAAGGTCCCACTAATTTCGATTATCTCGAATGATTTGTAACAAATCCCCTAAAGGGCAATTACTTCACCAAAATTGCAAAATTTTACAAACCACGAGTCGCACGTGTTCACGGTTTTCCAAGCCAAGCCAAAAAGAAAGAGATTCCAGGAATTCGGGGAACTGTGTTGGTTTCGTCTCCCTAATTCGTTCTGCCGTCCACTCAGAGTTACCCAAGAGTACCTCCAGAGTAATTCGGTACTGTTTTATTTTAACCAATGATATGAATCTCACAGAAAACGTGATTTACATAACCCTGACACACAAACTCAACCAAAACCACCAAAATCACGACATGTGCTTCCCTGTCAACCCTTCACAATACATCTCTACAACTCCACGGTTTGACAGTCGCAACGAACAGAGTCCCTGCATATCGAACCAACGAACGTAACGCGGTCGGGTTACACTACCAACATGAAACATGACAGGTAACCTGTTTGTTTACTTCAGCTACAGCAAACCTAAAAGTGTATAATAAATACTGTTCCTATGGCCAAAGTGAGGTAAGTCTACATAGTTATGGCTAGTACAGTTGAGCATTAGGTTCGTAACTATTTTGCATGCCCTAAATCTCGTTGACAGATGAAATTATTTATTAAATATCCTATCTTGCAGTATTCCAGACGATGTCTAGTGGTGTTACCAGCCAAAAGTGGAATATAATTACCCAGTACAAGACAATTATCACCCTGATATCGCAGAAATACCGCAGAGGAAGACTTTACCAATGAAATATCCAGGAACGACTGTAAATAAATGCCTTTTTTAAACACTATCGAACTTCCATTATCTTAATCAGGTGAGCCCTCTATTTTTGCGAGATGACTTTTCAATACTAATAGTTGAACCTATTTTGTAGATAAGAGCTACGGACTGAAGAGTGATACCTCTATTTTCCTAAGATTGGAAGCAGCGTGACAATGATTTCGACCCTGCCGAAGGCTATTTATTTACAATATACCTTTTTTTTATGTATCGTTATACAATAAACTAAGAATAGACCTTACCGCTTAGTTTATTTGCTAGTAAATTTGCCACTGAAACGTTAACCTACGAAGCACCACGAGAAAATATCTTAGTGTGGAATTAAATTGTAACAATTATATAAAAAAAATATTAAAAAAAATAAATACCCAAAAAAAATAAAAATTTGTCAAAAAAATAAATGACAGAAATAATAAAAAAAATATACAAATAAAGGCAAAAGAATAAAAAAATAAATTACTATATATTATGTATGAATATATACTTTTAAGTTAGATTAGTTTAGATTAGGAAAAAAATAAATTTAATAAATAGGATTATAGGAAACAACTACTGGACGGGCAAAGGCCCCGACTCCCATTGAATTATACCTATAAATCCAAAATTGGTAGCCAAATTTGTTATTTGTCTTTTCTCCACCAGACACAGACCGGTTTCGAACTCTTTATGTTCTCATCAGTGTGCCACAGGTAGCTGAAAAGACAAATAACAAAGGCAAACCAAACTGGTCTATGGCAGACCCAGCACATAGTAACTGTGAGCAACTGACCACCAGAGGGATGTACTTATCTCTCACAGTTAAAAAAATAAATGTCTTGTTAATTAGGTTTAAAATATATTAATATGAAAGTATTGTCAAAAAAATATTAAAAAAATATAATGTCAAAAAAATATAATGTCAAAAGAATTAATGACAGAAATAATAAAAAGGCAAAAAAAATTAAAAAATAAATTACTATATATTATGTATATATATTGTCAGATTAGATTAGGAAAAATAAATGTCTTGTTAATTAGGTTTAAAAATATGAAAGTAATGTCAAAAATATATTAAAAAAATAAATGCCAAAAAAAAAATTAATTACTATAGATTATGTGTGAATATATATTGTTAAGTTAGATTAGGAAAAAAAATAAATTTCTTGTTAATTAGGTTTAAAATATATTAATAATAAAAAATATGAAAGTAATGTCTTGTTAATTAGGTTTAAAATATATTAGTAATAAAAAATATGAAAAAATGACAAAAATAATAAAAAAAATTACAAAAATAAAAAACAAAAATGGTAAAAATAAAGTCCCCCCTCGACCCAAGTGATCCACCGGTTAGTGTAGTGTGTTAGATCTATACTAGGTGACGGTTACCAAAGGCGACGGTAACGAAAAGTGAGGGGGGGTCCGGGGGGCGCGCCCCCCTGTTATAGAACCCAGGAGATGCTGTGAAAGTAGTTTTAAGTAAAAGATCCCAATTAGACATAAGCACACAAGCTAAGGCTTGAATGGTGTATGTGGAACATCTGTTCCATGTACACCATTTTTTTATCAAAAATATGTCGAATTTCAAGTCAGTTCCTAAACCCAAAATTCCTTCTTTTTGCCTGATATGCGTGAATCCATGCATATCAGGATTTTTTATAAAATTTTTAAGACGATTTTCAGTACAGTTTCCAAAATTCCCTTTATCTTTTTCGGCCCATATCTCATGTTTGAACGAACGCATCCAGGCACGATGCAGCATGTAGAGACGACCAAGGATATGCATTATCCTCTGCCAGTGCCGAATCCTCTATGGACGGACTGGGGTTTTAATTATGATGATTACAGCGCAGGTAATCATCTTCACAAGCCGGTCTAACAGATCACAGGAATACTCCACAAAGGCGCGAGAGTGAATCTACCGTAGATCGGTAGCTCTTGATCTGATCTACCATAGACTGATCCACCTTCGTGGTCGCACTGATCTACGGACCCATAGGTTCACTCTACCCTCGCGTTCTGGAATTCCTAGTGAGTCCGTGACCTACGGCTTCCAAGGATGGTTGAGCTGGCCTCGCCTACCCATTGGTCATCGTCTCTACCGGGATCGTGTCTGCCAGCACCATTTTGAAAATATTAGGAACTGAATAAAATTTGGAAATAGCGGAGTTTGCGACGCCACGTGGCGACATGAAGTGGTCTCGGGTCATTTCCATATATATAGTGGGAGACCTCCCGATGATCTCGCAAAATGGAAGTCCGGTATTTTTGATCAAATTAAGCCGGGATAAGCCTCAGGGCGGTACGCACGGGTACCGGGGCACTTCCCCATTATTACCAGGTGACCGCCTTGTGAGATAGCATTCGAAGAGATTTCCCCTTTCTGAAATATCCACAGACGTCTAACGGCATATACCCCTTTTGGAGAATATTACCTTAAATTTTTAGTCTATAATTCTAACAGAAAATCTATAAAACCCACTCACTAAATTGCCAGTCACGTCCATGTAATAATTCTCTTTCGGCAATCGATCACTCGTCTTTAAGCGCGGCCGTCGCGATCGCTGACCCCTTGCGGGGGTATCGTGGTTATGGTGGCAGACCTTGCTAGGTGAGGCTCTATATGTATTATGATGATTGTTTAATATATACCCTTATTTATTATCCATGTCTTCTTATTGCGTTCTAGTAATAGTCTAGTATCTGTGTTGACCCCATAGCTAACGACCCTCGCAATTGCGTCGGTTTGACCATTCGGCTGAAGCCAAAGAAGAGTGAACGAGCAAGACCTGTCTGGGCAGGTGTCAGAAGTGAATTGTGTATTGTGCAAAGTGTTTAGCCAGTGTTGTATCTTTAGTTCAGGACGTTGCGAAGCCTGTATACGAGGAAGCATTCATTGTCGACAGTTGCCGTTAATCTATCGATTTCGAGACTTCGATATATTAAGGGTTTGCCACGACCTGCGTTGAATTCAACGGCCAAGAGTTAAATCAGATGTGGTGATAGCGATTAATTGACTTAATACGAATATCGGTCGTTCCCTCCCACTATCACTGGTTATAACGAATGGTTAACTAACGTTGACACAGCCTTAACAAATTAGTTTAGTTATTAAACGTTGATATGGCGCCCAACGTGGGGCTGTGCTTCGGTTGACCTCATCTCTTGCATGAATCGTAGTCATGAACGACAATCCTTTGATATCTTTGACCCCTAGTGGCTTCTACGAGCAAGAGACCGGGTTGATGGAAGATTCCTCCGTAGTGCCGGAGCGGCAGCCGGAACTGATCAGTAATGTTTCTCCCTCGTTGAGGTCCCCTGAAAATCCTCCATCAATGGAAGATCTATTCGCCAAGATGGCGCAAACTTTTGTAAACGCTATGCAAGACGCAGCACAGTGCACAACTTCTACCTATGACCGACCACGTAGTCCTTAGCGTGGAATATCATGGCTTAGACCATGAGAGTCCCGAAACTTTCATCCGAAATTTCGAGGACTATTGCCACAGAGCAAGAATTAATAACAGTACAGACCGATTCCATTTAATAACTGAGCAACTAAAAGGAGAAGCCCAAAAATGGTTTGATCAATATAGAACTCTCATTACTTCGTACGAAGTATTCATTGAACGTTTCCGCAATAGATTTGATTCAGGCGATATCTACACCCAGGCAATCACAAAACTTTATGGAGAGATGCAGCATGCAGGTGATTCATCAGCGGTATTCATTACCAAGAAAATATGTCTTTTTAATAGGGTCGACCCCTTCAAACCGGAAGCTCTGAAGGCCAGTATCATACTGGACCAACTCAGACCGGAGATACGTTCTCGCTTACGCGGAACACATATTTTTAACACTGAGTCACTTGTATCGATAGCATCTAGGGTAGAGCGAGATATAGCTGATGAAGGATCTGCGGCACGTTCAATCGAAACCAAATCGAAAGCAAAATCAAATCAAAATTATAATCAATCATCTTCTGGCAACTCCTATAATGGCCGTGTTTGGCATACTCCCCAAAGTGAGAATAACAATAGAGACACTCAAGACGTCAGGAACCGACAAGTCCATTTCCAAGAGCAGGCAACCTCTAGCAATCAAAACCGTCCAAATTCCAACAACCAGAAAATTCCTCCTACACCATGTCGATTCTGTCCTGATGTCCAATGGCATTACCATTCCGATTGTCCAAACAATCCTTATAAGAGACGACAACAGGGAAACTTCTCAGGGGTTCGAGAACAGGGCAATTCCCGCAATCCCCCTCCAGTCGGCCCTACGAGTACGCCTCGTCGTCAATAGACCAATCCCAAACTATAAACCCATTTGACCACTTACCTGACCTGACGTCAGAATACCCAGAATATGCCAAAGACCCTGCCAACTTTCAACCTATAATCCTATCAGAAGCCATTAACCATTTATCAAATTTTTATCCTTTGCCTCGAATCAAAATTATCGTTAATAATAAACTTGTGTTCGCACTTCTTGATACCGGTGCTACAAGGAATATCATTCATCCGCAATTTCTCTCATCGATGAATAATCTATCAGATCCTCAAACTTTCGCTCTTGCTTGTGGCGATTCTGTCCTGATGTCCAATGGCATTACCATTCCGATTGTCCAAACAATCCTTATAAGAGACGACAACAGGGAAACTTCTCAGGGGTTCGAGAACAGGGCAATTCCCGCAATCCCCCTCCAGTCGGCCCTACGAGTACGCCTCGTCGTCAATAGACCAATCCCAAACTATAAACCCATTTGACCACTTACCTGACCTGACGTCAGAATACCCAGAATATGCCAAAGACCCTGCCAACTTTCAACCTATAATCCTATCAGAAGCCATTAACCATTTATCAAATTTTTATCCTTTGCCTCGAATCAAAATTATCGTTAATAATAAACTTGTGTTCGCACTTCTTGATACCGGTGCTACAAGGAATATCATTCATCCGCAATTTCTCTCATCGATGAATAATCTATCAGATCCTCAAACTTTCGCTCTTGCTTGTGGCGATCAAGTTATTGATTCGCAAGGCACCACTTCTCTAGACATCTTTATATCGGATGTTCGTTTCCATGTACCATTTCAAGTTATAGAAGAATTGAACGAAGGAATCATATTAGGAGCTCCATTCCTTTATTCTCAACATGTCGTATTTGACTATCATAGGAAATGTGTATATGTGGGAATAGACAGACGTATAACCGTGTTCTGGAATCAGGCAACCGATAGAGCATCTAATGAAGAATTGCCGGAAACCCTAAAAATTTCTAACTCCATTTTCAATTCACTTTTCAAAGAATTTTCTGATCTATTTACGGTGGAATTGACTCAAGCAACCACCGTAAGTGTTAAACACAAAATTATTGTTAAGGACCATCGTCCATTCAATGTAAAGCCATATCCCATGTCGCCTAGTAAAAAGAAGATCATGTATGATCAAATAGAGGAAATGTTAAAAGCCGGTGTTATTGAATCAAGCACATCACCATATAGTTCACCCCCAGTTATCATTGAGAGACAAGATAAGAAACCGCGTTTCTGTATCGACTATCGTAGATTAAACGAAGTCACGCTTGACGAAGCCTCTGTTTTACCAAAAATCTATGAAAGTATCAAGGACCTGGGGAAAGCTACAGTATTTACTGTACTTGATTTGAAGAGCGGATATTGGCAAATTCCTTTAGATGATTCATCCAAAATTTACACAGCGTTTACTACTCATGATGGAGCTGCCTATCAATTCAATGTTATGCCGTTCGGCTTGAAGACTGCCCCGTGCACATTCCAAAAATTCATGGCCAAAGATGTTCTAACAGGATATTTGCACCATTTCTGTAAAGTCTATTTAGACGACATCATCATTTATAGTGAAGATTTGGAAGGACATGTGGAGCACCTCAGGTTGATATTTGAACGATTAAGGCTACATAACTTGAAGGTTTCTCCGGATAAGTGTGTAATCGCTACTAATGAGATTACCTATCTTGGGCATCAGATTACTTTAGATACCACTAGACCACTTGATAAACATAAATTGCAGCTTCAGAACTATCCTGTTCCTAACAATAAACGACAACTTCAGAGCTTTCTCGGTCTATGCAACTGGGTAAGAGAATACATCCCTAATGCAGCCCTCATTACCAAGCCGCTAACCAGACTACTCTCGAATGACGTCCGCTATAAATGGACAAAGGAGGCCCAGAACGCATTTATGAATATTAAGCAGATCTTAGCAGAACCCTTGGAACTTCATAGACCAGATTTGGACAAAACTTTTATTCTTCAGACGGATGCTAGTCTACTAGGCATGGCAGCAGTTTTATATCAGTTCGGCGATGGAGGTGAAAGACATATCATATCTTATGCAAGTCATACCTTGTCTCCTACAGAGAGAAAATATCACATAAACGAGCTAGAATGTCTAAGTGTGGTTACTTACGTTAAGAGATATAAGATTTATTTAGCAGACAAACCTTTCATCGTCCGAACTGATAATAGGGCTCTCCTGTGGTTGGATAAGCACCGAGATGAGAAAACGAAGTTTACAAGATGGTCGTTGTTGTTGCAAGAATATTCTTTCAAAATTGAACACTGTCCAGGCAAAGAAAATCTTTTGGCCGATTATCTCAGTAGGAATCCTCAAAATTCAAGTTTGGAGCATCTCGATGAAGAGCGAATGTTTCCGCCTAAATTCAAATCAAAAGAAAATATTTTGGCTATCACCCATTTGGAACTTTATCAATCAATTATAGAAAGTCAACAGGATTCTACGAACATCAGGGAGAAAGTTAGTCGTTGGATTGAACTCAGTCAACGAACTATAAATGAGAGATCGGTTAAAGACCAGAAATTTTACTCAACTCATCAAGTGAGAAATGGCATACTTATGAGATTGATTTCAGACAAAATTTATTTAGTGGTTCCTAAACGTAAAATCAAAGAGAGCATATCACATTTTCACGACAAGACTGGTGTCGGCCATCCAGGAAGAGATGAAACCTTTCGGACCATATCTAGAACTTATTATTTTAACAACATGTCCAGGCTAGTAGGCCAATATATTCAAAATTGTTTAGTGTGCAAATCTGTTAAAGGACGACAAGTGCAGCCGGAAGCCCCATTACGGTGTCATGAACCTCAATACCCTTTTGAGGTGATCAGTATGGATATCTTGGGACCATACAAACGCGCTAAGGACACTGGTAATCGATTTATAGTCATGACGGTCGATTTATTTACCAAGTGGACCGAAGCGCAAGCTTTCGTAAAGGTGAATGGTGAAACTTTAGTCCGATTTCTGGAGGAGCACTGGATATCTCGGTTTGGCTTGCCGAAGACTATCATCTCTGATCAAGGAGGACATTTCCAAAGTGGATGGTATACTCAGTTTAGTAAACGCAACCATATTCAAAATTTCTATACGCCCATTTATCATCAATAGGCAAATCCAATAGAAAGACAGGTGCAAGAAGCCAAGAAAATTTTAAAATCTCTTATGTTCAATCAGGCAACAGACACATGGGATATGTACATTGTACAAATGCTTTACAATCTAAGAACACGTAGGAACGCTTCAACAGGATATACCCCAAGCTTTGCAGTTCTAGGCTACGAATTAGCAGAAGCAGGCGACTGGCAGATAGAAAGCTATTTTCAAGAAAGGCAACCCACATTAACCAGACCAGCTATCGTGCAAAATATAAGTCAAAATTCACAACAGTATAGACAAAAATACGCCCCTAAGGAAGCAGTCACTCCTATCGTTTTAAAAGTTGGAGACAGAATTATGGCTAAAAATATGCGTAAAGATAAACAGGCATTTATACCTTCGTGGACTGGGCCACATAGGGTGACAGAGAAAGTGTCAAATGAGGTTTATATTATCCAGAAAGACCAACATCTATCCCGATTACATGTGAACGATCTGAGACTTGTGAAACCAACGGAGGAAGTAGGATTCGCATCCAGTGAAGACGATTCCGATGACTCTTCAATGAGCGATCCGCACGATGGACCAGAGCATACCAATGATCCAATTCCCGTCCAAGTCCAAATTCATACCCCTAATACAGCCAGCGTAGCTGTCTCGAATGTAAGGAGGCATCCTGCGTCGAAGCAGACAAAGGGTAGCGTTTCCGAAGGGCCGGAAACCAGTTCGCAAGCAGCTTCGCATGCTGATATTTCCATTCATGATCCAGATCCTTCCACACTAGTACATGACCAAAATTCTATTCGAACCAATGATTCCAAGCAAACCACTGACCAGACTATTCCGCTTACAGAGGGTTCCTCTGAAGCAAATCCTATTCCTGAAAATATTCCACAAAATTCCTGTAATCCTTTCAATCTCGAGAGAGAGCGAAGACTCATAATTCCTTTGACAAATGTTAAACTACCAAATTCAAGTTGTATTTCAAAAGACGTTCCGTAGAGAAGTCTCTCCTCCCGCTGTCCACACGCGAGGAGAAAATAAGAGTGATGAGATTATGTCCAGAAATTTTAAAGTCCAAATTTATAGTCGGATACTGCGGTATCCTTTGTTTCAATTTTAACTAATACGTACTGATTTATGTTCACAGCCTGAACATAAATAGATGCATGCTGATCCTATCCTGAGATCCAAACCATAAATTCCCAATGCAATGATCCACCAGTCCCAATGGTATGTTGGCAGATTCCAGACGAACGAGCCAAGCAGTGGAGTGCAGCATTCTCCAAGAGGATGGACTCCCAAGACATAAGACGAAGACGAAGACAGAAGACGAAGATCGAAGAGCAAGACAGAAGATTCAGAAAACAGTGCATAAAGACACTATCATGTTTTCCAAATATGTTCATTCGATAAATATGTTAAGTCCACTTTTGACCAATAATTCTATAAATTACCAATGTTATGATCCATTCTACTTTTAAACCTATGAGGCCAATAATTTTATAAATTCTAAATGTTCAGTCCCATACTACCATTCGGCCAATAATTGTATAAATTGTATTGTGTTCTATCTATCAATGTTAACCATACCACCACCACCATATTCCCACAAGAGTTGTTAATAAAGCCTATGATCCATATATCCAATTCTTTTATTTATTTCCTGATGGAAGTAATTAATTTTAAAAATATTATTAAGTAATCTTAAGCAGTGACAAAGTGTAATAGTGATCGATTCCGAAAGACGAATTTTCAAAAGGAGGGGAGTGTTATAGAACCCAGGAGATGCTGTGAAAGTAGTTTTAAGTAAAAGATCCCAATTAGACATAAGCACACAAGCTAAGGCTTGAATGGTGTATGTGGAACATCTGTTCCATGTACACCATTTTTTTATCAAAAATATGTCGAATTTCAAGTCAGTTCCTAAACCCAAAATTCCTTCTTTTTGCCTGATATGCGTGAATCCATGCATATCAGGATTTTTTATAAAATTTTTAAGACGATTTTCAGTACAGTTTCCAAAATTCCCTTTATCTTTTTCGGCCCATATCTCATGTTTGAACGAACGCATCCAGGCACGATGCAGCATGTAGAGACGACCAAGGATATGCATTATCCTCTGCCAGTGCCGAATGGACGGACTGGGGTTTTAATTATGATGATTACAGCGCAGGTAATCATCTTCACAAGCCGGTCTAACAGATCACAGGAATACTCCACAAAGGCGCGAGAGTGAATCTACCGTAGATCGGTAGCTCTTGATCTGATCTACCATAGACTGATCCACCTTCGTGGTCGCACTGATCTACGGACCCATAGGTTCACTCTACCCTCGCGTTCTGGAATTCCTAGTGAGTCCGTGACCTACGGCTTCCAAGGATGGTTGAGCTGGCCTCGCCTACCCATTGGTCATCGTCTCTACCGGGATCGTGTCTGCCAGCACCATTTTGAAAATATTAGGAACTGAATAAAATTTGGAAATAGCGGAATTTGCGACGCCACGTGGCGACATGAAGTGGTCTCGGGTCATTTCCATATATATAGTGGGAGACCTCCCGATGATCTCGCAAAATGGAAGTCCGGTATTTTTGATCAAATTAAGCCGGGATAAGCCTCAGGGCGGTACGCACGGGTACCGGGGCACTTCCCCATTATTACCAGGTGACCGCCTTGTGAGATAGCATTCGAAGAGATTTCCCCTTTCTGAAATATCCACAGACGTCTAACGGCATATACCCCTTTTGGAGAATATTACCTTAAATTTTTAGTCTACAATTCTAACAGCAAATCTATAAAACCCACTCACTAAATTGCCAGTCACGTCCATGTAATAATTCTCTTTCGGCAATCGATCACTCGTCTTTAAGCGCGGCCGTCGCGGTCGCTGACCCCTTGCGGGGGTATCGTGGTTATGGTGGCAGACCTTGCTAGGTGAGGCTCTATATGTATTATGATGATTGTTTAATATATACCCTTATTTATTATCCATGTCTTCTTATTGCGTTCTAGTAATAGTCTAGTATCTGTGTTGACCCCATAGCTAACGACCCTCGCAATTGCGTCGGTTTGACCATTCGGCTGAAGCCAAAGAAGAGTGAACGAGCAAGACCTGTCTGGGCAGGTGTCAGAAGTGAATTGTGTATTGTGCAAAGTGTTTAGCCAGTGTTGTATCTTTAGTTCAGGACGTTGCGAAGCCTGTATACGAGGAAGCATTCATTGTCGACAGTTGCCGTTAATCTATCGATTTCGAGACTTCGATATATTAAGGGTTTGCCACGACCTGCGTTGAATTCAACGGCCAAGAGTTAAATCAGATGTGGTGATAGCGATTAATTGACTTAATACGAATATCGGTCGTTCCCTCCCACTATCACTGGTTATAACGAATGGTTAACTAACGTTGACACAGCCTTAACAAATTAGTTTAGTTATTAAACGTTGATACCCCCCCCCCCTCGAATACGATGGAGGTGACCGTTCCCACCAATCATTGCTGTCTGGGCCGTATTCACTAGGCATTGACCAGGTCGATGACGTTGATCTTGAGTCGGTGCTGGAGGAGACGCAATTTACTTGAGAAGTGTCCATGATGTTAATAATTTTAAATCTGACAAACAAGAGCGTTGCTGTGTGTTATATAAAGCAAACTAATCTCCACCCCCAACAGTGGCGCCTCCTACAAACATTACTTTACAGGCATCTCTATTATTGATGAGGGAGAGGGGGTAAACATTTAATGTATAGTGTTTTACTGAATCAATGAATAAGTCAGGTTGGCCGAGTGGTTAAGGCGTCAAACTTCACTAATTAAAATTCATAATAACACGTATCCTATGATTGGATATGAATACCCCCTCTATTATTTTAGAGTGACTCCCTCCCCACACTGCTATATATATGGGAGTAATATTAAACCAAACTTAGTTGCATTTACTATTTCTATCTATATACCACGTATCGAAATGGCAAATCCATCTATTATATCTATTCTAAGACGGTTGGCGCAAGAAGATTCCAATAATTGGATGCTGTTCAATCCTGAGGCTGCGGAGATAGGGATACCTGCTGAGGCTGTGGAGATTGGAGCACCTGCTGATGTTGATGCCAATGGTGCCAACATCGATATCCAGGAAGTCATCGAAGGCGGCGAAAATGGTATAGTGGACGATGGAGTCGACGAAATGGTGGACGATGGTATAGAAGTCGATGTTGCGGACCTCATCGAGGAAGACCAGCACGAGATGGCTTTCCAGATAAAAGATATGGTGGCTGGTACAATGGACAAGGTGTGTGCTACAGCGGCCTTCGTTGTGGTATGCAGCATTGACCAGGGAAAATATTTTATGTGCACTAGGTGCTACGTATCGTATTCTCGCATGGTCGTAGAGGGGGCTGTTCACCAACACGCAAGTCTGCACAACACGGTTGAGTGGTGGGACGTACCTACCATAAAGTGCAAAGCTTGTGGCGATGACACAGTGACAGTCGGTGCCATCGAAGGTTGTTTTGTGTGCAATAATACTGGAAAAAGAACAGTACCCATATAATAGTATTAGATTTTCTAGTTTGTACTTTTTATATTATTTTTTATGTTTGTTTAATGTTTAATTATAATTTTTAATTATATTTTATTAATTTTATGTTTTATGTTATATGTATATTTGTATCATTCTTATAATATAGATTGTAGGAAAATAAAAAGGAATTAAAACATTTATGTGTATGTTTATTATCTTTCAAGTGTTAGCATCTACATTAACTATTAGGGCTAAACATTTCAATATAAAATATAGCAAAATAATTATTACAGCTAAGATAAAGAATAAATATGTATGGGCTATTTCAATACAATACTAGTTTGTTTCATGAGAAAATAAATTTTACCCCAGCTAATAGTTATGGGTGTAATACACTAAATCTAAAATTTATTAAATCGACTGATGATATTAAACTATAGCAGTTTCATCAATCCATGAACTCTGTTCTAAGGGCAATCCCAGCCATTTAACGAACAGTTTGTTTCCTTTCTTTCTTAAAACTTTCTCTACTAAATATACATCAGGATGTTTACTTTTCTGCAACTCCATTTCATAAAAACCACCCTTTATTAGTCGACCCGTCATATCTTCAAGCAGGTAAGTTGTGGGGTTCGTTACATTTATTTTTACGACTTTAAAAAGTTCTGTTGAAAAATTTGCCGTATACCCTTTTTCAAATATACCTTTGAATTTACTAATTCTCACTATGTCCCCAATATGAAATTTAGGTTTTACAAAAATTTTAATACGATTGTATGCAGTTAAACGTGTAGTAGATGTGACATCCGCAGGCTTCATACCAGTTGTACTATGCACCTTATTATTGTACATTTTTGTTATGTTGGATAGAATGTCGAACCATTTGTATTTTCCTCTAACTGAGAACTCCTTATATAACCAGTTTTTTAGGGTTCTTATTACTCGTTCTACTATTGCTGCTTTTTTCGTGCTATACGTGGAATAATGATTGATATTATGTTCCTTCATTAATGTGGCAAAGATTTTATTGTAAAATTCTGTACCATTGTCACTCTGCAAGTTGAGAGGGGTGTAACCAGAATCTTGAAAGATGCTTTTCATAGCCCAGCTAACTTGGCTACCAGTTTTATTTTTAACGGGTCTACACCACACATATTTGGAATAACAATCAATCGCCACGAGAATGTAGCGGTAACCTTTATTATCAGATGCAAATGGTTGCATTTCTGCCAAATCTATTTGCCATAAATCGCCATATCCTTTAATTATAGTCCTTCTTCTACGAAAATTTCGTCTAGCACATCTATGTAACTCGTTAACAACTTGTAATTTTTCGCTGCTACCCTCCATTATAAAATTGTCTTCAGTTACATATCAACTTCAGGCATTAGTTCTGGTGGAAATGCTAGGGCTCCGGATTGCACCTTCTTTGGTTGGAGTTCAGTGGCAATATGCTCTAATTTAGAGATTCTAGTGATTAAAGTATTGTGATTGTTTATGGCCGAACGTTTAACTTCAGAAATTGCTTTGTCAACATATTTCCTCATTTCTATTTTCATTTTCTGCATCATCTCATTATTTTGTTTATTAAAAATAGTGCGATTTTCTTCTCCACTTTTTATAAGTCCCACATCAACATATTTTTTCATTTCCCCAGTAATTATATCGGCTGTATTAAAAATAGCTTTGGCAGCATTTTCATCATTTGTTTGTAGACGCTTGTTAACGTAATTACATGTTGCACCATCTTGATCATCGACAGGTTCCCCTAGATTTTTTAAACGCTTGTTTTGAATATCATAGTGATTATCTCTGGTTAGTTTAAAACCAACACCAGGTAATCCACGCAGGGCTTTTAACTTATTCACACTAGCTCTTTTACTGCGTCCAAATTTGTCAATAGTGTTGTTTACAGCAGACATTTCTGACTGCATCTGATGCGGTTTATAAATTGCAGACTATATAATACTTATTGTGTATAATGATGTTTTATTTCCTCTTTAATACACAATTTTTTCTTCCCTAAGTTCTGATATTATTTCTATTATTTCATTGTCGTGGTTGTTATTTCCCGCCATTTTTGAACTCCATAAAAGGCGTAGACGATCCACAAGTTCGTTGGGTTTATTCCAGTAAATAAATTCTTCATCATTATTTCTATACAATTTGTGGGTAGGTACACGTCTTAATCCATAACCACTTGTTGATGATCGTGTCTCAATTGTAGAGGATGTTAATGGTTTGATAATTTTGTGAAATTTTGTACGTTTAGTGGTGTTATAGCCACTCGCTACATTGAATTTTTTGTAAGGCGCTTTTGTTTTTCTTAGTATTTCTCCATATATCTTGCTCCACTCATCATCGAGAACACCTTCTCTTTTATCATCTAAAATTGGTGGGCGTTTTAGAAATATTAGATCGTACAATTTAGGACTACCTAGATACACGCCAAGTTTCTTATTGCCATACCACAGTGTAATATTTCCATGGGAAAAACGTATTTCCGCATTGCCCATAAGCAGTTTGTCTGTCTTGGGATCTACACGCACTCCATATAAAGTATCATACCTGGAATCACCAGATTCTAAATTTTGTATATGTCTTTTTACTACGTCATATCCTTTTTCTAGTTTTCTAGCTAGAGAAGTTTCAGATACGGGGGTTGTTCTTATAGACGATGGTGGAGTTTCCATGATGGTGGTAAACGGTGGATCATCATCATCGCCTAAATACTTATCAGATACTCCTTCAGAAGCACTCTCCCATGGCACTGCCCTCTGAGTAGACACCCTTGATGATGATGATGGTGGTTGTTGGGCGTGTGGTTTGTTCTCCGCTGCTGAAGATATAGCATTTAAAGGTTCAGTTATTGGTTGATAGATCTTTTCAAGTGTTACATGCATCTCCATATCTTTGTTCTTAATAGAGTTAAACTTCTTACGTACCGCATCTGTAGCCTCAATCAACTGTCGCTTGAGGGCTATTTCACTACTGGGATGTGCAAGATTATTATATTTTTTATTATCTTTGGTAACCTTCATCTTAGCGCATACGTAAACGAAGTAACCCTAACGAAGTATGTGGTTCAATTGAAGTTTTCATTAAAATGCATTATGGATATATGAAGCTATCAAACCCTTTTCTATATCGCCCACCTTGTACTTCTCTATCCTTATCAATCACTAGAAACCCATATTTGTCATTCCAGCACTCTGCACACATATTTTGAAATACTGTAAACGTTACATCGGGTGACACATGATCGGAAAATATGTGGTGAAGGTTCACGTCGTCCTGTTTAAAGACAATAATTAAATTACTATTGTCTCTTATTAGCTGCTTCGGTATTCGAGAATATGTCTGACCAAGATAAAAACAATCCACATTTCTATGGCGGCCCATACTAAAATATGCTCTTATAACATCTTGCTTCTCACATATCACATCATCAAATATAAATAAAGACTCCGGCTTTGCCTCGGATGGTTCCACTATTTGCGTTCCGTTACTAAATGTATAAAATCCTAACCCCTTAATCGGCGCTAGTACCTTACGTAGATACTCATACTTGGGTTGATTTATAGACTTTGAGTATAGGTAAATATTTAAAAAGCGTAAACCTAAGCGATGGGTGATCAAAGATATTAAGACATTTGTTTTCCCACAATTCGACGGTCATATTATGAGGGCACGTACAGTTGAAGGTAGTAGTGGTCCATGACGATTATGTGCACTTAACCCACGCCCAACTTTTTCATCCAAATTATCTATGAAAAGAGTTTGTTTCTGCTTCACAATGTGAATTGTATAGCGGCTAATTGGTATATAAATAGATGTGTGACTTGCAACTCTTATTTAAATGGTTTCCACCATACGATACACACGTGAAAAACGTACGAAGCGCGGTAGAGGATTAGTTAATTCCCTGATTAATAAGCTCCCCGTCGAGTTGCATTTGCCAGGTTATCAATTTTGTGGTCCAGGCACAGATTTAAATAAACGGCTGGCACGAGGTGATCCTGGCATAAATCAGCTCGATAAAGCGTGCAAGCAACACGATATTGCATACGACAAAAACAGCAGTAACCTAGCAGCCCGCCATAAAGCAGACTATCAGCTTGAACAGGCTGCGTGGAAACGGGTGAAATCCAAAGACGCAGGACGTGGAGAAAAGGCCGCTGCTTGGTTAATTACAACTATAATGAAAGGAAAACAACGTCTTGGTATGGGATGTAATTTAACAATATCTCGTAATCCAATTAGGAAACGAATCATCAAGAAAACAAAGAAGGGTAAGAAGAATGTTAAAAAGACAGCGTTTGGATCTGGGATAGTACGAAAAGTGCGTGACACACTGCGAAGTGCTGGAGGCAAAAAAGTAAAAGACCAAAAGAAGGCGGTTGAAATTGCTCTAAAAGCTGCACGTCGATATATAAAACAGGCCGGTGGAAAACGCAATATTCGAACACCTCGAATTATACCAATACCAAAAGTTGGCGGTATTTTACCTCTAATACCCATTTTTGCTGGATTATCTGCATTGGGTAGTTTGGCGGGTACGGCTGCTGATATTGCTAAAGCTGTAAATGATGTGAAAAAGGGTAGAGAAGAATTAGCTGAAGCAAATCGGCACAACAGAAGTATGGAAGCAATAGCTATGAAAAGTGGTAAGGGGATGTATATGAAGCCATACCGAAAGGGGATGGGTCTTTATCTAAAACAGAATTCAAAAACCTAATAGACTCCCTACCTCGGAGACCTCTTACCGACATTGATCTTAAATATTATGCTAATAAAATGAAGGTAGCATACTTTCGAGGTGTATTTATGCGTGACTCACTACCAAGACATGGGCCACATTACAATGAATCCGCAATAATCAATTTGGATAGTATATATGGTCCTGGGACACATTGGGTGGCATATAAAAAACGAGGTAGTTTAGTAAATTATTTTGATAGTTTTGGCGACTTACCCCCACCTATAGAATTAGTTACATATTTCAATAACGATTCAAGGAAGGCCAACCAAATATTCTATAACTACAAACGTGTACAGAATTTTAACACAGTGTTGTGTGGACATTTGTGTTTAAAGTTTCTCTCTACGAAACAAATATAAATCGCCATGGAACTGAAATCTATGACCCCAGCAATAGATCGAGAAGGTATCAAGCGAATGGGTCACTCACTAATTGCATTCTCCCGTTTGCGTAGTCTGTTGAAGATGAGCAAACAACAACTAGCAGATATGCCCAAAGAGGTGATGATTGGGTTGGCTTCACATGAAATTGCATTAGTATGGGATAAGCTACCTACACATCTTCAGAACGATGTCGATATATTAAAATATCAATATTGTACAGAACATTACCTTAATGATTATGAAAGCAATGTTGACGTAAATGATGGTCCAACACCTAGAAAAATGTTTTGCTGCTATTGTAAGGTAAACGATGTAAATGTGGCATCCAATAACAATGTAAATATATTACCATCAACTTCTAAGAAGAGGAAATTATACCATTATTGCTGTAATCCACAATAAATTGGGTAACACAATTTAATTATATCAGTCATGTCGTACACGTTCACACTAACGAGCCGCTTAAGTGAGCTAAGTGTCAACTTTGATCCACCCATTGAACTAGATAGGAGCAGTCGTCATGGGTTAGGTTTAATTGGATTCTACTCTTACAACTCCATATACAATGTGGATGAAACAAATAACATCTTCCAATATACGGTTAGTGCTAAAGATACATTCACTACTGTTCACATACCTCTGGGGGCTTATGAAATTGATGAAATCTATGCTGCAATGTTGAAAGCTATGAATATTGATGGAAAGGATTACACGCAAATATTCACTTTAAGGGCAAACAACAATACCTTAAAGTGCGAGATTTTGTCAAAGTATGAAGTAGATTTTAGACAACCAAATTCAATAGGAAGTCTGTTGGGATTTGGACAAATATATTTACAACCAAATAAAAATTACGAATCAACACAGCCTGTTGATATTATGAAAGTAAGGATGATACGCGTAGATTGCAATATTATTTCTGGAGCTTATCTGAATGCAGAAGAGTCACACACTCTCTTTGAATTTGACATAGACGTTGAGCCTGGCTACAAACTTACTAGAGAACCCAAAAATATCATATATTTACCTGTTAGACCTAAAGGGTGTCAGTTAATAGACAACATCACACTACGCATACTGGACGACAACGGTGATTTGATCGATTTTCGAGGTGAGAAAATTATTGTAAGGCTAGAATTGAAGAAAGTCGGATATCACCAACCAAATGGGTTTTCGATATAAACAGCGACAGCAAATACATCACCATCAGTATGATACTGTAGCGAACAACAGTATAGATAAAAAGAAAGGGAGATGTGGAAAGCAATTCATTCAAAGTCTATACCTTAAACAGTTAAGACATAGATTGTCAGTTGAGGATCAAGCCTTTTTAAAATCTATTGGATTAAAACTGCGAAAAAATTGGTCATAATAATGGTGGCTACTGCAACAAGTGACAAACTTGAGGTGTTTGATGAACCTGTGTTAGATCGTTCCCTAGTTAGCCTACATGAGCATACATATAAACCATATGGATCCCCATATTACAGAAACTCTGATGAAATACGTATTCCCATCAATTTTCAAGATGTTATACTCGACATTTCAGAAAGTTATATATACATAGAGGGAAAATTTACTCCTAGCGACACCACAAAGCGTTGTTATTTATCCAATAATGCACTAACATTTCTCTTTGAAGAGATACGACTGGAAATGGGTGGTGAACAAGTAGCAGTAGTTAGAAGACCTGGTATTACTACCACAATGAAAACTATGGTGTCGTATGGGCAAACGCATGCACGCTCATTAATAACAACAGGTTGGGGTCTCACTCAAACGAGACAAGATATTTTAGATACCGCCAGTCACGTGTTCAGTGGCAAACTACCCCTTAAGTTCCTTATGGGTTTTGCAGAAGATTATACCAAAGGCATTCTGAATGTGAAGCAAGAATTAATTATGATAATTGCACGCTCATTTAAAGACTCCTATATCGGTGAGGTTGATGCAGAGTTGGAAATCAGCAAAATTGAGTGGAAGATAAGGCACATTGTACCTGAAGATCGACAAAAGTTAAAATTATTGAATCGAATTAATAAAAGTGGTAATAATACCAAAGTTAAGATGGTCTACCGTGCGTGGGATTTTTATGAGCTTCCCTGTCTACGCGATACTACCTATGACATATGGGCTCTTAAACTCTCCACCCGTCTTGAAAGCCCACTTTTCATCCTTCTTGGCTTTCAAGGCACTGATCAGGCCAATGATAGAACAAAGGATGTTACACAGTTCAAACACGCATACATAAATAATATTCGACTATTTCTAAACTCTGAAGTATATCCATCTGAACGTTGGAATTTAGATTTCGATAAGTAGCTCGATTCTGCAGCATTATGCTTATGAGAACTTCCAACGTAGTTACTATGATAAAGATATGAGCGAACCCATGATGGATCTTGGGGAATTCAGGAAGAATCCTTTGTTTGTCATTGATTGTTCACACCAACCTGTTGCAGTGAAATCATCTACTGTCGACATAAAAATAGAATTTGAAACACGAAAAGCGAAATTTCCGGAACAAACTCGAGTGTATGCACTTATACTTCATGATACATATTTAAGTTATAACGCATTAGATGGCTCGGTTCAGAATGGCTTTCTCGATGTCAAGTAAAAAAAGAAAATATTTATTATTGTGGAATTAAGTAGTGCAACCTATTTCTATCAAGATATCTGGATAATTTTATCAACAATAATCATGATGTACTTGCAACTGTTTATTTTCTCAGAATGTAATTGTAGAATTAAATATAAAATTAAAATTAAAACTGTTCTAATTATACTAATGTATTTTTTGTTGTGTAAAAAGAAATATGAAATAAAATGAATGTAATCTTTTAATGTGTATTTTATTTATTCAGTTTTATAATATAATATAAAATACAGAATATTGTTTACTACAGATACATACAATATTTGGTGTAATAAATATGACAATAGAAGATGAATATTATTTATGTATCTACATTGTTATCTTCTACATCAGACTGGTCGAGTTGATATTTTTCAACAATATTCTTAGGTAGGTACTCCATTATCTCGTATAGAAAATGTTTTAGTTCCACTCTGTCCATATGCTCACAAAACTCATCCAAATTTAAGAAGCCACGGGAATATCTACCACATAGATTTACACCAATGCTATACGCTTTAGAAGCTTCTTTAACCCGTCGAACTTCTTCAGCGTCGAAGCAGATATTCATATCATAATTTAATGAAACCAATGCATCCCTTACTAGTTTACAAGACAATCTCTCAATGGCAGATTTAATGTCTTCTGCAGGGGTCCATGTTTGGGTTGAATATTGCATCCACATCTTTGCTGCGTACCTACAAATAAAAAATGAAATGTAAAAAAATATATAAAAAACAGCACTAAATGGACTTACGTTTGAGCTATTGGTGTACACGAAGTAAAAATATGTTTTACAAATGTCAATTTAGATATATCAGAATCTTTATAGGCTAACAAGTGATACTATTCTATAATACTCCTAGCATTCTTCCACAATATTCCATTTCTACTTAATACTTAAACTTAGCTAACTTAAATACTTTACGATTATTTTTGTTTGAGAATTAAACACCGAAACTTATTAATGGACTAGATTTTGCTCCAGGATAAGCTGGAGAACTTTGTCCTAAATATGTCAATGTAACTTTACCATTTGACGAATTTATTTTATCGATAGTGTTCTCACATAATTTCCACAAACCGTTTCGGTAAAAATGATTTAAAAGTCGTAATTGAACTTTCCTCAAACAAAGTTACTATGATTGATTTTCCAAATCTTGCATTAACCAAAGATATTTTTTTTATGATATAAGGTTTATTTAAAATTAACGCTGAAATGGATCTTTGCTCTAAAACCTGCATATCTTGATTTATTAGCTCATTAAGTGCTAATAAGTCAACTTCGGAAATTGCCATATTTAAAATGAATATAATGAAAGAATTATAAAGAGTAATATAAGATATTGCTCACTTGAAATAACTGAAGTCACTGACTGCACTAGGCTGATTTGTTAGCTGTAGATGGTTCACGATAGAACACGATAGAAATGATTTTGTGTTGCGACTACATCTTCTTTATAGCAGTCTAGCTGAGCTACCCCACCACCACTACTTGGAGTACTCATACACATATTGGTACATACACTAATTACAACTACAATTGCATTGCACCACTCCAATTACCTCTATTGCAATTACATCAGTCTAATTACTGCACATTACTCTACTTACCTCTATTGCAACTACATCAGGCTAATTACCGACAATACTCTAATTACCTCTATTGCAATTACATCAGTCTAATTACTTACATTACTCTAATTACCCTAGTTACCCCCCACCACCAAAAAAAAAGGGTGGGGGGAGACACAGCTCCGCCATTACCACTCTACTGTGAGCTCTGATTAGAATTGCTTGAAGAAGTTGCTGTTTTTTCCACTTGACTGTTAAGGTATCGTTGACTTTTTCGCTGTGTCATTCGTATTTGCTGACATTATCTTTACGTTGATCTTTGACTTGGCTTTGTGAACATTAAATGCATATAGTGTATTAACTTTATTAATTACTCGACCTGCCAATAGTGTATTAACTTTATTATTACTCGACCTGCCAGAATATTTCGCTGGTCTAAGCGCAATACCTCGTAAAATCCATTTATTTGAATAATGGGTTATATGCGTCTTTGTATTGAATAGAACATAAGGCACCCCTGTGAAGTTAGCACCACTTTTTTGCAAAATTGAGTAAATCTTTAGAGTTCTGAGTAGAAAAAGCATAGTTCTAGAGTTCCTGGCCGAAAAGAACAATAGTTCTGCAAAAATAAGGCCAGAAATCGAAAAAAAGTAAATAAGTGTGCTAACTTCACGCAGCACCACTTTTTTGTCAAAAATGAGTTCTGATGGCATTTTTCGGTAGAGAAAAAAGAGTTCTGGAGTTCCTGACCATTTTTAACAATAGTTCTATTGATTTGTTGAAGTTGTTAAAAAATTCAAATTTGGCAGAAATTTTTTTTTTTTTATAAATATAGACTTTGAAATTACGTTTTCAGCAGAGTTCTGAATAGCACCAGAAGAGTTCTGACGAACGGCGAAAGAAAAAATTGTGTATCGCAAAATTTGTGATTTTTATTGCAAATTTTAAGTTTGAAAATTCGAATATTTCTTATAAAAAAAGTACATAGGAGTTCTGACGAGTTCTGATCGGAGTTCTGAATAGCATCAGAAGAGTTCTGACGAACGGCGAAAGAAAAATTGTGTATCGCAAAAATTGCGATTTTTATTGCAAATTTTAAGTTTGAAAATTCGAATATTTCTTATAAAAAAAGTACATAGGAGTTCTGACGAGTTCTGATCGGAGTTCTGAATAGCACCAGAAGAGTTCTGACGAACGGCGAAAGAAAAAATTGTGTATCGCAAAAATTGCGATTTTTATTGCAAATTTTAAGTTTGAAAATTCGAATATTTCTTATAAAAAAAGTACATAGGAGTTCTGAATAGCACCAGAAGAGTTCTGACGAACGGCGAAAGAAAAAATTGTGTATCGCAAAAATTGCGATTTTTATTGCAAATTTTAAGTTTGAAAATTCGAATATTTCTTATAAAAAAAGTACATAGGAGTTCTGACGAGTTCTGATCGGAGTTCTGAATAGCACCAGAAGAGTTCTGACGAACGGCGAAAGAAAAAATTGTGTGTCGCAAAAATTGCGATTTTTATTGCAAATTTTAAGTTTGAAAATTCGAATATTTCTTATAAAAAAAGTACATAGGAGTTCTGACGAGTTCTGATCGGAGTTCTGAATAGCAAAAGAAGAGTTCTGACGAACGGCGAAAGAAAAAATTGTGTGTCGCAAAAATTGCGATTTTTATTGCAAATTTTAAGTTTGAAAATTCGAATATTTCTTATAAAAAAAGTACATAGGAGTTCTGACGAGTTCTGATCGGAGTTCTGAATAGCACCAGAAGAGTTCTGACGAACGGCGAAAGAAAAAATTGTGTGTCGCAAAAATTGCGATTTTTATTGCAAATTTTAAGTTTGAAAATTCGAATATTTCTTATAAAAAAAGTACATAGGAGTTCTGACGAGTTCTGATCGGAGTTCTGAATAGCACCAGAAGAGTTCTGACGAACGGCGAAAGAAAAAATTGTCTATCGCAAAAATTGTGATTTTTATTGCAAATTTTAAGTTTGAAAATTCGTATATTTCTTATAAAAAAAGTACATAGGAGTTCTGACGAGTTCTGATCGGAGTTCTGAATAGCACCAGAAGAGTTCTGACGAACGGCGAAAGAAAAATTGTGTATCGCAAAAATTGCGATTTTTATTGCAAATTTTAAGTTTGAAAATTCGAATATTTCTTATAAAAAAAGTACATAGGAGTTCTGACGAGTTCTGATCGGAGTTCTGAATAGCACCAGAAGAGTTGTGACAAACGGCGAAAGAAAAAATTGTGTATCGCAAAAATTGCGATTTTTATTGCAAATTTTAAGTTTGAAAATTCGAATATTTCTTATAAAAAAAGTACATAGGAGTTCTGACGAGTTCTGATCGGAGTTCTGAATAGCACCAGAAGAGTTCTGACGAACGGCGAAGGAAAAAATTGTGTATCGCAAAAATTGCGATTTTTATTGCAAATTTTAAGTTTGAAAATTCGAATATTTCTTATAAAAAAAGTACATAGGAGTTCTGAATAGCACCAGAAGAGTTCTGACGAACGGCGAAAGAAAAAATTGTCTATCGCAAAAATTGCGATTTTTATTGCAAATTTTAAGTTTGAAAATTCGAATATTTCTTATAAAAAAAGTACATAGGAGTTCTGACGAGTTCTGATCGGAGTTCTGAATAGCACCAGAAGAGTTCTGACGAACGGCGAAAGAAAAAATTGTGTGTCGCAAAAATTGCGATTTTTATTGCAAATTTTAAGTTTGAAAATTCGAATATTTCTTATAAAAAAAGTACATAGGAGTTCTGACGAGTTCTGATCGGAGTTCTGAATAGCACCAGAAGAGTTCTGACGAACGGCGAAAGAAAAAATTGTGTGTCGCAAAAATTGCGATTTTTATTGCAAATTTTAAGTTTGAAAATTCGAATATTTCTTATAAAAAAAGTACATAGGAGTTCTGACGAGTTCTGATCGGAGTTGTGAATAGCACCAGAAGAGTTCTGACGAACGGCGAAAGAAAAAATTGTCTATCGCAAAAATTGCGATTTTTATTGCAAATTTTAAGTTTGAAAATTCGAATATTTCTTATAAAAAAAGTACATAGGAGTTCTGACGAGTTCTGATCGGAGTTCTGAATAGCACCAGAAGAGTTCTGACGAACGGCGAAAGAAAAAATTGTCTATCGCAAAAATTGCGATTTTTATTGCAAATTTTAAGTTTGAAAATTCGAATATTTCTTATAAAAAAAGTACATAGGAGTTCTGACGAGTTCTGATCGGAGTTCTGAATAGCACCAGAAGAGTTCTGACGAACGGCGAAAGAAAAAATTGTGTGTCGCAAAAATTGCGATTTTTATTGCAAATTTTAAGTTTGAAAATTCGAATATTTCTTATAAAAAAAGTACATAGGAGTTCTGACGAGTTCTGATCGGAGTTCTGAATAGCACCAGAAGAGTTCTGACGAACGGCGAAAGAAAAATTGTGTATCGCAAAAATTGCGATTTTTATTGCAAATTTTAAGTTTGAAAATTCGAATATTTCTTATAAAAAAAGTACATAGGAGTTCTGACGAGTTCTTATCGGAGTTCTGAATAGCACCAGAAGAGTTCTGACAAACGGCGAAAGAAAAAATTGTGTATCGCAAAAATTGCGATTTTTATTGCAAATTTTAAGTTTGAAAATTCGAATATTTCTTATAAAAAAAGTACATAGGAGTTCTGACGAGTTCTGATCGGAGTTCTGAATAGCACCAGAAGAGTTCTGACGAACGGCGAAAGAAAAAATTGTGTGTCGCAAAAATTGCGATTTTTATTGCAAATTTTAAGTTTGAAAATTCGAATATTTCTTATAAAAAAAGTACATAGGAGTTCTGACGAGTTCTGATCGGAGTTCTGAATAGCACCAGAAGAGTTCTGACAAACGGCGAAAGAAAAAATTGTCTATCGCAAAAATTGCGATTTTTATTGCAAATTTTAAGTTTGAAAATTCGAATATTTCTTATAAAAAAAGTACATAGGAGTTCTGACGAGTTCTGATCGGAGTTCTGAATAGCACCAGAAGAGTTCTGACGAACGGCGAAAGAAAAAATTGTCTATCGCAAAAATTGCGATTTTTATTGCAAATTTTAAGTTTGAAAATTCGAATATTTCTTATAAAAAAAGTACATAGGAGTTCTGACGAGTTCTGATCGGAGTTCTGAATAGCACCAGAAGAGTTCTGACGAACGGCGAAAGAAAAAATTGTGTGTCGCAAAAATTGCGATTTTTATTGCAAATTTTAAGTTTGAAAATTCGAATATTTCTTATAAAAAAAGTACATAGGAGTTCTGACGAGTTCTGATCGGAGTTCTGAATAGCACCAGAAGAGTTCTGACGAACGGCGAAAGAAAACATTGTGTATCGCAAAAATTGCGATTTTTATTGCAAATTTTAAGTTTGAAAATTCGAATATTTCTTATAAAAAAAGTACATAGGAGTTCTGAATAGCACCAGAAGAGTTCTGACGAACGGCGAAAGAAAAAATTGTCTATCGCAAAAATTGTGATTTTTATTGCAAATTTTAAGTTTGAAAATTCGTATATTTCTTATAAAAAAAGTACATAGGAGTTCTGACGAGTTCTGATCGGAGTTCTGAATAGCACCAGAAGAGTTCTGACGAACGGCGAAAGAAAAATTGTGTATCGCAAAAATTGCGATTTTTATTGCAAATTTTAAGTTTGAAAATTCGAATATTTCTTATAAAAAAAGTACATAGGAGTTCTGACGAGTTCTGATCGGAGTTCTGAATAGCACCAGAAGAGTTGTGACAAACGGCGAAAGAAAAAATTGTGTATCGCAAAAATTGCGATTTTTATTGCAAATTTTAAGTTTGAAAATTCGAATATTTCTTATAAAAAAAGTACATAGGAGTTCTGACGAGTTCTGATCGGAGTTCTGAATAGCACCAGAAGAGTTCTGACGAACGGCGAAAGAAAAAATTGTGTATCGCAAAAATTGCGATTTTTATTGCAAATTTTAAGTTTGAAAATTCGAATATTTCTTATAAAAAAAGTACATAGGAGTTCTGACGAGTTCTGATCGGAGTTCTGAATAGCACCAGAAGAGTTCTGACGAACGGCGAAAGAAAAAATTGTGTGTCGCAAAAATTGCGATTTTTATTGCAAATTTTAAGTTTGAAAATTCGAATATTTCTTATAAAAAAAGTACATAGGAGTTCTGACGAGTTCTGATCGGAGTTCTGAATAGCACCAGAAGAGTTCTGACGAACGGCGAAAGAAAAAATTGTGTATCGCAAAAATTGCGATTTTTATTGCAAATTTTAAGTTTGAAAATTCGAATATTTCTTATAAAAAAAGTACATAGGAGTTCTGAATAGCACCAGAAGAGTTCTGACGAACGGCGAAAGAAAAAATTGTCTATCGCAAAAATTGCGATTTTTATTGCAAATTTTAAGTTTGAAAATTCGAATATTTCTTATAAAAAAAGTACATAGGAGTTCTGACGAGTTCTGATCGGAGTTCTGAATAGCACCAGAAGAGTTCTGACGAACGGCGAAAGAAAAAATTGTGTGTCGCAAAAATTGCGATTTTTATTGCAAATTTTAAGTTTGAAAATTCGAATATTTCTTATAAAAAAAGTACATAGGAGTTCTGACGAGTTCTGATCGGAGTTCTGAATAGCACCAGAAGAGTTCTGACGAACGGCGAAAGAAAAAATTGTGTGTCGCAAAAATTGCGATTTTTATTGCAAATTTTAAGTTTGAAAATTCGAATATTTCTTATAAAAAAGTACATAGGAGTTCTGACGAGTTCTGATCGGAGTTCTGAATAGCACCAGTAGAGTTCTGAAGAACGGCGAAAGAAAAAATTGTCTATCGCAAAAATTGCGATTTTTATTGCAAATTTTAAGTTTGAAAATTCGAATATTTCTTATAAAAAAAGTACATAGGAGTTCTGACGAGTTCTGATCGGAGTTCTGAATAGCACCAGAAGAGTTCTGACGAACGGCGAAAGAAAAAATTGTCTATCGCAAAAATTGCGATTTTTATTGCAAATTTTAAGTTTGAAAATTCGAATATTTCTTATAAAAAAAGTACATAGGAGTTCTGACGAGTTCTGATCGGAGTTCTGAATAGCACCAGAAGAGTTCTGACGAACGGCGAAAGAAAAAATTGTGTGTCGCAAAAATTGCGATTTTTATTGCAAATTTTAAGTTTGAAAATTCGAATATTTCTTATAAAAAAAGTACATAGGAGTTCTGACGAGTTCTGATAGGAGTTCTGAATAGCACCAGAAGAGTTCTGACGAACGGCGAAAGAAAAAATTGTCTATCGCAAAAATTGTGATTTTTATTGCAAATTTTAAGTTTGAAAATTCGAATATTTCTTATAAAAAAAGTACATAGGAGTTCTGACGAGTTCTGATCGGAGTTCTGAATAGCACCGGAAGAGTTCTGACGAACGGCGAAAGAAAAATTGTGTATCGCAAAAATTGCGATTTTTATTGCAAATTTTAAGTTTGAAAATTCGAATATTTCTTATAAAAAAAGTACATAGGAGTTCTGACGAGTTCTGATCGGAGTTCTGAATAGCACCAGAAGAGTTCTGACAAACGGCGAAAGAAAAAATTGTGTATCGCAAAAATTGCGATTTTTATTGCAAATTTTAAGTTTGAAAATTCGAATATTTCTTATAAAAAAAGTACATAGGAGTTCTGACGAGTTCTGATCGGAGTTCTGAATAGCACCAGAAGAGTTCTGACGAACGGCGAAAGAAAAAATTGTGTATCGCAAAAATTGCGATTTTTATTGCAAATTTTAAGTTTGAAAATTCGAATATTTCTTATAAAAAAAGTACATAGGAGTTCTGAATAGCACCAGAAGAGTTCTGACGAACGGCGAAAGAAAAAATTGTCTATCGCAAAAATTGTGATTTTTATTGCAAATTTTAAGTTTGAAAATTCGTATATTTCTTATAAAAAAAGTACATAGGAGTTCTGACGAGTTCTGATCGGAGTTCTGAATAGCACCAGAAGAGTTCTGACGAACGGCGAAAGAAAAATTGTGTATCGCAAAAATTGCGATTTTTATTGCAAATTTTAAGTTTGAAAATTCGAATATTTCTTATAAAAAAAGTACATAGGAGTTCTGACGAGTTCTGATCGGAGTTCTGAATAGCACCAGAAGAGTTGTGACAAACGGCGAAAGAAAAAATTGTGTATCGCAAAAATTGCGATTTTTATTGCAAATTTTATGTTTGAAAATTCGAATATTTCTTATAAAAAAAGTACATAGGAGTTCTGACGAGTTCTGATCGGAGTTCTGAATAGCACCAGAAGAGTTCTGACGAACGGCGAAAGAAAAAATTGTGTATCGCAAAAATTGCGATTTTTATTGCAAATTTTAAGTTTGAAAATTCGAATATTTCTTATAAAAAAAGTACATAGGAGTTCTGACGAGTTCTGATCGGAGTTCTGAATAGCACCAGAAGAGTTCTGACGAACGGCGAAAGAAAAAATTGTCTATCGCAAAAATTGTCATTTTTATTGCAAATTTTAAGTTTGAAAATTCGAATATTTCTTATAAAAAAAGTACATAGGAGTTCTGACGAGTTCTGATCGGAGTTCTGAATAGCACCAGAAGAGTTCTGACGAACGGCGAAAGAAAAAATTGTGTATCGCAAAAATTGCGATTTTTATTGCAAATTTTAAGTTTGAAAATTCGAATATTTCTTATAAAAAAAGTACATAGGAGTTCTGACGAGTTCTGATCGGAGTTCTGAATAGCACCAGAAGAGTTCTGACGAACGGCGAAAGAAAAAATTGTGTATCGCAAAAATTGCGATTTTTATTGCAAATTTTAAGTTTGAAAATTCGAATATTTCTTATAAAAAAAGTACATAGGAGTTCTGAATAGCACCAGAAGAGTTCTGACGAACGGCGAAAGAAAAAATTGTCTATCGCAAAAATTGTGATTTTTATTGCAAATTTTAAGTTTGAAAATTCGAATATTTCTTATAAAAAAAGTACATAGGAGTTCTGACGAGTTCTGATCGGAGTTCTGAATAGCACCAGAAGAGTTGTGACAAACGGCGAAAGAAAAAATTGTGTATCGCAAAAATTGCGATTTTTATTGCAAATTTTAAGTTTGAAAAATTCGAATATTTCTTATAAAAAAAGTACATAGGAGTTCTGACGAGTTCTGATCGGAGTTCTGAATAGCACCAGAAGAGTTCTGACGAACGGCGAAAGAAAAAATTGTGTATCGCAAAAATTGCGATTTTTATTGCAAATTTTAAGTTTGAAAATTCGAATATTTCTTATAAAAAAAGTACATAGGAGTTCTGACGAGTTCTGATCGGAGTTCAGAATAGCACCAGAAGAGTTCTGACGAACGGCGAAAGAAAAAATTGTCCATTGCAAAAAATGCTATTTTTATTTTAAGTTTTAAGTTCGAAAATTCGACACTTTCCTGGATAAGAAGTTATGAATAGCACCCTAAAAGTTCTGACCATTGGCCAAAGAAAAAATTGTATCCCAGAACATGCGATTGTTACGAGGATTGTTATTGCAGTTTATATTTTTTATATCCCGAAAAATCCTGTGTGCAACTCGGGAAAGCTCCATTCTGATTTCGTGCGGCAACCATTACACTTTTTCAAACTGACATGCTTTTTTTAATCCTTAGGCAATTTTACTCTTTTACTGTACTTGTAGCACATAAAGCTTTACAGAAGGATTCTTGATAGCGGATAGGGATTTTTTAGTAACGTATTAGGAGTTTTAATAATAGCTTTATAAAATAATGTTTATTCAATATTAGTAACAAATTTTTATTAAGACATTGAAATGCTTAGTAACGCATTACATATTTTCACTATCTATCTGTTATTTTCTTTCTACTTAACAGTTTATAATTTTTGGGAATGTTATCACATTTTTTAATTTCGTTATTACTTCAAAATATTATTGCTTAAAAAATACTCGTCAAAAATTGACAATGTTTGTGATCGCATCAAATCGCACAGCATTGCATTACATAATCTTTTCACTATCTATGAGAAAAATTTACAACGATAAAAATGCTGATAATACTGCCCCTTCGTACTTAAAAAAATATAGGTTTTCGTTCAGATTTTTCTAAAATAACTGTTTCCTTTTCATTTACCTTACTTAATAATCTAGGTAAGAATTTCGGGAATATGTCATTGCCAGAAAGTATGTTTGCATTTGACACAATTTTAGATTGTGCTATTAATAATAAAAAAATATGCATTTCTTGCTTATAATTTATAACTTAACAGGTTTTGCTGTTTCATGAAAACAAAATGTTTTTAGGGAACGATTTGTGCATGATATTCTACTGAACAAAATATAGTTAAAATGCCCGGAAATTAAAAAAAAAGTGCACTATAAAACTGGCACTGTTAAAAATTGACTATATACTGAACTTATTCAGAAATCTAAATAAATATAAGTCTGCAAATGAAAGCACTTTTTTACAATTTTTCAACAGTCATTTACATCAAACTAAGCATGTGCATTTTAAGTTTAGGCTTAAAACCGAATATAAAATATCGCTTAAAACTCAGTATAAAATCAGCATAACCCTTAAATAAACTTCAATAGTTTTTACCTGAAAATATTTATTCGGGGTCATGAACTTAACTATAAATGAGGATCCGCTTCAGTTTTCATTCCCACTGGTACCGTTTTCTTCGACGTACAAGAAAAAATGTGGCGTAACCTCAGTTTTGCACGGAACTTTTGCAACCTTTTCACTCAAATCGTCGTAAACAAACCAATGTTGAGTGTTCACAAACGCTATGTAATGTTGATACTCAGACGCGAAGTGAATTACACCAATGAGAGTGTACATCTTACCATTCAAGATCAACGTCTTTGAAATTTCATTCAGGAAGCACTTTTTCCTTTGTGATATTGGATAATCTAGATACGATGGGGATGTAGGTCTACTGACAAAAAGCATCCAAATTGACGGGTTACAACATTTTCTTTTTTGCACGTTTTGCAGTGGCCCTTTGTTTGATTAATATTTAAATCGTCAATAGCTCCCTGCATGAAATTGTACCCAAAATCAAAAAGTATATGCGTATTGATGGAAATGCAGTTGTACGACTTTAGACATTCAGTGTTGCATTCCTGGCATGATTTGTTGACAAAAACAAAAGGAAGCGACCTGAAAAGTACTTCAAATAAATGCGCGACATTGCACTTGGCATCTATGGAAACCAGTTTTCGAGTGTTCATCACTTTTTGCACAAATTCTACCTCATACAATATATCAAATCGTTGCTTGTAATGATCTTTTTCTGGCCGAGAACATTTTATCAGATCAAATACGAATTTTGCAGTTGGTGCATCACTTGATAATAGTAACTTCTCAAAGTTCTTGCTCACCTTTACTCCTTGCATCAGTAAAACTACCAAAGCATCGAATGCGCAAGTGTTGCTCACATAATACTTAATTGATTTAACCACAAGTGTCGGAGATTTCAAACCGTTGGGCATCAGGGGCAAAAGACAATCGTTGTCCATTACATGTGAACTCCATTCGGGATAATCAGATAAGTAGTTCCGTTTTTTCTGCTTAGAGATGACACTCTTTTTCTTCACAACGATGCATTCCGAGTTCTCGATGTTATTGTTTGTGTCTATTTTTATTTTTGGTCTATATGTGTCAGATTCTGAAACTTCGTACGTATGATTCAAAGATTTTGGTTTTTCTACAACGATGTCGCTTACAGCAGTGGAATGAAACACATTTTCGTTGGTGAAATTGACATCCTCTGTGGAAAAAGAGTTTGCTTTTTCAAATTCTGATGTGTTTTCTTCGGTGGTACCTGTCACGTGATTACTTGTGTCTGCTCTGTCATTTCCGGTTGTGTCGAGTTTGGTTGGCGATTCTATTGTAGATGCAACTGTTGAATTGTCAAATGCAACTTTTTGTCTCTTGCCCAGCTTTCCCCTCCAATTCTCTTCCTCATTTAGAGATTCGTTTCCTCGGTCTTCACCCTTCCGTTTCAGATTTTTCATTGTTCTGCATTGTACTTTTCCTTCATCGCTCAACATCTCTGGCGCCAGCAATTTAATTTCTCCTCTCAACCACTCTAAATGAAGAAGAACAAATTTGTCTGCTCTAAGGGGCAGCTTGTCAAACCCAATATTTTTCAATTTTGAAAACTGTCCCTCTACAGTCGATGAAGAGCGAATACTGATGTCAATTCCAAAAACGGGATGCATTATCGCTGTCCATAGTGGCAAGTAATAAATTAAGTCTCGAATCATTTTCGCCGCCTGTGCGTTGTGGAACGGATTTAGATGATATATATCCTCATCACAATTGTCGTTGGCGATTTCTGTAGCACGCTCATACAAGTCTTTCGACCACTCTATCCAAGTGCTGCATGCGGAATAGTCAGAATGTAGAATTGAATCGAGCTCGTCTTCCTCAATGTCATCTGGGGTGTCATCCCTTTGGTTGTCGATCTCATTTGGCTCTTCAATCTGCGGTGTTCCTTTTATAATATTATCAATTTGCTGCAGATGTGCAGAGGACGAGTATTCTTTTCCGTCGTTATTTGTGCCGATGTTTTGGCTGAAAGAAACCACCAGCAAAGATAGAAGTGCCTCTTTCACTTCGTTCAAATCATTCATCTGATAAATATGAGCCAATGAACGAAGGAAAAATTGTCGAATTTGAGGTCTTTGTCCTTTGAGACACTTCCACCTTGCGATTTGAGCAATGAAATGGCTTACATCCAGTCTTAGATAACAACCTGGGACTTGAATAGCTTTCTGCAGAACGACTAGATCGAAGCAGTCTCTCATGTACGCTTTTAAGTCCTTGCAATTTGCGAACGATCGAGATTCCAAAATCCGTCACTACTACTTTTGGAATAGGTGAATTCATCCGTACAATTTCAGAGAAGAAATACGTTAAAAATGAGGCATTGTGTGTTGCGGATAGCATTTGATATATCGGGCATCCCTTATGCTGCTTTTCCGGTGGCAAGTCTTCATCGTCGACAACAGTCATGTATTGGTAAAGGTAGACGTATTTTGATTGTTTGTAATTTGTTGTATGTTCCAACGGAAGTAAAATTTTTTTCGTCACGCCGCCTGAAGCATCAGTTACATCGTAGATCTTCTTCGTCGTTTTGTACAAGGCCTGGTGAATCATGCTTTGCTCAGGCCACCAATACATGCAGTAAAATGGATGGGCTCCGATCGCGTGAATACTACCACTGTGCGTAGTGGCTTTAGCTGTTAACAAATTTTTTATTGGATCTGTGCTGTCGAGTCCTTAAGAATGCAATGGAAAATAATGTCCTGTTTTGATTTGGGCTTTTGACTCGAAATTCCCTCCAAGTACGCGCAACAGTCTACACAATTTGCCATGAATTTGACGTAGTGCTGTGCTACAGAACCCTCATTTACTTTTGCATTCTTGAATGAAAACGCACAAGGAAATTTCTGTTGCTCGTAAATCTTATCAGCAAATAAATTCGTCCATGTGTTTCTCTTTAAATACAATGGTTCACCACGCTTTTTTCGTTCCGGTTTTATCGTCTGCCATTTTTCATTTGAAATTATTAAATTAAACTCCTTCGAATTTTTACTTTTTGGGAGAGTGAATGGGTCGTATACACTTTCTTTGTCTGAAGAATAAACATTATCAGCGACACTCGTATTTTCGAGATTTGGCAAAAAAGTTTTTTTTACAAGAGATAATAAATCTTGACGGTTATTTCGAACTGCCGTATAAATGTGTTTAGCTGTCATCGAAGATCCAGCATTTTCCATTTCTTTAGAAAGTAGATAATAAACAGGGTTTGATGGCGGCAAAATTCTACCAGTGTCGTCTATTACTTTGAAATCTTGGCAAACCAAGAGTTTTTTTAACACTTCAACTAAATACATTTTGGATGATTGCAATTGAAAACGTTTTCAAGTCAGAAGAGAAACTGAAGCGGATCTATCTAATGAAGCATCCTTACAACTAATAAACTACGGAGTACATTGTTACATTTTTGTATCATGTGTAGTTAGTATCATTTCTCTCCAGTAAAATAGCAACGATGTTTTTGGGAGAAGCAGCATGGGGTGGTTTGATGGGTCGCAAATCTGAAGGTTCAATCCAAGACATATCATTCGTTGAGTCAGATTTGAAATCAGGCACCAAGGTTTCATATCTATTCAAAAGAAAACAAAATTAAACTAGTTTGCTAAACTTTTCTACGAAGATCCGTCATGAATATTTTTCACGGAGAAAAATCGGTAAAAGAAATTAGGAACCGTTCAAGTATTACGTAACGCACGTTTCGGGGATTCTGCCCCCCCCCCCCCCCCCGGGTACCGTCTCTGTACAAAGACTTGTGCAAATATGCAAAAAACGTATGAAATGAAATTAGAAATCTCTTTCCTAACTGAAACAAAGTCATTTTAAATTAAATGGTAAAAAAATGCATGGAATAATCTTGGAAAAACGGTCATATCGGAGATAGGATTTTTTGCGACTTATATTTTCCTATATACTGTGTATGTGTAACGAATAATTAGATATACAGGGTGGTCCAGATTTTTGTAGGTACATTAATTTTGAGAGGTGATAGAAAATCGCAAAATAAGGGGACTTTCCTTAATAGACATACCTTGAAAAATGCACCATAACTTAGATATAGGGTGTTGAAGTTTCATTAAAAAAAGCTTTATAATTTAATATGTAAGGAGAAACAAAAGTCATCCTTTTCAAATTTTGCACACTGCTTTTCTACGTAAATCTGCATCTACTCTTCAAGTCAAAAATAGTAACAGAAAGCCATTGGCGTAGATACGGGGGTTACATATCCCCTTTCTGGAAATATGTAGTACGCCACTGGATATTTTTGAAAAAATTATTAAACTGCTAAATTGCCCATGGCATTCTGAAGAAGAATGTGTTCTTGTAAAATTTTGATAGAACAAGCCGTTTAATAATTTTTTCAAAAATATCCAGTGGCGTACTACATATTTCTAGAAAGGGGATATGTTACTATTTTTGACTTGAGCGTAGATGCAGATTTACGTAGAAAAGCAGTGTGCAAAATTTGAAAAGGATGACTTTTGCCTCTCCTTAGATATTAAATTATAAAGCTTTTTTTAATGAAACTTCAACACCCTGTATCTAAGTTATGGTGCATTTTTCGAGGTATGTTTATTAAGAAGAGTCCCCTTATTTTGCGATTTTCTATCATCTCTCAAAATTAATGTACAAAAATCTGGACCACCCTGTATGGCTTGGAAATGACAACACTGGCTACCGCGAGATCCGAGACAGAGCGCTATACCAAAGTCTACAGATATTCTATGTAGACTTTGGCTAAACTGTGATCGGTACGTACGTACAAAGCATTTACAGCGCATTGTTGTCGCTCCGCAACTCATCTTATGCATTTATATATCTAACGATTCGTTACACACAGTGTATAGTCTTTATTACTTGTGAAAAAATGAAAAAGGATATGAGATTAGAAATCTATTTCCTAATTAACACAAAGTAATTTTAAATGGTAAAGGAGAATGCATGTAGAAATCTTGCAAGTATGATCATGTCGGGACAGCATTTTTGGCGACACGTTTTCTTATGTATAAAGACGTGTGAAAGTATGAAAAAATGGTTGGAAATGAGATTAGAAATCTTTTTCTTAACTAAAACGAAGTCGTTTAAAATGCTAAAAAAATACAAGGAAAAATCTGAAATATGAAAATGTAAATAACCTCCCTCTCGATGTCAAACCGGAGACATGGACAGATGGTTATATTACATTTGAGCCCGAATTTGTTTTTCCACGCGTACACGAGTCGACTTATTTTGTTCAGAGCGGATGAAAATTACTTCGATTCTCTGCGCGGGCGAAAACGACTACGTTTTGATGCGGGCAAAAACAACTTAACTATCCCGGAGATTTCCTCAGCGTGTCATTTAGTCATGAATTATCGTGAAATTGAAATCTAAGTCAACCATTTCATTTTTCATGGCATTTCATTAATCGTCATTTAGGTCATGAAATGTCATGAATGTTTAACAAGGGCACTGCTTTTTTATTTATTTATTTATTTATTTCATGCTAAGATTAAAACACTTACCAGAATATTCGAGGGTTACAAAGAATGAATTTGAGGTTATGACGTCATTAGGAACGGTGTCGCACAACAATTTCTGATAATTACCTCCGATACTACGTTTTCGAATTCAGAAAACGTAACTAAAACGATATAATCGAATGATACCTGAAGTTTATAGTTAAAATTGCACAGCAATGGCGAAGAAACTGATGCAAAAAAAGAAAATTTCGAGTGATCACGATTGCGCCAAAACGACGGTTCACGTGGGAAGCGAAGAACGTTTCAAATATGAAGCTGAAATGAAACTAACAGACTTTTTAACACCAGCGAACTTTGAGAGGCGGCGACAAAGCAGGTGTTCCATTTAGAAAAAACCTTTTTAGCGAATAATCGCAACTAGAACGATACGCATATTATAGACAAACATTTCAGAAGTACTTCTAAGGTCGGCGCTGTTAATTTTTCCAAAGATAGTTAAAAAACAAAAATACTTAACGCTGTTCCGTTGAGCTGACGGAGGCACCAAATCATTTTATTATTGTTAAAATATTCAACACGAAAAAATCACAATTTTTGCGATAGACAATTGTTTCTTTCGCCGTTCGTCAGAACTCTTCTGGTGCTATTCAGAACTCCGATCAGAACTCGTTAGAACTCCCATGTACTTTCTTTATAAGAAATATTCGAATTTTCAAACTTAAAATTTGCAATAAAAATCGCAATTTTTGCGATACACAATTTTTTCTTTCGCCGTTCGTCAGAACTCTTCTGGTGCTATTCAGAACTCCGATCAGAACTCGTCAGAACTCCTATGTACTTTTTTTATAAGAAATATTCGAATTTTCAAACTTAAAATTTGCAATAAAAATCGCAATTTTTGCGATACACAATTTTTTCTTTCGCCGTTCTTCAGAACTCTTCTGGTGCTATTCAGAACTCCGATCAGAACTCGTTAGAACTCCCATGTACTTTCTTTATAAGAAATATTCGAATTTTCAAACTTAAAATTTGCAATAAAAATCACAATTTTTGCGAGACAATTTTTTCTTTCGCCGTTCGTCAGAACTCTTCTGGTGCTATTCAGAACTCCGATCAGAGCTCGTCAGAACTCCTATGTACTTTTTTTATAAGAAATATTCGAATTTTCAAACTTAAAATTTGCAATAAAAATCGCAATTTTTGCGATACACAATTTTTTCTTTCGCCGTTCGTCAGAACTCTTCTGGTGCTATTCAGAACTCCGATCAGAACTCGTCAGAACTCCTATGTACTTTTTTTATAAGAAATATTCGAATTTTCAAACTTAAAATTTGCAATAAAAATCGCAATTTTTGCGATACACAATTTTTTCTTTCGCCGTTCGTCAGAACTCTTCTGGTGCTATTCAGAACTCCGATCAGAACTCGTCAGAACTCCTATGTACTTTTTTTATAAGAAATATTCGAATTTTCAAACTTAAAATTTGCAATAAAAATCGCAATTTTTGCGATACACAATTTTTTCTTTCGCCGTTCGTCAGAACTCTTCTGGTGCTATTCAGAATTCCGATCAGAACTCGTCAGAACTCCTATGTACTTTTTTTATAAGAAATATTCGAATTTTCAAACTTAAAATTTGCAATAAAAATCACAATTTTTGCGATACACAATTTTTTCTTTCGCCGTTCGTCAGAACTCTTCTGGTGCTATTCAGAACTCTGCTGAAAACGTAATGAAAGTCTATATTTATAAAAAAAAAAAAATTTTCTGCCAAATTTGAATTTTTTAACAACTTCAACAAATCAATAGAACTATTGTTAAAAATGGTCAGGAACTCCAGAACTCTTTTTTCTCTACCGAAAAATGCCATCAGAACTCATTTTTGACAAAAAAGTGGTGCTGCGTGAAGTTAGCACCCTTATTTACTTTTTTTCGATTTCTGGCCTTATTTTTGCAGAACTATTGTTCTTTTCAGCCAGGAACTCTAGAACTATGCTTTTTCTACTCAGAACTCTAAAGATTTACTCAATTTTGCAAAAAAGTGGTGCTAACTTCACAGGGGTACATAAGGCTCCATCTCACGAAGTGCCAGACTACTAATTTCCTGTAATGCGGGTCGATATTTCAGAAAACGTTTGCTCGTATGTTTTCTAGAAATATTTTAAGTGCAATACCACGTAAGTTGTCACTTGTCTATGGCTACTTGTTGCTAAAATGGCAGGTAAGTGATTAAAATCATGATTAAATGTAGTTTTTTTAAGTTACTTATAGTTTTTCATGCTAATAACAGCTAATAACAAACCTCAAATATGACTGAAATTCTATATTTACAATAATAACAGATAAATATTTCTCTACCAAATGAAGTAGATAAAGTGCAAACAGAACATACGAGCCTTCGCATTATCTGGATTTTCTATTCTTTTTTATTTCATAAATAGTATAATTACGTACTTTTCGGGTAACACCCATCTTCGGATTATACAAAACAATTATTTTTTTCCTATTGCCATAGTAAACATATTGTAATATTATTCAACATGCAACATAAATAAATAAATAAAGTTAAAAATAAAATATTTACAAAAACATGCATATAATAAAATAAAAATAAATTCAACATGTAAAACAAGCATTCAATAAATAAATAATAACTACAAAGAAATAAAATCTGTTCTAAGATACACAAAAATAGCAAATTAAAACTAATACAGAACTAAAAGATATTCATATTTAAAATACCATGCAATCGTATAGAGTAGAAGGTCTTATTTGTCAAAAAAGGTACACCACAGATGAAAAATGCTTACAAATTATCACTCAAATAGCAAATATCACCACTGGCACAAAGTTGTTGAAAACCAGCCAAAAGAGACACAGGTTACCCAGAATGAATTCTTGTAAAAGCATCTAGCGTAAAATCTTCTCCGAAGGTGTAACGGTGAGCACCTAAAAATTCAAATAAATTACATTATGTACAGGGTCATCCAACGAAAAGGCCCACCCTTATATTTTCTTTATTTTTCGAGTTAGGAAAAAATGTTTCAAATAAAAGTTGTAATGAATCAAATGAACTCATTTAAAACCCCTGCAAAGAATATACAGGGTGTTCCATAAAAGCGGGACAAACCTAACTTACATTTTTTTAAATGGAACACCCTATATTTTTTTACATTTTTCAAATCTGTGTCTTTTTGTGATTTCAAATATATATATATATATATATATATATATATATATATATATATATATATATATATATATATATATATATATATATATATATATATATATATATATATATATATATATATATATATATATATATATATATATATATATATATATATATATATATATATATACAGGGTGGTCCGGTATCCATGGCGGAAACTTCAGGGGACAATAGAGTACCAAAAAACAATATGACTTTGCTTATAAACATAACCTTCTAAACGTACCGTTTTTGAGATACAGGGTGTTAAAGTTTTGATTTTTTTAAATATATTTTTAAATATCTCTCTAACGAACAACAATATTAAAAAACTATTTGGTGATGTGAAATATCTCGCAGAGCACTAGTATTTCACCATTAGAAAAGTTTGCGAACATCACCAGTGGCGTCGATCTGGGGCATTGTGACCCTTTTTCCTATCAGAACTTCTACGCCACTGGTCCTAGACACCAATTCTATCTTGTTTTATATTTTCTGATGTTTTTTGCACAAAAAGTCACTCTTGTGATTTTTTCGTAAGATGCACCATTTTCGAGTTAATAGCATGTAAAGATATTAATGTTTAAAAAAAAATTATTATTATTAAAAATTTATTAACATTATTACATTTTATTAACAATTTTTGAGCTCTAGTTAGGAAGAAAAACATCACAAAAATAACAACAGATTTAATAGCATCTTACGAAAAACTCACAAGAGTGACTTTTTGTGCAAAAAAAATTAGGATTTTTTTTTCATAAAAAGTCACTCTTGTGAGTTTTTCGTAAGATGCTATTAAATCTGTTGTTATTTTTGTGATGTTTTTCTTCCTAACTAGAGCTCAAAAATTGTTAATAAAATGTAATAATGTTAATAAATTTTTAATAATAATAATTTTTTTTTAAACATTAATATCTTTACATGCTATTAACTCGAAAATGGTGCATCTTACGAAAAAATCACAAGAGTGACTTTTTGTGCAAAAAACATCAGAAAATATAAAACAAGATAGAATTGGTGTCTAGGACCAGTGGCGTAGAAGTTCTGATAGGAGAAAGGGTCACAATGCACCAGATCGACGCCACTGGTGATGTTCGCAAACTTTTCTAATGGTGAAATACTAGTGCTCTGCGAGATATTTCACATCACCAAATAGTTTTTTAATATTGTTGTTCGTTAGAGAGATATTTAAAAATATATTTAAAAAAATCAAAACTTTAACACCCTGTATCTCAAAAACGGTACGTTTAGAAGGTTATGTTTATAAGCAAAGTCATATTGTTTTTTGGTACTCTATTGTCCCCTGAAGTTTCCGCCATGGATACCGGACCACCCTGTATATATATATGTTGTATCTTATCTCTTACTGCTTTTTATTTATTGCAAATTTCGTGAACAATATTATTTATACCACCAGCATTGCATGCGTATCAATCAGGTTAGCCATGGATGAAAAACAATTAATTTGACACTTATGACTTACAGAATAATTGAATAAATTCAAAAAGCAAACTTTTCATCCATGGCTAACCTGATTGATACGCATGCAGATGCTGGTGGTATAAATAATATTGTTCACGAAATTTGCAATAAATAAAAAACAGTAAAAGATAAGATACGACATATATATATATTTGAAATCACAAAAAAGCACAGATTTGAAAAATGTAAAAAAATATAGGGTGTTCCATTTTAAAAAATGTAAGTTAGGTTTGTCCCGCTTTTATGGAACACCCTATATATTCTTTGCAGGGGTTTTAAATGAGTTCATTTGATTCACTACAACTTTTATTTGAAACATTTTTTCCTAACTCGAAAAATAAAGAAAATATAAGGGTGGGCCTTTTCGTTGGATAACCCTGTACAGAACTTAGGTTAAAAAGTTATTAATTGTTAATAAATAGATAAGGAAAATGTTATTAGTTACAGAAAAGAGTTAAAATAATAAGAAAATCATAAAAAAAAACTATAAGAGATGTCACCAAGTGATAAGAAAACATTAAAAAAATCAGTTATTTGTATAATTTAAGGAAGTTTGTCATAGAATAAGGTAGATTAAGGTGTTACAATAAAACATAGTGAGTGTGAACGTTGAAAACTCAGTGCAACGCGAGTGAGATAAAAAATTCAAGAGTGGCTACGCAGCAACGGGAAGTAGAAAGTCATGTCAACGGAATAACAGCAAATGCATGTCAATGGAACCTAAATAAATTTAAATACACAAAACCAGCTCAGAACAGCCAGCAAATAAGTAACAGAATAAGAAAACGAAGAAAATACTTACGAAAATCCATATGAAAGGTCCAGCTTGCCATGACATAGGAATGTTCTGGAATATTTTCCACCAGGCAACCAAAGAAAAAAATTAAAAGTTGTTGTTGACTCGAGCATTAGAAAGCAACCGCACGTTCAAACGTCAGTCCTAAAATAATTTAGAAAATTTCAAAAATAAATATAAAATCTAGTGAAAGAATACGTCAGATGAACAAGTAAGTTTGTATTATAAGTTTAAACCATAAAATTCACGTATCTGTGAGCTGCAAATACATCCAAATAAAGGATAAAAGTCCAGCAGATTCTGGCATAATTTGCAAGCCAAATTAAAGTCACAGCAACCTAAGGTGGAAGCAGAAATAGTGAACTTCACCAAAATTTGCAGAACAATTATTATTATTCAAATTGACAGATAAACTAAATCGCATGCAATCTGTGGCAAAACCACTAACTAAATAAAGTGAAATTTAAAATAAAGTGAAATTTAAAATAAAACTTTACAATTATAATCGGAAACTCACGCGAATTGGACAATTTAATTTAAGGAATTTTTTGTAAAAGGTTGAAACACCAGATTTGTCATTTTGGTATAAGTTAGCTCAGGTAATTTAAGAAAAAACCTTGTTATTTATTAAATAAATCATAACTGAAAATCTTTACTCAGAGCGACATCTTTTATTCAAAAGCAGTATCAAACATAATTACAGTAAACTAACTTCATAGCATTTTACCAAAGCTTCAATCAGAACCAAAGATTTCAATTACAGTAGATTACCAATAAGATACAAAAATTCAATATTAACGATTTTATTAAACTATTACAATTTAAAACATAAAATAATTCAAAGTAAGTATCCCAAAGTCTCGAACGAAGTCAAGCCCGGAAATAAAACAGACAAGGAGTGAAAAGGCTCCAAATAAGCATTTTTCAATTTTGATGTACGGAGTGTTATTTATTTATGAAGCAGATGCTGCCAAAGCAGGTAAGAACCAATAAAATATCTTAAATGTGTATGAATGCAAACTAAAAGCATAATTCTATATAAAATCAAACTAAAAATCAAAATTCTACTAATAAATAAAAGCAATAAATATTCTAAATTAAATTAAACAAATTAAATTCAAAAATCAAATAAAGCAATAACAAAAAAAATTAGCATTCCAACGTATAATTAATAGTATATTACGTAATGAGAGTTGTAAATAGCATATTACGCAAGAATGGAAAAATTGCGCAAGGCGCCGCGTAGCGGCGAGTGTGGCAATTCCATGAGTGCGTAATTGCTTTACAACTCGAATTATGTACTATACTTTACCTACGATCGTATTTATTGAAATTAAAACACAATTTTGTATTATTTGTTGCTTATGTCAGTTTTGACAGAGCTAGAAAATTAAGTTTTGCACCTGCCATTTTTAATAATTTTAGCCTGGTGTCAGAAATAAGTGTTGTGTAAAGTAGGTCACGTGGTCACATTGCATTGCACCTCAGCGGCTGAGTGTGCGATTTGTTTACGGTGTGTAAGGTTCAATTTACGTAGGTGGCGGAGAGTGCGTTTTCGGCTATTTACGTTAGTGATCGTAGGGAAAATAAATAAACAAAAACAATAATAACAATATAAAAATATAAATTAATATAAGTAATCAAACGGTTATTATTTAATTCATACAATACCATAAAAATTAAGTATCAATATTGTCATGAATCAATATTGTCATGAATCAATTATGCATCACCTAAATAAGAAATAAAACACCGGTTGGCATATTCCATGTTAAAGAAATACCTAAATATAACTTAAACCAATTAATTAAATTGGTTTAAGTTATATTTAGGTATTTCTTTAACATGGAATATGCCAACCGGTGTTTTATTTCTTATTTAGGTGATGCATAATTGATTCATGACACAGGTGCCGGGCAAAAATTTTTGGGTATTTTATATTTATTTATTTATTTTTTCTTCCCTGTTTTAGTCACATACATTCAAGTATGATATGGAGATATGGAAACGCGTAAGAACAAGTTTACGTTTAGTTATTTACCTTTCGGATTGCACATCACAGCTGTGCTGTTCCCTAGATGGCTCATACAGCATTCTAATGGTATTGATGATGGCCAACATCTACTTATAGATCACCCTGTGGACAATGACTGCAATGCACAAAATAACAGTAGTTATATTCTCATGAGGCATAATGACATGCACATAATAAAAAATAAGAATGGCATAATAAAGTGCAAACAATTATAAAACTTGATACAAGTAATTTTATATTTTTTTGTTTGCAAGACTCGTAATGAAATAAAAGCTGAATAAGCATATCCAGCAAGGGATGCAGTATACAGGTACCCAGATATGGATATTTTTTTTGTTGACAATATAATGTATAGAGCAAAATATGATATGGTACCGTAGGGTTTGTCAAGGGAATAGAATATGCAATATAAATGTAGAATTAGAGAGGGAATTATTCAGGTTATAAAATTAAAGTAAAAACACTTACCTAGCTGAAATGTTAAGCGCTATTATTATTATATTCCTAAAGTAGGTACATATAAGAAATTAGTTTATAAGAGGAATTTTATATAAAATGATATACTTACTATTTTTGTTGTTTTATGAAATACAAAACCACATGAGGCACGACCAGGAGCACTGAGAACCACCAGCAGATCAACCCTAGCCAGGACAAACGACAAAAGCAAGCAACCAATTGGTGTTGGGGATGGTAGTTCACGACAGGTGGTTACCCCCAAGTATTACTTAAGTATAGTTTAATGGGAACATCCAAAGTTCGAGGGTTGGTTTTTCCATCAACACCAAAATTCCAAAGGAGCAGATGAATTATCTAGAAGTATGAGTGTAACGGTTCGTTTTTATTGCCTAAGCCGGTTTGATGATATTCAGAATTTAGTAATATATTATTATCTGTGGTTCAAGTTGAATTCCAAACGTAAATACTGGTAAATAAATAAATTATGTCCAAAATTAGCCTTAGACCGGCCCTGTGTCGTTTTGTATTGGTGCGCGAAGTGTTGTGTCCTTACGCGAACCGAGATCGGGTGAGAAAGGCGGCAGTAGGGAATAAAGCAGGTAGTAAAGAAGAGATGAGTCTGAGCCACGAAGATGAAAGGACGTTGGTTGGTGTCGTCTTCACGTCTTCTATGAGCGAGTTTGCCAAGAGAGACGTGTAAAGTGTTTAGTGCATCCCTCTGGTCTTGGAGTTCCTGGAGAAAGTAAGAACGTCCTAATTTATTATTAACCAAATGAACCCGATGTGCTATTACAACGTTTGTGCCAGGCATTCTCTGCTCCGTTGAACAAACTTTATGTATAGTGTACAGCTATTTTGTCCATGCTGCTAAGATGGTATGGATGCATTTATATAAATTACAGATCTTTCTGGTTTTCTACTGTTTGGAATGTAAAACTAGTGGCGCCCTAAACTTTGCATTTATGCCGTTTATGTAAATGGTGGTACTTTAACTTTGTGCGTTATGCTGTAATCCGCCTACCCTTGAGTTACTTTTTTATTGCGAGCTATTTTACTTGTTTGCGTTGAACTGTATAGTTTTAATGCCTATTAGTAGAAGGGTAATGGCGGATCCTAGACACCCCCACCACTTTTGCACCCCCCACCACTTTATCTGGGGTGGGGGGCAATTAGATTAATTAGATTGGGGTGGGGGGCAATTAGAGTAGGGGGAGGTAATTTGTAATTGCAATAGAGGTAATTAGGTAATTAGGCAATTAAAGTGGAGGGAGGTAATTTGTAATTGCAATAAAGGTAATTAGGTAATTAGAGTATTGTCGGTAATTAGTAATTTGTAATTGTGTAATTAGACTATTTGCGCATTAATTACACTATTGTATATAGTCTGGAGGGGATTAATTAAAAAACCCAATTGTTGCGAGAAATGAAAGTAACATTGGATTATTGCGCTGTAATGTAATTGCGTAATTAGTAATTTGTAATTGTGTAATTAGACTATTTGCGCGTTAATTACACTATTGTATATAGTCTGGAGGGGATTAATTAAAAACCCAATAGTCGCGAGAAATGAAAGTAATTAGACTATTTGTGCATTTATTACACTGCATCTAATTGAATTGAAACAATTGAGTAATTAGTGTATGTATAGTATAATTGTATATTAATTAGTGTATGCTTAGTCTGGTGGTGGTCTAGTTTTAATGCCTATTTGTTAAGAATTGGCTTGATTTGCCTTTACTTCTGTTTTTTTTAGCCGTCTTGCTACCTTTCTAGTTAAGGCGCTAAGCGTAAAAATTCTATCTGCTTTCGGCCGCTCGGGCCATTGTTAATTTAAATTTTAACTTTATTAGTTTTAAGTGGAATTCATTTGTTTACAATATGGAGGCCTAGACAAATCGTCTCTGCTTCTCACTCCCAGAAAAAAGTCTCTTTGTTATGCTCACCGCTGTTTAAATTTAATAATAAATTTATTCTAAAGATTTCGTTTTTTAATTAACGGGGACTAAAAGTCTTTATATGCGGACAAATTATCTAAAGGCAATTCCATTCATCAGATAGTCTAGTAAGGATTCTAGCATGGCTTGCATAAAGCCTAGAAAACTGCTTACCCTGCAAATTTCCAGTTATGTGTAGCACATCCCACACAGCCGCTGTAACACATATTATGGTTCTCTTCTATTTTACGTCTGTACCAGATCCAGTAACACAGCATAAACACAACCACCTGTTGATTATCTCAAACTATACTTCCACTTCCCTCATGTTACTTAAGGGGTAATCTTGGAACCACAAACTGTCGTACCAACTACCATCTCTTCATCACAGAACACAGAACAGCACCCGACCAGAACTATCGCTTGTCACTTTTGTCACTAGTACCAACCATGCGTCACCAAATGGACCATATAACGTTACGGATGAACAGTGCCGGACTCAGTGCTTAGTACTTTCAACGTGCGCCTCTAAGACAATTCGTGGTGACTTTCTTGTTGTTTGTATTTTTTATTTTTAGTTTGATTAAACGAGACATATAATTGTATAGATACAATATACATATATATATATATTTTTTTTCTCTCTCCGTTGTTGCCTTTTACGCACGACTTAATATTTAAAAACGTTTGTAGAGGAATCGTGTACAGAGCAAGATATTCATAAATATTGAGATACTCCTAAACGATGATTAATATAAGGGAAATTAAGCTCTGTTAACGATCTCTCATTCCCTTATGTATATAGTTTTTCCTGTACTTTTTAGAAAGAGCTAGGGGCCAGCTAGGGGAGATGTGTCATGAATCAAGTATGCATCACCTAAATAAGAAATAAAACACCGGTTGGCATATTCCATGTTAAAGAAATACCTAAATATAACTAAGGCCCGATCTTTTCATCTTCCCGTTAACTTTATCCGGCAGTTAAAGTTGTTGATTTTCATTGTTGTAACAATTGTATCCTAGGTAAATAACTGCAGGATAAAGTTAATTGGAGGTGAAAAGACCAGCCCTTAAACCAATTAATTAAATTCATTTTCAAAATTATATACATATTTATTAATTCTTCTTAAACTTTATTTAGCCTAGATATAAAAATGTAAACATTATTATTATTGACCTAGTACCAGAACTGCAAGTGTTGCATTTCATAACACAGTCAAACGCGGACCATAGGATTCACCTATATGGAAAATGCTGACTAGGTATTTAGGAATGATATAAATAAACAACAAATCAATGATACGGCGAGTTCAGCCGAATCATTTGAACACGACATGTCTCTCTCTCCAAGATGCTATGTATTGGGTAAGGCCCTTGTAATGTATAATTTTTGACTGTGGTTGTTTTATCTGTTTTAATAAATTATGTTTGTTGATAGCTCCGATTCTCATTTATGGGTGTCACTCCATAACCTCTCGTAGCCAAGTAACCCCTGTAGTCAGGTTGTCCAAAGGGCAGGTCGTGACAATATACCATCTCTTATTAGTGTAAAATTGAATTATTTGTCAAAAATTTTTCATTTGAAATTATTATTATTAACACGAATGATTTTATGTCTTGTTAAAACCTAAATGAATTTCTAATTGAATTTTAAAATAATAGCTGTTTGATTATTTATATTTATATATTTACTACGGTAATAGGAAAAAATAATTGTTTTGTATAATCCGAAGATGACTGTTATCCGAAACGTAGGTAATTATACTATTAATGAAATAAAAAAAGAAATGAAATATAAACAGTAGTCTTTTAAGTGGCTGTGATCGACTGCCAAGAGATGTATACAATATGAATATTATGAACTGTCAGAAAATTTCAATTTGTAACAAGTTCATATAGTTTTCAATTTTCTAATTAATATCTTTTTCTTTTTTTTCAGTTTCATCGCGTACGAAAAAAATACTTAGCCTTGTTATATCTAATGATAATTCAGTTGAAGTTCCAGCTACCAGCTTACCTAGGGGCGAGTCGCCTTTTGAAGGAATTTCATCACCCCAACAAATTAGCGATATTATACAAGAGGCAGAAGATACACTCAGAAATGAGGGAATTTATTCTATTTATGATGCGAAAAATTCTGCAGTACCAGAAGAAAATAACAAGGAAGTCGAAGAGGAGAATAATTTGATTAGTGCTGTTGAGATTGAAGCTAGTTTGGATGAAAATAATGTGATAAAATACCCTGACTATGTGCCTGAATTAGAAGAAACTAATATAATTTTACAGGAGGATTTAGAAAACATAGAACCTGAAGATTCAGCAGATATAAATGATGATGTGAAAGAAAATGAGAGTATAAAAGAACGCTGTAAAGGTGTAAATAAGCCAAGAGACAATAGGAAGCTACGTGAGAAAGGAAAAAAATACCTAGGATTCCGAAGACTTAAAGAACAGAAAAGAACCATCCAAGATACAGAAAAAGAAGAAAGAAAAATGAAAGAGAGATGCAGCTGTGTGTACAAACAAACAAAAGGAGAACCTGCCAGAAAATGTTACTCAATTTCAGAATCATCACGGCAAAGTCTTTTTGATAACATGTGGTCAATACTTACTTGGGATCAAAGAAAAATGTATGTGTGCAACACAGTTACCAGTGAAATTCCTAAAAAGAGAAGAGTTGATGCAAATGATTCAAGGCGATTTGAAACAATAAAATATAGTCTAAAAATTAAAGATCAGGTGATTCCTGTATGTATGAAAATGTATCTAAATACACTTGGACTTGGAGAGTGGTCTGTACGTAACTGGTTATTGAATTCAAAAGATGGCATGATAGAAAACAGCACAAGTAAAATTGAAAAATGATTTCCCCGTAATAATCCATATACTGAATCTTTAAATGCATTACATAGTTTTTTGAATAACCTAAATAAACTTCCATCGCATTATTGCCGTCAAGATACTCAAAAACTTTATTTAGAGGAACAGTTTACTTCAATTGCTGAACTATTTAGGGCCTATGAATAGTATTGCCAACAAAACAGTCAAGCTAAACTTTCGGTCACAACACTGAAAAACGTGTTTGATTCCTTAAACCTTGCAATTTTTTTGCCAAGAAAAGATCAATGTAATGACTGTTGTGCGTATAAAGCAGTAGTGCTTGGCGTAAAGTAATCTCGTGTGTTCTTTGATGAAGGAGTATAGTGGGTGGTACCGTTGTCTTCAGAAAAATTTATAGATTACGAATCATGATGGTTGCTACCTCATAGGCGCGACCGGATTTTTTTTTAGGGGGTTTTGTGTTAAAAAAATTTAAAAAAATAATTAACACTTTCATCTGTCATATTTTTGTTGTGATGCATTACTACTAACTCTAGTTAATGGCCATACACAGCCAATGATAAATAAATAAATAAATAAATACACCACATGTAATTACGACCCCCTTTATCCCAGAAGGCTCTAGGAGCCTTGTGCGGGAAGGGGCTACAATTTAAAGACAAGGGACACACATCCAATATCCGTGTATAATGGAAAAATCCCTCGCACAGTATTTCCCATTGCCACGACCGGGAATCGAACCCGGGACTTTTGGGTGAGAGGCAGATACGCTACCATTTCGACCATCAGTCATATAATGATATTCTGAGTTAAAATGTAATACTGATTTTCTGCAATTTTATCAGACGTTTCATGTTGGGATGTAATTCAGAATATGGTAATATGATAATAATAAAAAGATTTCATTGTGCTATAAATACAGGGTGTTTCCTGAGTGACTGGTCATACGATAGTGGGAAGTAGAGAAGTCCAAGGCGGTTTCAGAATGACCCTTATTTCATCCCCTAATGCCCCTCGTTTCTGATATATAGCATGTTTTCTATTTTTTGGAAAAATTTCAATCGGCCATATTTTTTAAATGGCTTCACGGAATTGAACCAAATCTGGCAGATGTGTTTCACTAATGGATGTTTATATCATTCAGTGAACAAAAGAAAAAGTTAACAGTGCCGAGGGCAAATATTTTTAGTAGGGGAAGTTACCTAAAAACATCACCCTTTGTATGGATTTTGGCAGTTTTCAATGGTAACTTTTAAAGTACACTAATAGTGTACATAAACCACGTATTTAGTTTTTTTGGCACATATTTAATGGTTCAAGAATTAACAGGTACGTTTCACGATAAGTCCATTTTAGAAATATTTACGTGTCCTCCTGCAACAAAAACATAAGCAATATACAGGGTGTCCCGAAATAATGTCCTCTTAAAGGTAGATTTCTCGTCAAAAAATAAGTATAGTCTTTTATGTACAGTAAGGTCGAAAACGGCCTCCTTGAGCCGCTAAACCTCCTCAAAGGGGGGCACCAAAAAGTGATTTTATTTTTTTTTCTCGAAAGTGACTAAAGTTGGCGGAATGAAATTTGGGTACGACTTTGTACTTATGGAAGGTCTTCTTTTCAATGCATTTTTATTTTTCTACTTACTTTTTAATTAAGTTAAATAAACAACCCCTATTGAATTTTTAGTCAGAACTTTTAAACAGATGAATTTTTTTTTCAAATTAAATTTTTTTCAGAAAGCCACATGTATTCTACTACTTTCAACTCTTGAAAATTTATCGTGAATCTCATCAATTTCAAATAAAAAAATATTTTCTGACCCCTTACATAATAGCCGTTTCTGTTAAATTGAAAACGGAGTTTGATACAAAAAGAATAAGTAGGCATGTGTCACTGTTACCATAATGTCATGAATCAAATCTGCCAAAAAATCACTTTTTGCTGCCCCCCTTTGAGGAGGTCTAGCGGCTTAAGGAGGCCGTTTTCGACCTTACTGTATATAAAAGACTATACTTATTTTTTGATGAGGAATCTACCCTTAAGGGGTTTCACGTTATTTCGGGACACCCTGTATATGGGCGACTTTAATAGTGTGTGAAAATATTTTATTTTACTGCCTATTGTTAGAATTTAACTTAAAATACTATAATTCATTAAATATTAGGGTCGGATCTTTTTGTTAAATTTATGTAGTATTTTTTATATTTACAAACAAAAAAGATTAAAAACCACAAATGAATTTTGTTAGAATAAATACACAATATTAGTAATTATACAAGAGTAAAATAACGCATCTAAAATTAAATTAAACACATAACAAGTTTTAAATAAATACAATTAATACAAATTACAATAACACATCTAAAATCCAATGGACAAAAATAATACAAAACAAACTACAACAAATTTTCAAACGTTCACCACCAACCTCAATACATTTTCTGGCACATAAATTTTTTTTATAGCATCTCTGATCGTGAATTATTCTTCAGTTCAGTGCATCCTCTTCTATGCATTCTTAATTCTTCTCTGGTTGCAACTTCGGTTATAGGTAGCATATATACACTTTTTACCTTTAAATAGCCCTATAAAAAATAGTCTACTGAAGTCAAATCTGGGGACCTTGCAGGCCAGGAAATTGGGCCATTACGACTAATTCGCCTATTGGGGTAATGATCATTTAAATGCTGCACCCTCTCTCTCTTAGGTTGTGAGGAGATGTACCATCGTGCTGGCCTGCAAGGTTCCCAGATCTAACTCCTATTTAAAACAAAAAGTGTATGCTACCGAAGTTGCAACCAGAGAAGAATTAAAAGAAACGCATAGAAGAGGAGTCCACTGAAGTAACTTATGATAGATGGTATAAATAATTTACAGTTACATGCAAAAAAATGTGTTGAGGTTGGTGGTGGAAATTTGAAAATTTGTTCTAGTTTGTTTTGTATTATTTTTCCCCATAAGATTTTAGATGTGTTATGTATTAATTGTTTTTATTCAAAATTTGTTTATTTTGTTTAATTTAATTTTAGAAGAGTTTTTTTACTTTTGTATAAATACAAATATTGTGTGCTTTTTCTAGCAAAATTCAACTACAAAAAACGCGGGTGTTTTAAAGTTACCATGGCAACTTCAATAATCCGAGAAACGTGAAGTGTAAATGTCAACTTTTTTATTATTGATCTGACAGAAGTACCTTGTAACGTCAAATAAAATATTACTGACAAATGTTTTAAAAACTTTAACTGTGATGACAACAATCAATCTTATATGACAGATTGCAAATTAATTTTTGTTTTTCTCATTTCGATGACAACTAAAGGTATTTTACATTATTAGTTCTTATTTACATTTTTTTAGTAATTATTTATGATTTCAAAGTGTACCAATAAAAAAAATAGCGTAAAGTATTCGTGGATAACTGGTCTTTAAAATACTTGCTCTATTTTGCTGCGCCGCCATCGTGCTCGAAAAATCGCGCGTGTTTTAAATCTTAAAATCCACTTATACTTTAATATACTATTATTATGTGTACACACATAAAAAAAAAATAAAAATCAGTAAATAATCGAATCAAATCGAATTTTTCTATTTATATTGTACAAGACCCCCTAAAAAAAAAATCGGTCGCGGCTATGAGATGGCAACCATCGCGATTCATAATCTACATATTTTTCTCAAACGGATGGTATCATTCCCTATACTCCTTCATCAAGGAGCACACGAACCTCAATTTTATTACTTTACGCCAAGGACTACAGGTAATATGCTTGAATCTGATTGGCTTCAACATCGTGAAGCTAAAGAGAGAGCAAGACAAGAAAAGAGTTTAGACAAAGATCGTGCAGTTGCTGGAGAATGTCATGTTGTAACCATTGATGTCCAGGCTGTCAAGTTATCTCCGATGCTCAAGGCTACTGCCATCTATTTCAAAACGAAACTTTGTAATCACAATTTCACAGTGTATGATGTGGCAAGTCATCAAAGCACTTGCTACTGGTTCAATGAAACTGCATCTGACTGTCAAGCAAACACTTTTGCATCGTTCATGATACATTATCTGACTACAAAATTTATAGAACAAGATCGCAAGCCCATTATCATCTACTCTGATGGATGCACAGCTCAGAATAGAAATGCAAAAATGTCAAATGCCCTACTGCACCTTTCTGAAAAATATGATGTACAGATCACTCAAAAATTTCTAGTCAAAGGACATACACAAATGGAGTGTGACTCCGTACACAGCACTATAGAAAAGAAGTTAAAAAACAAGGACATTTATTTGCCCTCTGATTATTGCAGACTAACTAAAGAAGCAAGGATAAAGCATTTCCATATAAGTAGAAAATCCTGAATATGACTTTTTCAAGGATTATGGCTACAGAGATCTCCTCAAATATGATACAATAAGGCCAGGAAAAACAGCAAGAGATCCCACAGTGACAGATAAGAGTACTTCACTATAGCCAGGGCAAAATTCAATTTAAAATAAATTTTAATAATGAATTGGAGGATCTCCCAAAAAGACCTAAAAAGATTTTAAATTTTAAAGGTGCCGTTTTCCCCCAACTTCATAGAAAGAAGCTTGCAGTACCCAAAACAAAGTTTGAACATTTGCAACAGATCAATACAGTTATTCCAAGAGACTGCTGGAACTTTTACGACAACTTTGATCATGATTAATTGGTTTCAAAATGTTTTAGTTTTTCATATTCAAATTTACAGTTACCTAACATTTTGCAATATTTTAAAGCTTATATAATCTCAATCAAATGTAGTTTATCATATTTAACTGATTTATTATTATACAATATGCATACGGAGTTACTATTTTAAGTGCAAAACCTTGTATAGTTACGAAAAATTAAATGAAATACCTCGTAAGTAACCTTTTGCAAAGAATAATACAAATATTTACCTTAAAAGTATTTTCATTACATTTTTTTATTTTATATAGAAATTTCACAGTGGTATCAAATCGTAAATATCTTAAAATTTGGAAGCTGGAAAGTTTTATGTCTGTCCTGCAAAATTATGCATTTTGAACATACGAGGTATTACCTTTAGACCAGGTGGCTCCGGCCAATAAAGTGACTCTCAAAAAGGTCTTTTAGTAGAATACAGTCGTCTTACAGCCCAGATAATAAGGTAAGTGCAAGCAAATATTTCTTTAACGTCCACCTCGCTGTTCAGAACCTGAGACTTTGTGACTTTTGTCACTGGCGCCCAACCACTTCTTTTATGGTAAATGACTGTTTTGAAACCAGTGCCGTACCGAGGGATGCTTCTGGACTGCCGGGAGTGTTAACATTGATTTTTTAGTTTTTATGACTACAGGGCTGCCATTATTCCCAGTAGATAAAAGTCCAAAGGATAAAATATTAAAAGTTCGAATGAAAGAATGCCTACTAGTAGAGCAAAATAGTGATGTAAATAAAAGGCCAATTAATAGTACAATAATAATTAATAGTAAGTAAGTTTTAGTATTAGTATTACAGATTGTTAACTGTATCAACCATTTGTATGATTATAGTGAACATTTATTAGATACATATTTTTCATTTAGCTTTGATATGAATGAATGAATAAATTAATATAAGTAATAAGTAACCTTTGAACCTGCTCTTGAAAAAGAGAGGAAGCTCATGCTCTGTCTTAAAAAAATGTAGAGTTGCAAAATAAAATATTTTGATTCGCAAAAAGCGGATCTGGCGCCCTAATTAAATAAAATATTAATAACAAAAAAATAAAATTAGCATTCTAAAATAAAAATAAATAATAAATTCTGGAAACATAATCACAGGTTGAATTCATATAAAATATAATATAATGTATTAAAAATAGAAATAACTCAAATAAAATTATCATTTTAAAATAAAAATAAATAATAAATTCTAGAAATATAATCACAGTGCAAATTCCTATAAATTGTAATACAATAAAATAATATTCAATGTATATTAAAGCCGTGGCTAAAGCTCTTTTCTTTCTTAGTTTCTATCACTATATATTTTCTAAACTTTCTCAAGTCACAACAAAACTTTCAAGTACGCCTAAAATCCAAGCTCGTTTTAATTTTAAGGAAGTATGCTAAAATTCTCGCCCACAAACACACACACTTGAAGCGTTCGTCCAGGATTGTCACCCAAGTATTCCTAATTAGGTGCTAGTTAGTGGACAATAATTACGAACTTTGCTCGCCACGAACTAGGTCCGCGCGCCAGATATGTGGCGAGCCGGGAGCGTTCAAACGTATCTGTGTGTGTGCCCAACTAATGATTTGTATTCGAAATCAAGCGAGGGATGGGTGCAATGTCGCAAATGCAGTCGATGGGCACACTGCTCTTGTGCTGATGAGAAAGAAGATGTGAAGTGTACCATATCTGTACTTATGCATACTCTGTCTCACCATCAGATATAAATAGACTCCGCACCATTAATTTTATAGTAGCGCAGAATGGTGTACGCCATAGTCAATTTTACACAATGAAATGTACAATTATTGGAATCAGTTGCTTTCGAAAGACTCGCGGCCTGTTTCCTATGTCCACTTGTCCTAATATCCTGGACGTGGCAACAGCGCATACAACTAGCAGTTGGTTGTGGACTGTGGATATACCCGAGTCAAGATAGTTCAAATTTTGGGTAAACCTAGACAAAAATAATATTTTTTTTTTTTTTTTTTTATTATTAATCTGCTTATTTACAATCTACTCTCTTACAATTTGGAGCAATAAGTAAATTTGTTATATGACATGACGTGTGTAGAGCTATCAACCACTGTTGATTCTCTTAATAGTCCTGTGGATGGGTGATAATTGCGGCTCTCGCGTCGTAGTTACTGTGGTAAGTCTGATGGCCATTGTCTTTTCAGTCTTCTTCTGACATTCAGTGGGGTACTTATATATTCGATTAATCTGTTTTCGTGTCCTTGAAGTCTTTGATTGTATAGTGTGGCTAATCGTTTTATTTCATCAGTAACAAATGGTATTTGCAGATCGTTGTGTAATGTTAGGTTGGATACATACCAGGGTGCATTAGTTATTGTACGCAGTACTTTTGATTGAAGTCTTTGTATTATTTTTGTGTTTGATGGTTTAGAACAGCCCCAGAGTTGAACTCCGTATGTCCATATAGGTTTTATTATAGCTTTATATAACAGTAGCTTGTTGTTTAGTGTTAGTTTGGACTTACGGCCCATTAGCCAATTCATTGCTCTTAGCTTAAGGTTCATTTGTTGTCGTTTAGTTTTTATATGTTTTTTCCAACTTAATTTTTGATCTAGATGTATACCTAAGTATTTTGCTTCGTTTTGTACTGGTATTTGTGTGTTATTGATTGTAACGGGTGGACAGATTGTCTTTTTTGTAGTGAATGTTACTTGTACTGATTTTTCTTGATTTATTTTGATCTTCCATGTGGTGCACCAGTCTTGCATTAGGTCTAGGTGATGTTGTAAATATTGTGTAGCTAGTACTGGGTTAGTATTTGTTGCTAGTATGGCCGTGTCGTCAGCAAATGTTGCGATGGTGGTGTCATTTGTGATTGGTAAATCAGCAGTGTATACTAGGTATAGGAGTGGACCCAGTACACTTCCTTGTGGCACTCCGGCTCTTACCAGATGATATTGTGAGTAAGAATTGTTGTATTTTACTTGAAAATATCGTTCAGAGATGTATGATTTCAATAACAGGTAGTATGTACTGGGAAATGTGGTTTTAATTTTATATAATAGCCCAGTGTGCCAGACTTTATCAAATGCCTGTGTTATGTCTAGAAATGCCGCTGTACAGTATGTTTTCTCCTCTAGGCTAGTTGCGATTTTATTTACTATCCTGTGTGTTTGTTGGATGGTGGAGTGATGTTCCCTGAATCCAAATTGATATTCAGGTATTATAGTTTGTATTTGTATTTCAGTGTCGGTTCTTATTCTGACGAGAATCAATTTTTCGAACAGTTTTGATGGTATGGGTAGCAGACTGAGCGGTCGGTGTGAGCTGACTTCGTTGACTGGTTTCCCAGGTTTTGGTATCATAATAATATGTGCAAATTTCCATATTATTGGGATATATGACAATCTCAGCATACTGTTGTAGATTGTTGTCAGTAAAACTATTGCTTTTCTTGGGAGGTGAATAAGTATGTCCCCTGTGATAAGGTCGTAACCTGGTGCTTTGCGTGTGTTTAAATTGTGGATCTCTTGCTTTACTTCTTTGGGAGAAAATGGTTTGATGGGTAGTGACATTTGACAAGGTGTTTCCAGAAAATCTTTGGCCGCATCATCAGAATTTCTGTATGGGAGCGGTGTGAATACTTGTTCAAGGTGTTCAGCAAATACTGTGGCTTTTTCGATGTCACTTTTTGCCCAGCGTCTGTCTTGCTTTCTTATAGGCGGTATTGACAATTGCGGTCTTTTAAACTTTTTTGTGGCTTTCCAAATTGTATGATCATCTTTAGACAGTGTGGTGACATAATGCTCAAATGAAGTATTTCTTACTCTGTTTAGAGTATTATGTAACTTTCTTCTGAGTCTATTATAGATAATCCTGTCTTCGTTATTTCTCGTTCTGTGCCATCTAGCCCTTGCTCTTCGTTTTTCTGTTACTAACTCTCGGATGTACAATGGGATATTTTCCATTTTTTTGGATTTTTCAGTTGGTGCTGGTGTTGATTGCCAAGCGGCTTGCTGTATTAGAGTGATGAAATTTTGTGCTGCTTCGTCTAGTTCATTTGTATCCTTGATTCTAATTTCCAAGTTTATTTTCTCCTCTATGTAAGCATTGAATTCGTCCCAGTTTGTGTATTTTGATGTAAGTCTAGGAATAGGTGGGTATTCGATTATGTGTGAGCTTAAGGTTGCGATGACTGGTGTATGGTCTGACGAAAGTTCCAAGTTGGATTCCACTTGTATATAGTTAGGATGTACGCCCTTGAGGACGAAGAAGTCTAAGAGATCTGGCAATTTGTTAGGGTCGGTTGGCCAGTATGTCGGCTCTCTTGTACTTAGATAATTACAGTTCTGATTGGTTAAAGCGCTTAGGAGGTTTCTTCCTTTTGGTGTTGTCAACCTCGCGCCCCACGCTGTATTTTTTGCATTCCAATCTCCACCAATTATGAATCTGTTGCGTTGGGATTGAAAGAACTCTATGTATTCATCAGTAGTTATGGCGTGTCTTGGAGGGCAATATATAGCAGTAGTTGTAAAAGGCCACGGTCTTGCATCAATTTGGATATTGGCAGCTTGTACTTTAGCTGTTTTGTGATGTGTTAGCTCATGGTGAGGTATTGAATTTCTAATTATGACAGCTGCTCCGCCATGAGCAGTGTCGTCTGGATGGGCGGTATGATATATTTTGTAATAAGGAATTTTGAACATTGTTCTTGTAGTGAAGTGCGTTTCAGTTATTAGTGCTACGTCTATTTTATGTATGTGTAGAAAGTTTTCAAGCTCTAGTTTATGATTTAGTAGCCCATTGGCATTCCAAAGGGCGATTCGCAGAGATTTCAATTCGAATTGATTTAATTTTATTAATGACTGTACTCAGCATGTTTAATACCATACTGTTTTGGTTGATTAGTTGGCTAAACATTGCTTTGAATTCGTTCAAAAACATTGTTAGTTGTTCTGTGATGTTGACATTTGCTGGTTGTTGATTTTGTGTTACCGCTTGAGAGTAAGGCATTTGCTGACTAGGAAACACCTGTAGTGTAGGTAGGTTAGGGTTTAGTTGAGGAAATTGCTTAGTATCATTTATGTTGATGTTTGTATTTTGTTGGTTTTGCGTAATATTTCGTTGTTGTCCATTTTTGTTTCTAATATTTTGTAGGTTTATGTATATTTCACATCCCTTGTAGTTAGCTGGGTGTGATCCTCCGCAATGTCCACATCTCGCTGGGGAGTTGGAACTTTTCTTGCAAATAGTGGTGTTGTGCCCGCCTCCGCATTTTACGCACATGAATGGTCTAGTGCAGTAGGTCTTCGTGTGTCCATAGTTCTGGCATCTAGTGCATTGGGCAATGATGTTCTTTTTTCTCGGAGCTTCAACTACTATTAAAGTATTGCATATGAATTCTAAGCTGTAAATACTTTTATTATTTTCTTTTGGCTCCAAATCCACAAAATAAAGTGGAAGAGGCTCTTTAGTAGCGCGATGTCTTATGTTTGACACGTTACGGACTGAGTGGCCATGTTTTTCTATTTCTTTTTTTATGATCTCTGTTGATATTGATGGGTGCAGGTTACGGATCACTACCCTGTAGGCTCTCTCTTCTTTCAGTTGGTAAGTGTGGTGTACAATTTTGTCTTGTTGGAGAAGTTTTATTAATTTACGGTAAGAGTCTGTTGTGTTTACATTGATTTTTATTGTTCCGTTTGATATCGTTTTGCAATAGTACTGTTCAACTTCTAGCGCTGCTGTTAGATATTCCACCATTTGTTTGTAGTTGGTGACCCCATAGATAAAGATTGGTGGTGGCCTGTGTTCTCTTGTTTTATCTTCAGATTCTTTTTCTGTTTCGTTTATTACATTAGTTGATGAATCGTCTTCTAGGAGCTGAGTTAGTTTTTCAAATCTGTTTTGGGTTGTGAATTGAAATGGGTTTCTCACCTGTGTTGTGTTCGGTGACAGCTTCCTTCTTTTTCTTTTCTTCATATTTTGCCATGGCTGCGTACTTCCTGTTTCATTTTCTGTATCAGATATTTCTTCGATATCTTCTTCGTTAACATTTACTATGTTGTCACTTAGGTGGGTATTTGTTAAGCATGTACTGTATTGTGGGTAGACGGGTTGTTGAATAGGCATCGTTTGGTGATTTGGTAGCTGTACTTGTTGCATGGGTATTGGATTCATGAATGGCTGTTGCATAATTTGCTGTGCTGGTTGTTGCATCATTTGCTGAGGTAGTTGTTGCATTATTTGTTGCGATGGCTGTTGCATTACTTGTGATGAGTTCATATTGTAATTATAACCGTATGTGGGTTATGATGACGGTAGCATTTTTTATATTTACTCACAAAGTTTTTTATTTCCGATTTGAAAGTATTTCTATTTTCATCGCGTTTATCACCCACAGCTCCCGGACTATTTACAATTGTGTGTTAAAATGTTCTATTATGTTTTTTTAACGCACTCAAGGCAACTGTTATCTCTTTAATTTGTGGTTTTTGTCACTCGTTAATCGTTAAGATAAGGGTTCACTCCGATACACGTCCGTTGCTTGTGGATACTCAAGCGAAAACACAAAAAAAAAAAAAATAATATAAAGCTAATTTTTGGTACAGATCATTATTGAGGGCTAAATAGTAATATACTAAAAGTCCTGGAGAATCCTCCTTCCGCAACCCCCTTTTTTCGGCCCCCAAACCCTCCCCTTTTAATATTTTGGTGATTTTCTCGAAAACTATCCACTTTAAGGAAAAATGTCAAGTAAGCATTTTTGAAGCTGACAAAATTTCCCTTCCAACGACATATTGCGAGCCCATATAGTACCACATGGTACACACCAGTGGCGTATCAAAAGAAAGTCTGCCCCGAGATTAATTGAAATTTCATGAAGGACACGTCGAATTTACTGATTTTAACCAAAAACTATAAGCTTGGCGAAAAATATCGTTACCAATTTTTTAGTAGGCGATAAAATTGCAAATCCATTGATGTATAGAACGACCCCCCAGAACAAAAATATTAAACTGCTATTTAATTTATACGTAAACATAAAATAAACAATTGAATTTAACATAACGTAAACATAAAATAAACAACGTAAACATAAATGTAAACTATAAAATACTATTTACACAGTCAAGCACAAACACCTCAGTAGTTTAAAAATACGCCCTTTTGGAAGGTCCAGGTCTCGCATCCAGTCTGGATTAGTGGGAGAGGGAGGGGGAGGAGAGACGAGGGTTTCTGGAGGTGGAGGCGAGTCGTCATATGTTGTTGGTGTGGTCATCCACCTCCTCGTCCTCCTCGTCCAGGACGATAGGGGTGGCGTTGCTGCAACTTCGCCCTTGGTAAAAGGATAGGATAGAGCACTTGAGCCTTTCTGCAAGTGCACGGCCCTAAGCCCCCTTTCTTGCATTTGCAAGCCACCATTTTAAGCAGGGTTTGAGGAGCGGGCTCTGCGCACATTGTGACTGGCATGAGACCTTGTTCGCTGGTAGCCCATCCCCAGTCACACGGGTTTTTGTCGACCCCCAACCATATTTGCATCTGGTGATAGGTCCTCCAAGAATGATATTTTGCAGCCTCTGTGGTGGGGGAGAGGCGGCCAATTTTACAAATGCTGAGTATCACAGGGTGTTCAGCGTTCCCTCGTCTTTTCCGTAGAGGTTCATCAAGATTTTCTCGCCAGCATTTCCTGGTTGGAGTTTGAATCAAGAAAAATGCTGACGAGGTCTATCCAGTGGGTTTTCTTTTGAATACGTTGCACCACTTCATCTTGCCTTGCCAGAAAAGGTTAGAGGTGGTGTCACACCCACTGATGGCATGCAGGAACAAAACTGTCTGTGGTACTTGCATTTCTCCACAGGTGAAAGAATTTGCTGGATATTGGGCGCACTCTGACCCATCTCTGCCGCCTTTCTGGAAGTACACGTTCGTATGTAGAGAGCTTAAGTCGTTGAGAAGGACAGGTCGACGTCCTCTCCAATGATGAAAACCTGGTCGAACGATATGAGTTCTTGGAGAGGGCAGTCCTCACTATATCAGCATCGCCGTCTTCTTGAGTTTGATGTACCTCGATACCATGCCTCTCAAATTCAGTACGCATCATGGTGATCAGTCTGCGTTTGTTAGATTCATTTTAGAGCAGTTTTGCTTGGGACACTTGATGGGTGTTGATTCATAAAACAAAATATCACTGCAGGAGAGAGAAGCAGAGCGTCGCAGGCGTTCAGCTGATTTAGTGCTCCTCATAGCTGCATCTTGTGGGGATCCATCAAAAACCACAGCTACGTTTTTACCAAAGCGGTTGACAACGTAGCTGACGTATCCCGCCACAATGGCTCTGACTGAATCATATATGTATTGTATATTCAACATATTTCATTGTAAATAAAACAAGAAAAACGTTACCTATGATGTAATTTTGTTTGTTTAATGAATTTTCGGTATTTGTTTAGTATTTGTTTAGTGTATGTTTATTTGAAACCATATGTTACATCTGAAATGTTAAATTCAAATTCACGTTTCACGTTTTTTTAAAGAAATATATACCAACATTATTCAGTACAATGTTTTCCCAAAATCCGATGTTATACTATTGTTTCGTTATTGAGGAAACTATGAGGCCTAGAGGCACCATTTTGGGATCAAATTAAAACTAATTCAATTATCTACAAATTCATTTTCATGACTTTTCTCTAGGAGCATTAGTTTAGTCCGTACGTGTCTTAGAAAATGACCCTACCGATAAATTTTCACTTTTTAGAAAAAATTGCCCATCTTTCAGTGGCTGTATCTCCGCAACTAATGGACCTAGAAAGCTGTGGTTGTGCCAAAATTGTAGCAAATTTAGTTTTCTTTACAAAAGTATAGAATGAAGATACCCGAAAAACGCTTCCTTAAGTTATTATTTAAAAAAAAAAATGCAACAAGTGTCAGAATTTCGCAGTTTTTCAAGCACCACGGGAGTAGCACAGGGTTTTCATGGTTGCAAACTTGGGTATAAACTACTCTCAGGGGTCCTAATAATATATAAAACAATCGTAGATACATGCGCGTTTGCGATGTTTGCCTTTTCTTGTGTCGATATTGACTGGCCTAATATTGGTAGTAAAAATTAATTTGCTCCAGATTTACGTAAAGCTGAGAAGTCTCGGATAAACTTTTAATTTTTTTTTGGCTGAAGTAATTGCGATGAACTTCTAAAAGATTCGCAAGTAGACCACCTTTTAATGGTCGTTTTAGAGAAAAATATGTTTCTTCTAAAAAAATGATGCTTAGATCAAAAAAACTGAGGATAAATAGCAAAAAGTATATTTTTTAAAAGTAACCCTTCATTTGATACGCCACTGATGGGTGACATGTGCCACTGAATATGGATTGCGATACGTCATTGGAAGGGGATTTTTATCAGCTTCAAAAATGCTCACTTGACATTTTTACGTGAAGTTGATAGTTTTCGAGAAAATCACCAAAATATTAAAAGGGGGGGGTTTGGGGGGCGAAAAAAGGGGGTTGCGGAAGGAGGATTCTCCAGGACTTTTAGTATGTTGCAATTTAGCCCTCAGGCATGATCTCTACCAAAAATCAGCTTTATATTATTTTTGTCTAGGTCAAATGCTATCTTGACTCGGGTAATAGACCGTATTTAAAGAAACCGGCTAGACCCAAATTCTAAACGTTTGTAGTGCGATGTTGCCAAGCCGATACATCAGGAACAATATAATCAGAAAAGCGGACCGCAGGTCGTTAGAGAGCATAACTATATTCCAACTGTACATGTTTATTAATATCTACCGTAAAATTACTTTCGGTTCTTTTTACGAATAGTCGTGGAATGTTCAAGAAATAAAAACTACCAACTATATACCTACATCTTGTTTTATTTTTATTGAGAAAAATCTTTAAAAACCCTCATTTGTTAGAAGGCGAGAACTTAACTGGAAGTTTTAACATGTCCAAATAAATAAAACAACACATACCCACCTATCTTTTTTTATTTTCACAAGGTTCCATTACAACTCGTATAAGAAAGTTATAAGAGATATCTATATACTTGTAATATAATAATAGAATGCTTTATTCATCATTTCAATACATTTGGTAGAAAAAAATAGACTTTAAAAGCCCGCCTACGTGTTGTATATACACGGTGGTGAATTTTTCGATGCCCACCATTGGTATCTTGGAAACTATAAGATATAGAGGATCGGTTAAATTAGACAAAAGTTGAGCTATTTTATGCTCTACAATTTCCTGCCAAGAAATGCTGGATACCTTGATTCGTTCGAGGTTTATCCTGAAAAAATTGAAAATCGTGATTTCAAAACAAAATTAATATCTTCTATACCATTCATGCGAATTTAATGAAATTTGGTGTGGTTATATTTTTGACCACTACCAATAATTGAATGCCGTTGATAGAAATTGTACACTCGTAAAAAATTACAGAAAAATGCCAGGTTATTTAAACTCCTATTAAATGTTACAAACAATTAATTTATTAAATAGTCAAGAAAACAAATAATACTATTTTTATTTTATAAATTGTTTGTAATATTTAATAGGAGTTTAAATAACCTGGCATTTTTCTGTAATTTTTTTTATGAGTGTACAATTTAATAATAGCGTCTGGATTACAATGTTGCTTGCAATTATTTTTCCAAAGCATACTGGATTTTATAAATTAGTTTTACATTAATTCGAATATCAACATGTTTTTAAAAAATCAGTCTATTTTGGTGACATAGGTGAAAAGAGAATTATTTTCTCTAACTAATAGTGTAAAAATCCAATATGGCGGCCATTAGAAAAAAAAAAGTTGACTATCGTTACTCAAAATCTAGAAGGCTTAGAACATTTCTATCCACGGCATTCAATTGGTAGTGGTCAAAAATATAACCACACCAAATTTCATGTAATTCGCATAAATGGTATAGAAGATATTATTTTGTTTTGAAATCATGATTTTCAATTTTTTTAGAATAAATCGCGAACGAATCAAGATATCCAGCATTTCTTGACAGAAAGTTATAGAGCATAAAATAGCGCAACTTTTGTCTAATTTAACCGATCCTGTATATCTTATAGTTTCCGAGATACCAATGGTGGGCATCGAAAAATTCACCACCGTGTATAACATAAATTTGTAAATAATATTAAAACAACGATAAGTAATAAGATAAACGTATAAAATATAATTGGAGAAAAATGAATGGTATCACTTTTATTATCTACACTGAACTGTCAGAACCGCGGCGAGCGGTTCCTATTTCTCCACCGAAAAAAACCTTTTTGAGAACCTATAATGCCAAACACAGTTACATTACAATACAAAGTAATAAAAAGTCCGTTTACTCACCTAAAGCAAATTTCTCTTATTAATAGCCTCAAACTACTACATTTAAGATTAGGTAAATAATCATCTTCATGCACTGCTGCAATTTTGTTTGTAGTTGGTCGTTCATTTCTTTCAAAAAAAGATTCAATATTAATCGTTTGCATTACGTGATACCTTAACACAGCACAGATGACATAAATTATTAAGAAATGTCACAAAAACGAATAAGACAGTTGACAGTCAGCTCCCCGTTTATGCGTTCTGACTGATCTGTAGCAAAATGTGTAAAACCGAGTCGGCCTTTGTCAGCCAAATCTAGCGGTTGCTTTGTAAACCGGGTTCTATAAATACGACCAATTGAGAAATTCCATTCAAATTTAGCGGACATATTTGGGGCGCAGTCTATTTATATCTGCTGGTGAGACAGATTATAGTGAGACATAATTTTTAAATTTTTGTCTCATTCAACTTTTAATTTAAGGTTATTATCATTGTGATAAGATAAATAACCTGTAATGTTTGCAATAAAGTATTCAAAACTGTTTAAGTGCTTCTTAATTAGCAGGTATACAGTGTAGGATACTACAGTCCCCATCTTGCCCCCCATTCCCCTACTACTTTTACATGAGAAGAATTAGGACTTTATAGCCTTTTCCACTGGGAATACTGATAACGCAAATGAAGAGTTAAAGTTATTGATACACAAATTAATAAAACCAAAATAAACATGGGACTGTTAAGAACAGTAAAATGATACTTTTGAAAAGGGTCGATGTATTTAATATGTTTATAAACATGTTTATATTACGAAAGACTCAAAATATATTTGTTCAGTCTATTTTGTACTCTCATATCAAAAAGTCATAATAGAAGTATAAAACTAATAACATGTTTTATTTTAGTCAACTTAATTTTTATTCTAAAAGATTATTTTCTCAGAATTATACATAAAAGACATTCCGAGTGAGATTAATGAAAAGTGGAAAAAACAAGACTATTATGTGCAAAAAGTGTGATTATTGAATATTTAAGTGATTCGTTTTTGTTTTACAATCGGACAGTTAAATCAGATATGTTTAAAAACTTGGACGCGATCAACGAAAGGAGAAGCATGGCTACTTAATTAGATCTAAGAAAAATATTGCTTTGTTTAAAATTGAAAGGCGACATAAGCTTTACTACAACATTTTACAATTTTTGTTGAACTGGCTGCCGAGTTACTGTCAGTGAGAGTTAGACTCGACGAAATGGACAAAATTTCTCACCATCTTTGTACCCTCTTCCTTCTTCCTATGATGGGGTAATCACGGCCTTAGAAAAGCTTAGCGAGGACAACCTTTAGATATTTCCTTTGTCAAAACTAGACTTTTAGATCAGGAAGAAAGAATAAAGGAGGATATTACAACAGCCTAAAAGTTATTCAGGCATCTAGTAGCTCCTAATTAAAGATGATTGAAAGAACAAAACAAAATCATTTGAATAAGAAAAAGGCTAAGAAATATTTTTAAAATTAAAAGAAGTTTTTGCAAATATCCAAAGGTCCAAATTTAAACAAAATAGAAATTTACACAATTTGTCTAATATACAATGTGATCACCGTGGTAGGAAAAATCATTTAAAAAGATACGTTTTCTTACAAACAATCGGTTGCAAATTCGATTTCTTTAATAAAGTATTGTTTAGTATGATATTGATGCATTTTATATTTTGTAAAGATTCAAAACGCTCAAATTTTAAATAGGTTTGCTTAAGTACGGGATTTGTGATTGAAAAGTTAAGTTAACCTGAAAATGTTTCTATTTATTTCAATGTCAATTTGCAAAAAAACAAACATTACAAATAAACCTAAAATTACTTAATAGTACTTACAAATAAACTTAAATTACTTGATAATCCTTACAAATATACTTAAAATAAACTTAATATCCCTACAAATAAACTAAATTAAAATTAAACTTACACAAATTTTCTAATAAACACTTATCACATTTTTTTGATATTTGTGCAGTTTCTTCAGCACCACAGCTCTTTTTCTTGATTTTGCTGCAACCATTTGTTTTGGTTTTTGAACAAATCCCGCCACTTGCTGCATTATTTATTGTACTTTCTTCCAGTACATCCTCTTGATAATTGAAAGTCAAGTTCAGCGCATTCTTCTCGTTCATATGTCCCCCTGTAGACGTATTTTCATCATCTAAATCGGTAATGTCCTCGTGAAGAGTGGAAATTTTGAATTTGAAACTTCTCTCGAATTCTTCAAATTGATCTGCGTTAACCTCATTTTTTTAATGGGATAATATTTTAATGGATTTAGTCTATCGAAAAATTCAAACGTTCTTATGATGCTCTTACAATGATGAAGCAAATAAGAAAAATGGAAAAATATATTTTTTTTAGAAATAAAATCCAAAGAAGTCAGAAATTCATAGAGGTAAATATTTAATAAAATAAAATAGTGAAAAGAAAATTTTACTATTTACGTCAAAGTGTGAGTCTGTATCCTCTAAATTGCGTCTTAAAAAGACATAAAACTCTTTGCAGAGCTTATTTGCAAATTCTACATTTAACTGATGAAAATTCAGGTTTCATCATTTGTCATATCTACTAACGCCAATACTTGGAGCTAAACCAGGCACACCTGAGGGCGAGTACACTAAACGGCATCAACAAATTCGTAACGTGATTGAAAGATTTAATGGAATTTTCAAAGGGGTATGGCGAAGTCTCAATTATTCAGAGAGAGTTTTATAAGGGTATTCGTTTTGCACAGAAACTCAGCTCATTTTCAGTTAACTGAGTCACTCAAGTGAAAATGAACGTTCGTTTAAGCATCTCATTTTGAGATTATGCTGAGCGACTTACTTCCCCCCTGCCCTCTCAAGCACTAGTAATTTAGTTGACTCAAAACGAGTTTGTTATGACTAGATAACAATTGGAGGTTAATTTGCCGGTTTTTTGTTGTTTATTTCTCTATTCCCATGAAATATTATTAAACAAAATGGTTCAAATAATATTAGTTGATCCTGAAACAAGTAAAGAATATTTTTTGAATATAAATGAAGATGATGCTGATAGGGCAAATACTGGTAAGTCAAACTTAAAAATTCAAAGTAAAACAGCAAAGGGTTTGATAATTAGATCCATTTATTATTAACATTTTTTTTGAAATATTACAATATTAATGTGCTCATGAAATTTGTTTATCGTAGATGTTGAGTTTGTACAACGATTGCTAGAATATGCAAAATCGCAGGATGGTAACATTTTTGTAACAGAAGACAACTCAAACTATGAGGAATATAATGAAGGCGAGATGAATATTCCCAATGATTTGCAAGAAGAAAGTGGTAATTCTAAGACTGAAGTTGAGAAAAGAAGTTGGACATATGCAGAAACTTTAGACTTGATAGTTGCTGTTGAATCACACTATGATGAAATGTTCCTCGCAAAAAAGAGACTTGAGTTACTTTAAGAAAAATATTTACAAGTGAAGAAGCTAAGTGTGTAATCTTTTTGGCTGAAACTAAATCTTATAAAGCCACACAAAAAAGATTTAGAACTATGTTTAACAAGGCACCTCCAACAAAAAATTCAATTAGAAAATGGTATAGAAACTTTCGGAATTCGGGTTGTATTGACCATAAAAAGAGAACACCAAATAATAAAAACAGACTTAACAATGCAACTGAAATTTTGAAAATGACGTAGAAGAGAAAGGATCATTTTGTATCATTTTCAAAATTTCAATTAGAAAGAAAAGAAAAAAAATAACTACAATAATACCTAGGTACCTAGTTTTATTTTCAGCACAAATAACAACACTCTTTTTTAGTTGATGATGAACTAATATTAAGAGACGATAAAGTTGACAATACTGAAAATGAAATACAGGAAAATATTGACGATGTTCAATTATTCAGATGGGGAAATATAATATGAAATCGCTTAATTCATGATTTTTTTAGATAACTCAAAATAAAATGATATTAATATGATTTTATAAATTTTTAATCAATAAATATTATTATGCATTATTAGCTTTTAATTTTTATTACAAAAAAGTTGACTTCTGTCTAATGTTGTGTTACGTTTTGTAGTATAGCAGCTCTGCAGGGTGTCCAAAATTTCTCGTGTCATAATGATGTGGAACTTTTCTGACACCGTGTATTGGTTGACTTTAAGTAATCCAAAAGTGAGGGTTATTTGTCCTCTTTCATTGAAAAGTTCCCATATACTGTTCAATATATTATTAAATTAGAGCAAACGTCAACATTTGTAGTTTTAGAAAATATTAGTTATCAGCATTTTAATTTTACATTTTTCAATGATTAAACACCGCAAAGGGCAAAAAAGTTTTTAAAAAATCCTTCAAGTAACCTCTTTAATTTTGTATTGCTGAAAACTTCACTCTTTTTATGCAATGTAATAAAACTACATTTAAAAATAACCTTTTAATACCATATGCTTAGCACAAAATTATTAATGCAAGGGGCGCCACAGAAACGAGCGATTATAAAAGTATGAATGTTAACAAATATTTAAAAAGCTTAAACAATTTTGAACTTAAACTAGATTAATAGCATTTTATTTTTTAAAAAGAACATTTTCAAAGTTCTTAAATATCTTGCTCTGATGAGGAGTTCACAATAAACTCATAATTAGGATATTGCACCTGCAGTTTTAACTATTTCAGTTTTAATTCCTTTTTATGTACCTTTACGAGTTGTTTTGTATTTGCATTAATTTCTTTTAGGATGCCACATATTTCACCAGACTGGAATGATTTTGGCTGTGTTACTTGTGGTTTCGTTAAAATGTTCTCAAGGCAGCTAATAGGACTTCGCTTTCGTTTCAAGTTAGGGCCAACCTTGATGGATGTCGGTGTGCTTGTAGTGAGGAATTGAGATGAGCTTGGTACGGGCTCTAGCGTATGAATACTCTGAGATAATGGTGATGAGGGTGCATCAGTTATTGCTGATGTCATTTGTACATCTGGTGTATCTGTAACAGATATATGGAACCACAAAAATAAAACGTGTAAGTACTTACATAATTGCGCTCTCTCCATCTTTTCGCTGAATAAAAGCAAATATAAACTACAAACGTAAATAATCTTTGCTATAACCTTATTTTTCGTCACTTGCAGTACTACCACCATTAAATTGTTGTTGAAGTTATTGTCCAAATCAATTCACGAACGATAACTTTACAGAATATTATTTCTACCGCTGTCGTTAGGAAGGTTGTTATCATCCAAGTCGTTAATAACCGACATCGTTAACAAACGATATGTTCCAGAATTATATTTAGGCATCCATTCCAGAGATATAACAAGTTATCATACCAACTAATCCGTGCATCCTGGACTACCGCGCACAAATTTAAAGACAAAGAGAAACAATCTGTCTGCATCGCCCCCCATCTGCCCGCCGCCGCATTTCGTCACTAAGCTAATTCGCGTTCTTGTGCTAGACCGCGCCGCATCGCCTCGTGCCTTAGTGTAGAATGTAGGTAAAATTGCATGTAATTATACATGATACTTATCGTACTATTTTCAGCATTTTATAAATGGGTAAAAGTCGCTCTTCATCGAAATCCAGCGATTCGGAGGATTCTTATAGTCATTCTAAGAAAATTAGGAGACTGGAAAGGAAGATTAAAAAAGCATAACAGATCTCACACTTCTCGAAGTCGTTCTAGGAGCCACTCAAGGACACGGGCTCGCTTCCGTTCGGCTCGCCGAAAAACATCAATATCAAACCCCTCGATCCTCCGTCCCGGGTAGATCACGAGATAGCTGGATGATTCGACCTGGCGGCAGCACTTCTGTGTTTAAACGACGTTCTCGTTCACTGTCGGAGGATGGACATGACAGTAGCTGGGCCAACTCGGCTTCTCCATATACCAACGGAGGCAGCGACCGTACCCCCAGCGGGACGGCGCATGCAACTGGCACTGACCACAATCCGTGCGATGTGGCTTTGCCTTCCCTGTCAAACGCCGCGAATGTCGCGGACGTCCCGAACGAAGAAGTTTTATTAATAGAGGATGATACTGCGCTGCCAGACGAAGTTCTTAAGATTCTGGGAGATGATTTTCATAAATAATAATAATAATAATAATAATAATAATAATAATAAATAGTCGCAGGTAGACCATTTACACCGAAGGTCCGGCGAGTGGCAGCCGGACTGAGACGCCAACACCACACTCTAAATCGCACAGTGCTGCAGACCATCAAGCAGCACTGTCTAGATAGGATTCGAGCGCTTATGGCTATTAAGAAAACTTTGGTCAGGCGAATGCGGAGTTTGGAACAAAACAAATTGTTTCAAACAAACCCGTCTCGCCTGTTCCAAGAGCCACAGCGTGTTGTCGAAAATCCGCCAACTGTTGATAATGTCGAAGCCTTCTGGAAAGGAATCTACGAAGTCGCGAGTCCATTCGATAATGACACTCCAGCTATAGCACACTTCGAGGCTCTCTGTCGTAGAGTCTTAGAAGAGCCAGACGAAGTGTGCCCGGCAATCAGTACGGAAGAGGTTCAACAACCACTTGTTGGAACCAAGAACTTCGCTGCCCCGGGTCCAGATGGTATAAACAACTGGTGGTGGAAGAAATTTCCTTCCACCCACCGCCATCTGGCCCGAGTTTTCAACTCATGGTTGAACGAGGGGCAGCAAATTCCAGACTGGTTTGTCGAGGGGCGAACTGTGCTAATCCCCAAAAAGGGGGATCTGTCTGACCCAAAAAATTATAGGCCGATTACCTGCCTCAACTCCTGCTACAAGTTATTTACTCGTATCTTGTATACCAGGATGTTGAGGTCTGTTGATCCGGTCTACCAACAGATAAACGAACAGCGTGGTGCCAAGAAGGGCCTGGCAGGTTGCAAGGAAAACCTGCTGATAGACCGCTGTATTACACAGGATTCTGTGCAGTACAAGCGGAATCTGTCAATGGCCTGGATTGATTATCGCAAGGCATTTGATACAACATCCCACGAGCTTTTGTTACAATTGCTCGGATGTCTTGCGGTACCAGCACCACTAGTGAGATGCATCGAACAACTGTTGCCGCTTTGGAGAACTCGCTTCACCATAACATCCGGTGCCGAGCGAGTTTCGACAGAGTTGGTGACATTTAAGAGAGGAGTGTTTCAGGGTGACTCTTTGAGTCCGCTCCTCTTCTGCATCTCACTGCTGCCGCTATCTGTTGGACTCCGCCAAACTCGCGGGTATCAGTGTGGGCCACCCAGCAACCGGAGGCATAAGGTCACCCATCTATTTTATATGGATGACCTTAAACTCTATACCTCCGGAGAGCGAGAACTTCAAAATGCTCTCAGGGTGGTCGAGGAATACACGCGGGCAATTGGAATGGAGTTTGGGTTGGACAAATGCGCAGTCGTCCACCTCAAGAGAGGACGATGCGGGGAATTCCACGAAGATGCGCAGCTCGCAGACGGAAGCATCCTACGACATTTGGATGCCGGAGAGACCTACACATACCTGGGTGTGGAACAACGCCACATCCAGGATGTGAACCAAATAAAGGATTCTCTCCGTGGCAAGTACAGACACCGACTCCGAAAGATCTGGTCATCAGAACTTTCGGGGAAGAACAAGGTGTCTGCCACTAATATGCTTGCCGTTCCGATTCTGCTCTACTCCTTTGGCGTAGTCAAATGGGGAGTAGATGAGCTGCGTCAATTGGACAGGAATACCCGCAAGATGATGAATATTCATAGGAGTATTCATCCTAGATCGTCCGTTCCTCGTGTGTACCTCCCACGTCAACGGGGGGGCCGAGGACTCTTGAGTCTGGAGTGCATGCATGGCAGAGTGGCACTGAGTATGGCATGTAATGTCATCAGGAGCTCGGACCCACTCCTACAGTTAGTGAGAGATCATGAAACTGTGGGAGTTGGCGCTTTATTGTTTAGGGCAGCACAGAGGGCCGCAGATGAACTCGGTCTCGTGTTCGACTACAGGCGAGAAGGCCGGCGAGGTGCATCAGTCACTGAGCTTCCGCCTAATGGTCTGACAGACCACATCAAAGCTGCCGAACAGAGAAATCTGTTCAGGCAGCACGTCGATAAACCCCTGCACGGTGTTTACTATAACAACATAGAAGCACTGGGTTTATCGACAGAGCTGACCTTCGCATTTTTAAGGTCAGCGGGGCTGAAGTCGGAGACCGAGGGATATATTGTGGCCTGCCAAGATGGTGTTATTAACACATTGGTCTATCGCAGTCGCGTGATGGGTGTAGAGGTACCTGATATCAACTGCAGGACCTGTCGGCAGGCGCCGGAGTCGCTCATGCATTTATTATCTGCATGCCCGATTTATGCGACTTCGGTCTACATCCAACGACATAACGCGGCTTTACGAGTGCTATACTACCATCTACGGCACTCGTACCAGATAGACCAAACACCAGTGCTGCCTTACGTCCCCGGAGATATCGAGTCCGTTGTCGAGAACGAGAAATACCGGATTTACTGGAACTACTCGTTCCCGACCGTCAGGCGAATTCACGCCAATAAGCCTGACATAGTCCTCCTCGACCATCAGACCAAGGTGATGTATGTCATCGAGTTCTCAGCACCTGCTGAGACAAACATCGCCTTGAAGGAGGAGGAGAAACGGACCTAATACAGAGACCTCCGGTACGAGCTCCAAGTGCTATACCCAGGCTACTCTGTCAAAATGGTCGTCCTGATAATCGGTGTACTCGGAGGTATAAAGCCCACGCTGCTCTCCGCATTGAAGACCATGCCTGTCTGCCAAACATCGGCAGAATGGTTGGCTGGTCAAATGCAGAAAGCGGTCATCCTGGGATCCCTTCGTCTACTTAGAGCACACGAGTCTGGAATCTACAGTGACTAACCCTGCGGGATGTGGGGAGTTGCTGTAGATTATTCGCTGGCGCTCTCTCTGTGTGGTGTCGGAGGCCACAGGGAGACTGTACAGCACTTTCGTTCCGAAACGGAAAAAAAAATAATAATAATAATAACCTGCCCCCATGCCTGCCTGCCAAACATCGGCAGAATGGTTGGCTGGTCAAATGCAGAAAGCGGTCATCCTGGGATCCCTTCGTCTACTTAGGGCACACGAGTCTGGAATCTACAGTGACTAACCCTGCGGGATGTGGGGAGTTGCTGTAGATTATTCGCTGGCGCTCTCTCTGTGTGGTGTCGGAGGCCACAGGGAGACTGTCCAGCACTTTCTTTCGGAAACGAAAAAAAAAATAATAATAATAATAATAATAATAAACGTCTTTATTTCGTAAATGTAATATACACAATTACAGTTACAAAAAGGGCGGAGTTTAGCCACATTGGCTACTCTGACACTCAACCCTTACGAAAAATACACATAATTTATACACGCAATAAAAAAAATATATATACAGTGTGTCTTCATTTGAGTGGACACACCCCTATAACTTTTTTCATTTTTATCCGATTTAAACCAAATTTCACTCAAAGATAGAGTACATTAGGATCAACTTATGGCCCAAAAGCCATTTGCCCCTTACTAATGCAAAGCCACCTACGATATCAAAATAAACGTGGAAAATCAAAAAAACATATTAGGCATTTTTTTATCAAAAATTTTATTGATGGAAGTTGTTCAGAATTGTCCAAAAACCTTAATAGTTCAGTCAATAAAGGAGCTGTAGAGTGCGTGAACAGGGACCTAAGCGGTTCCTTCAGAAACTTGTTCAGGGTGCTTAGGGAGTTAACATACTAAAAGTCCTGACGTCTAGGAGGTGAGCTGGAGGAGGGGGGGCACAAAGAAGGTCCCACTTTTGGATTTTTCGCTTATATCTCGAAAATGATGCGTCGTAGGGAAAAATTCAAAGCTCATGAAATTCTCTACAACTTTCATTCTATATACTTTTTTCGAATTCGCAACTGTTTTCGAACTACACGCTCCGGAAAAGTGAAAATTGGATTTGAACACATCCTGTTCTTATATTCATTTACCGGCTGTGACACAACATCTGTAACTTTAAGGAGAAGCAAGGTGGGCTTCTCAAAATTGTACTGAAGTCAGAAATAATCAAGGATGTGGCAGTGTTCTTTTATAACCCCTCCTCCATTCACGGCGAGGTTGAGGAGACTGGGAAGATTTGCTTCCTCAAATGGTATGGGGCACCAGCAAGACAGACCTCACTCAACCAGTAGATACCGCTTCCAGTCGTTCATGAGGTCAGTGGCAAATATTAAGCCTCACATCAGCTCCCTCCCACCAACTGAGAGCGTAGTTAAACAGAATTCCCGGCGCACCTACTACCAAGTGCAATAGTGGCTCGGAAATGAGCTGCCTCCTCAAGAGTGGAGGTGGAAACATGTAGGAGACACCCTGGTGCCAATTACAACAAAAGATCCACCAGAACCGGAGGTTCTACTGAAAACGATATTTTACCGCTGCACAAAAGATTGTGGTAGTGGCAAATGTGGATGCCGGAAAGCAATGCTGATCTGTTCTGCGATGTGCCTAACCTGCCAAGGGAAATGCCTCAACGGCGTATCTGTTTACGATGAGGACGACGATAAGGACGACTATGAAGACGACGTAGAGCCGTTCAGCAAGAACCACTGAGGATGAAGATGCCTCTCACGTCTAAAGATGATGAAAACGTGAATCCAGAGAAAGTTGAGACTTTAACATTGAGAAGTTATTGACAGTGAGAACAACAGAATTATTGAAATCGAATAAAATTACTTACCTTATATGTAACTTTTTTTAATCACTTTTAAAATGCAATTTTCCATTATTCAGGTAAAAATTTATTTTTCGAAAATTTTCACTTTTCCGGAGCGTGTAGCTTGAAAATGGTTACGTATTCGAAAAATGTATATACAATGAAAGTTGGAGAGTATTTCATGAACTTTCCCTACGATGCACCGTTTTCGAGATATAAGCGAAAAATCCAAAAGTGGGACCTTCTTTGTGCCACCCCTTCCTCCGGCTCACCTCCTAGACGTCAGGACTTTTAGTATAGATAAGGACCTCAGCATTATTGGTGGCCTGGGGAGTCTGTATCCCATTCTCCTAAAGCGTTATCTGTTGTAAGGAGATGAACTGACTTTTGTTGGTAGGATTGGACAAAAAATCTTCTTAATTGTTTCACAGGTATCGATGTGTTCCATGTTAAATTGATGTCAGCCAACCTCCTCAGTCTGTATCGTCGCCTCTGTTCTTGTGTCAAACCTACAAAATTGTCACAAAAGTATCACTTTTACTCCTAATAAAACAATATACTATTTCTGAAAATGACGAAATTTTACGAAAAATCTTAAAATTGGTGTAACTGTTGACCGGTTGGAGATTGGGTATGTATATATATATTCTTAAAGGGAATTAAATTCTCTACAACTTCCTCAAAGGGAATTTCTTTCTCAGATGAATAGTTTAGACGATATGAAGGAATGTTTGATGAAAAATGTGACGTAAAAATCTGTTTTTTGAAAATTTTCACTTTTCCGAAGCGTGTAGTTCAAAAACGGTTGCGAATTCGAAAAAAGTATATAGAATGAGAGTTGTAGAATTTCATGAGCTTTCATTTCGTATAAGAAAATTTTTCCCTACGACGCATCATTTTCGAGATATAAGCGAAAAATCCAAAAGTGGGACCTTCTTTGTGCCCCCCCTCCTAGACGTCAGGACTTTTAGTATGTTAACTCCCTAAGCACCCTGAACAAGTTTCTGAAGAAACCGCTTAGGTCCCTGCTCACGCACTCTACACCCCCTTTTGGGACATTCGTTGACTGGACTATAAGTCCAAAATTTATTCAAAATCAAAAAATATTAATATTTTGTTTGAAAAAATTTTGAGGTCTGAAAATATAATTTTAATGGTTTATTGTATTGTAATATTTTATTTTTTATAAAAAAAAAACTAAAGAAATACTCTGCAACTAAATACGAATGATAATTGATATTGTAAAATTATATTTTCGGACTTAAAATTTTTTAAATCAAAATATCAATATTTTTTTATTTTGATGAGATTCTGGATTTAAGGTTTTTAGACAATTCTGAACAACTTTCATTAGTAAAATTTTCCTATAAAAAAATGCCTAATCTGTTTTCTTGATTTTTTGCGTTTATTTTGGTATCGCAGGTGGCTTTGCTTTAGTAGGGGACAAATGGTTTTTTGGCCATGAGTTAATCCTAATGTACTCTATCTTTGAGTGAAATTTGGTTTAAATCGGATAAAAATTAAAAAAGTTATAGGGGTGTGTCCACTCAAATGAAGACACACTGTATATACAACAATATAGAGAAAAAAAAACACAATAACAATAATAACAATAATGAGAAAGAAAAAAAAAGATAAGAATAAAAGCAGCAAGATAAAATATGTAGGCATAGAACAAAAATGGTGCTATTCAGCTAGTGAAATATATAATTAATTAGATTAACCTGCCTATCTCAGAATTAAGTTAGTGCATCGTAGTCAAATTCATGATGCAAATATAAGAGATATTCGTGCTTTGTCGATGCCACATCATTCAACGGCCATGTTTCAAAAATCTTTTACTTTCAATGCTGTTAGGCACTATAACGCTTTGTCTATTATATTTAAATGTTATTCATTAAATAAGTTTCGCTACTGTCTTAAATTTCATTTACTTAACTTTCAATAGAAGTTCTTAATTGTTATTATTGTTGTTATTGTTATTATTATTATTTTTATTTTTGAGTCTGTTTATTTTTATTACTTTATTATTTATTAGTTTCCTTCATGTTGTGATAGTAATTATGTTTTAGTTACCTAGTGGTACTTTTTATGTTATTAAGATTAGGGTTAAGTGTCAGAGTAGCCTTTTTGAGCTAAACTTCGCCCTAAATATATCTAAATGTATGTATATGCATTTGATGAATAAAGACATTTATTATTATTATTTTTTTTTTTTTTTTTTTTTTTTTTTTTTTTTTTTTTTTTCCGTTTCCGGAAGAAATTGCTGGACAGTCTCCCTGTGGCCTCCGACACCACACAGAGAGAGCGCCAGCGAATAATCTACAGCAACTCCCCACATCCCGCAGGGTTAGTCACTGTAGATTCCAGACTCATGTGCCCTAAGTAGACGAAGGGATCCCAGGATGACCGCTTTCTGCATTTGACCAGCCAACCATTCTGCCGATGTTTGGCAGGCAGGCATGGTCTTCAATGCGGAGAGCAGCGTGGGCTTCATACCTCCGAGTACACCGATTATCAGGACGACCATTTTGACAGAGTAGCCTGGGTATAGCACTTGGAGCTCGTACCGGAGATCTCTGTATTTAGTCCGTTTCTCCTCCTCCTTCAAGGCGATGTTTGTCTCAGCAGGTGCTGAGAACTCGATGACATACATCACCTTGGTCTGATGGTCGAGGAGGACTATGTCAGGCTTATTGGCGTGAATTCGCCTGACGGTCGGGAACGAGTAGTTCCAGTAAATCCGGCATTTCTCGTTCTCGACAACGGACTCGATATCTCCGGGGACGTAAGGCAGCACTGGTGTTTGGTCTATCTGATACGAGTGCCGTAGATGGTAGTATAGCACTCGTAAAGCCGCGTTATGTCGTTGGATGTAGACCGAAGTCGCATAAATCGGGCATGCAGATAATAAATGCATGAGCGACTCCGGCGCCTGACGGCAGGTCCTGCAGTTGATATCAGGTACCTCTACACCCATCACGCGACTGCGATAGACCAATGTGTTAATAACACCATCTTGGCAGGCCACAATGTATCCCTCGGTCTCCGACTTCAGCCCCGCTGACCTTAAAAATGCGAAGGTCAGCTCTGTCGATAAACCCAGTGCTTCTATGTTGTTATAGAAAACACCGTGCAGGGGTTTATCGACGTGCTGCCTGAACAGATTTCTCTGTTCGGCAGCTTTGATGTGGGCTGTCAGACGATTAGGCGGAAGCTCAGTGACTGAGTCACCTCGCCGGCCTTCTCGCCTGTAGTCGAACACGAGACCGAGTTCATCTGCGGCCCTCTGTGCTGCCCTAAACAATAAACCGCCAACTCCCACAGCTTCATGATCTCTCACTAACTGTAGGAGTGGGTCCGAGCTCCTGATGACATTACATGCCATACTCAGTGCCACTCTGCCATGCATGCACTCCAGACTCAAGAGTCCTCGGCCCCCCCGTTGACGTGGGAGGTACACACGAGGAACGGACGATCTAGGATGAATACTCCTATGAATATTCATCATCTTGCGGGTATTCCTGTCCAATTGACGCAGCTCATCTACTCCCCATTTGACTACACCAAAGGAGTAGAGCAGAATCGGAACGGCAAGCATATTAGTGGCAGACACCTTGTTCTTCCCCGAAAGTTCTGATGACCAGATCTTTCGGAGTCGGTGTCTGTACTTGCCACGGAGAGAATCCTTTATTTGGTTCACATCCTGGATGTGGCGTTGTTCCACACCCAGGTATGTGTAGGTCTCTCCGGCATCCAAATGTCGTAGGATGCTTCCGTCTGCGAGCTGCGCATCTTCGTGGAATTCCCCGCATCGTCCTCTCTTGAGGTGGACGACTGCGCATTTGTCCAACCCAAACTCCATTCCAATTGCCCGCGTGTATTCCTCGACCACCCTGAGAGCATTTTGAAGTTCTCGCTCTCCGGAGGTATAGAGTTTAAGGTCATCCATATAAAATAGATGGGTGACCTTATGCCTCCGGTTGCTGGGTGGCCCACACTGATACCCGCGGGTTTGGCGGAGTCCAACAGATAGCGGTAGCAGTGAGATGCAGAAGAGGAGCGGACTCAAAGAGTCACCCTGAAACACTCCTCTCTTAAATGTCACCAACTCTGTCGAAACTCGCTCGGCACCGGATGTTATGGTGAAGCGAGTTTTCCAAAGCGGCAACAGTTGTTCGATGCATCTCACTAGTGGTGCTGGTACCGCAAGACATCCGAGCAAGTGTAACAAAAGCTCGTGGGATGTTGTATCAAATGCCTTGCGATAATCAATCCAGGCCATTGACAGATTCCGCTTGTACTGCACAGAATCCTGTGTAATACAGCGGTCTATCAGCAGGTTTTCCTTGCAACCTGCCAGGCCCTTCTTGGCACCACGCTGTTCGTTTATCTGCTGGTAGACCGGATCAACAGACCTCAACATCCTGGTATACAAGATACGAGTAAATAACTTGTAGCAGGAGTTGAGGCAGGTAATCGGCCTATAATTTTTTGGGTCAGACAGATCCCCCTTTTTGGGGATTAGCACAGTTCGCCCCTCGACAAACCAGTCCGGAATTTGCTGCCCCTCGTTCAACCATGAGTTGAAAACTCGGGCCAGATGGCGGTGGGTGGAAGGGAACTTCTTCCACCACCAGTTGTTTATACCATCTGGACCCGGGGCAGCGAAGTTCTTGGTTCCAACAAGTGCTTGTTGAACCTCTTCCGTACTGATTGCCGGGCACACTTCGTCTGGCTCTTCTAAGACTCTACGACAGAGAGCCTCGAAGTGTGCTATAGCTGGAGTGTCATTATCGAATGGACTCGCGACTTCGTAGATTCCTTTCCAGAAGGCTTCGACATTATCAACAGTTGGCGGATTTTCGACAACACGCTGTGGCTCTTGGAACAGGCGAGACGGGTTTGTTTGAAACAATTTGTTTTGTTCCAAACTCCGCATTCGCCTGACCAAAGTTTTCTTAATAGCCATAAGCGCTCGAATCCTATCTAGACAGTGCTGCTTGATGGTCTGCAGCACTGTGCGATTTAGAGTGTGGTGTTGGCGTCTCAGTCCGGCTGCCACTCGCCGGACCTTCGGTGTAAATGGTCTACCTGCGACTAT